>CM060903.1:1316608109-1317821234 GCA_030737815.1 Allium fistulosum | reverse complement strand
GGATTTAGTGGATTTTTATTTAATGTGTTTATATGGGTGATGATGCATTCTTGTGTGGATTTGATATGAATATAGTTTGGAAATATATAAGATAGTAGTGTTATCATCTTTATACTTATTATATTATCATTGTATGTTATGATACCACCAATCATTATAGATATAGTCTAACTCGTGTGTCATTTATATAATACTCAGGTCAGTCTAAGACATTTTAGGTACATGGACGTTAAGACCAGATTGTATTTTTTAGGAATAGAGGAGATTAGTTATTCATTATTGTTGTATATTATATTGTATAGAATTATGTATAAGACCTGATAATGTATATAATACTTTGTATATTGTATATTATATATTATCGTTGTGATTGACTCTATAATCTCTGTTATTTGCTGTATATTGTGTATTGTTCTGACCTTGAGGCACATATGTTTATTGCTTTGTGTCGATACCATGTACATTTGTTGGTGATTTTTATATATGATTTTTAAATACGTAAGAGTGTTAGCCCCAGGGAATACTCACGTGTGTACCCCATATCGCCTCATTCTCTGTATTATTTGATAGTATTACTTTATGGGTATAGAGGTAGGGCATCACAGATGATATTGATCACTCTTGGTTATTGGTAAGATTGAGGAGGTTAGGATATAGACGTCCAAACCGTTATTTCCCAGAGATAGGAAATGGCATAGAACTCTGTTTATTTGTAGCTTGTAAATGGTTAAGGGAAACTTGACCTAGTGTAAACAAGAATACCCATAGAGTTGGTTAAATATTAGTTTTGTTTAGCCAAACGGAAGCACTTTGTCAACAAAGAACATAACTAAATACAAAATACAACTAAAGCAATTGCATGAGCTTTTTTTAGAAAACACGATTGCAGGAGTTAACTTATATGTATAGAGTTATAGTAAGTAAAAGCATTGCATAGATATACATGTATAATATGGATAAATTGCGGTATAAGAAGTTATATTATATATGCAAGAATTGTATATTGGCAAGTATAATATAAGAATGCGGAAATATAAATGGAACAAAGGTTGAAACATAAAAAATCCTCCATGACATTTATTTTTATATACATCAGCTGTAGGGGGCCGGTCCCATACAAGCACGACCTATATACAAGAGGAAAACAAAAGGTACAATAAAAATGGATAAAAAACCGTCCCATCATCATTAAATAACAAGTGAAAGGCCTATTTCTTTTGTGCTTTCTTCTTCTTCTTGCCCCTATCACCCTTACTGCCCGAACTTATTGTGTGGTCTCTTCTAGCCCTTGCTATCTGTGGTTTCCCCTAAGGAGTGCTGCCTTTAGAGGGAGTGGTCTCTCCTTTGGTAATGATAACGATTATCTTAAGGATTATCAATTGGGGCATCAGATGCCTTTGTAGAAGCATTGGCACTGCCACCATTAGGGGGCTTAATAGTAATACGAAGAATTCTAGGAGTAGGCTTTGGCTTTTCAGGGCCAATTGAGTTTTCTAGTCTAGGCTCAATCTTAATTTTCACCTTGGACGTGTCAATCTTCCACTTCTCCACGAGGAAAATAGGATAAACTAGGCATGTAGCACTGGTGATGGTGACGACTTCCCCCATGGACTTAAAGTGTCATCCAATCTCTCCAAAGCTGCTGTTTTTTCAAAATCAAGACCAGGAATGGAGTTGGAGGGAAGGGTTGGAGTGACCAATTATGTGGTAACGGATGTCGACCCAATAAAGATTACGATGGAACCCAAGCCTTATGTGATTGGCTGTAGAGGAGGAGGAAGAGAAGAGTAATCACTGAGTTCACAAATAAAGAAGTAAAGGCTAGTAACAGTTTCGAGCGAGAATTGAAATTTCTTGAGCATCGGAGGGATGAGAGTGATAACTTATGCAGTAGGAGCTTCAGTGGTAGATTCAACAGTAGCGACAACCTATGTAGCTAGGATTGCTTTTCCCTCATCTAGCTTTTCATTATCATCAACATTAAAGTACTTGGCTTTCAATTGGTCCTCGGTAAGGCCTTCACCGAATGCGGTCGCTCGACGCATTATCTCTTCCTAAGCGTCGGCTAGAGTGATGGATTAAGTACCTCTTAACCACATTGGGTTCATGAATTGGATAACATTGGCAAAGAAATGCTGAATGGTGGAATTCGGATCTTCTTTGTCCTTAGCCACCTGCTCTTTTAACTCAATTAGCTCGCTCATTGCCCAACATGATTGACCCAAGCCTCTAGTTTTTATGCTTTTTCCATTAGTAAAGTGGACTCAAGCTTCTCAACTTCGGCTTGGAGTTTCTAGATATTAGCTTCCTTGGCTTGAAGTGGCTTGTCTTTTTCTTTGCGGGCCTAGTCCTTGGTCTTAATCTAGGCCTTGAGAAGGGTATTTTTCTTCATGGGCAGTCTTTACTTGGTCTTCCATCAAAATCGTGGCTTGATTGTGATTTTCTATTATCCCTTCGATCAAATCTTTTTCGTTACCTACGTTTGAGTGACATCTCTTTCTTTTATAGCTTCGGCCCGATTCTTCTAGTATTCCACTATGATTTTATCATTGCTCTTCCTCTCCAACTCAAATAATTGGATGTCAGTCTGGTTGAAACTATTAATGTCATAGAGGGAAAATTCAAGTTTCTTCCACTCATACCCTAGGTCTAGTAGCTCTCAGATTCCTTCGACCTAGTGGTTAGCCTCTTCATAAGGAATATCTTTAAGGTCATGATCAAATTTTACCCTGGTCAGACAAATGTTTGGGAAGACGGCTTGCATTCTGCTTGGTAGGGGTGAAGATGGAGTTTGACGAATATAGACCTCCTTGGATTGATGCGGTAAAGAAATAATGATGGCCAGAGAGAGCGACATTGAAAGTTATTTCAAAGAAAGCCACGCTTAAGATCAAGGTGGAGTAAAACTAGAGGAAGGACCATGGTCATCACGTGATTCTTTGTGGCTTCCCTTGGTCATAGGATTCTTTCTCCTAGAGATGTCTTTTCTTTCTATCTTTTTCCACCTGGCAGCCTCCTTCCGCTTGGCATTCCCTTTTACCCCCGTGCTCTCTCTTCATGTGATTCTCTTTCTCCCTGAGAGTTGGGACAAGATGGTATGTTTTAGGAGTTAATCGTCTTTTTTTGAAAACACCAAAGTGAAGGTAGCTGAAGCGATCACTTCACATCTCACTTGAAACAAAAGACAAAGAAACATATCAACATTGCAATGCAAGAATAAAGGCGAATGCAAAGTGTGAGTATTTATGATCCTAGAAGTGTATGGAGTGCTGGTGTTGCCCTAAGTACTCCATGGACCGTGTTCAGAAGATTGTAAGGATGAGGTTTTGAATCCTTTGGCTAGAAGGCCCTCAGATGGAAAGTTGAATCCTGAAGGATATTCTTTAAGAAGATCGTCGAAAGGGATGTCAAGGTCACTCAGTGAGTCAAAGATATTTTCTAAGGAGGATTCGCTTTGATTGTCGGCATCACGCTTGGTTATGTAAACTGTTGCGAGGTCTCGACAATTATTCACTTTGGATGTGATGGGATAGGGATCTCGATACCTTCTGGAGATGTCTCTCCATATGATTCATCTCTATCTTGGTCGAATCACTTATCATCGGCGTCTTCTTTATCACCTTCTCTTTCTTCTTTCTCTTCTTATCCTCCTTCTTTTCTCTCATGAATAGTTTCCATCTCCACTCTTTAGTCCCTTTCAGCTTGTGCTCTTCTTAGCAAAATCATCTCCATTTTTCTATCTACGGGTTCATCTATGTTTACCGTGCCTGTTATGCCTTCACCGCCCCTTTGGATATTATCGCTAGAGCCTCAAATCGGTCAAAAGACCTGGTGGATGCCATGGACCTCCTAGTGGAAGCTCAGCTGGAATGGCAAAGCACTTTGAGTGTAGGAGACCACACTGGCGAAGGTTCTCATTCGTTAAGAGATAAGTTGTGGAGCGACATTGGATGTAGAATCTTTTATGAGTCTGTAGAGTCTTAAATTGCACATCACTTTTATCTCAAGCAGGAATATTTGTAAAGAGAATGGGTATAGAGTTATACACTTCAACGGAAAAGGTCTAAGTACGGATAAGGATGAAAAGAAAGAAGTCTTACTTCTAGACAGTGAGAATCTGTTGAAGCAGTAAGGACATCTGACATAGAAATACTCATTTTTGAAATATGATCGTTTGTTGTGAGGTACTTCGATCACTTTGCATTGGTAATAGGCTTCTATAATCATAAGATATGGTGACTCTCTTTGTTGTTTAAAACTCAAGAGGTGTGTTAGCCCCTCAAAGGTTGGATGCCAGTGAAATTGATTTATGAATAGGACATACATGGAAATCAACAAGGCGTAACCATTGTGATAGACTTGAGTGGAAGCAAGCCCAAGCTCTTGCAAGAACATACGAAGGAATGGATTGAAGGGCGATATAACGTCACCTAGGCACATGTACTTATTACAAGCCATGTAGCCCTCTCGAGGATTGTGTGTCCGTTGGCTAACTGTTGAGAGCATGGCATCACTCTCTGGTATTTCATGTTGGAAGCATATAGTTCTGAGCGACTTGACTGTTAGGATTGTTGGAAATTGTTTAGGAGGATTGTCTAGAACTCTTAAGCCAACTTGTTCATTAAGAGAAGGAGGGTGATTCTGGATTGAAGCTGCTGGAACTATCATCCCCTATAACTCGGCTGTGATTGAGCATCTGGTTTTTGGGGGCTTGAACATCGAAGCTTGAGACATGGTAGACCTGACATCAGTAGGATTTGAAGGTCTAGCACCAACGTTGAAACGAGGTAAATTGCGAGTCATTCTGGACTATAAAACTTGATACTGAACATGGATATGTATGTTTTATTTCAAAATTATTCTTTAATGTGAATTCGAGAGACCGATGCTTAGAATCAAACTAATGTCAATGTATGTTGACCAATCAGATTCTTAATGTTGACCGGGGCAATTTAGAAGTGTCAATCTATGCAGTATGTGTGTCATGTGTCTCATACACAATGAATGGACCACACTATGTAGATAGCCCGCTCATGCTGGAAAATGAACCTCATTGCATGATGAAACCATATGTCGGATTTACCCATTATCGTCGGATAATGGATAATGGAATCGCTGTCTGGAGAAAAGTAGAGCGTTCTTCTATAGGAACATAGGATGTGCGGTAATTGAAAGCATTGTACGATGGAATTGTTCGAATGTCAATGTATGTTCGATGTTATCGTTCTTTGAAAGAGAATCGTCTCACTGGAGTTAGAAACGAAAAATTATGATCGACCACTTGTTAAAAAAGTATATTCATACATTTTGAGTAAGTGGAAATGCCAAGGCATTACAAAAACGTGGACAACCCGAGATAACCCAAAGCAGGATTGCTAAAACTACAAGGTTGATGCTAAGTTAAGGTCAGGCTATCAAGGCTCGGGTTATTATGGTTTTGGCTTCTGGTATAACTCATGGCAAATTTTAGGAAGGTTGAAGTTTTGCAATGGTCATAATTTGAGGACTCAATCAATCACAAGTTGAAACTTCAACCATCCATCAACCGTGAGTAGATCTCAGGTATGGCATTCGACGTGGTCAAACGACGACCAAGCATCCATTGACATGGCACTAGACATCAACGACCCACCTTTGGGACTTTGATTTTCAGATCTGGAAATGGGTTTGGTGATGTTGGGGTTGAGCTCTCTAAAAGGAGATGCGGTTGTCGAATTAGAGATCTATCAATGACAATAGCCAAAAGGAGGTGATGGCGGTATGATGCAATTGACGGTGATCAAATTTGGTTGAGGGGTGGAGGTCGCAAGTTTTCAGCTAAGGAAGAGTACTCGGGGTTGAAATGCTAAAGGCAAGAAAGTGAAAGATAAAAAAAAATTCCTAAGTCCTCAAGGTACTTATAGAACTAAACTGACAAGGAGTTCTCCTTGGTATCGATATGAAGTGGTCAGTATTGAATCATTTTTAAAAAAGAGTGGGAAAAGGAGGTGTCTCTATCCTGGTTAAGGCGTCGAACGATATTCAAAACTATAGATGTTCACCTTAGCATGGAAAGTGGTATGATTGCTATTTAAAGTAGTTGAATGGAAACCCATGGAATAGAGATGACACTTTAAAGAAACTCTTGGATAACCAATGAACTTTTCCATATAGCTCTATCTGCTTGTCTTGATCCAATATACAGTTTGTTTCCAATAGAAGCATACTTTGGGGGGAATGTGTTATTCGAATTTTAAACTAAGCAGATTTCAGACAAACCCAAACATTAGGATGAAGATGAAATGAATCAAAAAATTGGAGGCATGCCTGGAAAGACAGTGAGAGATGCTTCAAGAAGTTGGAGAGTGAAATTTAGCTAAGTATAAAGGTCGGTACCAATCACTTTTCTGGTTGGTACCAAGCAGTTTTCTGGTACTTCAGTGAACGCTAGAGTTATGGTCTATGAATGGTTCATAGTTATCCTAGGAATACTATGGCATGTGTGATGGATAGTCCACATCATGGCGAAGATAGATAGTCTCTATGGTTAAAGAAGGGTTCATAGTCATCCTAGGAAAACAAAAGGATATGGGATGGATAGTCCATATCATTTTAATTAAATGAAATATGTGAGATCTATAGTCCATATAACTTTGATAATGAAACCATGTGCGATGGGTAGTCCATATGATAGAGGATGGGTAATCCAAATAATAATCACATGTGAGATGGGTAGTCCACATAAATATAAGACGGCTAGTCATTTGAAATTAAGACAGATAGTCAGATGAAATCAAGAGGAATAGTCAAATAAATTTAGGATGGGTAATCCAGTGCATGTTGCATGATTGCAAATGTTTATTTATTATGTTTTAACCGTCGAGGATGCAGGAGCACAATATATGGTTGAAATGTTTTGTTTAAGACATCAATAAGAAGAAAATCCGTTCCGCTCAACGGCGTGGTCTGACTAGATATCTATTTGGTTCGAGATGGTATGTTATTATTCACATCAGACTGTTTGTTTGACCTGAATTTTTTATTTTTCTCCTTAAACTCTTGGGTATTCATTTGAGTAGGTGGGAGTAAGGGTTTTCCAGGATTCCAGTAAGACAAATAAGCTTCCGGAGACATGCATGAGGTAATCTAGCAATTTAGGAGTTCTTATCTAATCCACCATGTTATTTGATTTTTTTTCTAAATAGATGTAATGGCAAGACGTATAATTACCAAGTATTAGACTCTGATCGGCTAAGGGGGCATCTTCATATGTTGCTCTTGGAGTATTTTATAATAATTATATTTTCTCTGAATGTGGGATTATGAAAGGGGTTATGTAATGAATATTAAATGTTATTTAATGAATGTAATGTGAAAATTGTTATTAAATTATGTTTGAGAAATTTCATACTCATGTGCTTCTGATTATTAATATGATTAACATAGCTACATTTTTTCATTGAAAATTAATACCATGGATGACTGCAGCATCTGTAGCATTTAGTTTTAGGCCTCAAAGTGGGGGGATGTTAGAATTGGTATCAAAGCATAGGTTAAGTAAAAACTAATTTTTTTTTGAAAACATAATCCCAATGAATCAAAAAATGAGATCAGAGTTTAGGACAATGCTTTAGTATCGTACTTGTATTTGATATATATATATATATATAAGTATGTATTCTTCCCTCTCTCTTAGACCATCCTTCTCTATCTTATTAAGGCTCTTATGTAGATTACGAGAAAGCAATATATGGAAGAAGGAAATAGAAGAGTGAATCCAGGTGGAGGAAGCACCATAACTAATGGAAATGTTCGACCCAACACCAGAAAGAATTAAGGCGGACAAGCGAATGCTAATCAAAATGCAAATGCTAATATAGATGTTGCAACTTCACTAGTATATATGGGGACCATGTATCAGTTCTTTGTCAACGTGATGCAAGCTAGAGTAGCTGCTGGTTTAGTTGGAGGAAATGCTGCTAATGCAGGAGGAGTTAATCCCATTGTGCTAGTTGGTAATAACTATGATAAGCTGAACCAAGATTATACTAGTCTTGAGGAAAGCCTTTTCTTGGAACTGAAGATGCTATTGAAGTAGAGAACTAATTATTGCACTGCAAGAGGATCTTTTCTTACCTAGGGTTGAATGATTATCAAAAGAGGAGGTTGGCATCGAGGAAGTTGTAAGGAGCTGCTTTGTATTAGTGGAATGGAGTGACCGTTGGAGTGCCAAGGGAGGAACTGACTTGGGTTGAATTTCGAAGGAGATTCGAAGAGAGATTCTTATCTGAAGTAGCCAAGTCAACCTTGCTTAAGAAATATATGGAATTGGAGCAAGGGGAAATGTTATTGTTAGAATATGCTACTAAGTTTGATGAGCTGTCTAGATATGGATATGCTACCATCGACACCATGATTACGCAAAATTTGGAAGTTTATCAGAGATTTGAAGCCAGAGATTGCTAAAGCGACTATGACAAAACTTTAAGATCTAAGTAATGTAGTAGTGGAGATGGTTATACGGAATAAGGAGATGCTTGTGACTTTTAGGAAAGAAAAGTCAATGGAAACCTAGAGTTCTCATAATAAGAAGATGAAGTTCTTTAAGAAGAAGAGAGCTTAGATGGGTGGAGCTACCAAGAAAGGAAAAACATATATTTTTTGTTATAAGTGTGACAAGAAGTTTCACTATGCTAATGAGTTTCGATCGGGTGATGGCAAGATGGTTATGGGAAGGTAGAATGTGAAGTGCTTTAATTGTGACCAAGTGGGGCATTACAAGAACAAATGTCCAAAAGTGGCCAAGGCTAATAAAGGAAAGGTGCTTGCTTTGGAGCCGTCTACATCAAGACCAACTACTGTTGAGAAAGGAAAATCTATGATGGAAGGGACGCTTTTGATTCATAGCATATCAGTTAGTATTGTTTGATACTAGAGCATCGCATTCATTTATCTCTCAGTGTTTAGTAAATAAGTTAAATTTAGAACCATCATACCTTATTACTTTCTTTAGGGTAGCGAATCCAATAAATGGGTATACAACTCTAGGAACAAGATGTAACTATCTAGAATATGAGTTGCTAGGTTATATTTTTACCTACAATTTTTTTGTTTTTGATTTTGTGGGTTTTGGGATTATTTTGGGCATGAATCGGTTGAGAAAACACGATGCTAGGATATTTTGCCAGGACATAAAAATATCGTTGAGACACCCTGATAGTAGTGATCGACTCATATACTCAGTTGAGAATTCGAGTCCAGAAGTTTGTGCTTTACTGGGTGCTACAGAAGTGGAAGATGAGTTAAATCGGGTTTATGTTGTAAAAGAAATTTTAAATGTTTTTGAACCAGTTACAGGACTACCACCAAAATGAGCAATCAAGTTCGTATAAATCTTATACCTGGAGCTGAACCCGTTAGTAGACCACCTAGCAGGATGACACCTACCAAGATGAATGAGTTAAAGGTGCTGCTAGTGGGCTTAGAAGGAAGGAGTTTTATTAGAATAAGCAATTTTCCTTAGGGAGCGATCGTGGTGTTCGTGAAGAAACCGGATGGGTCGTTAGGATTATGTATTGATTATCGTAAGATGAATGAGAAGATGATAAAGAATAGATATCCTTTGCCGAGGGTTGATGATTTATTTGATCAGGTGAGTAGAGCCAAAGTATTTTTCCAATTTGATTTGGTGACAAGGTTCCATCAATGAAGGGTGGCAGAGGATAGTATTCCTTTGATGGCTTTTCGAACGAGATGTGGTTCTTTCGGGTGGTTAGTAGTGCCATTCGGATTAACTAATGCACCTGCTTTCTTTGTAGACTTGATGAACCAGATATTCCGAGAGCACTTAGATATGTTTGTATTGGTGTTAATTGATGACATTTTGTTATATTCTAAGGATGAAAGAAATCACGAGATTTATCTTATAAAAGCACTTGAGACGTTGAGACAGCATCAACTAAAAGCGAAGTTTTCGAAGTGTGATTTCTGGAAAAGAGAGGTGAAATTTCTTAGTCATGTAGTTTCAAAAAAAGGGTTATTTGTGGATCCAGCTAAGGTTGAAGTGTAAATAATTCGAAGAGACCTGAGACGGTGACCGAGATAAGGAATTTTCTTGGATTTACTAGCTATCACCGAAGATTCATTAAGGATTTCTCCCGAATAGTAGCACCCTTGACTAAACTAACCAGTAAGGACGTAAAGTTATTTTGGTTTGATAAATATGAGGAGGCATTCATTATGTTAAATCATTTGTTAAACAATGTGCCCGTGTTAATTATTCTGGATGGCAATTGGGATTTAGTGGTATGTACAAATGCATATGGAATAGGGTTAGAAGCTAAAGGGTAAAGTAATCGCCTACGATTCTTGATAGCTCAGATATCCAACTCGTGATTTAGAGTTGGCAGTAGTGATTTTGGCATTAAAAGCGCGGAGAGAGATTTGAGTTGTATACGGATTATAAATCTTTGAGGTATTATTCTATCAGAAAGAGTTGAATATTAGATAGCAGAGGTGGCTGGAGTTTTTAGCAGCTTATGATTTTGGTATTGAGTATAAGCCAGGGAAAGGAAATAAAGTAGCAGATGCACTTAGCAGAAAACATCAAAAAGTAGTGTTAGTTATTTTGGCAGAATGTAAGGATTTGGAGGCGTTGACTACATGTAGTGTGCAGTTAAGGTCGACTGCTAGTTCTAGTCAAAGTACTGTCATGTTGTCTTGCTTGGAAGTTCGACTAATATTGAGCGAGAGAATTGCTTCCAAGCAGAGGATGATTTGTGGTTAGCTGAAAGGATTTGAAGATTGGAAAGTGGAACTGAGATTGATAATCTAAAAGATTTTAGTCTTAACCAGAGAGGATGGTTAAGGAAGAAGGGACAGTTTTGTGTTCCAAATGTTGGTGACTGAAGGAAGGAAGTTCTTAGGGAGTGTCATCGATCGAAGTTTACTATACATCCTGGAGGAACTAAGATGTATCAGGATATGAAAAGAAGTTTCTTTGGGGAAGGTATGAAAAAGGATGTAGGCTTATTGGTGAAGCAATGTTTGAATTACCAGCAGATGAAAGCCAAGCATCAGAAGCCAAGTGGTTTGCTTCAACCTTTAGATATACTAGTTTGGAAGTGGGATTCGATATCCATGTATTTTTTGACGGGTTGCCAAGGTCGAACAAGGGAAATGAAAGTTTTTGGGTCATAGTGGATAGGCTGACCAAGAGTGCACATTTCATTCTTGTTAAGTCAACCAAGACGACACCAATATTAGCTAAGTTGTTTATGAAGAACATTGTCAGACTGCATGAGATTCCTCATAATATAGTCAGTGACAGAGGTACTTTGTTCACTAATAAATTCTAGAAAAGTCTATAGGAAGTGTTAGGTACCAAGCTTAAAATGAGTACCGCTTATCACTGACAGACAAATAGGCAAACAAAGAGAGTCAATAAGGCACTAAAGATTTGTTGAGCGCTTGTATACTAGATTTCGGTGGGTCACCATTTGCACTTAGCTAAGTTTTCCTATAATAATAGTTACCAGACTAGTAAAGGAATGACGCATTTTGAAGCTTTGTATAGAAGGCCATGCAAATCGCCAGCACATCGGCTGGAGATCGGAGAAAGATTGGTCCTTGGTCCGAATATGGTAAGAGAAGCCATAAAGAAGATTGAGTTAATCCGAGTTAGGATGAGGGAAGCTCACTCTAGGCATAAGAGTAACATGGATAAGAGGCGTTAAGATATATAATTCTCAGTTGGAGATCATGTTTTCATTAAAATATCACCGTTGAAGGGTATAGGATGGGTTACCAAGTCATGGAAACTAGCACCAAGATATGTTGGACCGTTCCTTATTATAGGAAGGATCGAGAAACTCGCGTACCGAGTAGAGTTACCGAGTAGTTTGGCAGGAGTCTATAATATTTTTCATGTTTCTCATCTTAGAAAGTATGTGCATGATCCGAAGGCTACTATTGGTCTAACTGCATTGGAAGATTTAGTAGTAGAACTAGATATGACTTTTATTTGGCAACAGTTCATGTTGTAGCGAGAGATGAGAAGAAGTTAAGGAAAAAGACAGTCAGATTAGTGAAAGTCTAGTGAAATGACAACGAGAAAGACTGTACTTGGAAGACAGAAGACAGGATTATGGATACTTATCCTGAGTTGTTATAATGGTTCTATATTCGGTATGTATATAGAATGTGTAGCTGGTAGGATATATTAGCCTTGCTAGCATATTTGATATGCTTGTTATGTAGTCCTTACTAATTTTCAAGGACGAAATTCTTTCAGGAGGGAAGCCTATAACACTCCTAATTTTAGTTTAATATTATTCCAAAAATTTAGTTGGTTAGATTAAATAGAATAATGTAGTGGGACATGGGGATGATATTTATAATTGGGTTAGGCCTTAACTAATTAACTAATAAGATTATTTTAAAACTTAACACATAAAAGGATATATAAAGAGGGTAAAGTAGGAACATATCCATCGTTTATCCCTTAAATCGTCACCTTCTCATACATTCTCAATTACACTCATAAAAATAATCAAAATGAAAACCTAGAGGCTGCCCATTTCTAAAGAGAAGAAGGGAACAAAATCAAAGGCGATTTGGAAGATAAAGCTCAAGGGAACTAAACACCATCAAATCTCAAGTCCAACATCTTAATTAAGGTGAATAATAAGTGAATCATCTCTATTTCTTGTTCTTGAATTCAGCTATGGATGGTATTCGAATTATTTGATAGTTTTTGCCAAGTTATGGATGTATAAGCATTATTTGGATAGAATGATGATTTGTGGAATTTTTATGAAATTATTTGGATTGATTTTAAGGGAAAAACCTAAGTTTTTAATCTTTAAATGCCTTGATTTTCGGGTATGTTATGTTAAATATTAATTTGGAGATGGCCTTTTAATTCATAATTTTCCAAGTTAGTTTAAATATTTTATGAATTTCCTAAGGAGAAAAAAGTGTTTAGTCAAGTTTGAATTATTTAAAATAATTATATAACTATTTTGGTCTCGAAATTTTTGTATGGGAAAGAAAACGTTGATTCTGATTTTTAGAGATTTTTGGGGATTTTTCCTAACTAATTATGAACTACTATGAATTTATTATGCTAGATAAGCATTTAAATTAATAATTAATTAAGGATATTAATCAATTAAGTTGGTGTATGTTTTGAGAATGAAAAATTGGTTGCAACAGGTTTTCTAAAAAGAATTGGGTAAAGTATAGTACTGTCCATATCAATGTTGAACCCCGGCGACATCAACTTGAATTGATACATATGATATCAACTATATTGGTATAAAATGGATCTGTTCTCGTTGGAGTCATAGTATAAAACATGCAGCATAGAATTGATGCCGATATGCAACATATAATTAATGTTGATATTGCAACCTCGTAATGAATCATGGGTATGTCGCCCGCCTTTGTTTCTTTGCTTTAAAAACTATATCGCATGGTATTAATACCACTAGTTTTCCCCACAGTTTTAAATGATGTAGCATGCCACTATTTTGATACTAACTATATTAAGGTGGCGATGCCGCATGATTTCTATACCAACACCATAGCTTGAGGCAGTGATGCTGCGAGTAATATTTTGGATAATAATTGTTTTACGACGATGATGCCACTATTACTATGTATATGTAATACCCCGAAAAATGATCCACAAATAAATAAAGTAAATTAAATCAAATGTTATAAAGTAGAAAATGGAAATTTGATAAAAGTTGGAATTTGTCCATGAAAGTTATACCGTTGTGTTCGTAGTGAAATTCCGATTAATTTCCATCTATAATATGCTGAAAACGGAGCTTGAACGAAGAAGTTATGAGCGTTTAAAGTTTTCAGATTTAAAGTAATTTGAATAGGATTCAAATAAATAATTAATTCCTTAAATTGAAATTTGAAATTTGAAATTAATTGTGATTAGACTTGAGAGTTAAGCAACGTTAAAATTTTGCAATTAATGTTAAAAGTTATTTAGGGTATGAAATCAATAAATAATCAAGTAAGGTTAAAATAAAATAAATACCTTCCCAAAATAAGGGAAGAAGTCGACCCAACACCTCAAGGGGTCGACCTATAGGTCGACCGTAGGGGTCGACCGCTTAGAGCATGGGGGTCGACCACTTCCTTTTTGTGGAGCCTATTTTGATGAGTTGTACGTTCCAGGTTTATCCATTTTTAATCTATTCGCATTCAACGGTTCTGGTGCGTTTCCAACCGCTATAAATTAGACCCTAGAACTTTCACTTTATCTACAAATATTTTGGGACTTCAATGCGAGCAGAGTGAACCACGCCATAGCCACCTTATTTAAGAATATGGGGAAACACCTACACCTTACTACATCGGCTACTCTGGCACCATCCATGTGCCACTCATATTTCAAAAGGTGTTGTCCGTGGTCTGTTGTCCCATTTATGATGGTAGTCACGGCATCATTGACATAAATTTTTTGGGTTATTCTTCCCGCAAATGTCATAAGTAAATGGGGTTTTGCTAGGTGTCAAGCCCTATTCTTCATTCTTTCTCCACTGATTTTCATTTAGTAATCTCCTTACCATATCAACAATATATTCTTGACTTACTTGATTATCTGGATAGCGACCATCAGGAATAAATCAGAGTGTTTGACTTTGTAAATGCTCTCAGTTCGTTTGATGACATCTAGGCTCTCTTTTCTCTAAGTGAGTCACTCGTCTGGATCTCATGTGATGACTAGGTGGTTCTGTGGTATTCATCCGAGCATCGGCATTCTACATTCTAGAATTTTTCCTAGCATTGTTGCAAATATCCTGCAAATCATCTTCACTGTCAAACAAATTAAAGGCATATGGCACAACCCCCAACATGCTCGGTACTAATCTGATTTTGGTTAGTATCGACCATGATGGTCGTGGCTAACACTTGGCTACATCTTCATGTGCTCCCCTTTAACATCCTAGTATCCTTTTCTTTTCTTTTCTTCTTGCCTTCGCTCCTACTATGATCAAATAAAGATGAGCTTTTTGCTTCAGAACTTGTAGGCGATGAATTCCAATGGCTCTTCCTATGTCTTTGTGTTTGTCAGGTTAGCAATGAAAAACCTTCCCCCATCTTATCAAAAAGAGCTTTTTAGCTACCAAACATTCTTTTGTTCATCTCAGCAGTTGTCCTATCAAGTTCAACTTTTGACGCCATCTCCTGTAGGGCGGATGGTCCCGACAAAGCATTCAACTGGTGAGTAGTTTCCTCATTATGGTAAGAAGCTTCATCTTCTACTTTAGTAGCTCCTGATCTAGTGGAATGTCTCTTAGGGGTCATTTCTTTCAGATCTAAGGTTAATTCCTTTCCAAAATCATGGTAACTTCAGATCTACAACAATACTTTTCGGATCTAACTTTTAGATGCTTGTAATCCATAACGCTAAGCTAGATCTACACCTGAATTCAACTCTAGGTGAAAGCATAAAAAATGTTGGAAAAAAGAGGTAAAACACCTACTCAAATAAAAATGAGAATAGATCCGCTAAAATCAAATGGAAATAGCAAAGAACACATGATTTTTATAGTGGTTCGACCTGAAGAGAGTAAAAGGTGAAAAGTACGGGCTCAAAAGATTACAAAGGTAAAAGTACTCTTTGTGTTGCTATGGTCTTCTATATATAATTGAAATTATTCATCATATTTGCTAAATCATGAAAGCGCGGGTAAGACTTCAGATCCGAGAGAATAGGGAGGAAGAACAAGTCTTCTTGGAGAAAAATCATGTTGGTACTGACTATGATTATGGTCGATACCGACCATAATAGTCGTCTCGGTGGTGCAAGTTCCCCAATACCTCCATATGCTCCAACTTTCCACAACTCTTATATGGACACCTTCTACAAAACCAACTCGGTACCCACCACAATTGTGGTCGATACCGAACATGTCGATTTGTTCAAATTAACTCCAAATATTCTAAGTTGCTCCACCTTGTCATTACAAGCATGCCCCCAAGTCCTTGATCCATTTTGTTTTCATCTCGATGACCAAATTCACTTAGAAGTTGCTTGGTTCAAACACTGGATAATAATAAGTGCTCCCTTCGATGTAACGACCCAAAATTTTTAACGACTCGAATGGGAATATTTAATTTATTTAAATATTCAAATTTGATTCAAATGTAATAAATGATAAGAAAATCAACTTTTAATAAAATGACTCAATTTTTATTAACTTTTTTTAAAATTAATTTATAGGATTTTTCCATAATTTTGAATTTAGGAAATATTTTAATTGTAAATATGTCAAACGTTGGTATTTTTCAAATTTCATTGTATTAGATAACCAGTGAATTTTATTGTTATTTTCAGATCGTGTCGTATTTTTATGCACGACCATATTTTGTTTTTGTTGTTTGTAGAGCCGAAAATTCTAGAATAAACAAACATCAACCTTAAAACTTTTCTTCATTTCCCTTTTCCCTCTTTTACTTCTCATTTACCTCTTCTCTCTC
The DNA here is from genome assembly GCA_030737815.1 of Allium fistulosum. Lineage (NCBI taxonomy): Eukaryota > Viridiplantae > Streptophyta > Magnoliopsida > Asparagales > Amaryllidaceae > Allium > Allium fistulosum. Next base: position 1,317,804,749 of record CM060903.1, on the reverse strand, counting down.
CTCTTGTTTTCCATTTACAGTAAAATAAATTCAACCCTTCTCAAATAAAAATCAATCAAATGATCCGGTTAACTAAAAATCATGAAATTAGATCCTTTAAACTCGTTTCGCCGAGAGCTTTAAGTCTTTGTAGGGATTAGGGCAGCGGCTGACATTGATGGTGTTCGACATGTTAGGGCATGGCTAAGGTTTTGGATAGGTGGAGTTATGTTCGAAGATTGGCAAAACGGTGGGTAGCATTGGCTTTCTCTTGTCAAAGTACATCTTTTCCTATAGTTTAGTGGAGCTCGGTCGTTGTATGGGGAGTGCGACATTTTTAGGGTTACAATCAAACCCCTCGGGTCGCGTTATGAAAGGGGATGCGATTTTGATGTCCTTGTATCCGTCGAGAAGCTCTTGCAAAGAGGAGATCGATGGAAGTGGTGGTGTGGCGAATCATTGAGCGAGGAGGAAGAAGGGAAGAGAGGAAGGTGTGGGGCATAGGTTGTTTGTGCCTATGGGCATGTGATGACCTGGATTTTCAGACTAGTCAAAATTGTCGGAAAATCCATCCATTCTAAAAATATGAATGAAAACTATCATTTTAACATATCATAATCTGATAAATATACAACACTCCTAAATATATAGGATACAATTTCAATACTATAATTTATCAGAGTAATCATTTATTCCACGGGGCGTGATTTAATACATACCAAACTCAAATACTTTAAATCTACCAACTGCACAACTCTGACGTGAAGGACAGTAATATCCATTCCTAAGAACTCAATAAACATGTCAATGCGGAATAAAATGATAAGCATGAAAAATATATCAACAAAGGATAAATAGCAAACATCGAACAAGAAAATGTTTTCTAATTATTGGGGTTGCATCACTACCACTTGTGACTGCCTACATCCTATCTAATTGGATACCCAATTAGATTCAGGATCAAGCCAACATAGTTCTCTTACCACAAATATGACTCAAGGAGCGTACGATCCATAAACAAATATGAAATTCCTAAACTACCCACTTAGGCTTATATCCTCTCATTCATATACCTGTAACATTATTAACTTTATTATTTTCAAATTATAATCCTTTTCGAAAACAGTCTCTTCAAACTTCCCGATTTCATTTAAATCCTTTTGAAATAATAATATATATCTTTCATATCAAATCGTACTTTTCTTCGGATTTAAAACAAACCACTTTTGAAAACGGTATCAGATACTCTACTATAAGAGCATATCAAAATGTATGTAACCAGATCAGGATAGGTTCTCCCTAAACAAGGCAACTGGGTTCCAACCTCTTTAAAATCAAAAAGTATGTCCCTCTATATGAAGAGTAGACTATACCAAGGGTTACATGAACCCTCTGCCCACTTTTTAGTTATGGGTTACCCGAATAATCGGTAACATAACAAATCATTTTGTTTCTCGAAGTGAAATCATTTTGCACTAATATTCACAAATTGTTTCAAGATACGGTTTTTTTATTTCCTCAAAATACCTGGAAAGCCACTTTAAAACCACTGGGGTTTAGTCCTCTAAATTCTCTTTTCATTTATAAAAATCATTTTTGTAAATACCTTTATATAAATCACTTTTATATAAATCAACTCAAATTTCATAATTGGAAGATTATAAAATCTTTTGTAAACAATTTGTTTTCAAAAAAACATTTTATAACATATTCTTTTATGAAAACCCTCTTTCAAAAAAACTTCGTTAATTTAAAGTTCAAAATTTAAATATTAAATTATTATAACTAATTATAATAATTTAGTAAGCCAATATTATCGTTAAACACCTTATAGTCAAATTGTAAAATAAATCACAAGTGTTAGCCTACAATTGTTTTTTAGCCAACCCATGCAAATGGAAAAAGATTATTGCTCATAAACTGGCCGAGCAAAAATCAAACAACATCAATACTATATATACACACCACTATATGATCATACACAACATGTGCAATAATATTTATAACATCAAAACGTTCATTTTTTTAAAAGCTATTGCATAGTAAGATATATTCACTTAGAATAATTTATTGAAATGTAAACTAATCAAAGGAAAGAGATTAAGATTACACTCATTTCCTATTTGCTTTGCTGGAGACTTGGAATACCTAGCCTTTGATAATGAAGATGAAATTTGGTTTCTTTCTTTTGTTTTTGAATGAATTAAATGAGATATGGACTTAAGTATTCATAGCTGAAGAGAAGGGTACTTTAGTAATTACCTAACCTCCTATAGCATAACCTGATTCGACCAGATTTTAGACCAATGGCAACCATTCGCATAACATAACCTGATTAGACCATATTTTGGTCCAATGGCAATTATCCGCTTGGCATAACCTGATTCGATCATATTTTGGTCCAATAAGTGAGTAGAAAGATTCAACTTTTCTTCTTATAAGTTCAAATATAATATTATATGAATAAGTATAAAGGTGTAGTCTAATCAGATAGTAGAAAGATTCAACATTTCATCTTATAAGTTTGAATATATTAGTATCTTAGCCACCTTATAACTTGAACCGTCTTTAAACTAACATTTTACATCTGTTTTAAAAACCATTCAATACATTTTATCAAATTTTACTTTAGTTATAAAATTCATTATTAATAATTTAAAAATATGTTAAATACTCATATTTAATGTGACTAAATTATGGGTCGTCACAGTGCAAGTGTGCACGGCCTGTGCATTTGAATAGGGGAAGATGGATGAGGCTATGTGATTAAGTAAATGAAGTAAATAGGAGTAGTTAATTATATAATTTAATATCAAATCTTATAAATTTAATAACTTTCTCATATGAGGTCCAATCAAAACGTGGTCTTTTGCATTACGCACGTAGAAGTGATATCTACGTACTGGAATTTATTTCGTTGAGTTTGGTGGAAGTAGAATTTTAAGCTAAAATCGAACGTCGTTCGTTTCTAGATCAAATTGGAATGCTTAAGCGTACGTTGGAATTTTGGTGAGTTAACTCACCTCTAGATGAACACTATATGATATATAGTAGATACAAATTATTGATTTTGTGCTTGAATGATTTATTAGTTTGGTTTGGTTGAATTTCCTCTTTGAAAAGCAAATGGCATGTAAAATGAAATATAGGGAATTTTGTAGAGGAATCTGGATTCCTTGTTACTATTGATTATATTTTCAGTTATATACTTATGTTGTAAATTGTTGCATGTTAAAGTTTCGTAGTTTGGTCATATTGAATATGACATTGATATATGTTAAAAGTTGAACTTTTTTAGTGACAAAGATAGTAGTAGCATTGGTTAAGTGCTATGGCAGCTATTGGCCTCGTTATATTATTTTGAAATATTATTACTTGCTGTTTGGATTTGGAATGGGTTTTGATTCAAAAAATGATTTTTAAATATGACTTTTGGAATTTTCGATGGAATTTTGTTTAGGAATGGTTTTTGAACTTCTCTATTTTTCTTCAACCTTTTTGTTAGTCTTTTCTAATATATATGGACATGTTTTAGAAGTACTCTGGGAAGTATCTATTTTTCAGAAAAGTTAATATAATAATGAATATTTATTTTAAAGAAAAATAAAGAGGAATTTATCTTTTATAATATAGTGATTCTGTTTTAAAAGAAGATAGCAATATTTTGGAATAAATATTGGTGAACCGTTTTATATTAAATGTTAAAGTAATAGATTTATGAATTATATTTTAGAAAAGGAAAATGATATCATTTCGATATAATAGAATAATAAATCACATTTGTGAATTTATAGTAATATATGAAATGATCGTTTTTCTGCAAGGTATTTAGTTCGATTTTGGAACCCAAGATTTGGGATAAGTATAGTAGATTTAAAAATAAAAGGAGTTGTATAATTATATTTGGAGATTTATTAAATGAGTTTCAAAATTATATTTTTATAAAAGGAGTTTTATAATTATATTGGGAGATTTATAAATGGAGTTTTATAAATATAAAAGAGATTTATAAAAAGGAATTTTATAAAAATGAATGAGTTTTTATTTCTATAAAGATCTTTTTAAATTATGGTGGCATGGTGTAACGTCCTACCTTTTCGAACTCTGAATGTAGACACTAATATATCCACGGTATTCGTATGCCGAGCAGCCAAGTGGTAGAAAGAAGAAAAGTTAGGGCAAAATAAAAAGAAAAGGAAATAAAAGAAGAAATAAGATACCACAATATTAGAATCTCACTCACGGAACGATTATATATAATATCTCAAAAGTTCTTTACCAAAAAAACCTATATATACATACATCAATCAAAGAAAACTAACCTATCATCAGCTTGGACAATTATGCCATCCTATCCACACAAATGCTAATAGATACACTCAAGTAATACAGCGGAAAATAAGTACGGTAAGAAATCATCCAGCTCCTCTCCAAGAGCTCCAATGAACCATAGCTAAATCTGGAAACAAATCGAGCTGACCCGAGCATTAGGAAAATAACACATGGATCAGTCTGGTAAACCAGCATGAGAAATTCAAATCATATAGATTTACTATATCTTAAAACCCTTCAAAATAAGGGTATCTCATAAGACCATGCTGCCAATAATGGACGGGTTTTTCCTTGCGATAACCAAACCATTTCTATTATAAAATCCATTGATAATATAATAATGTCTAAGGTGTGAAATATAAATAATCACATAGCTGCGATGAATGTGAGTGTACATCACAACAATAAAAGGTATGCAATCTCAACCGCTAAGGAGTGTTCGCTAATTATGTAGGATTTCCACATAGATCTCTTCGGGAAAGACGAATCTGAACTACAGCATAAGAATCAAAGATATCCTTTCGAAGCGTCGTACATCTCTAGTTAATGTACCATAGTAAAACCATAGTTGATATTGCTAAGACTTGATGCATCACTCCCACATGCATATCCTAATAAGTATCTCTATAAATGTAGTCGCATGCACCTTATGGGTTTGCCAACCCTACTGGCTATGTCTCCTATCTCTAGTTTTAGTCATACCCACTGTGAGGTAACATCCGACATTCTAGCTGTAATGTCCCACCTTTTTGTATGCTTTAAGCAGACACACGTGCCAACTCAAACCATACATAAGGACGGATTGTTATTTAGGGTAAACAAGAAAAAGAGAAAGAAATAAAACAAAACAGAATCTCGCGGTGGAATGAAAAAATATAATAATCAAATAACAGTTCATGAAGCTGTTTACAAAACATTTGATTATACTTATACAATACAGAAATCCGAGTTACACATATCAGAGATAAATACATAACATTGCAGCGGAACAGTATGATGCAGTGGAATAATATAGTAAATAATAATAATACAATCTTCGTCTTCGTCCTCCGAAAATAAGGTCTTCAAATCCTGAAATGCTCAAGCTGCCCCGAGCGAATTGAAAAGACAAAACACTCGAGTCAGAACTAAAGATCTTATGTAAGTTAAATCAACGGTAAATAAATATGAGTGTAAACAGCCTCGGAGATGTTTACGGGGTTCGACATCTATTATCCAGTGTCTAACGTGAGTGTAGTAACTTAAGAGATGTTCGGGATTCACATCTCCTAAGGATCTGTTAAACTATCTACTATGTAGTACAATACGCTATTATAACATGTCTAAAGTAAAGTATACTATTTAAAAATAGCATTAAGGCTTTACATTTTCCACCTTAACACATTTTTAGCTATGCCAATAGTCTATACAGTACCGTAACTCCCCATAAACTGGAGCCGCAAGAGGATACCACATAGGTACGACATAAAACAAACTCGTAGAAGGCGCGCTTTGGTAGATGACACGGCACAACTAGGCAATGCAAGGGTAGATATACCAATTACGCATTCGGACTATTGGTAACGCATAGCCGCAACTACCACCCAACTCGAAACACACTCCCGAGTAAAAATCGAAGGGTGGCCACCAAATAAATCGCAAGTCAGAATATAGTATCGATGGAATGTGTCCGATCAGAGGAGCTACCTCATTGGCCCGGAATCGCTCCTGTTTTAGCCACCTTATGCTAACTCACGAGAGTTAGGTCCACGTAAATATACCTTTAGGATCGTCGCCACCATCCTACTTCATTCTGGAATCTCCACCGCGTACACAGTTGTCAAAGTGGTTTTCGATATCAACAGAGAGTATGCCCATATCTGATCTCGGTCTCTTTAACAACCAATCGCTTATTACACACCGGATGGTTCTTTTACATTTCCAAAATCGTTTCATAATTGATATCAAAATATCATATTCAATTCAAACCATATCACTTCCAAAATCATTACTTACTTTCGAAATCATATTCACCTTTGAAATCATATCGCATTTGAAATCATAGTTCGATAATTATATTTCCTTTCAAAGTCAAATTCACACTTTATATCAAAATATCGTATTCTCAAAATTATATCGTTTTCAAACCATATCGTTTCAAAAATCATAATTTCTTCCAAAACCATAGTTCCAAAACAGGTTAAATTCTTACTTCAAAATCATCATTCAATTCATTATACATTTAAATTCCAACTTAGGTTATAATATCATTTGACCTTATTTTCTTTTTAAAACAATGAATTGAATTTAAACACTTTCACTTTACTTTGTTTGGAAATTTAGAAATGGTTTAAATAATTATAAGTAGTTAAAATACTCCAAAATAGTTTAATTATAGGTAAAGTGCCTTTAAATTGATTTAAAATAGTTAAATAGATTAAATTTAGATTAAATATAATCAAAATAGATTAAATAGCTTTAAAATAGATTAATTAGATTTAAAATAAATTAAGATGGTTTAATTAGTTTAAATAAATCAAATTGGTTTAAAATAGATTAAAATAATTTATCTAGTTAATATTGGTTAAATAGTTTAATAAATTTGAAAACCTTAATGATTATAAATATATTTTTAAAACGGTTTATATTAAAATATGAGTTTGGAATTTATATCAGTTTTAACTATTCATTTCATTTCAACATATTTGGACCATTTCAAATTTCCAAATCGAAAAAGCAAATTTCAATAATTATCGAATTTCATATCGTTTCAATCCATGTTCAAAATATCAATACGGATCACTCCAGTTTCAAAAATATTTCAAAGTTATTTTCAAACAAATTCAATAACTCAATTTCAATAGAATTTCATTTAAACTTAAAAGTTTAACTACAAAAGTCCAATTTAATTTCTTAAAGAAATTCCTTTTTAAACCAATTCACAATTCAACGCAAAACTTGATTTTTCAACAATACTTAAATTTACATAAACCAAATTTTATTTCAAAACAGCAATTGATTAAATTCAAAAATTTAAGGATTTTAAAATCATTTAATTTAACCAATACGGTGTCCGTATATAATTTTCTACCCTAGGGTCAAGTGATACGGATATTTATCATTTCAATCCGCAATTTAAACATTTTACGGTTGTACATCATTTCAAACCGCAATCCTGAAATAAATAAAAATCCATAACGAACTTGTAGTTTATAACGGTATGAAATACAACATCCATTCAACCAACATCAAGAATCAACATCCATCAAAATCATCATCCAACTCAATCAATAAATATCAATATAGAACTGATAATCAATAACGGGTATTAAACTGGCAATTTATATTCAATAATAAATTAAATGACAATTTAATTCAAATAAATTCAAATTAACTAAGATGATGATTTAAAATATACCAAACAGTCATAAATAAATTTCTAATTCACATCAAAAATTAATTTAACCAACATAAGAAATTTTAGAAGTTGTGAGTGGGTTAAAACACTCACCTTTGAATTTAAATTGAATTTAAATTCAATTTGAGCCCAAAATTCAAACAATCTCCGAATTCGTCCAAACCAGCGTCAAAATCTCTGAAATTTCGATACGATCCCAGCGGATTAAACAACGCATGGATCGGACTTCGCATGTAAAAGTTATATACGTTAGAAGATTGAAATCATAAGTTAAAATAAAATAAATAAGAAAAAAACGAACCACTCATGCGATGCCACGTCGTCGTCACTACCAGGCTAGCACACGCGAAACAGAAACCCTACCCAGCTTTACGCGTTCACACACGAGAGCCACCACGTTCGTCACCACACGCCACTGCCTAGGGCCGGTCGCAGCCACGCCAAACCTTCCCTAACCCAAACGACCACTCGCTATCACCCCCAGGTCGCCTACGACGAGGCAAACCACCAGCCGCTGCCACCGTGATTTTAACCCTAATCGAATTTTGATGCTCGATCCAGTCGTCACTTTAGCAAACAAACCTCGTCGATGCACTGCGTGCGACGATCTCCACGAGCCCGTACCTTCGATTCATTGATCGGACAAAGTTGATCGACGATCAACGAATGGTCGAGAGTAGTTCACAAATTTCTGGACAAACAGAGGTTCAATTTGGAAAACGAATTACAGATCTGAGATGCGCTCGTCGAGAGCTTCAAATCGATATATAATTCGATATATTTTGAGGAGATTGAATTTTTTGATTTGGTTTTGAATTGCAATTGAATTGGGAATTTGTTTGTCTGCCATTGAGAAGGAGAAGTGGACAAATGAAATTGTACATACAGACAAACTGAGCTGAGGAACACTAGGGTTTATAACAGGATATTTATAGACGAAGCTGAAATAGAAAAGAACGGATCAGATTTGATTTGGATTGGAACGATAAGCGACCCGAAAAGCCCGTTCTGTCTCCGGAATGAAAATAGGTCATCCCATATATCAAAATAGATGCTTTCGATAATTTTAAAATCAGTGGAACTGGTTTCAAACCCAAATTCCATCATATGAAGAAGTTATATTAAAATCAATTTATTTCAAATTGATTTCAATTAAATTGATTTCAAGGCGTTTCGAGCCCGTACGATCAAATGACAAGTCCGATCGTTCCGAAACTTGAAATCCTACAATAATTCACCGTTACGGATCCGATGAAACTAGTTTCGTCGAAATCCGAGTCAGTGGCCAAAATGGTTATATTTCAGTTAATTAAATAAATTAATAATTAATTAATCAAATCAAATTTTCAATTCAAATTTTAATAATTTACAACTTCTATCATTTTTGATTTCTTAATCACTTACAATAATTTAAACAAATTTAGATGTCAATTTAAAGTTGATTAATCCATCAATTTCGGTGTTAAATTTCAATTTTATTAAATCCAGAAATTGTAAATTAAAATTCCAAAATCCATCTATTAAATTTTTAAACCTTGTTATTCAAGTCTTTTATTTCAATAAGGATATAACTAACATTGGTTTATATCTTAGTACATTAATATTCCCTAATTTCATCTTAATTTCTATTTTCGTAATAATTAAATATTTAATTTCATTTATTGCAATTAATCCAATTATTATAATTTAAATTCCAATAAATTAATAAATCTTGACTTCCATTCTTTTTAATTCAACTAATTGTCATATTATGAAATAAATTAACATTATATCTAATTGTTACCTTAATTTACATTCACGTAATATTCAATTAAATTTTATTGCAATTGGTTTCAAATTTAATTTATTAGACTAAATAAATAGGTAATATAAATAATTGTTACCATTTACTTTTATTAATTCATTAATTAATTCAATATTTACGTCTGTTTTCTTATATTAAATTTATAGCCTAGTATAACATTTACACTATTCCATTTATTGTAATTTCATTCAATTTATCAATAATTAGCTTTAATTACCATTGTTACATTTCATTTTAGTATTTATTACATTATTGAATTACAAATTTTATTTCTTCAATATTAAATTACCAAAATCTTATTAAATCAACAATTTTAAATATCAAAAATTTACGGGTCGTTACACTAGCCCACGAGTCACCACTCAAACAGACCTGCCACACGAGCTCTAGCTCGAACAGATCACGGAATCACACACGTGGATTCCTCAACAGATTTCGGAATTGCACATGGATTCCTCAACAGGTCTTGGAATCACACATGGATCCCCACATCCTGAATAGATCACGAACAACTACATGTGTTCGAGCATCTCAAACAGATCTCGAATCCCCACATAGATTCCAACATCATGAGCAATCCCGAAGCATATTACGAACTAATCAAGAAGCAATCACAAAGCATATCACGAACCAATCAATAAGCAACCAAGCAATCATAAATCATATCATGAACCAATCACGAACCAATCACGAACCCATCATGAACCAATCATGAAGCATAGAATACGTAAATGGTTTTGGAGCGGTTATAGTTTCAAGTCATCTCATATAAGTACACTTCCCTGATTATCGAGTGCTCCAAAACCAATTGATCAATTTTCCGGTAATCTCAACCCCGGTTCTGCGAGAAATAAATAGACAATATATAAGATAATAGATCACCTCCTAACCGTTTAAGTGGACGGATTTCCTTATCATTCGTTGTAACGACCCGTAAATTTTGATAAATAATTGGTTAGTTTAATTTAATTTTACGATTTAGTTTAGGAAGAAGGAGAAAATATGTGAATTAATTTAATGAATTAATAATATTAGATAGTGAATTTGGATTAAACCAATGTCCTGTAGTAATTTAAATATTGTTTGGGAATGAAAACTTATAAAGGTAAGCATTTAAATTATCCGATGCAATAATTTAGTTATTTAAAAGTAACAACATGTAAATTTAGGAAATAAAGTTTGTCAAAGCTAAATTTGTATAGGTTAAATGAAATGGGTTAATAAAAATGTTATATTAGGCTATAAATCAAATGGAAGAAAACGAGCGTAAAATTTGAATTAATTAATGAAATGAAATAAATTGAATATAACATAAACTTAAGCGTAAATTTAAGGGTAGAATAACAACTATTATAAATTACCAAATTAATTGGTCAATGAATTTATTTGGGATTAAAGTTCATAAATATTAAGTAATTATGATGTTATTATTGATAATAAGCGTTACTAATTATTAATATAGTAACGGAAGAGTAAATGAAATGCAAGCGTAGAAACTTAAGCTAAGGATTAACAATTGAAATGAAATGTCGTTTAAATGGAGTACTATAAATTGTCATACTAAGCTAAGAATTGAATATAAGGAAAAAAAGGCAAATAGTAAATCAATCAATGAATTTATATAGATTGTAAAGTTATAATAAAAAATAGTAATTGGATGTCTTGTACGAAGTTATAATATTGTGTGAATTATTAATAAAGAATAACTAGAATGAGATTCAAATTTGTATAATAATAGAAAGTGTTAATTGTTGCTCTTGAGCATAAAAATTTAAATAAGTAATTTAAAGCAAACATAATTTACCAATGCAGTAAGATTTTCTAATAGTGACTGTATAAATTTAGGTAGTAGTGTAAATGGCAGTTAATGGAGAACCAAATTCAATACAATCCAATTGATTGTAACGACTGTTAGGTTATAATTGAATATAAAGTAAAATAGAAACGTAAACTTAATACAAGATAGTAATTTAGGGAAATAAAAAAGTATGAAACCAAGAAATAGTTATAGAGAATATTTAATTGAAATTAATGTATCTATTTGGCAGTAATATAATAAGTGTAGTACAATCCAAATTTATGCAAGCAAATTGTGAAGTTCTAACTTATTGATTTAGTAAATTTTATAAGATGAAATTAATACTAATCCTATTTAGATTATGACAGTTGGCTAATCTACAGAATAGAAAACTATATTTATTTATTTAATGGGAAAATTTAATTACTTTCTTTGAAATTATTGTGAATAAATGAAATATAACAGTTAAATTTTATGCTGAAGGAAGTATAGAGAAAATCTAAGAAAATAAATGTAAACAATAGTGAGCCAAGGTAAATTGCATCTTTTTGATAATAATAGACTGAATAATAAAATGAAAGGTAATTAAATGAAATTTTGAAAATAAAATTTACAATTTCTAAATTCAGTGAATTTGAGTTAAACACTGAAATTGTTAAATTTATCAATTTTTAGATTTACTTTTAATTTGGTTAAAACATTGTAATTTACTGAGAAATATAAAAGGGTTAAAATTGGTAAATTTTAAGATTTAAATTAAAAGTTGGATTTTATTAATTTTTTTATTTAATTGATGGAGAAATAGTCATTTTTGCCACTGACTCGGATTTCGACGAAACTAGTTTCATCGGATCCGTAACGGTGAATTATAATAGTGTTTCAAGTTTCGTAGCTATCGGACTTATCGTTTGATTGTACGGACTCGAAACGCCTTGAAATTTATGCAATTGAAATCAATTTGGAAAATATTGCTTTTAGCACAACTTCTTCATATGATGGAATTTGAACCTGAAACCTTTTCCATTGAATTTAAAATATTTTAAAACACCTATTTTGATATATAGGTTTATCCAATTTCGTTCCGGGGTCAGAACGGGCTTTTTGGACCACGTTGACGTTAGCGCGTACACCTATTTTATCCATCTATTCTATTTTCAACCTTTTCTATAAATATCCCCACTAAACCCTAGCCTCCGCCTATTCTCATTTGTCTACGCGTAAAATTTCTTCAGATCCTTCTCCTCCTCAATGGCAGACAAAATTTCAGATCCAGATCCATTTCAAAATCAGAGTCAAAATTCAATGTCCTCAGAAAAATCTCAAATTAATATATGTTGAAGCTCTCAACGAGCGTAATTCAATGGTGTAATTCGTTTTTCAATTCGATGCATCGTTTGTCCAGAATTTCTAATCAATTCTCGGCCGTTCATCGCGCGTTGATGAACGTTGTCGGATCGATGAACCATTTCTGGGTTTTGTAGGCTGGACGATGGGGAGTGCATCAGTGCTGTTCGTTCGTCGAATCAACGGTTAGGTCATCGGGAAGTTTCGATTAGGGTTTTAATATTAAGTGGCGGCTGTTCATTTTGGTCGCGGTCGAGGCTCGACGTGGCGATGGGGAAGGCTGTGCGGTGGGTGGCGACGAACGCGGCAGGGCACAGCGGCGATCTGGGCAGTCGAGGTTGGGTTTGGGTGACTGTTGTTCGTTGTTTCTCGTGTTCAAATCATGCGTGGGCTGGGGGCTTCAGGAAGTTGCGCACAAAAATAATTGCATGGATCTGTTGCTGGAGAAAGAAAGGATGACGTGGCAGGTGATGTAGATGAAAGTGTTCTTTTTTTTTTATTGAAATTCAAGCACATTTATCGCTATAACTTCCACATACGAACTTTGTTTCACGCGCGATTTTTTTTTAGGATCGTATTGTAATTCCGGACCTGATGACGCTAGATTGGACGAATTCTGAGACGATCGAAATTTTGGGTTTAAATTGGATTTAAATTCAAAAGGTGAGTGTTTTAACCCACTCACAACTTCTAAGATTTCCTATATTTGTTAAATTCATGTAATGATGTGTTTAGAAATTTATTTATAGTTGTTTGGCATATATTTCATCATTATCTCAGTTAATTGCATTCATCGTAATTAATTGTTAATTTATTTATTCATTACATTTAAATTTCCAGTTAATTGTTAATTAATTTATTCATTGCATTTTAAACTGCCAATTAATTTATTCGTTGCATATAAACTGCCAGTTGAAAGTTATTAATTTTTATTGAATATAAACTATTTGTTGATGCCTGTTATATTTTATATGCTTTATATTGAGGTTTGTTTAAATTGGATGATGATTGTAATAAATGGTTGTTTATTGATATTTGGATGAATGGATGCTATATTTTATATAAACCGCAAGTTATTATGCAATTTCATTCCATTCGGGATTGCGGTTTGAAATGATATATAACCGTAAACTTTTATCTTTAAAATTACGGATTGAAATGATAAATATCTGTATCACTTGACCATAGGATAGAAAAATTATATACAGGCACCGTGGTCTATATATAAAATATTTTAAAGTGATTTTCTATGGGTTTTGGAAAATAAGGGTTTATATATATATACTAATTTTGATATTATATAAATATTATTTTATATATGGTTAAATTCTAAAATTTAAGCTAAGTAAAATTTGATGATGTTTTAAGTTTGATTTACGAATGTTTCAAGTTTGAGCTTTATTTAAGTGATATTGAATTTATTAAATAAATATTTCTAAACTAAATAATAGTAAATTGAATTAAGGTATATATAAGATTATCAGATTTGGTTGGGAATTTTGGAATATTTAAAGTCTTGAAATATATCAAAATTGAAATGTTTTATTGAAATTAAGGTATTATTGTTTTCAAAGTATTGGTTTTCGAAATTGTTATAACTTTGAAAGTAATATGGTTTGGAAGATGAATTTATTTGAAATAGAATTTATTTAAGAATTATCTGTGAATATATGGATTTGAAACCTATTGAAAGTGAAAATTTAGAAATATGACTTCAAAATGTGGTTTGGGTTTAAGATGGTTTTAAAGAATATTTCAAGTTTTATAATTAAAAGTAAGAATAGTGATTGAAAATTTGTATTTTATTTAAATGATATATTATTGAATTTGGTTTTAAAGTATATACTATTTTGAAGTAAATGATATGTTTTGAAATAGCAATAATATTTTAGTTTTAAAGTATATACTATTTTGAAGTAAAGGATATGGTTTGAAATGGCAATAATATTTTGGTTTTGATGTATATACTATTTTGAAATAAAGAATATGTTTTGAAAGGGCAATGATTGTGTTTTTAAAAGTATATATATTTTTAAAATGACCACGGTGTTATAATAATGTTTGGTTGTTAAAGAGACCGGGATCAGATATGGACATACTCTCTGTCGATACCGAAAACCACTTTGACAACTGTGTACGCGGTGGAGTTTCCAGAATGAAGTAGGATGGTGGCGACGATCCTAAGGTATATACGTGGACCCAACTCCCATGAGTTGGCATAAGGTGGCTAAAACAGGAGCGATTGACGGACCAAGGAGGTAGCACCTCTGATCGGACACACTTCTTCGATACCATTCTATTACTTGTGATTGATTTGGTGGCCACCCTTGATTTGGGAGTGTTGTTCGAGGTGGGCGGTAGTGGCTGCTATGCGTCACCACTAGTCCGGATGCGTAATTGGTATATCTACCCTGGCATTGCCTAGTTGTGCCGTGTCACCTACCATATCGAGCTTTACTACGATTATGATTTTAAGATCCGACCGCGTTAAGGTTCTCCATCCCCTTAACGCTATTTTCTATATGATTATACTTTACTGATTAGACACTACTGTATATAGCGAATATTACTACATAGTAGATAGTTTAATGGATCCTTAAGAGATGTGAATCCTGAACATTTCTTAAGTTACTGCACTCACGTTAGACACTGGATAGGAGATGTCAAACCCCGTAAACATCTCTGACGCCGTTTACACTCATATTTATTTCATTGATTTAACTTACATAAGATCTTTTAGTTCTGACTCGAGTGTTTTGTCTTTTCAATTCGCTCGGGTCAGCCTGAGCATTTCAGGATTTGAAGGCCCTATTTCTGAAGGACGAAGACGAAGATTTTATTATTACCATTTGTTATATATTCTACTACACCATTGTATACCGCTGCATTTATTATCATTCTCTGGTATGTGTAACTCTGATATGTATTATATAAGTATAATCAAATGTTTTGTAAAACAGCTTCATGAACTGTTATTTGATTATTATATTTTATCGTTCCGCTGCAAGATTCTATTTTGTTCTTTTATTTCTCCACTTTTTCTTATTTACCCCATAACAATCCACCCTTCTGTATGGTTTAAGTTGGCACGTGTGTCTGCTTAAGCATACAAAAAGGTGGGATGTTACATCTGGTATCATAGCCAGGTTTAGCGATAAACCTTAGCTTTGTATGGTCTGACTCTTTACTAATAGGGTAGTAATACCCTATGGGAGTCGCTGAGTGTATATATATGAGAGAGCGTATTTGTTAGTGTTATAAAAAGATTTTAATATTGTGTTAATCTGTTCCGTTTTGTATTTATAAATTCTGGTTGGTGCATGGGATGCTATGACATCAATAGGGATTTCTAAACACTTAATAGGACAGACCGACATAATATTTGTTTTAATATAGGTGAATGAAATAATTCTGCCTATTATATTTTCTATATATAAAGTAAAATAATTTTATAAAAGATATATATTTGGTTGCAATAGATTGGTTGTTAGGTAATGAAATTTATAAATAATAGTTGAATAAGATTTAAGATAAAATAAGTGAAAATTGGAAATTTAGAACTTAAGTTCCGGGTTTTTGGAAATTTCTTTCGAATATTTTGGAATATAATAATATTGTTTATAAAGAGTTTCTGATATAAATATTTCAATATAAATTGAAAGAATTGTTTTAAGTAAAAAATTTTGAAAATAAGTTCTGTACTTTCCTCTCTGTCGCTGGAAAATAATTTCGGTGATGAGTGCACGCATCATCGACATTCATTTTCGAGTTTCGAAGTGGGAAGACCACTGTAGCAGTTTTACTACAGATTTATTTTGATAAACAAATAAATATTTTAAATTGTTTTAAATATAATTGGATATATAAACGGTAAGTATATACATTTATCTGTTATTTTAAAATGATTTGAAATTTAACCCGGTATTTAGTTCGTAAGTTTCCATTAATTAATAGTTTCAATTAGTGTAGTGAAATGGAATGGAACTAATTAATAAGTGGAACCTCTAATTAAACTAAGGATTTAATGCTAGGTTATAAATAAAATTAAAGGAAAAGCTGAAATATGTAACCTAAGTTATGTTTGTTGAGCATTAAATTAATTAAAGGTAATAGAATAAACTTGTATAACTTTTAATTACATTTTAAAAAAAAAGCATATATATAACTTACCTAATTGAAAAAGTTGAAATGTTTAATAAGAAAATATAATGGAAATTGTACAAGTAAACTTATGTAATGGAAATGTTCAGTAAATTGCTCTCATTAATAAGAATTAAGGTTATAATTGTTATGCCAAGTAACTGAACTTAACATGAATATTATTAATAAATGAATGTAAATAAATGAAATAAGTCATGAATGAATAAATATAATGCAATAAGAAGAGAATTGACGTGATGTGAATAAATTAAATGAAGATGAGTATAAAGTGAATGAAGAGGAAATCAAGCAACAATATATGGAATGAAATTAATAAATGAACTTGATCTATTGTTTGAATTTGTTGTTTGTTTAATTTATGGTTGTTTGGGCAAGGATACTTTACAATTGTTTAGATGAGTAAATAATCTATTTAGTTCGCCTAAGACTGTTGAGTAAAAGGGTACACTTAGTAGTTTATTCTTCATTCTGTACAATTTAAAGTTATGAACCTGAACAACTATTCCTTTTGTTTGATATGAATGAATGATTGATTTTATGGTTGTATGCCTTGTTGCAAGTATTTGTTGTATTGATTATTGTTGTGATTGAAACAACCTTAAATATTTCATCTTATATAATTGTTAACTCTATTAGATTATATAAGTAAAAATACAGGTTATGGAAGCAATTGCTACTGCTTTTGGTTCCATAAATAAGCGTTAATTGCCCGACAAATAGGTACGTTTTCGGATTACAGTTTATAGCGCTATTATATTGTTTTCCCGTGTTGGGTTATATATTATTTTAGAAAATATATGTTATATATTGTTATATTTATATTATATTTTCTTCCGAGCCTCTCCGTACAAAGGAGACTCTGCCGAAATTTTCCGTAAAATTTTGGACTTAGAAATTATTTTGAAATGTTTTTCCAAACTTTAATAGTTTAAGTATAAGAAGATTTAATGGTTATAAATTGAGATATTTTATCTAAATTAATTAATTTTGTAAAATTTAATAGTTTATAAAGTTAATGTTTTGAATAAGATATATTGATTTCTTGATTCTTTCTTTTCCCTTCTTTTTCCTTTTCGGGGACGAAAAGTTTTGAGTGGGGGAGAGTGTAACGACCCGTAAATTTTGATAAATAATTGGTTAGTTTAATTTAATTTTACGATTTAGTTTAGGAAGAAGGAGAAAATATGTGAATTAATTTAATGAATTAATAATATTAGATAGTGAATTTGGATTAAATCAATGTCCTGTAGTAATTTAAATATTGTTTGGGAATGAAAACTTATAAAGGTAAGCATTTAAATTATCCGATGCAATAATTTAGTTATTTAAAAGTAACAGCATGTAAATTTAGGAAATAAAGTTTGTCAAAGCTAAATTTGTATAGGTAAATGAAATGGGTTAATAAAAATGTTATATTAGGCTATAAATCAAATGGAAGAAATCGAGCGTAAAATTTAATTAATTAATGAAATGAAATAAATTGAATATAACATAAACTTAAGCGTAAATTTAAGGGTAGAATAACAACTATTATAAATTACCAAATTAATTGGTCAATGAATTTATTTGGAATTAAAGTTCATAAATATTAAGTAATTATGATGTTATTATTGATAATAAGCGTTACTAATTATTAATATAGTAACGGAAGAGTAAATGAAATGCAAGCGTAGAAACTTAAGCTAAGGATTAACAATTGAAATGAAATGTCGTTTAAATGGAGTACTATAAATTGTCATTTTAAGCTAAGAATTGAATATAAGGCAAATAGTAAATCAATCAATGAATTTATATAGATTGTAAAGTTATAATAAAAAATAGTAATTGGATGTCTTGTATGAAGTTATAATATTGTGTGAATTATTAATAAAGAATAACTAGAATGGGATTCAAATTTGTATAATAATAGAAAGTGTTAATTATTGCTCTTGAGCATAAAAATTTAAATAAGTAATTTAAAGCAAACATAATTTACCAATGCAGTAAGATTTTCTAATAGTGACTGTGTAAATTTAGGTAGTAGTGTAAATGGCAGTTAATGGAGAACCAAATTCAATACAATCCAATTGATTGTAACGACTGTTAGGTTATAATTGAATATAAAGTAAAATAGAAACGTAAACTTAATACAAGATAGTAATTTAGGGAAATAAAAAAGTATGAAACCAAGAAATAGTTACAGAGAATATTTAATTGAAATTAATGTATCTATTTGGCAGTAATATAATAAGTGTAGTACAATCCAAATTTATGCAAGCAAATTGTGAAGTTCTAACTTATTGAAATTAGTAAATTTTATAAGATGAAATTAATACTAATCCTATTTAGATTATGACAGTTGGCTAATCTACAGAATAGAAAACTATATTTATTTATTTAATGGGAAAATTTAATTACTTTCTTTGAAATTATTGTGAATAAATGAAATATAACAGTTAAATTTTACGTTGAAGGAAGTATAGAGAAAATCTAAGAAAATAAATGTAAACAATAGTGAGCCAAGGTAAATTGCATCTTTTTATAATAATAGACTGAATAATAAAATGAAAGGTAATTAAATGAAATTTTGAAAATTTAATTTACAATTTCTAAATTCAGTGAATTTGAGATAAACACTGAAATTGTTAAATTTATCAATTTTTAGATTTACTTTTAATTTGGTTAAAACATTGTAATTTACTGAGAAATATAAAAGGGTTAAAATTGGTAAATTTTAAGATTTAAATTAAAAGTTGGATTTTATTAATTTTTATTTATTTATTTATTTTATTGATGGAAAAATAGTCATTTTTGCCACTGACTCGGATTTCGACGAAACTAGTTTCATCGGATCCGTAACGGTGAATTATAATAGTGTTTCAAGTTTCGTAGCTATCGGACTTATCGTTTGATTGTACGGACTCGAAACGCCTTGAAATTTATGCAATTGAAATCAATTTGGAAAATATTGTTTTTAGCACAACTTCTTCATATGATGGAATTTGAACCTGAAACCTTTTCCATTGAATTTAAAATATTTTAAAACACCTATTTTGATATATAGGTTTATCCAATTTCGTTCCGGGGTCAGAACGGGCTTTTTGGACCACGTTGACGTTTGCGCGTACACCTGTTTTATCCATCTATTCTATTTTCAACCTTTTCTATAAATATCCCCACTAAACCCTAGCCTCCGCCTATTCTCATTTGTCTACGCGTAAAATTTCTTCAGATCCTTCTCCTCCTCAATGGCAGACAAAATTTCAGATCCACATCCATTTCAAAATCAGAGTCAAAATTCAATGTCCTCAGAAAAATCTCAAATTAATATATGTTGAAGCTCTCGACGAGCGTAATTCAATGATGTAATTCGTTTTTCAATTCGATGCATCATTTGTCCAGAATTTCTAAATCAATTCTCGGCCGTTCATCGCGCGTTGATGAACGTTGTCGGATCGACGAACCATTTCTGGGTTTTGTAGAGTGGACGATGGGGAGTGCATCAGTGCTGTTCGTTCGTCGAATCAACGGTTAGATCATCGGGAAGTTTCGATTAGGGTTTTAATATTAAGTGGCGGCTGTTCATTTTGGTCGCGGTCGAGGCTCGACGTGGCGATGGGGAAGGCTGCGCGGTGGGTGGCGACGAACGCGGCAGTGCACAGCGGCGATCTGGGCAGTCGAGGTTGGGTTTGGGTGACTGTTGTTCGTTGTTTCTCGTGTTCAAATCATGCATGGGCTGGGGGCTTCAGGAAGTTGCGCACAAAAATAATTGCATGGATCTGTTGCTGGAGAAAGAAAGGATGACGTGGCAGGTGATGTAGATGAAAGTGTTCTTTTTTTTATTGAAATTCAAGCACATTTATCGCTATAACTTCCACATACGAACTTCGTTTCACGCGCGATTTTTTTTGTTAGGATCGTATTGAAATTCCGGACCTGATGACGTTGGTTTGGACGAATTCTGAGACGATCGAATTTTTGGGTTTAAATTGGATTTAAATTCAATTTAAATTCAAAGGGTGAGTGTTTTAACCCACTCACAACTTCTAAGATTTCCTATATTTGTTAAATTCATGTAATGATGTGTTTAGAAATTTATTTATAGCTGTTTGGCATATATTTCATCATTATCTCATTTAATTGCATTCATCGTAATTAATTGTTAATTTATTTATTCATTACATTTAAATTTCCAGTTAATTGTTAATTAATTTATTCATTGCATTTAAAACTGCCAATTAATTTATTCGTTGCATATAAACTGCCAGTTGAAAGTTATTAATTTTTATTGAATATAAACTATTTGTTGATGCCTGTTATATTTTATATGCTTTATATTGAGGTTTGTTTAAATTGGATGATGATTGTAATAAATGGTTGTTTATTGATATTTGGATGAATGGATGCTATATTTTATATAAACCGCAAGTTATTATGCAATTTCATTCCATTCGGGATTGCGGTTTGAAATGATATATAACCGTAAACTTTTATCTTTAAAATTACGGATTGAAATGATAAATATCTGTATCACTTGACCATAGGATAGAAAAATTATATACAGGCACCGTGGTCTATATATAAAATATTTTAAAGTGATTTTCTATGGGTTTTGGAAAATAAGGGTTTATATATATACTAATTTTGATATTATATAAATATTATTTTATATATGGTTAAATTCTAAAATTTAAGCTAAGTAAAATTTGATGATGTTTTAAGTTTGATTTACGAATATTTCAAGTTTGAGATTTATTTAAGTGATATTGAATTTATTAAATAAATATTTCTAAACTAAATAATAGTAAATTGAATTAAGGTATATATAAGATTATCAGATTTGGTTGGGAATTTTGGAATATTTAAAGTCTTGAAATATATCAAAATTGAAATGTTTTATTGAAATTAAGGTATTATTGTTTTCAAAGTATTGGTTTTCGAAATTGTTATAACTTTGAAAGTAATATGGTTTGGAAGATGAATTTATTTGAAATAGAATTTATTTAAGAATTATCTGTGAATATATGGATTTGAAACCTATTGAAAGTGAAAATTTAGAAATATGACTTCAAAATGTGGTTTGGGTTTAAGATGGTTTTAAAGAATATTTCAAGTTTTATAATTAAAAGTAAGAATAGTGATTGAAAATTTGTATTTTATTTAAATGATATATTATTGAATTTGGTTTTAAAGTATATACTATTTTGAAGTAAATGATATGTTTTGAAATAGCACTAATATTTTAGTTTTAAAGTATATACTATTTTGAAGTAAAGGATATGGTTTGAAATGGCAATAATATTTTGGTTTTGATGTATATACTATTTTGAAATAAAGAATATGTTTTGAAAGGGCAATGATTGTGTTTTTAAAAGTATATATATTTTTAAAATGACCACGGTGTTATAATAACGTTTGGTTCTTAAAGAGACCGGGATCAGATATGGACATACTCTCTGTCGATACCGAAAACCACTTTGACAACTGTGTACACGGTGGAGTTTCCAGAATGAAGTAGGATGGTGGCGACGATCCTAAGGTATATACGTGGACCCAACTCCCATGAGTTGGCATAAGGTGGCTAAAACAGGAGCGATTGACGGACCAAGGAAGTAGCACCTCTGATCGGACACACTTCTTCGATACCATTCTATTACTTGTGATTGATTTGGTGGCCACCCTTGATTTGGGAGTGTTGTTCGAGGTGGGCGGTAGTGGCTGCTATGTGTCACCACTAGTCCGGATGCGTAATTGGTATATCTACCCTGGCATTGCCTAGTTGTGCCGTGTCACCTACCATATCGAGCTTTACTACGATTATGATTTTAAGATCCGACCGCGTTAAGGTTCTCCATCCCCTTAACGATATTTTCTATATGATTATACTTTACTGATTAGACACTACTGTATATAGCGAATATTACTACATAGTAGATAGTTTAACGGATCCTTAAGAGATGTGAATCCTGAACATTTCTTAAGTTACTGCACTCACGTTAGACACTGGATAGGAGATGTCAAACCCCGTAAACATCTCTGACGCCGTTTACACTCATATTTATTTCATTGATTTAACTTACATAAGATCTTTTAGTTCTGACTCGAGTGTTTTGTCTTTTCAATTCGCTCGGGTCAGCCTGAGCATTTCAGGATTTGAAGGCCCTATTTCTGAAGGACGAAGACGAAGATTTTATTATTACCATTTGTTATATATTCTACTACACCATTGTATACCGCTGCATTTATTATCATTCTCTGGTATGTGTAACTCTGATATGTATTGTATAAGTATAATCAAATGTTTTGTAAAACAGCTTCATGAATTGTTATTTGATTATTATATTTTATCGTTTCGCTGCAAGATTCTATTTTGTTCTTTTATTTCTCCACTTTTTCTTATTTACCCCATAACAATCCACCCTTCTGTATGGTTTAAGTTGGCACGTGTGTCTGCTTAAGCATACAAAAAGGTGGGATGTTACATTCGTCCTAAAAGAGCAAAACGAGTTTATGTGTACAGTATGGCATCACGAAGATAACCGTACCATATAATTCCCGCATTTCTTCTTGATATTTCCAGAGTATATTTGTCCAAATCAAATAACAATGAGAGTAATCGCATACATGAAACTAAGTCCCATATACTGTCCATAAATAAGTAACACACAAATCATGATTGAAAAAAACAAGCACGATTAAGTCATGTAAACGACTTCTAATCCCTTCCTTAATTAATCTTCCTTTATTAATCAAAATCCTCTTTTATTAGTAAAACTCATTTTACTCGATAAACCCTTTATAAATGAAACTCCATTTAATAATTAAACTTCACTATTTAATTAAACATCACTATTCATTTCAACACGTTTCAATACTCTCAAAAGTATTCATATACTTATATCAACCGCATAAGTATATTCATAAATCAATTTCTAAAGGGCTTAAGACAAATGTTATTCAAACACTGTCAATACAACCCAAAACCATTTCACTTATGAGCATCTTTAAAACATTCTTTTTAAAGATCTATTTACATACATAAGTATAACCAAAACGGGCTAAGGGCGAATGTTACTAACACATTGCCACAACAAACCCAAAATGAATTCATATCATTATTCTCTTTAAAATCCCATTATTAAAGATCTAAGTGTTTTCCAAACTTATTTAACAATATTTTACCACTTTAAAATATTATCCAAGAGTTTAAAACAAATGTTGCTAAAATACTGTTTACAACAAACCCCAAAATTACATTACAATCACGTTAACTTTAAAACTCCATTTAAAGATCCAATTACTTTTCCAAAAGTATAGTTAAACGGGTTAAAAAAATGTTGCACAAACACTATTACTATAAACCCAAAATCACTTTTATACTTGCCATTTACTTCAAAATATCCATTTAAAGTTCTAAGTACATCTCCGTTTATTAAGCAAGGTTATATACCTTTTTAAACAATTTTACAAAACAGTCCATTATAACTTAAGTGTTACAATCCCAAAACTCCTATTAAATCCCTTTACAAAATATCAAACTTCCTTTTAAAACTTTTGTATATATTAAAATACCTTTAAAAAGATTAATATCTACATATACTAATTTATTTATAAAACAAAGATCTTTAATAAAATACTATAAATCATTTGTAAAATATATAATATAAAATCCTTTTATTTCTTAAATCAAACCTTTAACAATTTCTAAAACCATATATATACTAAAAATATACTTTTAAAATACTTATACTATATTTTAAACCATTTATTTAAAACACCATTTAAACCCAGTTTTGTAATTTTAAAACCGTCACTTTATAAATCCATAAATATTTTCAACAATATAGTCAAACCTTTTTATTTTCCTATAATAAGTACGCTGACTGTACTTATTAATCAATACAAAGAAGCCCTAGAATCTATTTTCAAAGTTAACTTTAAAATCGCAGATCACAGTGATTTCAAAGTGCATCCATCGTGACCTTTTCGCTTCTAACATTTTTCAATTTCCATTTCCAATTTCCCGCAAATGTACAAACCAATCCATTTTTTTCAAATCAAACCCAAACGTGTGTTGAACAACCCAATATATGCATATACATATATAATTCCATAATATACTACAATTTATCCAACTTAACATATGTCAAATATCAGGGATTTCAAATCACGTTTAGAACGACTATATCGATTCTGACATTTATAACGCACTATAACTTTTCACAAAGCAATATCAAATATGTAAACAAGTTGTTTAGGCCATGATACATGTTATAGATGATCAAACGGAGATTATACTCCAAAATACTTTTATCACTTGTTTTACAAAACAAGGCGAGGTTTAAAGTAATAACTTGCAATATTCGTTATACAGTTTAAATTTTCAATACAACAACAATTATATATACAATAATTATACAATCAACAGGTGAGTAAAACTCACCCAAGTTCCAGCCAATGCTTTCGCGTTTTCGAACAGTCAAAAATCAAATGTTATTCAATTTTGACTAAATTCCCACAAGCTCCAAACTCAGCTAATCCAACTCCATTATGTAGATAATCCCGATACGAATGCAATGGCGAAAACGACGCCTCAATCGGACCTCGTGTGAACAAGATACGGATTTTATAAGTTTGTGAATTAAATAATTTAAATTAATAAACTTAATTAACAAATCAAACAAGATTAACTTAATCACCTTTTTCTAAAACTTTCTTCCATCCCCTCCATATCACTATGCACGAACACAGATATGCATAGAACCATAGCCGCAAATTCCTCCTTCGATTTTTTGATCAATTCATAACAATTTGACGAACTAATTCCTCTAGTGCGTCGCAAACCTTGATCTCCACTCCCTGGTCACCACCACATCCTAGTCCATCCTTGAAGCAAAAAGCGATCCAACGTCATGCTTCACGCATAAAATGTCGCGATTGAATATAATTGATTGGAGCTCCTCCACCCGAGCCAATACGCTCCACTTCATGAGCGGAGTCCAGCAGCACACTCAAAATCACCTATGGCTTCTTCATACATGTCTTGATCCATAACACCTTCCCATCACTGTTCAATGTCACGATCCAATATAGCTAGCCGCACCATCCTACGCTATTCCTATGAACTCATCTACCCTCCAGAAGAATGATGCCATCGACGACGACCCGATCGCCTCCTCTAGCTCCTCCTACGCCCAGCCCTAGCATGACCAGGACCAAGTCAAACACCACGGAGCTCAATCGCTTCCAAAACTAAGCATAGGGAAATGTAGCCCTCGGTTATATGAAGCCGACAAATCTAGAATCACATGATTTCGTTAAGTATTGAGCTCGATTTAATTGATGGAAGAGAATAAATGGTGTTCACAAGCAAAATGATGAACGAAATTAAAAAAAAAGAGGGAGGGAAGAGGAAGTTAGAAAATAGGTTAGAGTTGATGATGTATTTATGGGAAAATTTATAACACATTTTATTCTTTTCTGATTTAAACGCACACACACGACCACACTGCACGTCCAATCGTCACGATACACATCGTCGTATAATAATTCATTATTTCAGATCTAATGACACTAGTTTCATCAAAATCCGAGATAGTGCCCCAGAACGATAATTTCACATGTTAATTAAAACAAACTATTATTAAAAAAATTAATCACTTTTAATTCTAAATTAAAAGCTTTCAATATCATTCTTATTTAAACAAAATTGAAATAAGCTTTCGAAACCATTTTTCTTCACATTAAATCTAAGATTTAAATATTTAAATAATTCCATTATTTAATTATAAAGTGTTCAAAAATACGGGTCGTTACATTCTTCCTCCTTAAAAGAATTTCGCCCTCGAAATTTCAACATAAGCATAAAAGCAAAAATCACCCATTAATACCTAATGGTCTCGCAACCATAGAAACAATCACATAACCATACTATGCCATACTACTATCACTAGCAACCAAAACTCATTGTTAGCCCAGGTTCAAAAACCATCTCATTGCATAAGGATGACAAACAATCCACTAAGCGTTACCTTACGCTCAACAACCTCTGGTATTACTCAGTCGGCCACTCATACTACCAAAACAATTCGAAAAGTCATTCCCCAAACTCTCCACAAGCCAACATACATAGTACACAAATATTGTTAAAGCTCGTACAATATACATATATCATCCGTATGCAATACCAACTCCGATTGCTAGCTCGATCACATAAATTTCACTTTCGAACTAGTATAGATCACTTGAACTCTCTAGTTCGGACTCCGATCCAGTTTCTTGATTAGAAACCTCCCTTCTCCTTACATAGCCATATACTATGATAGAAAACTTCAAGATCATATCTAAAATCCATATCAAGTGTTCGCCGTCAAGAATCTGGTAAAAAAATCCTAATTCGGGCTAGTGTAAATCACCACGAAATCCATGTACTCGAATCCTAGATCAATAACTACCACGGGAATAAAATGATCTACGTGTAACTTACGTACTCTATTCAATTGGCTCCTTACCTACACCAATTTCTTCATTTTAATTCACATTCATTATCACTTAGTATTTTTCATTTAATACTAAAATCACTTATGAACCATTTCATAAAATTTACTTCAAGTATTAAACAGTATATGACTAAGGTTCATATTCTTATAATACTCCACTACATCCTCAGAGTATATACAAAATTATCCAATTCATTTTACTCAACATGAATATTCAATCGATTTAAAACTTGTTTAAATTCTACTATCTCTTTAAATCAAGCATTATAAAAACTTAAATTTATATTTTCACAAAGCACTTAGCTTCAAATACTTATACAAATTCCGGAGTTTCGACTGTCCAAAATCGTCGAAAATTCCTTTTCATTTTAAAAAACTACTGATCAACAAATTAAACAAGATACACAACCAAACTTACCTTAATGCATACGTTACATGAGTTCATAAAATATCTTAACTGAAAACTTAAGAACTAAACTCCCGATTTCCATTTCAAATCATTTTGAAATATGTATACTTATAATTTTTGTATACCAAATCACATTTCCAAGATTTAAATCAAAATCTGCTTTACCAAAACAACTTTGTAGCCAATTGCTATGGTAGCATCCCCTATTTTGAAACCCGAAAATAAATGTCGATGATGGTGCAGCCATCACCAGAATTATTTTCTAGTGGCAGAAGTGTGTTCAATACATCCAAACCATGCCTTTCAGACTTAACCAAATCATTTCCAAAATGGTATCAAATACTTCATGAATATTACTAAGTACCAAGATATCAATTCCCTAAATAGTTATTCCAAATAACACTATTCTTTTTCCAAAATCTTTAGAAAACCAATTTCTAAAACACCAGGATTTAAGCTCTCAAATTCTCAGTTTAGATCTTTTTCATATTTATAAACTACATTTATAAACCACATTGATATAAGTCACTTCCTATATAAAACTATCATTGAAGTGTTTACCTTGTTTAGATTATAATATACAACTTTTGTTAAAATCAAATTTTAATCCAACGTTATCGCTGAACTTCTTATAGTCAAACTATGAAACTTAATTCATAAGGTATTCGTTTTAATATCCCCATAATTTATTATCTACCCAACCCATGTAGTGAAAAATTAAAACTGCTCATAAACTGGTCGAGCACAACATATGATAATAATTGAATATTATCATTTCCTAACAAACAAACACATCATAAATAACTATATTGATTTATCAAAATCATTCTTTTATATATAAAATATAATCTAAGGTAAAATTATTTCATTTACCAATTTCGAAAACAATATTGTATCGGTTTGCCCTGTCTAAGTGTTTAGAGATCCCTATCAATAACGATAGCAACTCGTATCGATCAGAATCCATAAGCCACTCTACAAACCAATCAACACAATACAAAAATTTTTTGTACAATAACATATATGCACTCTCGTATATATGTACTCAACTCATAAGAAGGCATTCCATTACCCTATCTCTCAATGAGTTATACCCACCAAAGCAAGGTTCTCACTTAACCTTCAGCTTTGATACCAAATGCAATATCCTGCCTTTTCGAGCCCCAAATGTCGACACTAATACATCCACGGTATTCGTGTGCCTAGCATCCAAGTGGCGGAATGATGAAAAGTTAATAAAAAGAAAATAGAACAAGAAAGAAGAGAACGCGATATCAGAATCTCACATGCGGAATGATAATATATAATATCTCAAAAGGTCTTTATCAAAAATAAAACCTTTATATACATACACCAATCAGAGAAGACTAACCTATCATCAATCTGGACAGTTACAACATTTTGTCCTCACAAATGCTGATAGATACACTCAAGTAATGCAGCGAAAAATAAGTACGGTAAACAATCATCCAGCTCTTCTCTAAGAGCTCCAATGAACCATGGCTAAATCTAGAAACATACTCGAGTTGATCCGAGCATTAATAAAATAACATCCGAATCAGTTTGGTAAACTAGCGTGAGAAACTCAAATCATATAGATTTACTATATCTTAAAACCCTTCAAGATAAGGGTATCTTGTAAGACCATGATGCTAATAAAAAAGATGGATTTTTACCTTACGATAACCACCATTTCTATTACAAAATCCAATGATAATATAATAGTGTCTATAGTGTGAAATATAAATAATCACATTACTGCGTTGTTAGTGAGTGTACATCACAACAATAATAGGTATACAATCTCAACCACTAAGGCGCGTTTGCTAATTGTGTAGGATTTTCACGTAGATCTCTTCAGGGAAGCCGAATCTGAACTACTGCATAAGGATTAGAGATATCCTTCTGAAGCGTCGTATATCTCTAGTGAATGTACTGTAGGAAAAACATAGCTAGTCTTGCTAAGGCCTGATGCATCACTCCCACATGCATATCCCAATAAGTATCTCCAGAAATGGAGTTGCATGCACCCTACGGGTTTGTTAACCCTACTGGCTATTTCTCATATCTCTGTTTTTAGCCATACCCACTGATGAGGCTACATCCGGTATTCCAGCCCACGACTCACCACTTGAACAGATCTTCCGCTCAAGCTCGAGCTCGAACAGATCACGGAGCCACACATGGATTTCCATATCTCAACGGATCTCGAACCACACATGGATTCCTCAACAGATCTGGGAATCACACATGGATTCCCATACCTCAATAGGTCTCGGAACCACACATGGATTCCCACATCCTGAATAGATCATGAACAACTCATGTGTTCGAGCAACTCAAACAGATCTCGAATCCCCACATAGATTCCTGCATTACGAAGCAATTACGAACCAATCACGAAGCAATCACGGACCAATGATGAAGCATATCACGAACCAATGATGAAGCAATCACGGACTAATAACAAAGCATATCACAAACCAATCACTAAGCAGTCACGAACCAGTTATGAACCAATCACGAAGCATAGAATACGTATATGGTTTTATGGTGGTTATGATTTCAAGTCATCTCATTAGTACACTTCCCTTCTTATCGGGTGCTCCAAAACCAATCGATCAATTTCCCGGTAATCGCAACCCCAGTTCTGTGGGAAATAAACAGATAATACATAAGATCGGGGATCACCGCTTAACCGTTTAAGCGGACATATTTCCTTATCATTCGTCCTAAAATAGAAAAACGAGTTTATACGTTTAGTATGGCATCACCGAAGATAACTATAATAATAATTCATGCGTTTCTTCTAGATATTTCCGGAGTATATTTAGTCAAATCAAATAACAATGTGAGTAATCGCATACAGAAAACTAAGTCCCGTATACTATCCATAAACAAGTAACACACAAAGCATGATCGAAATAAACAAGCATGATCAAGTCATATAAATGACTTCTAATCCCTTTTTTAATTAATCTTCCTTTATTAATTAAAATCCTCTTTAATTAGTAAAACTCATTTTACTCAATAAACCCTTTACAAATGAAATTCCATTTATTAATTAAACTTCACTATTTAATTAAACATCATTATTCATTTCAATATGTTTCAATACTCTCAAAAGTATTCATATACTTATCCCAACCGTATAAGTATACTCACAAATCAATTTCAAAAGGGCTTAAGACAAATGTTACGCAAACACTATCACTACAACCCAAAACCATTTCACTTATTATTATCTTTAAAACATTCTTTTAAAGATCTATTTACTTACATAAGTATAATCAAAACAGGCTAAAGGCAAATGTTACTAACAGATTGCCATAACAAACCCAAAACCAATTCATATTCGTTATTCTCTTTAAAATCCCATTATTAAAAATCTAAGTATCTTCCAAACTCATTTAATAATATTTTACCACTTTAAAATATAATCCAAAGGTTAAAAAAAATGTTGCTAAAACACTATTTACGACAAAACCCAAAATCACTTTACAAACCCATTATCTTTAAAACTTCATTTTAATGATCCAGTTAATTTTCCAAAAGTACAGTTAAGTGGATTAAAACAAATGTTGTACAAACATTGTTACTATAAACCCAAAATCACTTTTATACTTGCCCTTTACTTTAAAATATCCATTTAAAATTCTAAGTACATCTCCATTTATTAAACAAGGTTATATAGCTTTTTAATCAATTTTACAAAACAGTCCATTATAACATAAGTGTTATAATCCAAAAATCCCTTTAAATCCCTCTACAAAATATTAAACTTCCTTTTTAAAACATCTATATATATATATATATTAAAATACCATTAAAAGATAGATATTTACATATACTAATTTATTTATAAAACAAAGATATTTAATAAAATACTATAAACCATTTATAAAATATTATAATATAAAATCCTTTTATTTCTTAAATCAAACCTTTAACAATTTATAAAACCATAAGTATACTAAAATATATTTTTAAAATACTTATACTATATTTTAAACCATTTATTTAAAACACCATTTAAAACCTGTTTTGTAATTTTAAAACCATCACTTTATAAATCCATAAATGATTTTCAACAACATATTCAAACCTTGTCATTTTCCCATAATAAGTGCATTAACAATACTAATTAATCAATAAAAAGAAGTCTTATGATGTCTTTTAAAGTTAACTTTAAAATCGCAGATCACAACGATTTCAAAGTGCATCCATCACGACCTTTCCGCTTCTAACATTTTTCAATTTCCATTTCCAATTTCCCATAAATGTCTAAACCAATCCATTTATGTCAAACACACTCAAACGCGTGTAGAACATCCCAATATATATTCACATATATTTCCATAAAATACCACAATTTATCCAACTTAACATAAGTCAACTATTAAGGATTTCAAAGCACGTTTATAACGACTATATCGTTTCTAACTTTTATAATGCACTACCACTTTTCCCAAAGTAATATCAAACATGTGAACAAGTAGTCTGATCCATGATACATGTTATAGATGATCAAACAGAGAGTATACTCCAAAATATTATTATCGCTTATTTTACAAAACAAGGCGAGGTCCAAAAGTAAGAACATGCATTGTTCGTTATACAGTTTATATTTTCAATACAATAACAATATATACATAACAATTGTACAATTAACTGGTGAGTAAAACTCACCCAAGTTCCAGCCAACGCTTTTGCATTTCTGAATAGTCCAAAATCGAATCGAATGCAGTTCGATTTTGACTAAAATTCCCACAAGCTCTAAAATAAACGAATCTAACTACACTGCGTAGACAATCCCGGTATGAATGCAATAGAAAAAACGGCACCTTAATCACATCTCGTTTGAACAAAATATGGATTTTATAAGTTTGTGAATTAAATAATTTAAATTAATAAACTTATTAACAAATCGAACAAGATTAACTTAATTAACTTGTTTTAAAACCTTCTTCCCTCCCTCTATATCACTATGCACGAACACATATATGCACAAAACCATGGCCGCAAATTCCCCCTTCGATTTGTCGATCAATTCACAATGATTTGACGAATCAAATCCTCCAACGTGACGCACACCTCAATCTCCACTCCTTGGTCACCACCACGTCCCAGTCCATCCCCTGAATCAAAAAGCCACCTGGCGCCATGCTTTAGGCCCAAAATGTTGTTATTCAACATACTTGATCGGTGCTCCTCCAACCAGAGCCAATACGCTCCACTTCACGAGCCGAGACCAGCGGCACACTCAAAATCACCTATGGCCTCTCCATACATGTAGCGACCCAGAGCCTATCCCCAGCACTATTCAATGTCGCGATCCAATATAGCTAGCCACACCACCTTATGGTATGCCCACGAACTCGTCTACCCTCCAGAAGAACAGCGCCATCGACAACAAACACGATTGCCTCCTCTAGCTCCTCCCACTCCTAGCCCTAGCATGGCCAAGACCATGTTGGACACTTTCAAGCTCAGTTGCTTCCAAAACTAAGAATAGGGAAATATAGCCCTCGACCATGGAAATATAGCCCTCGACCATACGAAGCCGACGAATCCATAATCACATGATTTCGTTAAGTATCAAGCTCGATTTAATTGATGGAAGAGAATAAATGGCGGTGGTAGGCAAAATGATGAACACAATAAAAAAAAGAGGGAGGGAAGAGGAAGTTAGAAAATAGGTTAGAGTGATGATGTATTTATAGTGAAACTTATAATATATTTTTGCCCTATGCGTTTTGAGCATGCACGACCACACAATATGTCCGATCGTCAGAAACTCGTCGACGTACAACAATTCATTATTCCGGATCCAATGGCATTGGTTTCATCAAAATCTGAGACAGTGTCTCGGAATGATAATTTCATAAGTTAATTAAACCTAATTATTATTAAAACAATTTTAATCACTTTTAATTCTAAATTAAAAGCTTTCTATATCATTCTTATTTAAATGAAATTTAAATAAGATTTCAAAACCATTTTTTATTCACATTTAACACAAGATTTAAATATTTAAATAATTCCAATATTTAATTATATACCATTCAAAAATCCAGGTTGTTATATATGGAAAGTATTCATTCCAGACTTGAAACCAAATTCCGAGGTAGGAAAGTTGTCCCTATCTAGAGAATTAAGAATGTATGTCGAGATAACAATAGTACACTAACTTGTCCTACTATATTTTTAATCGAGCTATAATACAAGTTGATATCGGGAAGTGGTGGTAAGTATATTTGGTCTGATTTCCATACGATCCATTTACTTAGTGTTTTGGGTTTATTGTTATTAATGTTTTAAATGACATTTGTTTTAACCCAAATAAGTATGGTTTTGGAAATGAAATATTTCTAAAGATTTATGAAAATACTTATACCTTTGAGATAAGTATACGGGTACATTTTCTAAATATTGGAAATGTAGTAGTTTGTGAATATACTTATACTATTGATATAAGTATCTAGAAACGTTTTCTAAGTATTGAAAGAGAAATGTTTTGTTAGTGTACTTATGCAGTTGAGATAAATATATCAATATTTTTCAAATATTAAAAAGAGTAGAGAGGGTTTCTACATACATCTTTTGTGAAAGCAATTTTGATACAAATATTTACAAAGTGGTTTTAATTAAATAAAGAATTAATCAAAGAGGCTTAGTAGTTGGTCATGTGCTTAACCATGCTTGGTTTCCATATGAAGTTAAATTTTTGATTGATTGTTTGTTTATTTAATAGTTAAAAACTGACTATCAAATCTTGGCCAGTTTTGAAACCATCAATCATTGGTTCGAAGAGACCAGTATTGTACATGTTATCTAAAAACCACTTTGAACTGACATAAGCATTCGAATTGGAGACGTCTTGAAGATGACCAAAGACGGAGTTCTTTGAAGTGCAAGGGCTCTTTGCTACTGATCCTTAGGGTGCTTTCAAAATGGATGTAGCAGAAGTAGTGCCTTCGATTTGTTCAGTCATAGAACAACTTGTATGGATGAATGCTGACATTGCGTTGTTGCTTGGAGGGAAGCATTAGCGTTCCAAGTTGTATTTTCTAAAAGGTAAAACGTAAACTCAAGCCTCACAACCTGGGAATGGCTAAAACTGGGTAGATGCGATAGGGCTATGTGGGTCGCTTCCATTAGGATATGATCATCACTTGTATCTAGATCGATATTTACGGATTTTATATGCTTGTAGCCACGAAAACGGTTTGTGAAGTGGGCAGTTGGGGTGATGATCATATTCGATACTATGTAGGGAGAGGTAGGCCGGTTCTATGTTGGTAGGGGGTAAATATTTTGTAGCATCATTACGTTTTATCTAGAGATGTACTATACGGAAGGTAGTCCCTTACCTTGTCATTATATGGAATCCATTTTCTAATACGTGCCTTACAGACGTAGTTGTGCCTAAATATGTTGGAATGTGAGATGCAAGCATTTTGGCTATGTTATATATTTATTTTAAACCCTAAACATTGTTATAATATCACTGGATTTTCAAATAAATTGGTTTGGTTATCGTAAGGTAAAAAACCTATCCATGTTTATGTGCAGCATGGTCTTATGAATTACCTTTATTTTTAAAAGGTTTTATGACATTAAAAATCCATATGATTTGTGTTTATCGTGCTAGTTTACTAGACTAATCTTGGCGTTATTTTCTTATAATGCTTGGGTCAGACTGAGTATATTTCCAGATTTTGTTACAGATGCCTCCAACATGTATTCATGTATATTTTATTTCCATTTCAATTGTTGTTTTGTATTTATCGGCATTTGTGAGGATAGGTCGTTATAACTATCTAGGCTGATGGTAGATTAGTTTACTCTAACCGATGTATGTATATTATATTTTTGTTTTATTAAAATCTATTGTATATTATATATTACTTGTCATGATGTAAGATTATGTTTTGTATTTTCTTTCTTTCAACCTAACAATCCATCTTTTCAACACTTGGATTCTCGACACATGAATACCGTGGATTAGTATCGACTTTTGAGGGTCAAAAGGGCCAGTCATTACGGCATGGTATTAGTTAGGTTGAGCGAACACCCAGGCTTTGGTTGGGTAGACTCATTAGAGGTAGGGTTAGTAACACTAGAATGAGTTTGAGTGTGTGTGTCTATACATACATACATACATATATATATATACATATATATAAGTGCGTGTATTTGTTAGTGCTATTAAAAAAATATTATGTTAATTGATTTATTGAGTGTTTTATGAATTTTGGTCGATATAGAAGGAACAACTATATTGATAAGGCTTTCTAAATACTTGAACAAGGACCGACATAATATTGTTTTTGAAATTTGGCAAATGATATATTTTACCTAGGATTATATTTTGTATATAAAAAAATAATTTTTAGAGATTGATATTGTTATTTATGATGTGTTTGTCTGTTAGGAAATAATAATATTCGATTCTTAACGTTTATTGTTTGGTTAGTCATGCTCGGCTAGTTTATGAGCATTGACTATTATTTGTTGATTTTTGAATTGTTCTCAATCGGTTTATGAGCAGTTTTGCCCTTCACTACATGAGTTGAATAGATAGTAACTTGTGGGAACATTAAAATGAATACCTTGTGAAATAAGTTTCACAGTTTGATTATAAGACGTCCGGTGATAGTGTTGGCTAAAATTTAGTTTTAATATAAGTTCTTTATTATAATCTAAACCAAGATATACATTTGTGAAATGATTTTATATAAGGAAGTGAAATTATATAACTATGGTTTATAAATAAAAATGATTTAAGCTGAGAATTTGAGAACTTAAATCCTGGTGTTTTTTGAAAATTGTTTTTCAAAGTTGTGGAAAAAATAATAACTGTTATCCCAACTTTTGGCAAAGTCGAGATACCCAAAGATTAACTGAAAATCAATGATTATTAGTCATGAACATCGATTGTGCATCGCAGGTTCACCACGGATATCGATGAATTTTGTCTGAGTCCGGATCGGGCTACAATTGACAAGACACGTCAAGCAAAGCCATGAAAGCCAGTGCTCCAAGTTTCAGGTAAATCGGAGTTCATATGAACGAGATATGATCGATACAAGTTAGATAAAGTGCGCTGTTCGTATCCATCAAAGACCCGTTCGAATCGATCAGATTTCGTATCCATTATGTTTGCGTAGATCGAATCCATCAGGTGTTCTCGTGTCCGCATGTTCGAATCCATGACGTTCGACTCGATCAATCCGCGCTGCTTCGCATCCATTGGTGCACCTTGCTTCGAATCGGTCGGTTTCGTACCCATAAGTCTTAGTTCGTATCGAAAGAAAGGAGGCTTGATCGAATCCATCGGGAAGCCTTGATTTCATATCCATTAGTCTTCGTATCCAGCTGGCATCGATGGATTCGGGCAACGTCTCTGATACGAGTAAGGCGAAGTTTAAGGGGAGACGCGGTCGACTCGGAGTAAATGGTGGATCTACCCGAGGGATGCGCGCTACGCCACTGCAAAACCACGTGCTGTATCGATGCGAAGTCATCGATACGAATTCATGGATTCGAACCGGGCAGCGCATATGGAGCCTTGATCTCATATCGATCATATCTCACAAATCCCTGATCCAAATGCAACGAAATTTTCACAGTAGCTTCCACACAAGGTAAAGAGCAATCCTGCCAAGTTTCAGCTCGATTGGAGCATTTTCTGATCGATATGAAATTGTTTCGAATCGATCCCAGATGGAGTTGAAACTTGGTAGGACCAGGCGCGTGGACCCACTCACGTGCCTGAAAGAATCTCCCAAAGTTAGGGCACGATCTCAGCCTCCTACGCCTATAAATAGCCCCCTGAAGCCTACAGAAAAGGGATCTTTCAGCCATTCAACGTCCAGACTCTGCCGGATTCAACTCTACTCCTTTCCATTGCTGTTATATTCAGATTCATTCATTGTATTTGCTGTAATCATCTGTAATCAGCGAAGAGCATCAATAAAAGATAAAAATCCTTGAAGTGGACGTAGGCCGGAGATAGCCGAACCACTATAAATTGCGTGTCACTGTTCATTATTTCTGGATTGTTGTTTGTTGCTTGCTTAGATCTGATATTTGTGTTTGAATATTGCTGATTTGTATTCATACACTGGTGCTTTCACAACACTTGGGGTTTGTGACCATTTTTGGTGCAAACACTTTGGTGCTTTCACTGAGAACAACTAGCACCCGCTACACCAGATTCGAAGTTCAGATTTGAAAACTCGAAGATTTGAAGACAATGACTCGACAAACAAGTAGAAGACAAAGAGCCGAGAGAAGCCATCAAGGAGGAAGTCAAGAGGCATCCTCTGGTGCTGGGGAAGAACCAGCTTCGATCTACATCACTAGAGACGAAATGGAGACCATGACCAATCTGATGCACGAAAGAATGATGAAAAGTCAACAAGAGATGCTGCAGAATTTCTTTGAACAGATGAGAGCTGCAGGGATGCAAAGCCTAGGACCAACTACAGCAGCTATGAATGTGGAACAAGGAGCTAGGGTTGCGGAACCTGATGAAGGACAGAATGCAGATCCAGAGGACAATCGACAAGGACTCGGGGGCAGACCCTCGGGATCCGATGCTGGAAGGCCGACAGACGGAGCTCAACAAGCTAGGGCCAATGCTGATGCTAACGGGCCACACGAAGAATACATACCAGAATACCCTTCAAGACCAAGAGGGCAACCCCAGGATGGAGATGAAAAGATGGCTGGATTAGTGCGACGACTCATGAGAGGAGGATTGTCTAGCGGAGGATTGGAGGAAGTCAGTCGGAGTCCGTTCACTCCAAATATCAGGAATGCAAGGAACCCTCCAAAGTTCAAACTGCCGACGCTGAATCCGTATGACGGAAAGTCAGACCCGACCATGCACGTTACCAGATACATCAGGCATATGGAAGTGCTGGGGGCATCCGAGGAAGTGATGGCACGATGCTTCCCTTTGTTTCTATCAGATTTGGCTGCGCTTTGGTTCAGGCAACTAGAGACTGGATCAATCAGGACATGGGGTGAGCTAGTGGAATGCTTCATGAGACAGTTTAGGGTCCATGTGACGCGACCCAAGAGTGTGATGACTTTAGCCTCGATAAAGAAAAGGGCCGGAGAGTCCATAAAAGATTTTCTATTGCGATTCAATGCAACGGTGGCTTCTGTAGATCGCCCGGATCCATCAATGATTTTGATGGCGGCAGTAGCAGGAATTGCAGAAGGCACCGAATTCAAAGATTCTCTGACCAGAGACCCACCGCAAGATCTAGGAGAGTTCTATCATGAAGCTGAAAAATTCATTCGACTAGAGGAATCACGAGCCGAGAGGCAGGAAATAAACACTACACGAAGCGAAGGAACCGCAGGAGGACAGTCTGGAGCAGACAAAGGAAAGAGAAAGCAGGACGATGCACAGGACGGTCCTGATAAACGGAAGAAATTCCGGGAACCCAGATTCAGGCAATACACCGGTTTGACGGCAAGCCTGGAATGAATTTACACTGAAACTCGGGGGCAGCTCCCTTATCGAAAGCCGCCGAGAAGAGATCCCACAGAGCGGGAACGCAGAACTGGAAAATATTGCCTATTCCATGAGCTGGATGGGCACACGACCGATGAATGCCGCCACCTAAAGGATGAGGTGGAAGAACATGCTAGGAGTGGTAGATTGCCACAATATGTCAGAGAACCGACGGCAGCGGTAAGGCCTGAACAGCCACCGCCTCCACGTAACAGGAACGATCCAGGATCGGGTTCACGACTCGTCATCAACTGATCATGATGGCAAGGGCCAAGTTCAAGATATGAACTCTGGTCCATCACTTTTCTTAGATTTTCTTTCAAAATAAAACGGCTATTCCACTCACTCATGTATGGGAACCAGAGAGACCCCTAGGCATGCTCTGAGATGGTATAGACCGTTCAGCCCGGAGAGGCGTTGTTTAGTTTTTCCCTGATGTTTGAGATTGAACATCCAGGGTCTGAATTTAATAAATAAACTTGAATTTCCTGAATAAGCCTTTGACCGGAGAGTTAAAGGACGAATATTACGTACTGATATAAAAATGATCGCTTTATGATCCTACCCAGAGAGGCGGGGTCCAGAGTGCAAGAAGTGAGTTGCTTCGCCAGAGAGCGACAGGATCGACTCACTTAAGCATCGTTTCCTATTCACCGGAGAGTGATTCGATTAGGATTCGATAAGAGCCCGGATAGGCTATGATCGGCCGACGATTCAGGTCAAGGCATCGCTTAATGTTCAGATACACTGAACCGGAGTGCAAGAAGTGGGTCGCTTCGCCGGAGAGCGACAGGATCGACCCACTTAACGTTGTTTCCCCTTCACCGGAGAGTGACGGGATGGGATCCAGCAGGAGCCCGGAGAGGCTACGATCGGCCTAGAACGGCCAAGACATCGCTTCACGCCCTAACTGGGGCCAGAGTGCAAGGAATAGAAAGCAACGCCGGAGTGCAATAGGATCTTTCTATTCGACCGCTAAGTCTGGAATGGGCTTCGCAAGGGTCCGGAGCGATCGACAACAGTCCGGAGAGACTGTAGAATTTCATTCTTAACTTCCACTGGCAGAAATTGATAATGCTTCGGCTTCGAACAGCCATGAACTCGATTGAAAATATCATAAGATTCGAATAAAACCCGAACTCACTGCATCCAACTTAATACTAATCAAAACACGCCTTTTACCAAAAAGGCATGTTTTGGGGGGCAAAATGTTATCCCAACTTTTGGCAAAGTCGAGATACCCAAAGATTAACTGAAAATCAATGATTATTAGTCATGAACATCGATTGTGCATCGCAGGTTCACCACGGATATCGATGAATTTTGTCCGAGTCCGGATCGGGCTACAATTGACAAGACACGTCAAGCAAAGCCATGAAAGCCAGTGCTCCAAGTTTCAGGTAAATCGGAGTTCATATGAACGAGATATGATCGATACAAGTTAGATAAAGTGCGCTGTTCGTATCCATCAAAGACCCGTTCGAATCGATCAGATTTCGTATCCATTATGTTTGCGTAGATCGAATCCATCAGGTGTTCTCGTGTCCGCATGTTCGAATCCATGACGTTCGACTCGATCAATCCGCGCTGCTTCGCATCCATTGGTGCACCTTGCTTCGAATCGGTCGGTTTCGTACCCATAAGTCTTAGTTCGTATCGAAAGAAAGGAGGCTTGATCGAATCCATCGGGAAGCCTTGATTTCGTATCCATTAGTCTTCGTATCCAGCTGGCATCGATGGATTCGGGCAACGTCTCTGATACGAGTAAGGCGAAGTTTAAGGGGAGATGCGGTCGACTCGGAGTAAATGGTGGATCTACCCGAGGGATGCGCGCTACGCCACTGCAAAACCACGTGCTGTATCGATGCGAAGTCATCGATACGAATTCATGGATTCGAACCGGGCAGTGCATATGGAGCCTTGATCTCGTATCGATCATATCTCACAAATCCCTGATCCAAATGCAACGAAATTTTCACAGTAGCTTCCACACAAGGTAAAGAGCAATCCTGCCAAGTTTCAGCTCGATTGGAGCATTTTCTGATCGATACGAAATTGTTTCGAATCGATCCCAGATGGAGTTGAAACTTGGTGGGACCAGGCGCGTGGACCCACTCACGTGCCTGAAAGAATCTCCCGAAGTTTGGGCACGATCTCAGCCTCCTATGCCTATAAATAGCCCCCTGAAGCCTACAGAAAAGGGATCTTTCAGCCATTCAACGTCCAGACTCTACCGGATTCAACTCTACTCCTTTCCATTGCTGTTATATTCAGATTCATTCATTGTATTTGCTGTAATCATCTGTAATCAGCGAAGAGCATCAATAAAAGATAAAAATCCTTGAAGTGGACGTAGGCCAGAGATAGCCGAACCACTATAAATTGCGTGTCACTGTTCATTATTTCTGGATTGTTGTTTGTTGCTTGCTTAGATCTGATATTTGTGTTTGAATATTGCTGATTTGTATTCATACACTGGTGCTTTCACAACACTTGGGGTTTGTGACCATTTTTGGTGCAAACAATAACAATATTAATTTAAAGTATTTAAGAATAGCAATATTTTAAAAAGATTTTAAGGAGATAGAAACCACCGAACTCACTTCTGTCGTTGGAAAATAATTTTAGTGATGACTGCAGCATCTTCGGTGTTTATTTTTGAGTTTCTAAGTGCGGGATGCTACCATTGTAATTTGCTATAGAGATGATTGGTAAAATAGACTTTGATTTAAATATTCTAGGGGTATGATTTAATATACTAAAGTTATAAGTATATATTATTATTTCGAACAGAGTTGAAATAAAATCCGGGTGTTTAATTCTTAAGTTCTCTACTAAGTTATTTTATGGATGCATGCATCCTATGTATTATAGTGTTTGGTTTATGTATCTCATTATGATACGTTGTTTGGTCATTTTCATTTTTTCAAATGAAATGGAATTTTCGGCAATTTTGGACAATCGAAAAATTCCGAATTAATAAGAACTTGAAGCTAAGTGTTTATGAAAATATAAAAGTAGAGTTTTGTAACTGTAAAATGGAAAGATAGTAAGTTTAAACAAGTTTTAAATTTGTTGAACATCCTGGTTGAGTAAAACAAATATAAAATAAATGTGATTTAAAATAAAAAGAAATTGGAGTAGTTAAGAAACTAATGGAATAAATATGTAAATTGTACGTAGATCATTTTATTCGTGTAATTGTTCTTGGTCCAGATACGAGTAAATGATTTTGAGGTGATTTACATTGATTCGAACAAGGATTTTTTACTCGATTCTTGATGGCGAATACTTGATATGGATTCTGGATGTGATTCTGAAGTTTTCTATCATAGTATATGGCTATGTAAGGGGAACAGAGGTTATTAATCAAGGAACCTGATCAGAGTCTGCACTAGAGAAGTCAAGTGGGCAATACTAGCTCGAAAGAGAAGTTTATGTGATCGAACGTGTGACCGGATTTGACATTATGTACGGATGACGTATGTACATTGCACGGGCTTTAATATACTGTAGGCTTCTTTCATTAGAAATGCAAATTATATAGTTTGATGGCATTTGTAAGTGAGATATAGGTACATAAAAGCAAAAGCTTGTTAGTTGCTTTTGGTTTCATGAGTAGAGTTTGATTGCTCGACAAATAGGTACACGTTTATTGCTTAACGAGTGTGTTTGCTATGTGTCATACACACTATATAAGAAATATCACAATTATATACTGTTGTTGATGATTTTATGCCTCGGTTATGGGAGGCCACTTTTGGACTTTTGTTTTCTTTTGTTGATTTAGGCCAGTATGGTGAGTTGTAGTTTTTTTGTATCGAGCAGCACAAAGGAAGTGCTGCCGAAATTTTTTGTAACATAAAGAGTTTTAAAAGCATAAGGGTTCGAAGATATTTTTCTTCCTACAGGAATTTCAGGGATGAAATTCTTTTAAAGGGGAAAGAATGTAATGACCTAAAATTTTTAGTGTTTCGAATGAGAATATTTAATTTATTTAAATATTCAAATTTGATCCAAATGTAATAAATGATAAGAAAAACAATTGCTAATAAAACGAATTGATTTTTATTGATGTATATTAAAATTAATTTATATGATTTTTCCATGATTTTTAATCTAAAAAATATTTAAATTTTTGTTTGACATATTTTGCGGCAAACATTGACATTTCTGAAATTTTATAGAATAAGATAACTAGTGTATTTTATTGTTGTTTTGAGATCGTGTCGCATTTTTGTGCACAATTGTATTTTTGTTTTTGTCGTTCATGGTTCATATGCAAACGAAATACTATTTAGCGAAGTGCCGGAAATTGTAGGATTAACA
Organism: Allium fistulosum; assembly: GCA_030737815.1. Lineage (NCBI taxonomy): Eukaryota > Viridiplantae > Streptophyta > Magnoliopsida > Asparagales > Amaryllidaceae > Allium > Allium fistulosum. The sequence continues at coordinate 1,317,761,182 of CM060903.1, read as the reverse complement.
AACATCAATCTTAAGACTTTTCTTCATTTCTGTAACGACCCCACCGCGATGCCTATATTAGCAAAGAACAGTACAAGTAATGTCGTCTGCTAATTCAGAGAATACGGCTTGTTAAGGGCGATCGAATGTGAATATATCTTTATACTAATAATGACACGTCATTTATACCTTTCACTTGATATCTGAACTGAATTTGACGCATACAATATTAATACAAAGTAATAGACACACCGATTTCTCAGAATCTGAACAATATATCATATAAATAACAGTCACAGATCACAGCGGAATAAATCTCAACTTATAAATATACAAATTATTTAGTTTACAAAATGAAATACTAAACTCGATTGTTATACAAATTTTTAGAATTCTCTAATCTCAATTGTACATCTTATATACAAGGTCCAAATTCCTAAATGGGATAAAATAGAAGTCCAAATGTTTATCTTCTTGCTAGCACAACCATTCAAAGGTCAACCTGTCTTGTAACCTGAAAAGTCTCGGTCTGACCCGAGCAAAGTAACACCCGGGTCAGACTATCTTTAAATATCCAATAAGGTGAGAACAAGATATAGCATAAGAACAAACAACATATAAGTAAATATAGATGTTCAGGATTGAAGTCACAGAACAAAACACAATATCTCTAAGCATGCAAATATCAGTGATTAACTCAGTACAAGGTTATAGGTTTGCGTCACAAACACGAACTAGTCACTTAACACAAAATAGAAGAATTAACTTAACATCCATCACAAGACACAAGAACATATATTTATTTCATGAACACATGACACAAGAATATATGTTTATTTCACAAACACAAGACACAAGAATATATATACTTATTTCACGAACACATAACAGTCACAAAATCCAAATATCCAGAATCCAGGAGATCTTAATCCAAACCAATCGTAACGATCGTCCAAAACAACCGCAATGATTGTACTCAAAACTCATGGCAAACAAACAAACAAATTGGTATCGCTCGAACCGATCCGATACCAAGGATCGTACTCAGACCGGGAACATAGAATCATAGAATGATTTTAAGGATAGTCCATACCAATCAAGGTGATCATAGAAACCATGACTCGATAATTCCACATTTGTTTAATAATATTAAATCATTATGTTTGAAAAGAAATCCAGGAATAAACTTTTTAAGGATCTAGCAGCCACTTGCCACACACCAAAAGAAAGTAAACTCTAAAGTGCCAAATACTATAACCTTCAGTAATCACTAGAATTTAACCAATACGTCCCATACCGTATGGTGAAATTCAAGTATTTACTAAAAGCTAGTAAATATCACTTATTACGGATACCACTGGAAAACCTGAACCATATTCTCTTAAGGATCTAGCAACCACTTGTTGCACACCAGAAGAGAATACAACTCTAAAGTGTTAAGTACTTTCCCAAATAAGATCACAAGAATTTAACCAAGGCATCCCATACTACCCAGTGAAATTCGAGTATTCTTTAATAGGCTAGTAAATTCCACTCAAACATTCTATTCAATGAGTTATACCATATTCGACGAAGCTTTATTCGAAAGCATTTAAACCAATCGATGATACTAAGTCGATTATTAGTACTCCTCAAATTATAGAATTAAGGTTATCAATACATTTATTTAATTTGTCACTTGCTAAAATTTTCCGTTATTCCAAATTATTCCAATTGTACCCGCCGTTCGTAGCTCGGTTGGTTTGGGAGCTGGGAGATGGGAACCAAAGGACTGCGTCCGGGCAGGTTCGAATCCCAGCGCCAAACCATCAGTGGGAGTTTCAACGTTAAGCATCCGTGTGCGACGACTAAATAAAAGCGGGGTAGACACACGGCGTGGTTTACTAAAGTGAGTATCAATGAATACCATGATCTTAAGGTTTCCCATGAACTCAAAAAAAAAATTATTCCAATTGTATTTATTTTATGAACTATGATTTTCCATTTTTCGAAATCATATTGATATATAAATTTCCATAAAGTTATATTGTTCATATCATATTCTAAAACCATATACATATTTAAGTAATCACTTATTCTCTAAAACCATATTTATTACGCTTAGAAATGTCCAAATTAGTATTTATGCACTAGTATAAAACAAATTGTGTTTATACTTCAAAACCATGTTACTAAATCTCACAACCAGTTTATTTAATAAATTAAATTTACATTTTACAAAACATATTTCCAAATCCCTAACTATTTATAACAATAATACTTAATATAAATATTTAACAAAACTATTTATAAAAGAGATTAGACCAATTTATAAAACAAGTTTAATATTTATAACTTTAATAAACTCTCCTTACCAAATCATTGATGTTTATAACTAAATATTTATCTCTATAAATAAATAGATACATCTTTATTTAAGTCCAAAGCTTTGAATCAGATGATTCAAAATCCACGAACACATTAGAATTCATTATGACTAAATATTAGATTATCACAAGATTTTGGTCATGAACCAACTCCGTAGAATTCTAACTCTTAACTATATACCAAATCAAACTTTATAATATAAATTTATTATTGTAAATATATATTTATATATAAGCAACTACTAAAATAATCGCTCTAACATCTGGGCACAACATTACAAACACAACAACACTCAAATGGGTTCAAGCAATGGGTCGGGAATGCATCGGTAATTTCAACCTTTTCACCAATTACAACTCAGTCACAAGTTTCAGTTTTAAAATGCAACTTCGACCCTATAAATCACATAATTTTAGAAAACTTACAACATGTAAGTTGTAGCAAAAAGTTTAAGCTTTCCATAAATTTAAATATTATCAAAATCCGATAAGAAATGAGAAAGTTATGTTTAAATTACTAACAATGTTTAGCACAGAAATTTGACAGGGCAAAGACTATTACTCTGTTAAAAACCCAATTTTTGACCAAGAAATCTTCAAAATATGAGAAAGTGATTAAAACAAAAGTTCTTCCTTAGGAAATTATCTTTCTATTTCAAAATATTCAACATAATTGGATTAATAGATCAAAAATTATGTCTATTTTACTATTAGCTATCAACTTAGAAAATTTGATATGGCTGTGCTATAACCTCTGTTTCACACTTAATTTAGACTCATTTAAACCCAGTATTTCGAAAAATGATCAACAGAAAACTTGTGGCTTATTGTAATATCTTTCTACCACAAAACGATTGAACTAATTCGAATCATTTTTACACTAAGATATCGCTGTTTTACTACAACAATTTTTCACAAATAATTTTCAGCAAACAACAATTCGAACAATCACTCATATTTACAACCATATTGCAAGCGGTTCAATCAACTAATTATTTAATTCAATCAAAAAACTATCTAACTCAATCCTAACATCAAATAACGATTATATAAATGGATTAGAGATAGTAGGTGAGTGTTCAACTCACCTTTATCCTTCTATAGCTTGCTAGATCTTCATCCAAGCCTTACTAAATCGTTAGCCTCACAAAAATTGCCAAAAATAAAAAAAAATGAAAACCAACCAGCAAGTAACAATATTAAAATGAGATCAAAATCTCCCTTTTATGGATCTAGAAGGTAGAGATGATTACCTAGCTTTGATTTCTACAAGTATTGACCAAAAGCCCTTTGATTTCTAGCTTTGATTTGAGGATTTTTGAACTAGGTTTTTATTTAGCTTTGAGAAACATATTTATGTTTCTATTTCTCAAATAGATTTATGTACGTACAGATAGAAGAAAGAAGAAGCAATACTTCTCTTAAATGGGCTAAATGGGTTTGGTATGGATCCTAAAGCAAAGTGTTGCTAATTAACCTCTTAGGCCAAGTGTTGTTATTTCCTTCTTATTTCATTTATTCACACTAATCAATATTTTACAAAATCACAAGTTATTTTCCCAAATTCAACAAGACCAAATTAACAAGTTTAAAACTCTTATTTAAAATAATATTAAGCTATTATAAAATTTTAAATATAACATCTGAAATAAAATTATTCTTAATATTTTTAATAATAAATCCCAATATTAATACTTAACTGGATGTACATCATTTCGAAAGTTACCTTAGGATTTATTAAGATTAACAAATCAGTTATATACAAAAATAGGTTTAGTTTCATAATTAAATTTTACAATTAAAATATCAATTTAAACTACTAATCACAATATTAACATTATACTCTACACACAAAATTTAAATAATTTATTCAATCATATTTCAAATTTAAATTAAAACCTTTTTTAAGAAATGAAACTCATTTCTTAAATAAATCAAAATCAATTATTCTCAAAATTAAATTAAACTTGCAACTAAATTTTCACAAATCACTATTTTGCATTAATCTTCCCTAATTAAATTTAATTAATTAGGTAGTTAATAATAGGGTTGTTACAATTTCCCTTTTACCTCTTTTACTTTTCATTTCTCTCTTCTCTCTCTTCCTATTTTCCTTTTATAGTAAGCGAAATTCAACCCTCCTTAAATAAAATCAAAATCAAATGATCTGGTTAACTAAAAATCATGAGATTAGATCCTTTAGACTTGTGTCATCGAGAGCTTTAAGTCTATGTGGGGATTGAGGGGAATGGATGACGTTGATGGTGTTCGACATGTCTGGGCATGGCTAGGGTTTTGGATAGGCGGAGTTATGGACGAAGATTGGCAAAACAGAGGGTGGCATTGGCTTTCTCTTGTCGAAGTACATCTTTTCCCGTAGTTTGGTGAAGCTCAATCATTGTTTGGGGAGTGCGACATTTTAGGTTTGTGGTTGAACACTATAGGTCACGTTGCGATCTTGATGTACTTTGTCTATCTAGAAGCTCTTGCGAAGAGGAGATCGATGGAAGTGGCAGTGTGGCGAATTGTTGAGCGAGGAGGTAGAAAGGAGGAGAGAGAAGGTGTGAGGCATGGGTTGTTTATGTGTCTGTGTGCAAATGTGCACAACCTGTGCATTTGAATGGGGAAAGATGGATTAGGCTAGGCAATTAAGTAAATGAAGTAATTGAGTGTAATTAGTTATATAATTTAATATCAAATATTACAGATTGAATAACTTTCCCATACGAGGTCCAATCGAGACGCGGTCTTCTACATTCTACTCGTTAGAGTGATATACGCACTGGAATTTATTTCATCGAGTTAGGTGCAAGTGGAATTTTGAGCGAAAATTGAACGTCGTTCGATTTTAGATCAAATTGGAACAATTAAGCGTCCGCTAAAATTTTGGTGAGTTAACTCACCTTTGGATGAATACTATATGATATATAGTAGATAAAATTATTGGTTTTGTTCTAGAATGATTTATTAGTTTGGTTTGGTTGGATTTCTGCTTTGAAAAGTGAATGACAAATAAAATGAAATACAGAGAATTTTGTAGAGGAATCCAGATTCCTCGTTACTATTGATTTTACTTTCTGTTATATATTTATGTTATAAATTATTGAATATCAAAGTTTGGTAGTTTGACCATATTGGATATGACATTGATATATGTTTAAAGTTGAACCTTTTTAGTGATAAATGTAGTAGTAGAATTGGTTAAGTGTTATGGTAATTATTGGTCTCATTATAGTATTTTGAAATACTATTATTTGCTGTTTGGATTTAGTGGGTTTTGATTCGGAAAATGATTTTTAAATGTGACTTTTGGAAGTTTCGATGGGATTTTGTTTAGGAACGGTTTTGAACTTCTCTGTTTTTCTTCTAATTTATATAGAAATGTTTTAAAAGTAATTTAAAAAGCATCTATTTTTTAGAAAAGTTAATATAATAATGAATGTTTATTTTAAAGGAAAATAAAGAGGAATTTATCTTTTATAATAAAGTGATTTTGTTTTAAAAGATGATAACAATATTTTGGAATAAATACCGGCGAACCATTTTATATTAAATGTTAAATAAAGGAATAGATTTATGAATGATATTTTAAAAAAGGAAAATGATATCATTTTGATAAATCAAAATAAAAATTACATTTGTGAATTTAAAGTAATATATGGAATGGTCTTTTTTATGGAGCGTATTTAATCCGATTTTTGGAACCAAAGAATTATGATAAGTATATGAGATTTAAAAATAAAAGAAATTTTACAATTATATTTGAAGATTTATAAAATGAGTTTTAATATTATATTTGGAGATTTATAAAGGGAGTTTTGTAAATATAAAAGAGAATTATAAAAATGAGTTTTATAAAAAGGAATGAGATTTGATTTCTATAAACGATCATTTTAAATTATGGTGGTATGGCAAGTATTCTTTCCACACTTAGCACCAAATTCTGAGGTAGGGAACTTGTCCCTATCTAGAGAATTAAGAATGTATGTTGAGGCAAGAATAGTATGCTAACTTGTCTGAGTATATTGTTAATCGAGGGATAGTACAAGTTGAAACTGGGAAGTGGTGGTAAGTATACTTGGTCTAATTTCTATACCATCCATTTACTTACACCAAAAGGAAAGTGTTTTGGGTTTGTTGTTATTAATGTTTTAAATGACATATGTTTTAACCCAAATAAGTATGGTTTTGGAAATGAAATATTTCCTAAAAATTTATGAATATAGTTATACTATCGAGATAAGTATATGAGTACATTTTTTGAGTATTCAAAATGTAGTGTTTTGTGAATATACTTCTATTGTTGATATAAGTATATGAAAAGGTTTTCTAAGTATTGAAGGTGAAATGTTTTGTGAGTATACTTATGCATTTGAGATAAGTACATCAATATTTTTCACGTATTGAAAAGAGTAGAGAGGATTGTACATATATCTTATGTGAATGGAATTTTAATACAAGTATTTACAAAGTAGTTTTAATTAAATAAATGGTTAATTAAAGAGGCTTAGTGGTTGCTTATGTGCTTAACCATCCTCGGTTTCCATATGAAGTTAAATCTCTAATTGATTGTTTGTTTATTTGATATTTAAATAACTGACTATCAAACATTGGCCAGTTTTGAAACTATTGATCGTTGGTATGGAAACATCGAGATCAGATATATTATCTGAAAACCACTTCAAACCGGCATAAACGTTTAAATTGAAGACATCTTAAAGATGATTGAAGATGGAGTTCTTTAAAATGCAAGGGCTACTTGCTACTAATCCTTGGGATTCTTCCAAAATGGATGTAGTAGAAGTAGTGCTTGTGGTTTATTCAGTCCCAGAACAACCTATATGGATGAATGCTAGCATTGCACTATTGCCTAAAGGACAGTGTTAGCATTCCAAGTGGGATTTTCTAAAAGATAAAATGTAAACTCAAGCCTCACAACCCAGGAATGGATAAAATAGGGTAAATGAGGGCCTGGCAGAGTTATGTGGGTCGCTCCTATTAGGGTATGATTATCACTTGTATCTAGATCGATATTTATGGCTTTTATATACTCTTGGTCGTGGAAATGGTTTGTGTGGTTAGCCGGGGTGGTGATCATATTCAGTACTATTCAAGACGGGGTAGGCTAGTTCTATGTTGGTAGAGGGGCAAATGTTTTACGACCTCGATACATTTTATCTATAGATGCACTGTACGGAAGGTAGTCCCCTACCTTTTCATTATAGGAATCCATTTTCCAATACGTCCCTTACATACTTAATTGTGCCCAAATATTTTGGAATGTGATATGCATGAATTTAAGCTATGTTATATATTTACTTTAACCTTAAACATTATTATAATATCACTTGATTTTCTAATAAATTTGTTCGGCTATCATAAGGTAAAAACATGTCCGTTTTTATGTGCGGCATGGTCTTATGAGATACCTTTATTTTTAAAAGGTTTTATGACATTAAAAATCCATATGATCTATGTTTCTCACGCTAGTTTACCAGACTGATCCGGGCATTATTTTCTTCTAATGTTCGAGTCAAGCTGAGTATATTTCTAGATTTTGTTATGGATGATTTGGAGTTTTAGGTGATGAGTTAGATGCCTCCAAGACATATTTACATATATTTTATTTCTGCTGCATTTGTTGTTTTGTATTTATCAGCATTTATAATGACGGGTTGTTATAATTGTCCAGGCTGATGGTAGATTAGTTCGCTCTGACTGATGTATGTATATCATAGTTTTCTTTTATAAAGGTCTATTGTATATTATATATTACTCTTCATGGTGTGAGATTCAATTCTGTCTTTTCTTTCTTCACCCCAACAATTTGTCTTTTCGGCACTTGAATGCTCGGCATGTGAATACCGTGGATGTATTAGTATTGAATTTTGAGGATCGAACAGGCTGGTCATTACATTCGAGGGCATTGTACATTTTATCTTTCAATCACAATATTATAGGGATCGAAAAAAATGTTGGTTCAAAAGAGGTCTTTATTCAATCTAAGATAGAATACAATGAAATTAAATTTCAAAAAAGAGCTAGACAATCAAAGTAAACACAACTAAAGAGACAAATCCTAAGAAAAGTATCAAAAAACATGCTCATTATTCCATGCTTGTGCAATTGGTGCTCCATTCACAATAACCAGCTTGAAAGTGTCATCTCTAAGCTTTTTTTCTAGGGTGAGCGGTCCTTCCTAATTGAAAACTAATGTCCTTAGGATAGGAAATATTCATCTAAGACCACATATCCTATCTTAAACCATTGATTATTCGCCTTGGATTTGTAATGTCGGGCAATCTTTTATTGATAAGCGACAACTTAAATTTAAGCCTTTTCTCATTATTCATTAACCAAGTCAAGGGAAAGATTCAATAATTCCTTATTGGCTTTGGGATTGTTATGAGTACATTAATGGGAAGGTACTTCAACATTGATAGGAATCATTGCTTGTGATCCATAAGCCAGGGTGAAAATGGAATGCTCGGTTTCTATTTTGTGTAATACGACAAGCCCATTAAGCAAGTGGCAGCTCATCAATCCAATTTACCTGAGCTATTTGAATGTTTCTCGATAATAGATTTCAAGATTTTGTTCGTAGTTTGACTTGCCCATTAGCCTAAGGATGAACTGCAGTGAATCTTTTTTTCAAGTCTGGTATTGAGCATAAAAGTTAGAAACATGGTCCCACTACATCTAATTATCAGATATGATTTTAAATGATATTTTGTACAGATAATGTTCTTCACCATAACATCATTCACTTTACCCAAAGTGATAGTAGTGAGTCATTCACCTCAACCCACTTGTTGCAAAAGCCAATAACCATCAAATACTTGGAACTTCCTCTTACCATCGGTAATTCCTTGATCAAGTTGATCCCCCATACTGCAAAAGACTAACTAACCATTTTCTTATTTTCATTTGATGGGATCCTAAGAATCTTGGTGAATCTCTAATGTTGATCACATCTCTTGATGTATTCCAGGGAATCTTTGTTAATAGTGACCCAAAATATCTATATAGAAGTATTTTCCAAGCCAATTATTTACTCAGGTGGTCCTTACAATTTCCTTGGTCCATATTTTGGACCACACCCTTCCCCTCATCTCTTAATTAGTGGCTATGAATCCTTTTTGATAAAAGATACCATATTGTATAACGAACCGAGGAACCTTCCTTATCAACTTCCTTGCATCATCTGATCCTTTGGGAGATTTCCATTGGTCAAATATTCTTTAATTAGTGCCATCCATGACACATTCTCATCCACATCCTTCACATATTTAGTATTTTCCATGCTTAGTTCCAACAATGTCTCAATAAGAACAATTCCCAATGATTGCACATCCTCAAAACCAATAGGTTTCTAAACATATGTTTATCCTCGTGGATTGTGCCATATTATGTAATAGTTAAGCTTATTCAAGAGTTTATTGACCTTACCTTTCTGATTTATTGCAGGGGAGAATTGTTATAGATTCATAGTGATTTAATTCCCAATTGTTTGTCAGTCTTGAGTTTTAGCAATCAATGTTCATATTCAACCTTACTATTAGTTGATCGAAACTTCAGCTTCAACGCATAACATATCACCAACTTTTTGAGGTTATGAGGACCATGCTTATTCCCAAAAACATAATCATTGGATGCTCATCTAGATAAAATTTCAAAGCAGACAGTTCCACTCATTAATCCTCATTTTATCTCCTTGGGTTGTAAACTCAACAATGAAATCAACTAATACTTTCCCACTAATAGGAGTTTTAGGTTGATGTGTAAATTTATTAAGTCAGAATAATTCCCTATTTCAACAATCATCCTAAAGTTTTTGGGTAATGTAAGATCTGCCTTAGAAATTGGTCAGTTGGCAACTTAATAGGATAAGCTGGAAAATAAGGTCATATTTTCCATGAAATAATGAGTAAGCAATAGATTAGTTTTTGTAGTTTCAAATATCAAGATTCAGGCCCAGTAAATCATTTTCCAATAAGGTATACATGCCATTGAACCCTTGCTTCTTTCAGCACTAGCACAACACTTGGCACATTGGCTGATACATCAAGATACATGTAAAGATCTTCCCCGCCCAAAGGAATGAATAAGATAGGAAGTTTCTTCAAGTGTTCTATTAATTATAAAAAGGCTACATAATATACATTTCATTCAAAGTTCCGTCATTATTTCTTCAAGGCATTAAAAAATGGGAAACATTCATTCATTACCTTAGATATAAACTGGCTCGAAGCCACTATTGTCCTATTCAAACTCTACGTTTATCCCTTGTCTAGTGTAGTTCTATGTCTTTCGATGCCTTAATTTTCTCTTGATTGGACTTTATCCCTCTTCGATTTACAATAAAACCCAAAAATTTCCTAGATGGTACTTTGAATTAATGTGCACTGATTGGTTAAGTCTTATCCCATACTTCCTAATATTTAGAGCATTATAGCTAAATGTGCAATGCGATCTGTAGTATGCTTTGACTTAACAAGCATGGCATCTTCATACACCTTCATCTTACGACCATTCTATTTTGTGAACATTTTACTAACTAAACATTGATAAGTAGATCAAACATTTTTGAAGTCGAGAGGCATTGCAATATAGTAGTAAGTCCTAAATTGGTAATGAAACTTGTGCGATCTTGACCTAGAACATGCATAGCGATCTGATTGTAACTTGGGCATGCATTTATGAGGGATAGTAGTTTAGGCTTTTTATTCTATCCACCGGTTGGTCAATGCATAAAAGGTGAAAGCAGTCCTTTAGGAAAGCATCATTTAAGTTTGGATAATCAATGTTGGTTTGCCACTTTCCATTTGGCTTCCAAATTAGCACTTATATGACCATCCATACTGGATACTCTATGCCTACACTCCTCTGTTCTATTGTAACCACTGCTTTTTGATTAATATTCAAGGCATACTAGACAACATCTAGAAATTTTTTGCGCATATATGAGAGAAACCAAGCGAAAACATCATGATTTGCCTTCAAGGATCTCATTAATTTTCTTTCCATATGATAATTGAGTTAGGTTCTAATCTTGGTAGTTTGCGAGGGATCTTTTTCATCAATGGATATTACCTTGAGAGTCTTAGTCATTTCAGCATTTCCGCATCCTGCTCTCCTCTTAGGTCCACTTTATCGTACATGATACTGGTGGACCCGAATAGTGACTCGAAATACAATTTCGAAGCATCTTGTATTTAAAGAAGAGGGGATTTTCAACAATTCTCCCTCGCTCTCTACGACGTGCCTCTCTCAACTCCACAATTATCTTCTTGATTACCGGTCCCGCTTACTACTCCACTCCATCTATGGTGGGAAACTTCATTGTTCGGCACCCGGGGGCCATGGCCGCTCTAAAACTAGACAAAGATGGTTGTTTTAGAACCTGTTGTACACTAAAATTTTGTTGATGACAACAAAATTCTGTTCTCTTATGGCCATTTGTGGGATATCCTCTAGCCATATAGTGACATCAATGCGCCTAATGGGCACCCTTTGTTCACAAGTGAATCTTTACAAAGAGGACTTTTGTGGACACAAATCCTTGGTTGATAGCCTCATCCTATCAAGCATTTTTGAATAATAATTTCACTTAACTCCTACTATCCAACAATAATCGACTTACTCTAGATAGTCTAATAATTGCAGCTACCATCGTGGGATTCATGTGAGGTTAGTTAATACCCTACTTATCCTGCTACAAACAAAACACTCTCCTGAGGCTGCTTAGCCACCCGTGCTTCCTCTACAACATTTATGGTTTCATCCTTTTGTGTATGCTTTAACTATTTGTCATATCTCTCCATTATTCTCTAACTAGCATTTTCTAGATGCAACCCTCCTAATATAAAATCTAGCTTCAGCCATGAGAAGTCGCAGGCTGGAGGCCGTCCCACTTGGACCTTCTTTACTTTTCCTAATAAAGGATCATCAAGGAGGTTGGTCTATGGTCTATGTAGCTTTTTTAGCACCATCTCTGAAGTTTCTTCTTTCTGATAAGTTCCTCTATTTGTTCTTCTAAATAACAACGCTCATTAGTAATGCATATATGAGTATCATGGAATTTGTAGTATTTTTTGAATCTCCTCTCCTATTAATAACTTTCCTCGGGGTGATTTCTTATATTGAATAACACCATCTATAGCAAGACATATATTTTCAACTGAATTTATAAGGTACACGTACGGATCAAATCGAGGCCTTCCTTTATACCTTTTCTTAGAGTCATTTTTCTTTCCATTCTGGACATTTCGCTTTCTATTTCCAATAATGCTACCTTTCTATGGCCTGGAATTGGATGGCTTTCCAACTTCAACGAGTTTTCCATACTCAACTTGGCATTTGCAGCTTCCGGTCATAATAATCAGTCAGCCTATAATAAAAGTTCCTCAATTTCCTTGACTTCTCTTTAGTTATCTCCCTTAAAAACCCGGTTCTTTATTTCACTCTTAACCTAATCATCATGTGCATAAGCTCCTTATCTGACCAGTTTACTACTGCTATTGTGATAACATTATACCTTGTTAGATAACTTCACAAAGATTTCCATCTCTCTAGATGATGTCAGCCAGATTGATGGCATCTTGTTGTTTCTCCATGTATACTCTAAATTGTCTTTTGAATTTCTCAACTAGTACTATCTTTGAGTCAATGGAACATGGCTGAAATTTGTAAAATCATAATGTAGCTACACTTATGAGGAAAAGTGGAATACATCAACACTTGGTTGTAGCAGCCGACTCTTCCATTATGTCATGCTATTCATATATTTTTAGATGCACAAATGGATTAAATAATCCTATATAAGGCTATATGGTGGGCAGTTAAATTAGTGGGATTTTAGAAAATTGAACTTCCAAGTTAAACATGCTTTGACTTAATCTCCTAGCATGACGAGTTATGTTTTGTCAATGCAAGTATTCTCTTATCAAGTCAATGATCTGAATGTGAAATACATCTTTCATTAACTTGGCCATGAACTATATCCTAGCCCAACCCTCAATCGTACGATTGGCCATACGCTCAAAGGCTAATGGTCGGTAGCATGTTGCATGTATCTTTATCGCTTATTAGAATGATCTTGACGACTTACCTCATTTTGGCTAGCGTGCATTCTTTGCTTCGACCACAAGATCATTGAGGAGAATGTTCACAATATTATTGAGTTCGGGCAACTACAGTAGTTTCAGGATTTGGCCTAGCTAGGTTGGGTGAGGCTTAGAAAGGGCTAGCTCATGGAATGACATGCTCGGTGATGTTTGGCTCTGGAATGGCTGGCTTTGCTATTAACCTTGGCTTAGTCGGTTCATGTTGGAAGTTTTCTTCGATAGAAAATAGATTTGATTTTAGAAGAAGATGGATAAGAGGTTGGAAAAGGAAAAAACGATTTTTTTCATATAAGTAGAAAAAATTTATTACTAAACTTTATTACAAAGTTCATACTTTTTTCTTACATTTTATTACATCCTAAATGAGTGAATCCACATCTATTTATAGGAGTTCACATCTTAAATAAATGGTGGAGATTATCTTTATCTAACGGTTTTCCATAAATATCTCCTAAATATTCTCTCATACAATTTCAAATATATTAGTCCATAAATACCTCCTAAATATTCTCTCATACAATTTCAAATATATTATTCTATATATTCTAGATTCTATATATTTCTTATATGAAAAATCTAGATTGCAAAATTAAGTTTATTTCCAATAACCCCCTTAAACTTGATTTTGCTACTCCATGCACACTCCTCAACTTAACAAAATCTTTGCGCTTGAGAGGCTTGGTGAAGATATCAGTTACTTGATCATGTGTCTTCACGTACCCTAGTTGTACATCCTTTTTGGCGACACACTCTCTAGTGTAGTGATAGCGTGTATCAATGTGCTTTCTTCGATCATGGAAGACCGGGTTTTTGGCCAAAGCAATTACTGACTTATTGTCCACGAAAATCTTGGTCGGCTCCTCTTGTGGAAAATTCAACTCTTTTAATAGGTTTTGTAACCAAATTGCATGATAAACACATGAAGTAGCAGCTATATACTTCGCTTTGCATGTGGAAAGAGTGACAATCGACTACTTCTTCGACATCCATGTGAAAGTCATGTCTCCCGTGTAGAACACGAAGCCTCTTGTGCTTTTTCGGTCATCCATATCTCCATTACAATCGCTATCGTATATCCAAAAAGCTTATAATTATCAAAAATAGAGTAGTACAAGTCAAAGTTCGTTGTCCCTTTGACATAGCGAAGTATCCTCTTTGCTACCTTCAAATGAGTTGTTGGGTTTTCCATGTATCGACTGACAACTCCTACTGCATATAGGATTTCGGGTCTTGTGCATGTTAAGTATCGCAAGCATTTAACCAAGCTTTTAAAGAGTTTCAGGTCCACCTTTTCTCCTTCCTCATGCTTTGATAACTTGATTCCACATTCCATTAGCGTGCAGACCAAGTTAGATTCATCCGTCTTGAACTTCTTCAGCACTTCCTTAGCATAGTCTTCTTGAGTGATCAGGATGCCCTCATCTTCTTGTTTTACTTCAATGCCAAGATAGTAAGATATAAGCCCAATATCGGTTAGCTTGAACTCCTTCGTCATCTCTTTCTTAAACTCATTAAACATACTTGGATTGCTACCAGTGAAGATCAAGTCATCTACATACAAGCATACACTCAATGTATCACTGTTTTGGATTTTGATATAGATTGCATGCTCATGCGAACACTTGATGAAGTTTCTCACTTGGAAGTACTTATCAATTCGAGCATTCCAAGCTCTTGGGGCTTGTTTCAACCCATAAAGTGCCTTCTTTATCTTCAAGACCTTGTCTTCTTCTCCCTTGATTTCGTAGCCTTGTGATTGCTCGATGTAAAATTCTTCTTCAAGAACTCTATTTAGGAAGACAGATTTCACATACATTTGATGTATTTTCCAATTGTTTTGAGCTGCCAATGAAACTATTAATCTAATAGTTTCTAGTCGAGCGACTAGAGCGAATACCTCATCATAGTCAATGCCAGTTCTTTGACTGTAGCCTTTTGCCATCAATCTCGCCTTGTATCTTTCAAATTCTCCTTTGGCGCTCTTCTTTACTTTGTATATCCACTTTACACCGATTTCCTTATGCCCTTATGGAAGTGAAGCTAACTCCCATGTGTTGTTTTTCTTGATCGCCTTTATCTCTTCATCCATAGCATTTCTCCAACTCTTTTTTTCCCAAGCTTCTTGAAAGTTCATGGGCTTACAATCCGCAAATAGACAAAAAAGAGTAAGACTGTCTTGGTTTTTGGTTACCTCATATATTTCTTGAAGGCTTCTAAAGCATGAAGTCCTTTCACTTGAGCTTTTATCTTCTTGACAACCTGTGGCTGGTGAAGCTGGTGGAGAAGTAGGCTCCTCTCTTGATTGTTCCATCCTAGGTTGTTGCATGTCATCTTCTTCAAAATGTGGAAAGAAGTTGTAGTCTTTGTTATGTAAACTCCAATCCCATTCCCCTTCTTCATCGAACACAACATCTCGACTAATGATTTTCTTCCCGTTATCAGGATTACAGGGCTTGTAGCCTTTGGTATTGGTGTCATAAATAATAAAGATGTGTAACATCCCGCCTTTTTGTACGTTTTAAGCAGACACACATGCCGACTCAAACCATACAGAAGGGCGGATTGTTATTGGGGTGAATAAGAAAAGGCAGAGAAAGAAAAAAAACAAAACAGAATCTCACAGAGGAATGACAAAATATAATAATCAAATATCAATTCATGAAGCTGTATACAAAACATTTGATTTTACTTATACAACACAAAATCAGAGTTACAAATATCATAGATAAATAAATAATGCATTGGAACAATATGAATGCAGTGGAATAAATATAGTAAATAATAGTAGTACAAATCTTCGTCTTCGTCCTCCAGAAATAAGGTCTTCAAATCCTAAAATGCTCAGGCTGACCCGAGCGAACTGAAAAGAAAAAACACTCGAGTCAGAACTAAAAGATCTTATGTAAGTCAAATCGACGGTAAATAAATATGAGTGTAAATGGCGTCGGAGATGTTTACGGGGTTTGACATCTCTTATCCAGTGTCTAACATGAGTGTAGTAACTTAAGAGATGTTCGGGATTCACATCTCCTAAGGATTCGTTAAACTATCTACTATGTAGTACAATACGCTACTATAATATGTCTACAGTAAGATAAACTATTAAAATAGCGTTAAGGCGTTACCCTCCCCCTTAACACATTTTATAATGCCAATAGTCCATACGGTACCGTAACTCCCCGTAAACCGGGACCGCCAGAGGATACCCCATAGGTACGACATAAAACAAACTCGTAGAAGGCGCGCTAGGGTAGGTGACACGGCACAACTAGGCAATACCAGGGTAGATATACCAATTACACTTCCGGACTGGTGGTAACGCATAGCAGCTACTACTGCCCACCTCGGAACACACTCCCAAATCAAAAATCGAGGGTGGCCACCAAATCAATCGCAAAGTCAGAATATAGTATCGAAGGAATGTGCCCGATCGGAGGAATGACCTCACTTAGCCCGTCAATTGCTCCTGTTTTAGCCACCTTATGCTAACTCATGGGAGTTAGGTCCACGTATGTATACCTTTAGGATTGTCGCCACCATCCTACTTCATTCCGGAATCTCCACCGCATACACAGTTGTCAAAGTGGTTTACGGTATTGGCAGAGAGTATGACAATATCTGATCTTGGTCTCTTTAACAACCAATCGCTTATTACACACCGGATGGTTCTTTTACAGTTCCAAAATCATTTCATAATTGATATCAGAATATCATATTAAATTCAAATCATATCATTTTCAAAATCATTACTTACTTCCGAAATTATATCACATTGAAATCATAGTTCGAAATTATATTTCCTTTCAAAAGTCATATTTCCAAAATAGGTTAAACTCTCATTTCAAAATATCATTTTAAACCAAATATGTTATTTAATTCCCAACTTAGGTTATAACATCGTTAACCATATTCACTAAAAAAATCGAGAATTTGAATATAACCCATCCATTTTACTTAGTTTGGAATTTAGAAGAAAATAGTTTTAAATAATTATAAATAGTTATAAATAGTTAATATAGATTTAAAATAGATTAAATATAATTAAAATAGATTAAATAGCTTTAAAGTAGATTAATTAGATTTAAAATAAGTTAAAAAGGTTAATTAGTTTAAATAAATTAAATGGTTTAAAATAGGTTAAAATGATTTAATATAATTAATACAGGTTAAAATAGTTTAATACTTTGAAATCTTAATAATTAGAAATTTTGAAATAATATATTTTTAAAACAGTTTATATTAAAACATGAATTTGGAATTAATATCAAATTAAACTATTCATTTCATTTCAACACATTTGGACCACTTCAATTTCCAAGTCAACAAATCAAATTCCAAACCTTTCAATTTAACATTTCAATAAACTATTGAATTTCATATCGTTTCAATCCATGTTCAAATATCAATTCGGAGTACTCCAATTTCAAAATATTTCAAAGTTAATTTCAAACAACTTCAATAACTTAATTTCGATAGAATTTCATTTATACTTAAAAGTTCAACTTTAAACTTCCAATTTAATTTCTTAAAGCAATTCCTTTTAAACCAATTCACATCTCAACACAAAACTTGATTTTCCAATAATACTTCAATTTATATACATCAAATTTTATTTCAAGATATCATTTAATTAATTCAAAAATTAAGAAGTTCAAAATCATTAAATTTAACCAATCCGGTGTCCCTATATAATTTTCTACCCTAGGGTCAAGTGATACGGATATTTATCATTTCAATCCACAATTTAAAATGTTATGGTTATATACCATTTCAAACCACAATCCCAAACTAATAATAAAATCCATAAAATCGCTCGAGTCTATCATTTCAACCCATAACGATTTTTCCCTAATCTATAGATCATTCGGGTATGTATCATTTCAACCCATAGTGAACTTGTAGTTTATAACGATATAAAATAAAACATCCATTGATCCAATATCAATAATCAACATCCATTGCAATCATCATCCAAATTAATTAATAAATATCAATATACAACTGATAATCAATAACAAGTATTTAACTGGCAATTTATATTCAATAATAAATTAAATAACGATTTAATTCAAAAAAAATCAAATTAATTGAGATGGCGATTAAAATATATCAAACAGCCATAAATAAATTTCAAATCACATCATAAATTTATTTAACTAACATAAGAAATTTTAGAAGTTGTGGGTTAAAACACCCACCTTTGAATTTAAATTGAACTTAAATCCAATTTATGGCCCAAATTCAAATAGTATCAGAATTCGTCCAAACTAGAATCAAAGTGTCCGGAATTTTATTACGATCCCAACCCAAGAAATCGCACGTAAATCGGACCTCGTATGCAAAAATTACGATAGTTAGAAGATTAAACGATTTAAATTGGAAATAAAATAAAATAAACGCTCAATAACGTATGCCACATCATCGAATCATCTCGACTGTCACCTAGGCCGTCACGACTTTCTAGCGTTCGTTGCCACTACGGCCGTGTAGACCGCCCCCCATGCGAGCGCCGACTTCCGACCTCCCCTCGCACGACCACCCGCATCGTCGTTCGAGCCCCCACGCGTGTAGCCGCCACCAGTGCGAAACCTTAAACCAAATAACGGCGACGATCAAACCGTTGAAACAATGAATAAAGCACACCGATGAACTGCGTTCAGCAATCTCTACAGCCCGGTGTCTCCAATTTGTCGATCAAGCGAAGTCGATCACGACACAATGGACGGTCGAGAATTATTCTTCAATTTCTGGACAGAAAAAGGTTCAAATTGAAAAATGAATAACAAATCTGAGATGCGCTCGTCGAGAGCTTCAAATCGATATATAATTCGATATAGTTTGAGGAGTTTGAATTTTTTGAAGTTGAATTTGATTTGAAATTGCAATTTGGGATTAGGGTTTGTCTGCCATTGGAATGAGGAGTTGAGAAAGAAATGTACGTACAGACAAAATGAAATGAGAATTGACCTAGGGTTTATAACTGGTTATTTATAGGTAGGTCAGAAAATAGAAAGAACGGATCAGATTTTATTTTGGGTTGAACGATAACCGACCCGAAAAGCCCGTTCTGTCTCCGGAACGAAAATGGGTCATCACATATATCAAATTATATGTTTTAAATATTTTTAAACTCGATGGAACAGGTTTCAAGTCCTAATTCCATCGTATGAAGAAGTTACGTAAAAATCAGTTTAGTTCAAATTGATTTCAATTGATTTCGATTAAATTGAATTTCAAGGCGTTTCGAGTACGTACGATCAAACGACAAGTCCGATCGATACGAAACTTGAAATCCTACAATAATTCACTGTTATGAATCCGATGAAACTGTTTTCGTCGATATCCGAGACAGTTACCAAAATAGCTATATTTCAGTTTATTAAATAAATTAATATTAAATTAATTAAATCATTTTTCAATTTCAAATTTAATAGTTTACAATTTCTATCATTTTAGATTACTTGGATATTTACTATAATCTAAAACAAATTTAGATATCAAATTCAAAGTCCATTATTTTACCAATTATAGTATTTAACTTCAATTGTAATTACATCCAATTACTTATAATTAATTCCAATAAATTGATTTTTATTTGATTTCAATCTTCATACTCGATTAATTATTATTCTATAGGGATAGTCAGTATCTGTTCATTGTTCATTACATTAATATTCTCCAATTTCCACCTTTTGTTTGTATTAATTACTATATTCCGATTATATTGAATTTTGTCAATTTCACCCATTTATTCAGATTTAAATCCCGATAAATTTATTTATCTTGGTTTCATTCTTTTATTCATCAATTGTTACCCTATGAATAAAATTAGCATTTCTATTCAATTTGTTACATTCACAATATCAGTTATTGTCTTAATCTTATTAAGGTAACATTAAAGTTCATTTAATTCTAATTGATTTCCCATTTTAATTTAATAGACCCAATAAACAGGTAACTTATAACAACCGTCACCATAACTTTTAATTACACTTATGAATTCATTATTCACAAACAAATGTTAAATTCTTATATAATACTGATTTTATTCAATTACCATCAACTATCCATTTTATACAAAAATTAAATGTTTACATTATTCCATTTATTTGGAATTACATCCAAATTGTTAATAATTAGCTTTAATTATCATTGTTACCATTCATTTTAGTTATTACTTCATTACAATTCACTAATTTTTATTTCCTTCAATATTAAATTACCAAAATTTTTATTAAATTAACAATTTTAACTATCGAAATTTTACGGGTCGTTACACTCTCCCACACTCAAAACTTTTCGTCCCCGAAAAGGAAAAGAAGGGAAAAGAAGGAATTAAGAAATCAATATATCTTATTCAAAATATTAAATTTATAAACAAATAAATTTACAAAATAAATTAATTTTGTAACGACCCGCTATTTTGGACCATTCGCATCCATTATAAGTGTATAGGTAGACACTCATGTCGGAGTTGAATTGCTCAAAATACCGCGTTGTTAATTTAAATTTGGCAAAACTGAACATATACAGTAAATAAATAATCACAGATCACAGACACAGAGTAATAAGTGCAGCGGAAATAAAAGAGATAGTAGTTCATGAAGCTACTATATAAATGTATAAGTTACATCAGAGTTAAACCAGATACAACGGAAGAGTAATATGATACATCAGATACAAATCAGAATACATCACTGGAATCATCGAATACTGGAAGCAGAATAGATGGCTGGATCTTCAAGCAAAGCTCCAACTTCAAAGGTGAGTCTCGAATACTGGTATACTCAGTCTGACCCGAGCGTAAAGCAAAACAAAAAACACTCGAGTCAGGATTAACATTCTTATATTAATAAATCCAACTCAAGTGAAATAGCAATTGAAATACAAGTAACTCAAAGGATGTTTGGAATAACCATCCTTTAAGGATCCGTTAAACTATCTACTATGTAATAGTGTACGATAAGTAGATAATGTCTATCAGTAATAATAAGATATCAAAATAGTGTTAAGTCATGGCCCATTCCACCCTTAACACATTTTTATTCCCAAAAGCATATACAAGACCGTAGTTTCCCCAAAACCGGAAGTCACCAGAGGGCAATCCATATACTAAAGGTACAAACCAAAATCGTAGTGGTCGCGAATAAAGGGTTACAAGTATGACAAGGCACATGAGGCAATACCCAAGGTAGTGATACTACCGTTTGCCTGATCCGGACTGGCGAGAACGCAACGCCGCAATGCCCGCAACACCGTGAAACAACACTCCCAAAATCAAGGGTGCACCAATCGACAACAAGTAATGAGTAGTTCGAAGAAGTGTGTCCACTTGAGGTAGCTAATCCTCCATTGGCCCGGCACGGCTCCTGTTTTAGTCATTTCCAATTTGACACAAGTGTCAAGGCTATCCATCATCGTTCTCTTTCTTCAGTCACCACGTACATCATTCCAACCACTTCATTCTGGATCATCACTCCGCGTATAGTTATTAAAGTGGTTTTCGATTTAGATAGAGAGTATATCCATAACCGATTCCGGTCTCTTTAATAACTTCCGTAATTATTACACCAATTGGTCGTTTATATATTTCAAAACCAAATCAATTACAATTTCAATTAGAATTTGTAAACCAACATTTCATTTCTCTTTCAAAACCAATTTCCAAGATTTACGTTTCAACTTCCAAATTCATTTCAAAATCCAATAATTCAATTTCAAATTTTATTAAAAACAATTCAAATATTGATTCAAGTCTGTATATAAGTTTCATTCCGAAATCATTTAAATTAATTTAATTTAACATTCAAATCAATTTAAACTCATTTATCGATTTCATTCAATATTCATTAAGTTACTTTATCATTCAAAACAATTTCTATTAAATTTCCAATTCATTAAATCAATTTCTTAAGTTCAACTTCATTAAAACAAAACTTACAAATTTGAATTAAATTAAATTCGTCAAATCATTTCTTTCAATTACAAGTCTTACATTAATTCCAAAAATATCACATTTTCATTTCTTGTTAAACAAAAATTTAATTTCAATTATTTATTTACTTACTTTAAATAATTTTCCAAAAACTTAATTAATAAAGAAATCTCAATTTCAATTTTTCTTCGAAGTAAATTTCACTTATTCAAAAGTTCAATTTCACTTATTAAAGAATTCAATTCAGTTTAATCGTTAAATAATTCAATCTTGTTTAGTTATTAAATAATTCAAAACTTAATTATTAAATAATTTCAAAGTTTAATAATTTCAAACTTAATTATAATTTCCAACTTAATTATTAAATCATTTCAAAGTTTAATTCAATCATTTCTCAAATTAAACAACATTCTTTCATCAATTACATTGTTAATATTTTGTTTCAGATTATTAAATATTAACATTTCCCTTTCATTAAAATTCAAATTTCAACTTCATTTCAAAACCATATTATTAATTTAAATAAAATCTTCGTTTTATTTTTAAATCAAATTATTGACCAATCGGGTTTTATTTAATTCTCTATCCTAGGTCAAGGTTTAATTTGGGAATTTATCATTTCAACCTGATTCCAATTCAATTCAAATCAAAGCATAGTAAAGGGAACTTGCAGTGTGATGACTGGGATGATGTCAAAGTAAATAAATAAGCAATAACAACAAACAATAACAATCCAATAATCAATTCAAATAATCCTGAAATAACCACATTAATTCGCATTGGTTTTTGTACGAATTAATATAATTATTTCTAGAATCTACACTATCATTTCATGTAGATTAAAGATTATTACATTACGGTTTTCATTTGTCATTCAATTTCAAATTTTTACACTACAACAATTAATTCAATATACGTCGATGGTTCAAAGTGTAATTATCAATATTCTACATGTCAATTAATTTAACAATAAAAGGGGTCATATTCACCAACCAAATTTAACATATAAATCAGTTTTAAAATTTGTTAACTATCCTATATCCATTTCAATTTTGCATACTATTTATCATTTATCACTAACAATTTAACGTCCAATATAAACATCAACAATCAATCAATTATCAGTCAAACTGTATTATCATCACATAAATAATTAACAGATAATGGTGTCAGATGTCACAGGTGAACTGATACAGGCAATAACATATATAACAGTGTATTTAACTAACAGCAGCATATTTCAATTGTCGTTTCAATCGAAATCAAATTTAATAAATAAAAGAACGTTAATCGTGAGTGAGTGCTCACCTTTCGAGGCTAAAGAGATAGAAAATGAAGTTGAGTTACGAAATCCAAGCGCGAATCTCAAAGCAAAGTAAGATTGGCATGAATCGACGATCCAGGCTGATAACAGAAATCGAGAAGAACCAGTCAAAATCCATAAGATAGAAACAGAATATATCTATTTTAAAATTTAGCAATATTAAATTTAAACCCATATTAAACTAAATGTATATGAATTTCAAATCATTGGTTTAAATAAACACATACATTTAAAAAATATATATATATATTTAAACCCATAATTAAATTAAAACACATAAAATATTCATATTATGCAACTTCAAATTCCTACGTATAAACTCTTATTAAAAATTTAGACAACTCCCATACTTATATGCAAAATATACCTATTTTAATATATATACCTACACACGACTAAAACAGATTTTTTATAAAATAAACTAACATACTCATACCACACGTGAGAATTTTAAAGTCCCTAAAAACATGCTTAGACTTACATGTATATGCAGACACAGTTTACAAAGTATATTACTAAACTGTTGAAATAAATATATCAAATATATATACCACTAAACTGTTGTATACAAAGTAGATCAACCACTAATGTATATAAATATAGGTGACTTATATAAAATGACATAACATATATATATTTACAACTTGTATAGCTTAATCACATATGAATAGTTCAGCTTATCTACATATAAATAACAATTTACAATACATGTATAAACTATCGAAAGTAAAACTTACACAACCTGACATCTCTATGTACAAAATGCAGACATAACTTTATCACAAATCTAGGCTTAAATATATATAACCACTATTCCTCTGTTTTCTTTCACACGGCAAGTCTAACATTATTATATATAAATCTTGTATAAAATATAGGCTATAATATAAGTAGAATATATATGTTGACCTTCGCTTACTTTATATAATGTATATCTAACAAAGTATAAATACATAAAATACTGTATATAAGCCACTTAATAATATAACATATAATATTTTCTTTATAAAATAATATATGTGTTCTATGGCTTATAAACAACACAGCCAATATGCATGCAAACCTATATAACATATTGTATGTAAAACTATATAATACTAATAGGAACACACGTATATGAATTTTAAAATATTAAAACATATGTATATAATATATGTATATAGAGACCAATCAATATTACTAACAAATGTTTACTTTCAAATCTCATATAAACTTATATAGCTACCTTATATATATAAACAGATATATACTGCATCTTATAAACATATAAATATATATATATATATATAAACTACAATGCACTAATATAACCACAATTATATACTAACATATATAAGATACCTTATGAAAAGAAGGGATGAATGATAGTAAGGTAGAGGAAGGCATGGGCGGAGGTGAGGCAATCGGCTGGAGCAGGGTTGCTGACTTCGGCGGAGGGTGGTCGACTGGGTAGAGGCGGAAGTGAGGCAATCGAGGAGAATCGTGGCTTCCGTGTTGTTGCCTGCGGGGTCGGGTGAGAGGGTCGGAGGGGAACGGCTTTCGGGTGGAGGAGGTGGGGAGGCTACGGCCATGGGTAGAGGAGCAGTGGGTTGTGGCGGTTCTGGTTGCAGGCGGCGGAGTTGGCTGAGCGGGGTCAGTGGTGATGCGCTCGGTGGTGGTGGAGAGGGGAAGGCCGAAGCGATGGAGGAGGAAGCTTGTAGGCGGTGGATCCGGTGAGTGTTGATGAAGGATGCTGGAGAAAAGGAAGGGACATCGAATAGCAAATGAACGGACACTCGTTTTATTCAAGGAGAGGGTGGAGCTAAAGCTTGTAAAAAAAATATATGAATAAGCTCGGAGACGATTAATATATTCCCAAAGTAAGATCAATGGAATCAGAACTGAAATTTGAAGGGACAACACCGATATTTTTGGGAACAGAAGAAATGGAAGTATGAATTCACAGAGTTATTAAATGCAAGTAGCTATTGGTATAATACGGTGGGTAAACGAATGGACAACAGAAACCAAAAGGTTGAAAGTGGGTACCGGTACGGTTAGTCGTCTCGCAGATTTCGTCGTGTACCGGATGCCGAAATAAACAAACGAATATACCGCAGCGATCAGCAAGACGAGACGATCAAAACGGTATAAAGATATCAGTGGTTTGATTGAATTATAAAAATTCGAATTTTCTACCAGCGAAAAATGCAAGAAAAACGCTGAAAAATAAGATCGACGGAGCCAAAGATGTCCGAATTTGGAAAAACGACAAACTGACATTTTGCTCAGAAGATGGTTTAGAATTTTTCTATGTAAAAATATTTAGGTTTCGGAAACATTTTATTTTCATCACTTTTTAACTGATTAAATTGAAGTAAATTTACGCGCGAAATAAACTTTCATATTTTCGAACGAAAATTTACCAGTTGCTATGTTTAACTAAACGCATTCCAAATATCAAATTTATATTTCAAAATTTTATCGTTTAAAATTTCACAAGATTTCAACTAATTACGTTATTAAAGTAGTTGAAATTTACGGGTCATTACAAATTTAAATACAATATATCAATTTAAAACCATTAAATACTTTTATACTCAAAGTAGTAAAGTTCGGAAATCATTTCTCAACATTTTCTATGTCCAAAATTTTCGAAAAATTTCGGCAGGGTCTCCTTTGTATGGAGAGGCTCGGGAGAAAATAATAATATCAATAAAAATAATATATATCAAAATTTTCAAAATAATATATCCCAACAGCGGAAAAACAATATAATATCGCTAGAAAACCGTAATCCGAGAACGTACCTATTTGTCGGGCAAACAACGCTTAATTATGAAACCAAAAGTAGTGGCAATTGCTTCCATAACCTGTATTTCACTTATATAATCTAAAAGAGTTAATAATTATATAAAATGAAATATTTAAAGTTGTTTCAACCACTAACAAACAAATCAATATAAACAACAATCACTAGCAACCACGGCATACAATCATCATATGAAATCAATAGAATCAACTATCCATCCATAGCAAACAAACAAATGGTTTGTTCGGGTTCAGAAATTTTTAATCGCCTAGAATGACAAATAAACTACTGAGTGCACCATTTACTCAACAGTCTTAGATGAACTCAATAGATTATTGTCCGCGGGTGCGGCGCAGTGGAAAGGAGGCTTGGGTTCTGGTAAAAAGACTCAGGTTTGATTCCTACCACGCGCGTCCCCATCCTATATAAATTTACCCGGGGGTATGGGGGCTTGGATCAGCGGACGGCTTTACTATACCCTCCTCAGGAGTTTACCGGTCCGCCGGGTTCTTCTGGGTTTTCAAAAAAAAACTCAATAGATTATTCATACATCTTAAACAATTAGAAGTATCCTATCCCAAACAACCCATAAACTAAAACAAACAATAATTTACAATGTACTTGAGTTATTCTTATTAACTTTCTTTCACAACATTTACAGTTTTTATTATTCTTTTCATTCATACAAGGATTATTTCTTTAACTTACATTTATCTCTTACAAAAATTTATTCTCATTCAATCATTCAGTGTTTATTTCATTTTTTTCCTTTATTACTACCAAAAAAAATATTTTCATTTATTCATATCAGGTCAATTTCTTTTTATTGCATTACATTCATTTTCTTATTTACTTTAATTATAAATAGTTTAAATATTAACTTAAGTTCAAAATCCTTTACTTACATTACTCATTTTCTATTTCATTTAATTAGTAGTATTACAATTTTAACTCAAGTTTATAACTATTTTATATCAAATTTCTTATTTATAAAAGTAAATTTCATTGAACACTTCCATTACATAAGTTTTACTTCTAAAAATTTCCATTACATATTCTTTTAACATTTCAACTTTTTATAATTGGTAAGTTATATATATATATATATATATATATATGTGTGTCTTTAAGAATGCAATTGAAAGTTACACAAAATTGACTTACTTATTCTAATTAACTTAAGGTTCAATAGTTATCATTTCTTATTTTCATATTCTTTTCGTTTACAAGTTACAAATTTCAAATTCCTTGTATATTTCATTTATAACCTAGCATTTAATTTCTTATTTCATTTTAGCAGTTTCAATTATTAAATAGTTAAAATTTTATTCCATTAAAATAATTGAAATCTCTAATTCATAGAAATTTAAGAACTAAATGTCGGGTTCCATTTCAAATCATTTAAAATAATATATACATATATATATACACACACTCATAACTTTTATATCCAATCATATTTAAACTTTAAAAATTTTATTTGTTTATCAAAATAGATCTGTAGTAAAACTACTACAATGGCCTTCCCACTTTGAAACTCGAAAATGAATGTCGATGATGCGTGCACTCATCACCGAAATTATTTTCTAGCGACAGAGAGGGGAGTACAGAACTTATTTCTTTCCAAAATTTCTTTAAAACAATTCTTTCAAATTATATTGAAATATTTAAATCAGAAAATACTTCTAATAATATTATTATTATATTCCAAAATCATTCGAAAGAAATTTTCAAAAACCCCAGAACTTAAGTTCTAAATTTCCAATTTACATTTATTTTATTTACAAATCTCATTTCCACCCAATCTTTATAAGTTTTACTACTTAACAACCAACCAATTACATCCAATTATATCATTTATAAAATCTATTATTTTATATATACAAAATATATAGTAGGCAAAATTATTTCATTCACCTTTATTTCAAAACAATATTATGTCTGTGACTCCTATTAAGCATTTAGAAATCCCTATCGATGTCATAGCATCCTATGTACCGACCAGAATTTATAAATACAAAATGGAACAAATTAATACAATATAAAAACCTTTTATAACACTAACAAATACGCTCTCTCATATATATACACTCAGCGACTCATTCTAGGGTATTACTACTCTATTTAATACGAGTCAGACCCCACAAAGCCAAGGTTATCGCTAAACCAAAGCTCTGATACCAACTGTAACACCTTGCCTTTTTGTACGTTTTAAGCAGAAACACATGCCGACTCAAACCATACAGAAGGGCGGATTGTTATTGGGGTGTATAAGAAAAAGCATAAAAAGAAAAAAAACAAAACAGAATCTCGCAGCGGAATGACAAAATATAATAATCAAATAACAATTCATGAAGCTGTATACAAAACATTTGATTTTACTTATACAACACAAAATAAGAGTTACAGATATCAGAGATAAATAAATAATGCAACGGAACAGTATGAATGCAGTGGAATAAATATAGTAAATAATAGTAGTACAAATCTTCGTCTTCGTCCTCCAGAAATAAGGTCTTCAAATCCTAAAATGCTCAGGCTGACCCGAGCGAATTGAAAAGACAAAACACTTGAGTCAGAACTAAAAGATCTTATGTAAGTCAAATCAACGGTAAATAAATATGAGTGTAAACGGCGTCAGAGATGTTTACGGGGTTTGACATCTCTTATCCAGTGTCTAACGTGAGTGCAGTAACTTAAGAGATGTTCGGGATTCACATCTTCTAAGAATTCATTAAACTATCTACTATGTAGTACAATACGCTATTATAATATGTCTACAGTAAGATAAATTATTAAAATAGTGTTAAGGCGTTACTCATTTCCCCCTTAACACATTTTATCATGCCAATAGTCTATACAGTACTGTAACTCCCCATAAACTGGGACCGCCAGAGGATACCCCATAGGTATGACATAAAACAAACTCGTAGAAGGCGCGCTAGGGTAGGTGACACGGCACAACCAGGCAATGCCAGGGTAGATATACCAATTACACTTCCGGACTGGTGGTAACGCATAGCAGCTACTACCGCCCACCTCGGAACACACTCCCAAATAAAAAATTGAGGGTGGCCACCAAATCAATCGCAAAGTCAGAATATAGTATCGAAGGAATGTGCCCGATCGGAGAAATGACCTCACTTAGCCCGTCAATTGCTCATGTTTTAGCTACCTTATGCTAACTCATGGGAGTTAGGTCCACGTATGTATACCTTTAGGATTGTCGCCACCATCCTACTTCATTCTGGAATCTCCACCGCGTACACAGTTGTCAAAGCGGTTTTCGGTATTGGCAGAGTATGACAATATCCGATCCCGGTCTCTTTAACAACCAATCGCTTATTACACACCGGATGGTTCTTTTACATTTCCAAAATCATTTCATAATTGATATCAAAATATCATATTCAATTCAAATCATATCATTTTCAAAATCATTACTTACTTCCGAAATTATATCACATTGAAATCGTAGTTCGAAATTTTATTTCCTTTCAAAAGTCATAATTCCAAAATAGGTTAAACTCTCATTTCAAAATATCATTTTAAAACAAATATGTTATTTAATTCCCAACTTAGGTTATAACATCGTTAATCATATTCATTAAAAAATCGAGAATTTGAATATCACCCATCCATTTTACTTATTTTGGAATTTAGAAGAAAAATAGTTTTAAATATTTATAAATAGTTATAAATAGTTAATATAGATTTAAAATATATTAAATATAATTAAAATGGATAAAATAGCTTTAAAATAGATTAATTAGATTTAAAATAAGTTAAAACAGGTTAATTAGTTTAAATAAATTAAATGGTTTAAAATAGGTTAAAATGATTTAATATAATTAATACATGTTAAAATAGTTTAATACTTTGAAATTTTAATAATTAGAAATTTTGAAATAATATATTTTTAAAACAGTTTATATTAAAACATGAATTTGGAATTAATATTAAATTAAACTATTCATTTCATTTCAACACATTTGGACCATTTCAATTTCCAAGTCAACAAACCAAATTCCAAACCTTTCATTTAACATTTCAATAAACTATTGAATTTCATATCATTTCAATCCATGTTCAAATATCAATTCAGATTACTTCAATTCAAAATATTTCAAAGTTAATTTCAAACAACTTCAATAACTTAGTTTCAATAGAATTTCATTTATACTTAAAAGTTTAACTTTAAACTTCCAATTTAATTTCTTAAAGCAATTCCTTTTAAACCAATTCATATCTCAACACAAAACTTGATTTTCCAATAATACTTCAATTTATATACATCAAATTTTATTTCAAGATATCGTTTAATTAATTCAAAAATTAAGAAGTTCAAAATCATTAAATTTAACCAATCCGGTGTCCGTATATAATTTTCTACCCTAGGGTCAAGTGATACAGATATTTATCATTTCAATCTGCAATTTAAAATGTTACACTTATATATCATTTCAAACCGAAATCTTGAATTAATAATAAAATCCAAAAAATCGCTCGAGTCTATCATTTCAACCCATAACGATTTTTCCCTAATCTATAGATCATTCGGGTATGTATCATTTCAACCCATAGTGAACTTGCAGTTTATAACGATATAAAATAAAACATCCATAATCCAATATCAACAATCAACATCCATCATAATCATCATCCAAATCAATCAATAAATATCAATATATAACTGGTAATCAATAACAGGTATTTAATTGACAATTTATATTCAATAATAAATTAAATAACGATTTAATTCAAAAAAATTCAAATTAATTGAGATGGCGATTGAAATATATCAAACAATCATAAATAAATTTCTAATCACATCATAAATTTATTTAACTAACATAAGAAATTTTAGAAGTTGTGAGTGGGTTAAAACACTCACCTTTGAATTTAAATTGAATTTAAATCCAATTTATGGCCCAAATTCAAACAGTCTCCTAATTCGTCCAAACTAGCTTCAAAGTGTCCGGAATTTTATTATGATCCCAATGCAAGAAACCGCGCATAAATCGGACCTCGTATGCAAAAATTACGATAGTTAGAAGATTAAACGATTTAAATTGGAAATAAAATAAAATAAACGCTCAATACCGTATGCCACGTCATCAAATCATCTCCTCACGTTACTCTACCGCCCTCGATCATCTCGACTGTCACCCAGGCCGCCGCGACTTTCCAGCATTCGTCGCCACTACGGCCGTACCGACCGCCCTCCCATGCGAGCGCTGACTTCCTACCTCCCCTCGCCAGACCACCCGCATCGCCGTTCGAGCCCCAACGCGTGCAGCCGCCACCGGTGCGAAACCTTAAACCAAATAACGGCGACAATCAAACCGTTGAAACAACGAACAAAGCACACCGATGAACTGTGTTCAGCAATCTCTACAGCCCGGTGTCTCCAATTTGTCGATCAAACGAAGTCTATCACGACACAACGGACGGCCGAGAATTGTTCTTCAATTTTTGGACAGACAAAGGTTCAAATTGAAAAACGAATTATATATCTGAGATGCGCTCGTCGAGAGCTTCAAATCGATATATAATTCGATATAGTTTGAGGAGTTTGAATTTTTTGAAGTTGAATTTGATTTGAAATTGCTATTTGGGATTAGGGTTTGTCTGCCATTGGAATGAGGAGTTGAGAAAGAAATGTACATACAGACAAAATGAGATGAGAATTGACCTAGGGTTTATAGGTAGGTCAGAAAATAGAAAGAACAGATCAGATTTTATTTTGGGTTGAACGATAACCGACCCGAAAAGCCCGTTCTGTCTCCGGAATGAAAATGGGTCATCACATATATCAAATTATATGTTTTAAATATTTTTAAACTCGATGGAACAGGTTTCAAGTCCTAATTCCATCGTATGAAGAAGTTACGTAAAAATCAGTTTAGTTCAAATTGATTTCAATTGATTTCGATTAAATTGAATTTCAAGGCGTTTCGAGTATGTACGATCAAACGACAAGTCCGATCAATACGAAACTTGAAATCCTACAATAATTCACTGTTACGAATCCGATGAAACTGTTTTCGTCGATATCCGAGACAGTTACCAAAATGGCTATATTTCAGTTAATTAAATAAATTAATATTAAATTAATTAAATCATTTTTCAATTCAAATTAATAGTTTACAATTTCTATCATTTTAGATTACTTGGACATTTACTATAATCTAAAACAAATTTAGATATCAAATTCAAAGTCCATTATTTTACCAATTACAGTATTTAACTTCAATTGTAATTACATCCAATTACTTATAATTAATTCCAATAAATTGATTTTTATTTGATTTCAATCTTCATACTCGATTAATTATTATTCTATAGGGATAGTCAGTATCTGTTCATTGTTCATTACATTAATATTCTCCAATTTCCACCTTTTGTTTGTATTAATTACTATATTCCGATTATATTGAATTTTGTCAATTTCACCCATTTATTCAGATTTAAATCCCGATAAATTTATTTATCTTGGTTTCATTCTTTTATTCATCAATTGTTACCCTATGAATAAAATTAGCATTTATATTCAATTTGTTACATTCACAATATCAATTATTGTCTTAATCTTATTAAGGTAACATTAAAGTTCATTTAATTCTAATTGATTTCCAATTTTAATTTAATAGACCCAATAAACAGGTAACTTATAACAACCGTCACCATAACTTTTAATTACACTTATGAATTCATTATTCACAAACAAATGTTAAATTCTTATATAATACTGATTTTATTCAATTACCATCAACTATCCATTTTATACAAAAATTAAATATTTACATTATTCCATTTATTTGGAATTACATCCAAATTGTTAATAATTAGCTTTAATTATCATTGTTACCATTCATTTTAGTTATTACTTCATTACAATTCACTAATTTTTATTTCCTTCAATATTAAATTACCAAATTTTTTATTAAATTAACAATTTTAATTATCGAAATTTTACGGGTCGTTACAAGATGTACTTCTCACTTTTGTCATCTAACTTGCTTTACTTCTCGTCTGGTACATGTACATGAGCTATGCTTCCAAACACTCTTAGATGGGAAATGTCGGGCTTCCTTCTTCTCCATGCTTCTTGTGGTGTTTTTCACCACACACTTTTTGTTGAAGATCAGTTTGATAGATAAACCGCACATGCAACTACTTCCACCCAAAACTCCTTTGACAGCCTCTTACTTTTGAATATTCTCCTCGTCATCTCAAGGATTGTCATATTCTTCCTTTCTGCTACTCCATTTTGTTGTAGGGTTCTAGGCACCGTCAGTTATCGTCGGATTCCATTATCTTTACAATACTTCTGGAACTCCTTTGATGTGAACTCTCCTCCATGGTCAAATCATGGCTTTAATCACAAGGCCGCTTTTATTTTCAACATGGGTCTTGAACCTCTTGAAGTTCTCAAACACCTCTGATTTTTCGTTTAAAAAATACACCCATGTTTTTCTTGAAAAATCATCAATGAAAAAAGGAAATAGTAACTCTTACCAAGTGAACTTGGCTTGATCGGACCACACACATCTGTGTGTATGAGTTCCAATGTTTTTTCAGCTCTTGAGTAAGACTCCTTTGTAAAGATCATTTTAAATTGTTTTCCAAGTAGACATCCTTCGCATACTTGATCAAGGTGGCTGATGCAAGGCAATCCTCTTACCATTTCCTTATTGGAGAGCAACTCTAATCCTCTGAAATTGAGATGCCCAAATCAAAGATGCCAAACCAAGAAGTATCTTTGTAGCACATCTTAAGACATTGTGCGACATCATTTTGAATGTTGAGAACGAACATTCTATTTTTTGTCATCGAAACCCTAGTAATGAAGTTACTTACACCGTCTCTTATAGAAAGGTTTTTATCTTTTAATCGAACATGATAACCTTTCTCTAAGAGTTATCCTAGGTTCAAGATGTTGCTCTTCATGTTTGGCACATAGTAAATATTGGAAATGAATTGGTGATCTCCATTCTTCAATCGAATGAGAACATTTCCTTTACCTTTCACCTCTACTTTGGATTCATCTCCAAATGTCATGTTTCCCTTCATCAATTCGTCAAGCTCCACAAACATGTTTCTTCTTCCGGACATATGGTTGCTTGCACTGCTATCTAGGTACCATTGATCATCCTCACCTCTTTCATTTTCCTTATAAGCCAGCAGCAATGTATCATCTTCATTCACTTGTTCGGTGTAGCCTTTCTCAACTATCTCTTATACATCGTGTGGCCTAAGGAGAGCCATCATCCATAAACTCAAATTGTCATAATTGGTCTTAGTGAGCATTGAGACTTGTAAGGGAACGTCGCCATTCATCATCTTTTTAGGAGGATCTTCAATCTTTGATGCCACTTTGTTGAAAGTTTTCTTCAATGGCAAATAGATTTGATTTTAGAAGAAGATATATAAGTGGTTAGAGAAGAAAAAAATGATTTTTTTTTCATATAAGTAGAAAAACTTTATTACTAAACTTTATTACAAAAGTTCGTATTTTTTTCTTACTACATTTCTTTTTTCTGGCATCCTAAATGAGTGAATCCACCTCTATTTATAAGAGATCGCATCTCAAATAAACGGTGGAGATTCACTTAATCTAATGGTTCTTCATACATATCTCCTAAATATTCTCTCATACAATTTCAAATATCTTATAAATATTCTCATACAATTTCAAATATATTGTTCCATAAATATCTTATAAATATTCTCCCATACAATTTTAAATATATTATTTCATAAATATCTTCTAAATATTCTCTCATACAATTTCAAATATATTCCATAAATATCTATCATATATTCTAGATATTTCCAATATGGAAAAATCTAAATTAACAAAATCAAGTTTATTTCTAACAAATTCAGCTCACAGCTGCTGCAAGTCATTGACGATGCGTAAATTTTTGTAAATTATGTATTAACGATAATAATTTAAATGTATAAAGCATGCGTAGTGAATTGGAAGATACAGTTAAATTTAATCAATGAACTGATAAAGTTTCAAGAATCATTGGTAATGGTATTTTAAGGATGTCAGACAAACAACAGAGGACCCATTGTTCGAAGCATGTAAAGGAGGGAAAAAACTCATGTAAAGAACAAATGAAGATAATATATTTACTTTCTTTTAGTTTCTTCAAAACTAATGTTAACTAAATATTCAGTTGCCTTTATTGTTTTTTATTTTCTTTTCTTTTGTATCTTGGACCAGTAGATCGTATAGATGGTTTTGAGTGATTGCATTATTCTATACTCCTTCATGTATTTGATTTATACTTGTCCTAAGCTTGCCTTTTCTTTTCTGTTTATCTCTAACTGTTAATACATGGAAATAATATATACTCTTTTCCCTTGCAAAACTTCCATCTAAGGAGGTTGTAAGGTTTTTGTTAGCGCCAAAATTGGTCACTAACACCCAAACGTAAATGAAAGCACCAACTAACAGTCACAGATAACAGATAGAGTGTATATAGAGAGTATAAATATGAAGTGCAGTAAAAAATTAAAAGAAAGCGAAAAAAATGGATTTATAGTGGTTCGGCTGACTCAGGCCTACATCCACTCCAAAATTTTCCTTTTTATTGATGTGAGAATCAATTACAGTTACAATTCAGAGTTTTCAAAACAATTATGGCAGAGTAGCCTTAATGAGGGAGAAGAAGGGAAACAGAATGAAGATCCCTTTTTTGCAGCCCCATATGCTGTATTTATAGGAAAAGCCAGGTAACCGCGCTTTCTGAGTGACCCAGGGCCCATTAGATCCATAGCCGATCCAAAATCCGTAGCCTTGACCAACTCCCTATCCAATTGTCGTCGATGCAGGAAAACCACCAAGGCGACTCGAAGTAACGATGCTTTTGACTCGAAACAAGGCCTTGCCGATCCACACTCCTGTTGCCGATCCACCTTCCATCGTACCGATCCACATCCTAGGAGCCGAACCACAAAGACTCGAAGCAAGGAGCTAGAGGACACCGAGCGACACCCCAAGCAACCATGCCGATCCACCTGATACTCCACCGAGCTACCCGAGTGATGACCAGAAGTCACATGCCTCAGGACTCAAAGTTGCCAAGCGGAAACCAAGGCCGAACCACCATTAAGCTAAGCCGAGCGATGTCCTATGCCGACCCACTTTATATCCCACTGAGCTACCGAGTGACAACCTGAAGCGAAGGACCTTAGGACTCGAAGCAACGGAGCCACGTTCCATACCGAGCCAGTTCCTTCCATTCCTACCGAGCCACAACTACAACGCCGACCCGAAGTAGGAGACCTAATAACTTGAAGTAACCGAGTTGCACCTTCATGCCGGCCTACTCTCTCAACTAAATGGACGAGCCATGTCCACGAACGAGCCACAACGATGAACCACCTTGCCGAGCCACCCACACGGCCGAGCCCTATGCCGAACCACTTCCTATGCCGAACCACTTACACGGCCGAGCCGATCCAATGCTGAACCATGCTTGACCACCTCTCCTCGACCGAGCCGTACCTCCCAGGCCGAACGACACCATCTAGACCGAACCATGCCTCCTAGGCCGAACGACACCATCTAGACTGAACCATGCCTCCTAGGCCAAACGACACCATCCATGACTGATCGTCTCTCCATCTAGTTGACTAAAACCCATCATATTCCAGTCTCGACAACAGAGCAACTCGTTTAGTTAAATCCGCCTGTCTACGGCCTTGCCAAAAGGTGGATTAACATTTTCCCCCCAAAACATGCCTTGCTTTGAAAGATGTGTTTTGAATAGCCTTAGATCCGTTAATCGAATCCGTGATCTCTCCGGATCATTAACAAAATCCATGATTGTTCTGGGTCAATATCCAATTCCTAATTCATTCTGTATCCATTAACCGAATTCATAATCTCTTCGGATCATTTTATCCAAGCCTGGGACCTCTCCAAGTCCTATAATCCATAGTTGGGACCTCGCCGGGTCCATATCCAGAGCCGGGACCTCGCCGGGTCCTATAATCCATATTCGGGGCCTCACCGGGTCCATACCCAGATCTAGGACCTCTCTGGGTCCTGTAACTTAAATCCGGGATATTTTATCCTACCCCAGCCTCGACTCTCCGGTCAAGGACTTTATATTCTCCGGCCTCAACTCTCCGGTTGAGGACTTTTATATTCTCCGGCCTCGACTCTCCGGTCGAGGACTTTTATATTCTCCGGCCTCGACTCTCCGGTCGAGGACTTTATATTCTCCGGCCTCGACTCTCCGGTCGAGGACTTTTATATTCTCCGGCCTCGACTCTCCGGTCGAGGACTTTATATTCTCCGGCCTCGACTCTCCGATCGAGGACTTTTATATTCTCCAGCCTCGACTCTCCGGTCGAGGACTTTATATTTTGTTCGAGTCCATTCCATCGCTCTCCGGCGAAGGGACTCATACCTTACGATTACTGCCCCGTCTCTCCGGTCGGGACCGTAATCGTGTAACTGATATTATTTATTAATCCAAATCCAATTACCATAGAATCCAATTAACAAAATAAAAGTCCATACTATAAATAAAATCAAATGTCCATAGTACCAAGAAAGAAACTAGAGTTAACAGAAAAATAGAAGAAACAAAATTTCATAAACCCGAGTATCACGGTATATCATCATCTCAGAGCATGCCTAGAGACCATCCTCGATCCCATACATATGTAAGTGACTTAGCCGCCTTACTTTGGGGTTTACTACTTATTCAAAGCCATAAATCCATTCAGCTAATAATAAGGCGACGATGCCTAGATCCAGTGCCAGCTTCATCTGATGTTGGCAGTGGCTGCTCCTGTTCCACTACCACAGCTCGATTCCTTATGTACTGTTGTAAATGACCATTCCTTATATGTTCCTCAATGATATCCTTCAAATGCCTGCAGTCATTTGTGTTATGCCCATGCAGCTCATGGAATAGGCAATGCTTTCCCGAAGCTCGTTCGTGTTCGGAGGGTTCCCTCTTTGTTGGCCTTCGATACTAGAGGCGTCCTCGAGTATCTAAATAAATTCTTTCTAGAGTCTCATTCAAATCCATATAAGAAGAGAATTTTGATTCCCTCCGTTGCCTTTTCGATGTGTTTTCGCTATCTATTTTCCTTTTACCTCTGTCGTCCTTGTTTGAATCCTCCCTGGGTGGACCTCCACCTTTTACCGCATAAACCTCTACCTCTCTTCCTTCTCTTTCAGCCTTTGCATCTTCATGTCTTAGAAACCTTTCCGCTTCATGGTAAAATTCCCTGTGATCTCTCGGTGGGTCCCGTTCCAATGATATCTTGAAATCTGAATTATCTGCAATCCCTAAAACTGCCGCCATCAAAACCATCGATGGATCGGGTCGATCCACCGAAGCCACCGCCGCATTGAATCTGGTTAAGAAATCCCTGAGTGACTCTCCCTTCCATTGTTTAATCGATGTTAAAGTCATCACATTCTTGGGTCTAACTATGTGGACCCGAAACTGTCTCATAAACCTTTCAATCAGCTCCGTCCATGTGCGGATAGAGCCAATCTCTAGCTGTCTGAACCATAACGATGCAATACCTGTCAAATACAAAGGGAAACATTGTTCCATGACCTCCTCCGATGCCCCCAGCACTTCCATATGCCTCATGTACCTCATCAAGTGAACGGTGGGATCCGTTCTCCCATCATACATCTCTAGTGTTGGTAGTTTGAAATCAGGCATGTTTCTAGCTTGCCTGATCACAGGAGCAAAGGGACTCCTATTCACATCCTCCAAGTCTCTATTCACCAATCCTCCCCTCATAGCCCGTTTGATTACCTCGGCTAACCTGTCATTGTCATCAAGTAACGGCCTCTGTGCGTTGTCTCCAACCTACCCCCCGAGTCCACAAGGGAATTCTGGAACCTACCCTTCTGGATGAGCATCAACTTCCCTATTAACGTCAAATTGCCTAGCATCGCCTGATATCCTTACTGGAATGGAGCCTACATGACTCGAAGCAAGGAGCTAGAGGACACCGAGCGACACCCCAAGCAACCATGCCGATCCACCTGATATTCCACCGAGCTACCCGAGTGATGACCCGAAGTCACATGCCTCAGGACTCGAAGTTGTTGAGCGACAATCAAGGCCGAACCACCATTTAGCTAAGCCGAGCGATGTCCTATGCCGACCCACTTTATATCCCACCGATCTACCGAGCGACAACCTGAAGCGAAGGACCTTAGCACTCGAAGCAATGGAACCCCATTCCATACCGAGCCAGTTCCTTCCATTCCTACCGAGCCACTACTACAACGCCGACCCGAAGCAGGAGACCTCGTAACTTGAAGTAATTGAGCTGCACCTTCATGCCAACCTACTCTCTCAACTAAATGGACGAGCCATGTCCACGAACGAGCCACAACGATGAACCACCTTGCCGAGCCACCCACACGGCCGAGCCAC
This sequence comes from Allium fistulosum, assembly GCA_030737815.1. Lineage (NCBI taxonomy): Eukaryota > Viridiplantae > Streptophyta > Magnoliopsida > Asparagales > Amaryllidaceae > Allium > Allium fistulosum. The sequence continues at coordinate 1,317,721,219 of CM060903.1, read as the reverse complement.
CTGTGCAGAACCACTTCCTACGCCGAACCACTTACATGGCCGAGCCGATCCAATGCCGAACCATGCTTGACCACCTTTCCTCGACCGAGCTATACCTCATAGGCCGAACGACACCATCTAGACCGAACCATGCCTCCTAGGTCAAACGACACCATCTAGACCGAACCATGCCTCCTAGGCCGAACGACACCATCTAGACCGAACCATGCCTCCTAGGTCGAACGACACCGTCCATGACTAATCGTCTCTCCATCTAGTTGACTAAAACCCATCGTATTCCAGTCTCGACAACCGAGCAACCGGTTTAGTTAAATCCGCCTGTCTACGGCCTTACCAAAAGGTGGGTTAACAGTTTTGATGAAGTATATTATGGAAGTATGCAAGGACATTTTGCGTTTAATAAAATACCTTTCTAAAAAAATTGCAAATGATAGCAACAATAAACCTGTTTTATAACACAAAATAAGAGCATATCTATGTCTTCCAAAATGCAAGTAAATTTTTATATGTAGACATATTAAGCTGAGCTTTTATACAGATGTATAGTTGAGTTATATATTCAATAGAACATCTCTACCAGCAGAATAAATATTAGTGTATTAACCCTTCAACGGGGATGGCATATTAGTTTCCTTAAACCATCACCAATCATGTCATCTATAAGTTTAGTTTAACCATGCAAGGCTAATATCATGTAAGAAGATAATATGTCTTCAAATATCATAATTAGAAATTTAGGTAAAATAAGGCAAGTATTTGATTTCTTAAGTTAACTTGCAAAAGGATGTTGGAATTGCACAAATATGTCATCATAAATACAGGCAACTATGAAAGTACATATAAGGTTGGAGAGTAAAGTGATGCATAAAACAACATAAGGACACCCTTAAATGCAAAGATATCTTACCCTTTTGAAACTTTGAACTATCAACGAATTAAAGAACATCAACTATAATAGTAATTGAAGTTCTTTTAAGTGTATGTTGAGCATTTCAACATCATATGTGATAATTAATATTCTACCAGAAAATGTTCATCAAACACCAAGAGAAACTATGAGGGAAGGCCATTCAAGAAATCGTCATTTGACCATCATTCACCTAGTACTAGTAGTTAGATGATCTTGGTCAATTTAGGAGCACTTTTAAAGGTCTTGCAATGTATTATTTTTCACAGATTATATGAAATTTTATGTAATCGGGTGTATATTGTTCCCACTACATATAGTATTAAGGAAAAAAAGGTGATTTAAACCGCAAACTTTATAAACACTCAGTTCAATATGAACAAATTTATCACAACACGAACAAAAAGTGTGCTACTTCATCCATTATCATTGGGACATTGAAAATGGGGAAATTTGTTTACTATTTAATAAATTAGAGTAGTGGTAAGGGTCGGTAAAGGACATAAAATAAAGATAAAAGGCACAAAAGGAAGGAGAAAAGTTAAGGTTTAAAGGAAAGAAAACACCCATTATCAATCTCAATAAATGCAAAATTTGGGAAAATGGAATTATATGAGGAAGCTCTGGAAATTGAGAGGAGAAAAAATAGGAAAAGAAACCACGGGCATGAGGAAATGATTTTTTACACGTATTTAATAGTTAGCATGAGGCATGTTAGGAACCAAAAATATGAGACAAATAGGAAAGTGTTTATTAAACCCGCCAAAATATGACCCAACCCATTTACCCTACTTGTAAATTTTGTTAAATGGGTCATGTGTTGGGTTGACCCATTTTTAAAAGGGTTATAAATAGATAACCCATTTACCCATTTATTAAACTTAAAATTAAAAAGTATAAATTTGAAAACTACAACTTTGAAAATAACAATTTTAAAATTTTGAATCATTTTACTCGGATGTTTCACCTTGTGAACGCACATTGTAGTCCATAGTGAGTAACAGTTGTACTTAGAAAATAACAGGCTACATCTCCATATTTGAACATCGCCTAGGCATAAGCCGCTATTTTTTCCAAGCTGTAATAGCTTCTTCATACTAACTCGAAATTAGGCGAGACTTCGACCGATAACCGATGAACTCTCATCTAAATTACGGACAAAATGGAACACTCAGATTTTTCATCTCATGGACGCACACCGTAGTTCTCCATTGTGACTAAATGTTGTACTTAGAACTAATAGGCTACATCTCCTTATTTGAACTTCGCCTAGGTAGAAGCCGCTATTTCTTTTGTTCGGACTGTAATAGCTTTTTCGTACTAACTCGGAATCATGCAAGACTTTAACCGATGAACTCCCCACCTAAATTACAAACAATATGAAACACTCGGATACTTCATCTTGTGAACGCACACTATAGTTCTTCATGGTGACTAATAGTTGTACTAGAAAATAATAGGCTACATCCCGATATTTGAACTTTGCCTAGGTAGAAGCCACTATTTTTTTATTCAGATTGCAACAACTTATTTGTACAAACTTGGAATCAGGCGAGACTTTCACTAATGAACTCCCACCTAAATTATGGACAATATGAAACACTTGGATACTTCATCTAGTGAATACACACTATAGTTCTTCATGGTGACTAATAGTTATACTTAGAAAATAACAGGCTACATCTCGATATTTGAACTTCGCCTGGGAAAAGCCGTTATTTTTTTGTTCAGACTACAATAACTTCGTTATATAACTCGACACCAGGTGAGACTTTGACTGATGAACTCACATCTAGATTACAGACAATATAGAACTCTCGAATACTTCATCTTTTGAACGCATGTTATAGTTTTTCATGGTAACTAATGGTGCACTTAGCAAATAACAGACTACATATTAATATTTGAATTTTGATGAAAGTTATAACTAAAATTTTAAATTTTAAATTTTGAAATTTTGATTTTTATCGAAATTCAAAACGTAAAAATTAGAATTAAAATTATTTTATATTTGTTTGTTTTTTATTAGTCAAATCAAATTTAAATATTTAAATGGGTTTTATCGTTTCTGCTACAGTTTCGACCAAAATGAGTTCAATGGGTCGGGTTGGTTTTACCCATGAATTTATGGATTGGGTTGGGTTTTCCCATTTAAAAATGGGTCTAATAGGTTGGCTTTTTTTGTATAAATGGGTTGGATTTTCAACCCAACCCATTTATACCCAACCTAACCCATTTGACTCCCCTAGTTTTATCATAACAAAAGAACCAAAATTACGAGGCATGCTAAAGGAGGAGGAAAAAGAAATCATGTAAAGAACAAATAAATAAAACTGCTAAATCCTAGAACATTACTGTACAGTTTAGACTAAAGCCCATTATTTACTTGCAATGCACATGAAGAGAAAGATATAAAAGAATCTATTATTACAGTTTTTGTCAAAACACAATGTTGTTGATGTAGAACAAACTTCAAATCCATCTTCATTTTCACCTAACATCCAATTGACTACATGGTTATCTAGTCTTCCCAAAACATAAGCAGTTGTAGGGTTAGTTGGTCAGAATTTTTTGACAATATTTTCAATTGTTTGTATGATTGTAAATACAAAATTACCTCACTAATCAAACTACAAATGTAATGTTAATATATACATGCCACATGTGAGATTTTAAACTGCAAGTTAGATGATCAAAAACATTGTACAATGCTTTTTGCTTTGGCAAATCATGTGTTTTTGCTCTATGGAGCTAATCAGAGTGTAATCTAATTAATACAGACTATAAGAAGGGAAAAAGGTATATAGAAGTATGCAATAGTATATAATACATACTAACAAAGAGAGAAATTTTGAGTATATAATAGTAAAATGAAAACATTGGGTCAAATCAAATGAGCTAGCATTATTTCATGTGACCTAAAATTTATTGTATAACTTATAAATCAAGAAAATAATAACAAAAAATAATATAAAAATCTAGTTCAAACAATATATCACTTGCTTTCATTGCTACCCTTTTAAATATAGACATGTTTTCTTAATCCATTTTGCTTGTTGAGTATGGCCTGTAATCAATACAATGGAAAAAAAACACGTTGTATAAACTAAAATCAACTATAATACATATCCCTAACAATGAACAAAACACGATCATTAACTAAGTTAAATAAGTAGCATGTAATGTAAATAGAAGGTGAAAATATAACGAATGTCTTTATACACTTTATAACTATAACTTACAGTCTATTCCATCCCTTTAGCCAAACCTATTTTCTATGTACATTCTATTGTTGAGTATGGTCTAAATCATTTCTATGTCATTATATAAACCACAATCAACTTAATGCTCATCCCTAAAGTGTACACCATCCCAAAACTAACTTAGTTAAATAAATAGCAAAAAAAATAACCCAAAAAACTTGAATTAGATTCATTGCATGTTAATGCAATTAAATGGTGAAAATGATGGTACATGCGTTTATACACACCAATACATCTCGTTTTGTTATTATTAAAATAAATAATTTATTTTATACTATCGTATGAACATGTGTGTTATGGCATGTCACAACAATCAATCCATCCCAAACCGATCGAAAAAGTAAAAATGCATAACACTGTCATTGTAAACAATTACCCAAAAATCAATATAATATTTCGACCTTAGAGATATAGATTTGAATCATATGTTTTGTATAATATCCACTTCTTTGAAGGACAATTACACTCCAATTTGTATATTTTGGCATGATTGTCTAATTATCTTCTAGACGGTTATTTACTAAATGAACACTTAAATAAATCTCAATTAAGTCGGCTTTTGTATCGGACTTGGCTACATAGTAAAGCATTCACTGTTTCCATACAAGGGTTCATTATTTGTTGTATATACTTGTATATAGTGTAATATTAAACTAATGTCTTTATGAAACACCTACGCATGAAAATTATAAATGATGATGATGACTTTAGAAAATCATATATTTAAGAGAAAACAGTGGACTAACAGCAATGAAAATATGTTGTGCCAATATTTGATTATATGTGTGAGCTTTCGATCTTTTTTTGATATTTGATTAGTCATATTGGCACATGTTAGCGACAACATAAAAAAATTATATTTACCTAAAACCAAATTTTAAAGTTTATGCACCTTGATAATTTTAATTATATAAATGGTCTAAGCATATAAAAAGATGAATTTATAAATGATAATTATTACTAACATGACATAAGCAATACCTACAACCCAAATTTTCCCATTATGGATGCAAAAACCCCATCTCTCTATAAGCTATCTCAATCTTTATAATTTGGCATTAGTTTATCACTATAATTTCAAATTAATACATAAACACATAAAAAAATGATATCACTAACTAATATTTTATCAGTCCCTAAAAAACATCCATGCAAAATCCTATGCATGGTAATAAGATATCTACAAAGAATGAAAATTTGTTGAAAAATGTACACAAAATGGTTTCTATGTCAACTTTTGTTAGAAACTAAAAGGACATAATTACTTGATGCTAAATTTGTCTATCTTTCCATCTAGTCCTCATGTTTGAGTTTCATGGCTCAACCTGTAACATAAAAGTCGTATAATAGGCCGATTATTCCAAATCGTAAATCGTATTAATTTTCGAAAATACATGAATAAACTACAATAGCTAAGTTCTTTTTTAATTTCTCTTTGATGAATAACGATTTTATCCCAGTAGTGTGCCACAGTCCTTTTACAGTATCATGGTTTATTTATGTAAGCCCATAAATGCAATTCCAGCAAGCAACCATGGCAACATTCATTACCAATGTGAAATACATAGTCGACGAAGTTGAAGGTTTATCTAAATAACTACTAACCTGTGAAAAAGGTAATTAAATTATAGATAAAAAATTCAAATTTCATGTGTGCTAGGGTGATTTTTTAAGATCAAATTTTTGCATGAAGTAAAATAACAATCACACAAAAATCATAATTTATTAGATTTATGTAGCTAATTTCTACAATGTTATCGTATCTCTAACCCATACAAATGAGTCAAACAATCATATTAATAGTAAATAATCATTCTACCAACATTCATAAAACTCTACCGAGGACATGAGCATAAATCCCATACCCAGCTTAAATTATACTAGGTCCATATGCATCTAATATTTAATTCTTTTTTCCTTTTCTATCCTTTATTTAATGTTACATTCATCACTACTTGCTTTATCTATCAGTTTCTTTGAGCATTACCTATTATCAAAATATTTTGATATATTTCAAAATAATTCAAAGATGGAAATTTGTTGAATTCTGTTCGAACGATTGACAAATACAAAATATAATACCATCAACAATTCAAATATATATCGTCTACCTTTAAAGAAACAATTTTAAAATTCAATAAAAATCATACTTAATTTAACTTCCACATGACTTAATTGGATAGCCATTGAATCCAAAATTATAGACATGAAAAATTAGTGCAAAACATGTAATGTTATTCATTTATGCTTATTTGGCATGAAATTAATTAATATATATTACAATATGCCCCATTTATACATTTAAACTTACTCATCGTTTGTCTATATGCATAATGGCAATGCAATTTGGTTGAAAAGTTGTTTATTTAAGAGAAATATAAAATTCCATTCATCGATTTGTACAAAAATATATTTAAAGTGGAAATAAATTTTGATAAAACAAAGAGACCATAAAAATAAAAAAAGCGAATCTTTACATTTGTAAGCCAACAATGCTACTTGATCCATTGAAAGAATAATGTGAAATGAAGATCTATTAACATCGTATAAACATATGTATTCTAACCAATGATTTATCATACAAGAGGAATGAATGTTGGATATGACCTGATCACTACCATCAAAAATAGAAAGTAAAAAAAATCAAGCCTACTGTAGAAACTAAAGTGGACTGGAAGTACAATGAGAATGAAGATCAAACACGAGATACTCATTAACATGAAGTAGAGAAAGTTAAAAACATCAAGCCTATAGTTGAAAGTGAAAGTGAAACTAAAAAAAAGTAGTGAATTAAAATTCAGTATAGGTTTTAAAAATATAACAAATCAGCATGGAAGATTGTTGAATTTTGGTGAGACTATATGGTGAATTGAAGAGATCAAGAATAGCTTGATAACGGTGAAAATGGCGCACGAATCAAAGCTCGGATGCTCAAGATATCGCGATGCATAGGCTGAAAGTTGTGTCAGACATCTAAAAGGAATCCCCAGACGTCTGACAGCAGGTTTACTGCAGTCCAAAAGTTGCAACAAATGTCTGAAAGGTTGTGATAGACGTCTGACGCGGTGCAATTTTGGTTTTTTGGCCCAGAATTTATAATTTGCTTGTAAGGCTTCAATGGGAAAATCGGGTGTTTGTCATGGAAGGATGGTTCACTATATAAGCTATTTTTAGGATTCAAAGCAAGATAACTTAAGGATTCCAAGGGTTTAATTAAGTGTTTTATCCTCTATTAACTTGAGTTTATCAAAACCCAGTTTTCTTTAATTCTCTTCTCCACAAATATATTCTATTTGAATATTGATCATTGTAATCAATCTCTTGTACTCTTCTCTTTGGTATTAATAAAGACTCTCTCTCAATGTGAATGTACACTAACAAGATGTTAGTGGAGCCACTATAAATTGGTGTGTGATTTATTTTATTGTTATTTCTATGTTTCTCTAGTGCTTGTTTGGTGATTATGGTTGGTTTTGGATTGGATTGAGATTTGGGTTGAGGTATTAATTGGTTGTTTTTGCACTTCTTACCACGATCTCGTTTTCCGCTGTACTTTGATATTTTGATTTGAGTGATCTCGAGTTAGAATTCCCATAACATTTAGTATCGAAGCTTTGGTGTTGGTAGGTGGTTATGGAAATGCTAGAATCAGATAATACCTCATGTAGTCCCTCAATGGTTAGTCCAAGTAGTGTAGCATCGTATGTACGTGGATTGTATGTGGCTTCGGGATCACAATTAGTTATAGACAAGTGGAATGGCGATAATGATTTTGAAAAGTGGCAATGGAAGATGAAAGCGGATCTTAGGCGGAATTGAGTGCATAGTGTAGTGTTTGATACACAATTGTTGTGATATCCCGGAAATTTTAGCAATATCAATTTAATAATCTGTTAAATAATTAAATTGATATTGATGATCTTTGATAATAAAATTTGAGTTTAATTTAATAATCTAATTAAACAAGTATTTAATTGGTGAATTTTATCTTTTAAAAGCTAATAAGATATTTTCTATTTGAATATATATATATTTATTTATATATATTGTAAATAGAAGCTTTGGTAAATTGGAAATTTAGATTTAATTTAATATGGACTTTTCAAGGATATTTAAATAAGTAACTCTATAGTTAAAATACTGTGGATAAATGTTTTAATTGTTTAAGAGATATTTTAACTTAAGTTTAAATATAAATAAGATTTAACAAAGAGGTTTGTTTTATTTATTTTTAAAATATTACTTGATAATATAATCTCTTATATAAATTATTTAAATTATCAAATATATTATTTTCAAAATAATAAGTATAATGTATTATTTTTATATGAATGGATTTTTAAAGACTATGGAATTGTTATTTTTAAATTGAATAAATAGTTGTATATATATATATATTAATTTTTAAATTGAATCTTAGGATTTAATTTAATTTTAATTTAAGTTTTGAAATTCAAAGAATAAATATTTAAATTGTTTTGGATTTTAGAATATTTGTATAAGCTTTTATTTATAGATATAACTAGTTTGTTTCTTTAAAAAGTGATTTATATATATAGATAAGTATTTAATAAAATAAGAAAAAGGCATTTTATATACTTTTAAAATAAATATAAATATGAATAATTACTTAAAAGACATGTGTCTTTATCTAAAGCATTTATTTCAACAAGTGTAAATAAAAGATAAACTCAAAATGACAAGTGTCCTTTTATTTTTGATTTTTCTTTTAATTTCTAAATAAACCAATTACACTTATAAAAACATGTTTTCTTCATTCCCCATTTTTTCTAATCTTCATTTTTTCAAAAGCTAAGATAAAAGCTTCAGCTGAAAATTTATTCAAAGCAAATCAGTAACCACTTCCTCAGAACCAAACTCATATTCAAATTTAAGATCTGAAAATTTCCTCCTCAAACCAAATATATATCAAAGCCTGTAATTTCATTTCATTATCAAATTCCTCAAACCAGAATCAGGTTTCAATTCAAAGCCTGCATGCATTTTTTTCTTTTTCTTTTAATCTGAGATTTTCAAAGCATGCATCATCATCCTTGATTTCAAGATTAGATTTTCAAGTTTAAAATCAAAACAAAGCCTGCCTGCATAGTTTCAAAACCCTGTAAATCTGAAGCCTGCATTACTCCAAACTCTGGAATTCAAAAGTAGCATGCATGAAATTTCAAAATTTAAGAAACAAGCTCAAGCAACTCAGTTTCTAAAAGCAACTCAAGTTTAAAAGTCAAATTCAAAGAAGCATGCAAGTTTAGAGTCTTCAAAAGCTTTTCAAATCTGGAAGCTCTGTTCTTTATTTGAACAGGTGAGTAACAATTTTTATTTAAAAACTAACTTAAGTAAGTTGCTTGATTTCGTCATGTGATAATCATGTTTGAAGTGAATAAATGTGATGTAATTCTCTGTATTATGTTTGGTTTCGAATGCATGTTGGGTTTTGGTATGTTCTTGCCTGTTATAGAATGCCAGTTTCAGATACTGATCAAAAATAAATGATTTCATGTTAAGTCCTAGTCTATAAACTGATTGCATGTGAATGTTTATAGACAGTTCTGTGTATATATATGTATTGTGAAATTATTCCTGTATGTATATGTGGATGTATTGTGTGCATGTATGACAGTGTACTCTGTTATTATTTTGTCTGCCCAGGCTAAAAATTCTATTTGAAATTCTTAACACTTGATCTAGCTTTTATTAGGACTAAATTTATAAACAAAAATTGTTTGTGTGATCATAAGTTTGAGATTAAAATTTTAATTAAGTTAAAATAAATACAAACTTCCTCTGGAAACCAAAATGGTTTGGAAACATGAGTTTTGTTTAAAACTTAAATTCTTTAATTCATTAAATTTAGATTGTGATCTGAAACCTTAACAGAAAATATGATTTTTTAATCAGAAAACATAATTTTTAGTATAGGATTTAGGAAGCAGTTCTGTGATGAACTAAAAAGAGGAATTTGGGAAATTCCGGTGATCTAGTTGTTTGGGAATGTCAGGATCTCCTATGGTGGTAGATGTATGATCAGAGACTCGAGGAAAAATTCCAGGAAGATGTTCATAACACCGTGGCGATGATAGGGAATCGTTTTTGTTTTTAAACCTAGTTTGAATAGGTTAGACTGAGATGATCGGAGTTACGTCTCTGGTGAACCGAGTGCTTCTATACTTTGGGAAGTGGAAGATTGGAGATGAGCGAAGGCATGGCCAGAAAATTAGCTTCTCTGATGGTCGGAGTCTCGAATACGTGATGATGTCAGGTTTTCGAAATGGTTCCAGTTTTGGCTTTAAGTCTCGATTTCGTTTTCAAGTTGTAGTGGTGTTTCTGGGTGGTCAGATGGCTGGAGGTGGTCGAAGGGGACTTGTCGACGATGGAAGTGGAAGCCGGAGTTCTGGCGATCGATGGTGCATGTGCACAATTTTGTCTGGTGTCAGTAGATTGGGAAATGAAGAGGTCTCGAGCTTCTCGAGTTTCTTGCGTAAAAGACTCGAAGTAGTTAGGGTATGGACTCGAAGTAAAAGTGTAGTGGTCTCGAGTGAATTTGTGTTGCCAGGTTTTTAAAAGCCTGTCAGTTTAAATTTAAACCTGAATTTAAATTTGTAAAGAAATATTGAAACAAGAATTGAAATCAAGTTTTAAAATATGGAGTCAAGTTTGGTTTTGAATCATAGATTTGAAATAAATAAGTTTATAAATTTAAATGTTTAAATAAGTTTAAATGTTAGTTATATTTAAAGGTTTTGAATTTTAAAGGAAATTGGTTTAAACTCTTGTAAAATTCTTTTTATAAGAGAAAGTATTCTTTATAAGGTAAAGTTAATGGTTTTAAATTGATTTAAATTTTATTGAAGGTAAATTGGGTTTCATTTTAAAGCTTGAATTTAAAATGAAATTTATAAGTATATTTTGAAATGAATGTTTCAAATGTAATTGTGAATGATAAATCTAACCATGGATATGAAAAAAATGTTTTATCTTAAAGTTTAAATCATTAAATCTTTAAGGTAATTAAAATGGTTTAATTAAATTAATTAATTTATGATTTGGATTAATTAATTTATAATTAAGGATTTAAAATACTTTGTAAATGATAATTTGATTATCAATAAGAATAAAGTTTTATCTTAAAGAAAATTAGAGATTTGTGTTCATTTAAATTATAAGGAAATTTAACGGATAATTAATTTATTTGATTAATTAACCATTTGGATTAGTTAAATAGGTTATTAAAGGTTTAAACTAATTAATTAATGATTAAGAATAATTAATTAGGAATAATAAATTTGTAATTAAGGATTATGAATTAGGATATTAATTAATGATTAAGAATTAATTAATAAAGTAATTAAATATTAATTAAGTAGGGTTAACACTTAATTAATTAAATAATTAAAGATTAATTAAATTGGTTATTAAGATTTATTAATTTGGAATTAATAATAATTAATCTAAGTTAATGTAATGACCCAAGATTTTAGGAATTTATTCTGAAAAATATAAATAAATTCAAAATAATTTTTAAATAAATTTTGAAAGGGAATTGATATAGCTTGATAGTGTATCAGTATGTGTGTACATGTGTGCACAGGAAATGCACATGAACTAAAGCTAAAATCCCTGAACTCTAAGAATAAATACATATTGATATGTATGGGAATATATATATATAGATTAAATCCTTAAAAGCTGTATGCATAAGTAAATATACATATATGGATGCTACTGAATATTTTTGAGTATACATGTGCATGTGTGTGTCAATACAGAATGATGAATAAATATATATATAGGTGTACTAATTATTTCAGTAAGACTTATATATATATATATATATATATATATATTAATAAAATACTAGAGTTCAAATTAGTAAAAATAAAATATACAGACATATTTTAGTATATAGGCAGAAAGAAAGATAAATGAGGATATAAAAAGGAGTAGTCCTCTTGTAAATAAATAAAGGAGGTACATACCATTTACATGAAAGCTAAAAATAGGAAAAATAAGACAAAACAGGGAAATGCTTGGTATAGGCAGAATTAGGAATATTTGATAAATAACAAAATCAAGTCACATTTTTAGCATGATTGTAGACAAAGGAAAAAGTATTTTCTGAAAAGCAAATTTCTGAAATTAACCAAAAAGAATATAACCACTTTTCTCTTCACCTAAATTAAGCCGGGAAGGGTAGAATTTTGGGTTCAAATAAAATACAGATAACATAATTTTTCTGGTGGGTAAAAAAATGGCTTTAGCCAATACCCAAAACCCTAAGGAGGACCCTGTATATATATATGTATATGCAGCAGCCTCCTCTCCTTCTCAGAAAAGAACTTTGAAAAAAAAAAGAAACAACACCATAGAAATCATAAGGCAAGGGAAGGAAAAGAGCTTGAGGCTAAAGGCAGAAGTTCATCAATTAATTAAGGAAGCAGAGAAGAGAGCTAGGTGAGAAAACTCACTCAACAACTGAAGGCACTAAGTCCTAATGAAGGCAGCCAATTATAAATGAATTTTTCTTAAATGTATATGTGATTGTTCTTCAGAAGTTAAGGATGCTTTAATGCTAAATAGTTGTTCTGGTTGTTTTATTTTGTGAATATTCTAAATATGATCTGCATGCATACATAAGTATCTTTGAAACCCAGATCTCTTTTTAATATGATACTGGTTAGAAACAAATAAATACCCAGAAAAATAAAATGTTGGATATAAGCAAGTAGTGTTGGTTTTGGCTCAACCCAGAAGAATTGATAAACTTATGGGCTGTAATATACATATGTATATGTGCTGAGTCTTAAAATGAAAAGGAATTAGGAGTGCAATAGGCTTGCCTATGTGCTGACACTCCTGATTCAAAGAAAATATACAATATACACCCAGCAAATATATTTTGTGATTTAGGAAGCTTGGTCAATCTGAGTTAACTAAAGCACAGATGTTTGCAATAAAATCTTCCCATAGAGCCATAAACCAATGTTAGTTGTCTATATCTCTTTAATATTGCAAGAACATGTTTTAATAAGTACCAATACTAAAATTGCTTGGTTGTCTCTGTTTGTTTATGAGAATGATAAGGAATGCTATGAGGTGAATGCTTGTTTTTGTAAAATAACCCACTGATTGGGTTTGCTCTGAAAAATTTAAAAAGAGAAAGTACCTAAGAATTTGATTAGGAAATGAGGTCAAGATTACTGCAGGAATGACTTGTGTTCTTGAGCAATGCAAGTTGGCACATGGCTTGTTCAAGTCCTGAGATCTTTGTGTAATGGAGTGAATTAGTTCATTACAGTGTGTCCATTGATTCATAAAATTGCAGATGAGACCAGGATAGATAAATATACCATGGGAAAAATATTTGATATGATGAGGAAACTAGAGTTTTTCCCAGAATTGAAATATGAGGATGGAATAAATGATTTAACTCATATTGGTTATTTTCCTGTTTGGTGTGAATGATCGTTTGACTATGACTGAATTGTATGCTTGAATGTATGTACCATATTTATATAAGTAGTCTTTGGAAAGAAAGATTAAAATATGCACATGCACAATGACACAGAGCATGCACACAAGTATTACCTGTTTCCAAAGGGCAGAACTTTATGTATATGTACTTAACTTGATTTTAACCTAATTAATTAATTGCTTATGTGAATTTTCTCATACCAGACATGTGTCTGACCCTAGTGTGCTAATGGCATCTGGGGTGTCTCATTTAAAATGAGGCAGCTTCAAATGCTTTTTCAGGGACAGCAGCCTCTAGATAGGAGTAGAAGCAAAGCATTGAGAAGAAGATTATAGCATGCTAGAATTAGATAGATAAGAGCTTACAAGATGAAATTTGCATGTATGATATTTTAAAAAGAAATTTCCATTGTACTAAGTACAGAGTGATGTTGGATATTTGGTTAAGTATTTTGAGAATTTGACTTGGAACTGGTATTTAAAATATCTGAGTTTTATTATCTGGAATGTTGAAAAGTTTTAGCTATAATTTTGTAAGTTAGATCACCAGTAGGGATTTTATAAGATAGTGATGTTAGATCCATATTAGTAATTTATTTACATGTTCAGATATGATTTGCTCAGACACTGTCACACCAGTACCTTAGTAGTTTTAACATAAAATCTGAATCTCTCTTTACTAAAGCTTTGGGCAAAATGCATTTTAAGACCTTCTGAAATATGTCTGAGTAGAGAGTCTGTTTAATCCATATTTTATTTGCTAAGTATCCATGTGTGAGGAAACTCGCCCCGGACTGCATTTCATTTAGCCTAGTACCTTGGTATCAAGGAATCAAGCTTCTGGAATATGATGATTCACTTAAGAATATCCCAGACATGAGTTTGCATATAAGGTAGTTATTATAAGAAAGCAAACATAGGAAATGATATAAGCTCATATCATTTTCAAAGCACAGACACTATACAATTGATTTTACAGATAATCATAACATAATTATCTAGGTTCTATGAATCATATTTCATGGAGAATCCAGCAAGCTATCAAAGAATAAAAACCATACTATTACCTATATGAAAAAGATTTTCATTACTTAAATAATAAAATGAAATTAAGCTATGTGGGGATTGATTAAATTTAATCAATCACAGTAACCTCTTGTTTGCCATAACCTGATTAAACCAGAGGGGCACATGCATCTTCATATGTGTGTGCATATTTTTGTGGTTGCACTGATATATCTATATTGGTAAAAAAAATTGATCCTGGATAAAGTTTGTTTATTGGAAAAAAATGGCCCTGGAAAAAATATATTTGTTAATGAATGATATATACATATATCATCTCTAAAAAAAATCCTTACAAAATGAAGGTAGAGAGGAGAGGGTCATTTCAGTTAATTACTTAAGAAAAGTAATTAAATAATAGTTAATGAAGGTCATTAACTATGGATTATTAAATAATTAATTAATATGATTAATTTTAATTAATAATTAGATTAATTAATTTAAAGATAATCAATTATAGAATTTGTTTAAATGAATTACTTAATGGAAGTAATTAAGAAATTAATTACTCGTTGTAATTAATTAAGTTAATTTGATTAGTTAAGTTAATTAATTAAGTTTAATTAATTTAGAATAATCAAGAGATGATTTGATAATAATTACTTAATGTAATTATTAAGGTGTGATTATTTAGGGAAGTAAATAATATATAATTACTGGAAGTAATTAATTGAAGGGTGATGTAATTTGAGTTTAATTACTGGTGAATTAATCAAGGGATTAATTAAGAGAAATTAATTAAGGAGTAATTAATGTAGTTAATAAAAGTAATTAAGGGAAGTTAATTACTATATGAGATTAATCAAGAGTGATTAATAAATGTTGTTTAATTAAAGGTTAATTACTTAATGTAATTAATTTAATTAGAGTAATAAATAATTAATTTGTAATTAAGGATCATTAATTAATATAATTAATGATGTAATTAAGAATTGATTAATTAAGAAATAATTAATAAATGAAGTGATTAATTAATTAATTAAGGATTAATGTAATTAATTATAGCTGATTAATTTAATTAATTATAGTTAATTAATAAATGAAGTAATTAAAGGTTAATTACTATAATGGTTAAGGATAATTAATTTGAGTAATTAATTTAAGAATAAATTACCTAAAGGGTAATTAGAGGATAATTAATTGATTTGAAATTAATTAATGGATAAGTAAGCAGGATTTATAGAATGATGTAATTAATTTAATTAACTTTAAATTAATTAGAGATAGTATAAATCATTACTTATGGATAGATAAATAATATGGAATGCTTTGCATCGTTTGATATCTCTGTTGAGATATATGCTGTGTGATATGGATGTTTAGTTGAATTGTGATGATAATATGGATTATCTGATAATGTTGATTATCTGTTGTGAATTATCTTTCTATGTGTATAAAGATAATGAATTGAATTGTTTTAACCTTTAAAACAACTTGGCCTTAAAAGATACGTTTTGGATTTCGATGAGACCGGGATCGGGTTTCCAGATTTGGATATCCGAATACCACATCGATCCAAATTAACAATAGGTCGTGAATCAAGTAAAGATGAAGATTCAAAGTGCAAGGGTTATTATCGTTAACTCTGAGGGTGATCCAAAATGAGTGTAACGAGATAATGCCTTCGGTTTCGTTCGAACCCGGAACGAACTTGTATGGATTGAATGCTTTCAGAACATCGTCAGGAGGACGATGAGCATTCTAAGATAGATGTGATCTATTTAAAGGTAATCGTAGCCTCAAGCCTCACAACCGGGAATGGCTAAAACAGGAGAGGTGCAGCAAGGTTAGTGGGTAGCACCCAAGTAGGACAAGATTACCTCTGTCTAGATGTCCCTTCTTTTTTCGGTAGTGTGCGGTTGGTCATGACAACCGTGGGGTATCTTGTGCGGGAATTATCCAGTAAGAGATGTTCCGGCCTTGTGTTGCAGGGGATTGGGCGTGATCCTCGGTACGTTGATCTAGGCCACGTACTGTGACGGGCGGTACCCCGGTAGCCCTGCCATTGTATGGAATCCAAAATCCAATAAGTGATAACGGACTTGATTGTATACCTATGTATGCTCGAATTTAATGAATGTAACAATTTCGGCTATATGAATACTTATTTGAAAACCCTAGACCTATTATAATACAATCGAATTTCCTATCAAATGTTTTGGTTAGCATAAGGTAAAAACTTACCCATGTTTATTTGTGGGAAGTCTTACCTGATACCTTTTCTTTCAAAAAGGTTTTGAAGTTAAGCAAGTTTAACCTGTTACTCACACCAGACCCATGTCTGACCCAAGTGTTTATTTCTGTTTTATAAACTCTTGGGTACTCAAATTTTTACGAGTAGCCAAGGGATTCAGGTTAGCTTTGACGAATTGTGGAGGAGCAATGGAGCAGGAGGCTTCAGCATTGTAGATAGATAGTAGTTCCAACTGTAACGGGACGAGCCAGTGGCGACTGGTAGGCTTTGCAACCATCCCAGACCCACCGTGGCATACAGTGATACCTCGAATTTGCTTTTACGGCCAGCCTCTCGACTCGCAACCAACCCTCACAAGGCCTTTACCTCTCAGGGACATGTAGGGGTAAGAGTCTCCCGTTCGCCACCAAACCGCGAAGCGAGAACCCCCTATCATGCTGTACTGTAGCAAATCCGATCCCGGTCTCATCGAAATCCAAAACGTATCTTTTAAGGCCAAGTTGTTTTTAAAATTAAAACAATTCAATTCAATTATCTATATACACATAGATAGATAATTCACAATAGATAATCTACATTATCATCACAACAAATAACCCATATTATCATTTCAATTCAACCAACATCTACATCACAGATTAGCATATATCTCATCAGAGATATCAAACAATGCAAAGAATTCAATATCTTTCATCCATTCCTAAGTAACGATTTATAACATCTCTAATTAATTTAAAGTGAATTAAATTAATTACTTCATTCTATAAATCCTTCTTACTTAATCATTAATTAAACCAATTAATTAATCATACTCTAAATATCAAATCTTAATTAATCAATCTTGATTAATTATCTTTAATTACTTTAAGTAATTAACTCTTAATTAATTTCACAAATTAATTATCTTAAACCATTACAGTAATTAATCTTTAATTACTTCATAAACTAATTAACTATAATTAATTACATTAATCCTTAATTAATTACATTAATTATTTATTATTTTTAATTACTTATTATTGATTAATTAGTCTTAATTAATCAACCCTTAATTACTTTATTAATTATATTAATAAATTAATGATCCTTAATTACTTCTTAATTAATTATCATATTTAAAATTAATGCAGGCATGCTACAGACTTGATCTTAGATTTGAAAAGAATTTGTTGCAGCCCTTTTTTGATTTCAGATTTGAAAATGAACTAAAGTTGGTGATTTGAAACTTGAAAATGATTTGCATGTATTTGAATTGATTTCTGGTTTTGAGGGAGATGATTACAGGGTTTGGCTTAATGTCACATACCGAAATTTTCGACTTTCGAAAATTCGACATCGATACTCACTTTATCGACTGTCGAGAAATCGAGTGCCGAAAACTCCAATAGTGATGGTTTAAGAAAGAAGAGGTAGAAGAAAAGATAGAAGAAAGAGAGAAGAAGAAAGAAGAACAACAGAACAACATCAGAAGCAGAAACAATATCAGAATCTTACACATCGCAGCAGAACAATATATAATAGATAATCGTTAGTCTTTTAAAACAAAGAACTATATCAGTTTATACATACATCAATCAGAGTCAATATACAACAATGGACAGTTATATAAACTTGTCCTCATACAGAATACACAGCGGAATAAATATATCAGATACAAATACTACGTCTCGTCATCCAGCTTATCTCCAAAGCTCCAGAATATCCAGAATATCCTGATAATCTAACTCTAGACTGCCCGTGTGGAAATTTGTGGGCACCCAGAGTTTAGAAGGGAACAATAAACTCCGAGTCAGTCATGGTGACTGGTGTGAGATCGTAAAACAGTTATTTATCTTTAAAATAAAGAACAGAAAAATTTTAAAGTCAATTCGCAATGCTTTTGGAAAATGAAACTACCATAAGACCTCCCGCCACACACACAATGCAAACGCAGACTTGGAGGAGATTTCTTCTTATGATAGTCAAAGATGCTTACTACGCAAAAATCAAATCATTTTTGATATTATTATTAGTGCATAGTGTAGAAAACATTTCGAAAGTAGAATATAAATCTTAGCCAGCATAGGTACCATTATATTATGCCTGCTATAGCTGCCTCCTGAGGAGACAGGTTATACAATTGAAATCGTAAAGGCTCGTATTGTTTCTTTGGATTTCCAACAAATGGTCAGGCTAAGGAACTTCCTATCCACGATGGGTACGTCCCTGGAATAGACGACCCGAGAACCTAACCGGATCTCTGCCAACACAAGGCCGGGTTACCTCTGCAAAAATAGGTAACTACTGACACGCGTATGCCATCCCCCGATCGTCACCGATCTTCCCGAGGATCCCCGATTCGCAACAACCACAAAGTAATAAATTTGCAGCAACCACAGAGGTTAAGTATCTGGGCTCCATACCATGATACCACCTTTATCCAGAAGGAATGACATACACTAAGGGGCGCTACTCCCTAGAACCTTGCCGCATCCTTCCTGTTTCGACCATTTCCGGGGTGTGAGGCTCGATGAAGTCTCGTCCACAAAGCTACGCTTTCTCAAAAAGCCCTGCTTCGGGTCAAACAAAATGATCAACCTATGATCACAAAGATATAAGATCAAACAAATGATCATATCACAAATGATCAAACACTGATCATTTCACAGCAACACTCAGTATGCCACGTTACCAAATTGGGATATATCGCTGATAAATTTCAACTACATAACCTCTGAGCTCGTACGTCTCAGAGAAGGGTGTTAAGCTAAGAGAATAAATTCTCCGCCACCAACAGAAATGTATTTGAAAGAAATCAGCTTTATATCTCAAATTGTAACGTCAGACACACAATCCATACAAGTCTGTTCCGGGATCGAACAGAACCGAAGGCACTTCTCACGAAGCCCTTGCATATCCGGATAATTTTCAATCACGTCAGGACTTCCCGTCACTAAGGGTGATAAAACCTCTAAACCGGAGATCAGCCGATGTAGAGTAACTCGACGGTAATCCTTCCGTTTTCAAAAATATCTGGTCTTCAACACCGGTCTTCAAATGCAATTCATAACGACGTATCACATATTCGGAATGGGTTATACGACCCCATGGTCCTTTCCCGGCTAACCCGAATAGTGAGCGATTATTTAAAAATAAGTGTGGCATTCAAATTCATCCAATTCACAACAAATACCATTCAGGGTAATTATTGATAGTCGATTATTTAACTATCAATAAAGATGCGCAACATCATCAGATTCCAAATAATTTTCCAAATTATTCTTATCTTCCAAAATATCTTTATTAGATATAAAATTTCCACACTTCAAAAATAAATCAATATTTATTTTTCTAAACAGTTTCCCTTTCCTTTATAAATTCCATAGTGAATTTATATTTTCAAATATCTACTGATATACGATTTTCAAATCGATTTCAAATATTCAATTTCAATTTATCTTTACAAAGATAAATTATAAAACGTTTCATTTCATTTTGGAAAAGCATTTCCATACTTATTTAATAATAAGTATTTCACAAATCATTTATTTTCAACACTTGGAAAATATTCGATATACTTAAATCAAATTAAGTATAATTTCATTCTTTAAGGAAAATATTCTTTTAACACCTTTATTTGAGTCAAAACGAGTGTTACGTAAAACATCGTTACGACGACTCAAAAATCACTAGTATAGAGATTCGAAATTAAGATAGATATGTAAATCCCAATACTATATAAAAAAAACATTTCCTTTCGGAAATCATTTACTATAACAACAGTGTTATAGTCCACCATTTCCTTATTTCTCGAAAACGTCTATTTCAACAATAAATGTTGAAATCTATGATTTCGATATTCAATATATTTTAAAACATCGTTTAAAACAATTAACTTCATTTCAAATCACTTTCCCAAAACCATATCTATTCTACTTAACAATATATTCACTGTCCAAAATCGTGAATATAATTCACTTAACCCAATTTCAATCATTTCTACACATTTTTATTTCAATAAAAATTCGCTATCCAAAATCGCGAATATATCTCCTTTAATAATCTTCTATATTTAATTTATCAAATTCAATCGATTTCGAATTTATAAACACGGTCATAAATTCTATTTCTATTTTAATAACAACCTCGACTTATAAATCTTCTTTTTACCAACTTCTATATTTTTACTTATCAAAATAAGTGATTTCGGATTTATAAACAACTTTTATAAATTCCAATTCTATTTATAAAAACTTCAATCCCAAATCAATTTCGATATTGATTTAAAAATTTATTTATCACTACTAAGTAAATTCCTCATTTTTTCTCAAATGATTCAATATTCTGTTTTAAAATGGATTCTTCAAATTGAAATCATTTTACATTGATTTCCCAATTTATTTCAATTTACCAATTAAATTTCTAGTTGGATTTCCAACTTATCTTCTTTTAATAAATTCCTTTTTAAGGAAATAAATTTCAATCGCTTCTTTCAATCTATTTAAAAATCCAAATTTAAATTAAATTCTTCAATTTATAATCACTGTTTTATGAAATCCATTTATTTAGCATTTTCACTTTATTCTGGAATTTATTCAATAAGATTATAAAAATTTACTTTTTATACTTTAAAAATTCCTTTCTTCAAAATTTCTTCAATTTCAAAAATTGATTCACTTAGAAATTTTCTACTTGAATTTCAAAAATTCAATTTCGTTTATCTTTGGAATCCAATGATGTCAAAACATCCATTCAGCTAAATTTTAGCTTTCGAACAATTTCCAGACATCAATATGATTAATAACATCAATAATCATTCACAGATTCATACCACAGTATAAATAAAATCAATCAATGTGAGGGGTCCAGTTGGATCCCTCCAACCTGCTTCCCTGCATCCAAAGATGTTAGCACAATACCAATTCCGCTCCAGTACGGAATTATCGCGGTATATGGGTTTTATAAAAATCCGCTTACTAACGGCGCAATAGGGTCTCATCCGCTATACGAGGCGGGAAATCATCAATCCAATATATACATATGGCAATATGTATATATTGCTATATATATATATAGATATATCCTATTATATCTAATATCACATCAACATAGCAATCATATCAAACAATAAATAACTGAAAATTCCACTTCAATTTTGAGTGAGAAAAATCTCACCTTTGATTTTAATTCGCAGTCCATTTTCCACTCCAATTTGTTTTTCTTCATTTAGGGACCTTGTATAAACATTTTATACAATTTATTAATATTTCGAACAGTTGGATAATTAAATTTTCAGAGATTTCATTCTAAACAAATAAAATAAATATTTATTTTTAGTTTCAAAATAATCTATATGGGTTTTAAAAATTCAAATTATAAATTCTTTAACATTTAAAACATCTATTTTCAAAATCCTATCTATATATAAACTAATTTCTGTTTTTAACTTTATATATAAATATTCTCAACTTGTGTATGTATAAAATTTTCAGCATAAATAATTTACTGCATATGTAAATATATACTTATTAAAAAAAATTCTTTCTAGAACCCTAAATATACATTCACAATTTAAAATTCCTTTTCTGTACATTTAATTTATATGTATTTATAAATTCGAGATAAAAAAAATAGCATACCCCAGCTGACAGAAAAATCTCACCGGTGAACCCAAACTCGGCCTCGACAAACTCCTCAACGTAGTGCTGCCGCGCCCATATGCGCTCGAACCATCCCCTCCCAAAACTCAAAGTCGAGCCTGCCTTGATGTTGCCGTCGCGAGCCTCACCACGGCCTGGACATCGCTGCACCTCACGCACGCCGCCACCAGTCGCCATTGCTCCCCTCGCGTGCGCGACTCCGAACTCCAATGTCTCCTTCGTCGATGTCGAGCTCGAGAATAGCAGTCGCAAGATGGTCGCGATAAAAATTCGAATCCCCCTCTACCAGAGCACGCGAGCTCCTTCATGGTCGTGATTCGATCTGAAATCGAAATGGACTTCGTGGTTTTTTTTTCTCCTTGAAGGGCTACCGATTTGAATTTGAACGAGGAAAGAATGGAAGAAATACGTGATTTTTTTCTTTTCTGATTCAATCTGGTTTTGATTTTGGAACGAGGGATAGGAAACTGAGGGCTTCGGCCATTTATTTGTTTCGATTCTTGCTTTTGAAATGAACGAGACTTTGAAGATGAGGAGGACGTATTTGAAAACGAAGGGAGATGGTTGGCACGATTGGTTTCGTGATTCTCGGCGTGTATAAAGGCTGAATCGAAGGAAAGAAAACGTGTGATGTTAAATAAATATAAATATAAATTTTAAATTTAAATTGAATTCCATTTAAATTCCAACGCGTTTAACTATCGTATGGTCACACAACAACCCCGAAAATTACCAAAATTGAAATCCGGCAATAATACAACATTCCGGACCCAATGGAACTGGTTTCGTCGAATTCCGAGACTACGCCTCGGATGGCTATTTTTAAATTCAATTTAAACGATTAAATTTCAAAACTGAACGAAACACTTTGAAATTAGATTCTGAAGCTTCTGTTATCTTCAGTGTTATCAATACGAATTTTAAAAGCTTTTGAAATATTTTTCTTCAACTTAAAATTGAAGATTCGAATTTTTATTCAACGCTATATAAATTAAATTCTGTAATTTAACCGCCAATTTCAAAGTTATATCGGGGATTCAAATTAAATCATCGTTCAAATATCTAAAATTAATTAAATATTTTCAATTTAATTCGTTCAAAATTCTGGGTCGTTACACTTAACATTTTGGTTTGAGAAATTTTCTAGTTTGAGACATGTTTTCAGGTTTGAACTGAGATTTGCTTTTAATGTCTAAAGTTTCTTGAGTTTATTCCTTAGGAATCAAAAATAGAAAAGAGATGGGAAAGAGGAGATATATGTTTATATAGATTAAATTTAGTTTTTTTTATTAAAGAAAATAAAAATAAAAATAAAAATAAAGTGACACTTGTAAAATTTCCTACATTTGTCATATTGGCATGCTTATAAATTAACAATGTCACTTAAAGTAATTATGATTTGTGATTAAATGTTAATATAAGATTAGTATAAACTTAGGCTTAATTAATTAGTTAATATGTACTTATTTATATGTAGATAAATTTTAAAATAAATAACCCAATTATATTTATAAATAAAAGTTTATACCAATATTTTAAAATCCAAAACAATTTAAATATCTATACTTTGAATTTCAAAACTTTAAATTCAAATCCAAATCAAATTTTAAAATCAAATTTTAAAATCAAGTTATATATACAAATTTAATTTGAAATAACAATTCTATTTATATTAAAATTCCATTTGTAAAAACAATATATTATTAATATTATTGGAAATAACACATTTGTCAATTTTAAATAATTTATAAAAGAAATTATCTCTTTATTAAGAAATATTTAAAAAGAAATAAAACAAACCTTTTTGTAAATCTTATTTAAATTTAAAACTTAAGTTATAATATAATTTTAAACCACTATACATTTTCCTTAGGTATTTTAAACTATATAGTTAACTATTTGATTAATCTTTGAAAATATTTATATTAAATTTAATTATAATTCCCAAATTACCAAAATATATTAGAATTTGAAAATTATGTTTTATTTGTTAAATCCAATCCAAAGCTTTCCTATTTACAATATATATATATACAATTATATATTCTTTAAATCTTGTTAAAATCAAACCTTATAAATTGCTATTCCAGGAATGTAACATAAATCTATACTTTGAAATATGATTTTTAAAATGAATATCAAAATTTTCAGTTGGGTTTTAAGTTAGCATTTCTCAATTGACCAGAAAAGGGAATTTTGGTGAGTACTCGTGATCTAGATGGTTTGGGAGGTTGGGTTTCTTTCTGGAGATGTAGTGATCGGATTTGCTACAGTACAGCATGATAGGGGGTTCTCGCTTCGCGGTTTGGTGGCGAACGGGAGACCCTTACCCCTACATGTCCCTGAGAGGTAAAGGCCTTGTGAGGGTTGGTTGCGAGTCGAGAGGCTGGCCGTAAAAGCAAATTCGAGGTATCACTGTATGCCACGGTGGGTCTGGGATGGTTGCAAAGCCTACCAGTCGCCACTGGCTCGTCCCGTCACATTTGGTATCAGAGCGACAGGTTGAGTGAATACCTAAGCTCTGGAGTGGTGTCTATCTTGAGAGAGCGTATTTGTAATTTTTATATAACTATATATATATATATATATTCTACCTATTTGTTGGGTTACCTATTCGGGTTTTCCAATAAAAGTTATAAAGGTAGATAAGGTGGTGGTGTGTGAAACACGACTACCAATGGTTGGAATTTGAGTGTTGAGGTTGGAAGTGTATCTGTCGAGACTCTAGACCCAATACCGTCTCGAGTAAGCTTTGCAGTGGTGAAGAATTTCATCGATCTCTGAAGGAAACCTGTTAAGGTTCGGAGTCCATCTTTGAAGTTTGGATGAGTAAAGTTGGATCTATTGGTTTGACAGAAGCAAGTGATGGTATCTTGATACCTCAGGTAATAGTAGCTGTGTGATGAGATACAGTGACTATGGATGTTTCCGAAGATGTTTTCTTTGGAACAAGTTTACGGAAGAGAGTCTCACTACGCCATAGATTGCATACTGCAACACACAAGAAGTGATGCAGAAAGTGCCAAATAATGTTGCTGGAGGCCAAAAACGAGCTAAGGCAACACTTTCTCGGTGTTGCATTTTGCCGCGTTGCCGCAGACTCAAATGCAACATCTTTGTGATCCTAAGGCAACATCGGTTCTGTTGTTGCCACAGGTACTAAATTTACTAAAAAGTGGGTCCCACAATCTGGGCCCCAACATGTGGGGCCCACTAATTCTGTTAACCAACTTAACGGAACCGTTTTGTGGGGCCCACATTCATTAATCTATGGTAACACTTTTACCAATAAAATGGCAACACTTTTCCAGTTTATTACCACATTTAACATCACATACTGCAACATTATATCATATCTACGGCAACACTTTTTGCAATTTAAATTGGAAATGTACTGCAACATCATACTACTGCAACATTACACTGCATTTCATAGTAGCCAAAGAGCTATTCATTTCATAACAGCCAAACAACAAGTCGTTTCATAACAGCCAGCAACACAAGTTTTAGTCAAGTACAAAATAACAAACATACTTAAAACATAACAGCCATCAACACAAGTTTTAGTCAAGTACAAAATAACAAACATAGCCAGTGCATTCATATTAACAGCCAGTACATACTAATTAAATTCTACATACTACACGTGAATTCATCTTTGCGAGCCTCCAAATTTCATGCTTCCGAGCCACCAGTACCATCAGTGCCTCTAGTGGCTCCAGTGCCAGTTTCATCACTGCAGACGGTCGCACAAAGACCCGCAACATCAATTTGCATGTCAGGGTTAGCTTCGCCTAATTTCTTAAGCACCCATGACAAGTTCTCCTGAACTTTTCGGGTTCACCGTTGCATCAAATTCATCTTTGACCCTCTTGTTCACCTTTGCTTCGACTTCTTCAACTATATTTTCCTTTATCTTCGCTGCCAGCTCCTGTATGTATGTGCTTGTTGTTGGGGCATCTTTTGAAACTTCTGCAGACTTTGTGTGCCGTCCTATAAGCCAAGTTGGACCGTGCCGCTTTCCATCAGAAATCAGTTCTTGAACAACTTCATCACTTCCTCCTTCACCTATTGCTTTTTGAATCTTATCCTGCAAAATAAAGCAGTTTCAAAATGTGACATTAAATAAAATTAACAAATATAACATCTGAAGCAGTTTCAAAATGTTGATGCGCAAAATGAAGCATTTTTTTGACATCTGAATGAAGAGAAATTAAAATTCTTACAACTCTATACTTCATTACTGAAGTATCGGTCTTGTACACCTTTCCTTCTTTCCGCTTGCGAGTTCTAACAAAAAGCTCTCCATCTGATTCGTTGGACTGATACAAATTAAATGAAAAAAGTTAGACAGCAAAAGAATATCAAACCAATTTTTCCAGAACATATATCACTATTCAATTCAGATGTTATATTTGTTAATTTTATTTAATGTCACATTTTGAAACAACAACTCACAGATGAAACTGTTCACAGATGCACCAATGAAAGCTGCTGTTGTTAATTTTATTTAAAAGGTTAGACAGCAACTCACAGATGCAAAAATGGAGCAACAGCAGCTTACAAGTGCAAAAATAAAGAAACGGCAAGTATAAAATCACAACATATGTAGCAACAATATCACTAACATTTTCTCGACTGTCCCAAACAAGGATACTTTTGCTGTCCCAAACATTTTCTCGACTGTCCCAAACCAACCCATCACTAAGTTTCAGAAATTATACAAACAAGGATACTGCATTCGAGTTTGCAGTACCCTAAGATGGGTGCAATACCTTAACCATCACTAAATTTGCCAAATACCTTAAACACTGTATTAATAATTTCCACAGAGACGGATTGGACTCATATTTAATGTTTAATATGCATCTAACTTGCTGACATATATTGACCAAATGTGTACAAATGCATGAGCATGACGGACACTGGTTTGGAAAAGAACTGAGTTTTCTATCCCAAACAAGGGCAAAGAAAGGCTCATTTATATTTTTATAGATTTTATGTATTTTTTTAGCAAATGGTAATAATAGCTATTGAGTCGTAAATTAATGTGAAAATGCATACCCAGCCAACCATAAAAATAAGCAAAATACATACCATCTTATGCCGAATTTGAGAAAAAAGTTTTGGACCAGCAGTGTGTGTGTCTGTATACAATTTCCGACTTGCACAATTTGTAAGGGCCTTGTTCTATGAAAACATAAAATAAAGATGTTTATCTGCCTGATTTGAATGAATAGAAAGGGAAATAAATTCTGTGATAAAATTTAAAATTATACCTGAATTTTTTCATCTCCCTAATACATCAAGAGTACTTGGAAATCCACAAGTGGAATTTCGTCCGGCCTATTTTCAAGCCTCTCTTCATCAGTTTCATAGGCCATATAATGTGCCTTTTTAATACGACTCTTGTACCCCCTCCAAGAGTCACGAATTGACTTCAAAACCCAATAGTCACATTCATCCGGAATAATATACCGTTGCTTAAATACAAATCAAACATTAAAAAGAACAGTCATGCTACTTTTGTGACAAGTTACATATATTTAATTAAAATTCAGCTAAGTTTGCAAATTACCTTAACATAGCTCAAAACTATTGGAGGCAGTAGTTCGTAGACTACATTTAATCAAAGATAAGCTATTTCCATTAGTAAGTTTGTTCGTAGACGAGCACATGTGCGTGCGTATGTAAAGTAATATTTTTTGCTGATACAGCGAACTTCATATATATGTTTCATGCTACAGGTAAATAAAAGATAATATGTAATTTAAAGAAATAAAATACTAACCTTATTTTAGGTGCATAGGGTCTCCACTACAAAAACCGACCTTGAACTTGCTCCAATTCCAACCGTCAACATGCACTCCTCCATAGTAAGAACCCAATTCATCTTCATAATCAAATTACCAGTCGTGTACAGGTCATATGGCTTTGACGATCTTATATCAATAATTAATAACCTTAGGTTCATATCACTTGTTTACAAAAGTCTTACCCACTTGCATCACCTAGTATACTCCATAATAACTGACATCTGCACCAAATCAGGTAGGTTGTATTTTATATATGCTTGCATAGAGAGAACAGATTTTTCATAATACATGCATTGGACTACCGAAGGAGATCTAATACTTACTTTGTTAAAGTGTCTCAAAGGATTGGGCAATAAATCTTCTTTATGTAAATCTACTACCTGCATTCCAGTAACAAATCTATATAGTAAACAGAGGTAAGTTATCAATTAAAACTGAAAGTAAACATTTTAATTAACCATAAAGGCAAAATTTAGAGTAAAAACCTTATAGATTGGATCAGTCAATCTTCAAAACTGGAAATAGGCATATGTAGTTCTATAAATAAACACTGTAGATCTAAAATGTCTAAAGATAAATAATAGAAAAAGATAAATACGAGAAGAAACAATATCACATGCAGAAAAAAAATAATGCGTGTTATTTAACTATACTTGTGGACTTACCTCATCAGAAGTTCCTTGTACTAAGCATTTTTATGCTTCGTTTTGCTAAACAAAGTAAAGATACTGTGATAAGATGCGAGCAAAAGAGATATGTAAGCATAAACATCTAAGCATGCTAGTATGACAAAATTACTTCAGAAGAAAATCTTGTAAAAAATAGGGATTTATCAAACCTGTCATTTTTGATAATTTTTAATGCGGCAAGAATGAAGAATTCACATATCAATACATCCAGTTAGTTAACGAGAATATAACCATGATAGTTTATCATTATGAGTAACAGACATAATGCTACAAACAAATCTCAGATAAGGAGAAATATTTCTCCTACACAACCTTTCTGAAAACTGTATATGTCAATACATTTGCTAATTTAGTTAAAAATTTATCCTTTTTCAAGTAAAATTAAAAATAATATCACAAAATGTAATTTTCTCCAAATACGGATGAGGTACCATAGAATCAAATCACAAAAACTGCATAGCCCATGCAAAATTCCGACCATAGTTCAAAGCCCAACTTACAGACAAAAAATGAAGATGGTGAGGACCAACTCAATCACACATAATAATTAGAGGCAGAGTTACCAAGAACATAGATTTTTTAACTAGATGGCCACAACTTCTACCTGTACCTGAGAATACAACTAATTAATTCTCGATTTTATAGAAACTACAATGCCATGTCATATCAGTTATGCACTCTAGCATTAGTATACTGAAATGAATCTTGTATAGTATTTAATTTATAGCTTATGTGTCCTAGTCCTATATGATAATTTTGCTAAAGAAACTTCAATTAGGTAAGTCAAATTCAACATGGCAAATGAAAATGCCCATGACTCAATGTCTATTGCTAGTTTGTCCAGTTATATAATTGGTCATTTAGATATTAGAACTCCTGAAAGTAACGGATTAGCTCATGATTAGTATATATTTTACTAACATGGTAGGTTTGTAATATGGTTAAAAAAATTAAAAGGCAAGAGATTATAACACATGCATCTACTACCAGTATTAACTTCTAAAGTCGTTATAATGTAAAGGCATGTGCAGGAGCTGTTGCAATATTGCAAGGCAGACCAACCATATCATTGTCTATCATCATATCAATGGATTTTCAGGATCTTGTATGCCCAGGTTTGAAGGAATTTTAATATAAATTGTTGCATACGTTTGTCAAATTGACAATCAAACTTATGTGTAACTGAGCAATTATTACCATCATGGTTATATTCACATAATGATCAATAAAAACATTTACAAAGCAGAGCTACTTTGTGGATTAATACATGTCTTAATTATAACAACTATCATGGAACGTTGTAACCACGTTGTCAAGGATCAAAGAGGAATATGTGCTATTAGTTCTTAAATTAGCAATACAAATGAGTGCAATTAATCCTTAAATTCACAATACTCTTATTTTAATGTACAAAAAATGATCCCAATGATCTTGTATTCCGATAAGCCCTGAAAGGGAACCATTAATTCTTTAGCTAGTGCTTTACAATCTCTATTTTCATAAAATTCATGTAAATAGCAATGGCTTTATTAACAATGACATATGTGCCTTCAACAGGCTAGACCGGACCATCTTACATGATACTTACCATTATTGATTTCAGCTACAATATGATATCTTTATATGTCATTTCGTCGTTTGTAATTTTTTATGATAGTTCATCACACTGCACTATAGAATAAAATTAGCTTGGTTATAAACAACATGTTTACTTTTTAAGGTATATTGCCATAATAGTTCTTTTTGTTCACTATAGTTTTGATACCAATTGTTCACTTATTACTTCAACAGAATAAACAATTTTCATTGGAAATGATGTCCCCAGTCCATGTTAGCAATATTCAAATCTCCTGTAGACATAGTTGATCTCCCTTGGTACAGAGCATACCAAGCAACACCGTAGTCAAGGCTGATTAGATTTTGTTCGATAAAACAACGTCATGTAACCACTTTGCCTTCAGTGGTTGTGATTCACAGCTAGTCCTGGACCCTTTTAGGATTAACGTTTAATCATTCTTTATGTGAAATGAGTTATACATTAATTATGAAGAGACGTGTATACTTGCATGTATAATGTTGTTCATAGAGGGTTAATATACATGATAAAAAATTGGACTTATTTTAGTTGATTTGTCAGTACACACTCGAAACCATGCCTCGCCTTCCCTTTAGAAATCCTTGGATTTCACGGGTCTGTCCTTTTTATTTTCCTAAGTTATGCTGAAATCCACTATGTTCTTATCAAATTCCATCCCTATTTCTCAACAATTTCATCATATATGGCTGATGAATTCAGCGCGACTTGTGTAATAGATTACCTAGAACGTAAGTGTTAAATGCCATGCTTTAAATGATGATGTCTTGGATACACCTACTCACACTATGTCAGCTTATTGATCCCATATTTCACAAGGATATCAACTACTTGTCCATCACCTGTTGATGCTTCCGTCATATTGGATTTGGATAGCAAGATGCAGCATGTGGACAGAGTGATCTTATTATTGGCAAGTCCAAGTCGGTATAGTTTTTTATTATGTTGTAGTGTGATATCGAATTTTATTTCAACATTATTTGTAGATTAGCTTGTTTTGTTTCTTGATACATGAGATTGCTTGCTTACAAGTATATCAATATATAACTTTTGACACCTAAAGAGACCATATATTGTTCATAATAAACTCTTATAAAAGTGTGTCATAAAACTTCACACTTGATTATAATCATATGCAATGCCAATGATTAGCTTTGGGCTTACTATTAAGTTTATTTTATTCTCCCTCAATAAAAAGAAAATGTCAAATATAGTGGCTCTTCACTTAAAAGATTGCTAATCTGGAAGAAACTAGACATAGAACTTTTCTTTTAATCACATAGTATTTTCATGAAATTAAAGGGAAAACGAATTAAAAGCTTACTAGTTGTAGTTGACAGCTTGGATCCATAGACACATCACTTTCCACCCTTGATACCTCACGAATCCAACATTAATTACAGGCGTTGTACAATATCTATACCTACAAGAATATGCAGCATCACTGATACAACTCAGAAGCATCTTAATGAGATATATAAATCGGTAAATTTTGAACTAATAAGGAATATGATTACACCTTAACTCACAAGTAAATCAGTAAATTAGGCAACACAACAATCAAATCAGGAAAAACTTGAAATATATATAGAGTGATACCTTAAGCAGAAGATTAAATCGAAGCCCTAACTGAAATTTGAATCCCAAACGAACCCTAATTGAAGACCTAATTGAAACACCAAAGCCCTAATTGAACTTGAACTCGAACTTGCCCTAATCGAACCCCGATTAAGCTTGCAAACTTGAACTTTTAGCCCTAATTGAAACAGCGATTGAGAGTGTTTGAGCGTTTGTGAGGTTGAGTGTTTGAGAGGTTGAGTGGCGGAGTGTTATTTTGTTAAGTGTTTAACTGAAACCCTTGATATTTTTTGTTAAGTTTTGCCGCTTTCTTCCTGCTTCCCGCGTTCTTTTTTCAGCCCGCTCATTTTTTATAATATTTTTATAAGTCTATAGCTACTGCAACATATGTTGATATCTATACTAACATCCTGAAGCTAATGTTGCAATAGACCTTTGGATCGGTGATCCATTTTAACAATTGGATTAAATGTAGACCGTTGGATCGTATTCACGTGGATTGCTAATTTTATTAATTTTTTAATTTGAATACAACTATAGCTACTGCAACATCTTGTTGATACCTATGCTAACACCTTGAAGCGTGTGTTGTAATAGACAATAATCAGCATACCTATCGTTACATTGTAGTTAGCAACACCTTGTATTTTTGTTGCGATAGGTCATCTATGGCGTAGTGTCTGTTTCGGTGTTGTGGCTGAGCTCAGCATGGTGTTTCCGTTTGGTTTGGAGTCCGAGTTTCTCGAAGAGCTTTGGATTGGAGCATCTGTGGCAGCAGTGCAGCTCGGAGTATTCTGTGTTGGCAGGAAGTTTTCTGGCTAAGCAGTTTTTCTAAAGATGAAGTTCAGAAGCAGCAGAGTGGATCCATTTCTTCGATGGATTGGATAGTTAAGTATGAGCTGTTCTGATTTGTTGAGAGAGAACAGTTTTTCTTTGAAATTAGGATGGGTTGATCGCAAAAGTGACTTGCGATTGTTTGAGTGTTTTCTTGGGTTATCAGAGTTTTTCTGGATGCCTTCAGGAAGTCAGAAGTTTGTCCGCATCTGGAGATTGAGTTTTCTTATCGACTAGGACTCCAGGAGTGATACCGGTGATTCAGCCTAGTTGAAGGATGATTCCTAGAGTTAGAGTTTGGTGAAGCAACTCAAGTTTGATGGAGTATCTGAGTTTTCTTTATGGATCCGTTGAACCATATTCTTGGATGTGTTGTTCAGTTTGTGCTTGTGTCTTCATCAGCATTTTCATTCTACCTCAGATCAGAGTTGAGCAGCGAAAGTAGTTTGGGAGTGCATCTCTGGATAGGAGAAGTAAGTTTGGAATCTACTGATAATTGTGAAGTAGAGTTGTGTTTGGATCTCTTCTGTGTTTTGATTTGGATAAGTATTTGGTCTTCAGGATTGAATGGTCAGTTTGGATGACTGGGATTCATTGTGTTTTACGTAGCTCTGAGGGAGTACGTGTTTGATTTATCTCTGGTTTTGGAATCAGCAGTTCTGGAGGTTTGGTTTTTGAGTCAGACTCGTCTGTAGTCTGATATCCTGTTTAGTTCTGTAGATCTAGATGAGTAGGAGATCTATAGCTTAGTTGTTTAGATTGTTTGTAGAGCGAGTATTCCGGTATATATATACTTGGGGAAACTCGAAGAAATTATATCCAGAAATTTAGTCTAGATAGTTAGAATTGTTTGATTGGATGATTGGTTGCTATAGTTGTTAGCCTATGGATGATAGTATATGCTTGTGTTTAAAAATTAAAATCTTTAATAAGATTATTAAATTACCTTTGTTTAAATTTCGAGGACGAAATTATTTTAAGGGGGGAGGAATGTGATATCCCGGAAATTTTAGCAATATCAATTTAATAATCTGTTAAATAATTAAATTGATATTGATGATCTTTGATAATAAAATTTGAGTTTAATTTAATAATCTAATTAAACAAGTATTTAATTGGTGAATTTTATCTTTTAAAAGCTAATAAGATATTTTCTATTTGAATATATATATTTATTTGTATATATTGTAAATAGAAGCTTTGGTAAATTGGAAATTTAGATTTAATTTAATATGGACTTTTCAAGGATATTTAAATAAGTAACTCTATAGTTAAAATACTGTGGATAAATGTTTTAATTGTTTAAGAGATATTTTAACTTAAGTTTAAATATAAATAAGATTTAACAAAGAGGTTTGTTTTATTTATTTTTAAAATATTACTTGATAATATAATCTCTTATATAAATTATTTAAATTATCAAATATATTATTTTCAAAATAATAAGTATAATGTATTATTTTTATATGAATGGATTTTTAAAGACTATGGAATTGTTATTTTTAAATTGAATAAATAGTTGTATATATATATATTAATTTTTAAATTGAATCTTAGGATTTAATTTAATTTTAATTTTAATTTAAGTTTTGAAATTCAAAGAATAAATATTTAAATTGTTTTGGATTTTAGAATATTTGTATAAGCTTTTATTTATAGATATAACTAGTTTGTTTCTTTAAAAAGTGATTTATATATATAGATAAGTATTTAATAAAATAAGAAAAAGGCATTTTATATACTTTTAAAATAAATATAAATATGAATAATTACTTAAAAGACATGTGTCTTTATCTAAAGCATTTATTTCAACAAGTGTAAATAAAAGATAAACTCAAAATGACAAGTGTCCTTTTATTTTTGATTTTTCTTTTAATTTCTAAATAAATCAATTACACTTATAAAAACATGTTTTCTTCATTCCCCGTTTTTTCTAATCTTCATTTTTTCAAAAGCTAAGATAAAAGCTTCAGCTGAAAATTTATTCAAAGCAAATCAGTAACCACTTCCTCAGAACCAAACTCATATTCAAATTTAAGATCTGAAAATTTCCTCCTCAAACCAAATATATATCAAAGCCTGTAATTTCATTTCATTATCAAATTCCTCAAACCAGAATCAGGTTTCAATTCAAAGCCTGCATGCATTTTTTTCTTTTTCTTTTAATCTGAGATTTTCAAAGCATGCATCATCATCCTTGATTTCAAGATTAGAATTTCAAGTTTAAAATCAAAACAAAGCCTGCCTGCATAGTTTCAAAACCCTATAAATCTGAAGCCTGCATTACTCCAAACTCTGGAATTCAAAAGTAGCATGCATGAAATTTCAAAATTTAAGAAACAAGCTCAAGCAACTCAGTTTCTAAAAGCAACTCAAGTTTAAAAGTCAAATTCAAAGAAGCATGCAAGTTTAGAGTCTTCAAAAGCTTTTCAAATCTGGAAGCTCTGTTCTTTATTTGAACAGGTGAGTAACAATTTTTATTTAAAAACTAACTTAAGTAAGTTGCTTGATTTCGTCATGTGGTAATCATGTTTGAAGTGAATAAATGTGATGTAATTCTCTGTATTATGTTTGGTTTCGAATGCATGTTGGGTTTTGGTATGTTCTTGCCTGTTATAGAATGCCAGTTTCAGATACTGATAAAAAATAAATGATTTCATGTTAAGTCCTAGTCTATAAACTGATTGCATGTGAATGTTTATAGATAGTTCTATGTATATATATGTATTGTGAAATTATTCCTGTATGTATATGTGGATGTATTGTGTGCATGTATGACAGTGTACTCTGTTATTATTTTGTCTGCCCAGGCTAAAAATTCTATTTGAAATTCTTAACACTTGATCTAGCTTTTATTAGGACTAAATTTATAAACAAAAATTGTTTGTGTGATCATAAGTTTGAGATTAAAATTTTAATTAAGTTAAAATAAATACAAACTTCCTCTGGAAACCAAAATGGTCTGGAAACATGAGTTTTGTTTAAAACTTAAATTCTTTAATTCATTAAATTTAGATTGTGATCTGAAACCTTAACAGAAAATATGATTTTTTAATCAGAAAACACAATTTTTAGTATAGGATTTAGGAAGCAGTTCTGTGATGAACTAAAAAGAGGAATTTGGGAAATTCCGGTGATCTAGTTGTTTGGGAATGTCAGGATCTCCTATGGTGGTAGATGTATGATCAGAGACTCGAGGAAAAATGCCAGGAAGATGTTCATAACACCGTGGCGATGATAGGGAATCGTTTTTGTTTTTAAACCTAGTTTGAATAGGTTAGACTGAGATGATCGGAGTTACGTCTCTGGTGAACCGAGTGTTTCTATACTTTGGGAAGTGGAAGATTGGAGATGAGCGAAGGCATGGCCAGAAAATTAGCTTCTCTGATGGTCGGAGTCTCGAATACGTGATGATGTCAGGTTTTCGAAGTGGTTCCAGTTTTGGCTTTAAGTCTCGATTTCGTTTTCGAGTTGTAGTGGTGTTTCTGGATGGTCAGATGGCTGGAGGTGGTCGAAGGGGACTTGTCGACGATGGAAGTGGAAGCCAGAGTTCTGGCGATCGATGGTGCATGTGCACAATTTTGTCTGGTGTCAGTAGATTGGGAAATGAAGAGGTCTCGAGCTTCTCGAGTTTCTTGCGTAAAAGACTCGAAGTAGTTAGGGTATGGACTCGCAGTAAAAGTGTAGTGGTCTCGAGTGAATTTGTGTTGCCAGGTTTTTAAAAGCCTATTTGTTTAAATTTAAACCTGAATTTAAATTTGTAAAGAAATATTGAAACAAGAATTGAAATCAAGTTTTAAATTATGGAGTCAAGTTTGGTTTTGAATCATAGATTTGAAATAAATAAGTTTATAAATTTAAAGGTTTAAATAAGTTTAAATGTTAGTTATATTTAAAGGTTTTGAATTTTAAAGGAAATTGGTTTAAACTCTTGTAAAATTCTTTTTATAAGAGAAAGTATTGTTTATAAGGTAAAGTTAATGGTTTTAAATTGATTTAAATTTTATTGAAGGTAAATTGGGTTTCATTTTAAAGCTTGAATTTAAAATGAAATTTATAAGTAAATTTTGAAATGAATGTTTCAAATGTAATTGTGAATGATAAATCTAACCATGGATAAGAAAAAAATGTTTTATCTTAAAGTTTAAATCATTAAATCTTTAAGGTAATTAAAATGGTTTAATTAATTTATGATTTGGATTAATTAATTTATAATTAAGGATTTAAAATACTTTGTAAATGATAATTTGATTATCAATAAGAATAAAGTTTTATCTTAAAGAAAATTAGAGATTTGTGTTCATTTAAATTATAAGGAAATTTAATGGATAATTAATTTATTTGATTAATTAACCATTTGGATTAGTTAAATAGGTAATTAAAGGTTTAAACTAATTAATTAATGATTAAGAATAATTAATTAGGAATAATAAATTTGTAATTAAGGATTATGAATTAGGATATTAATTAATGATTAAGAATTAATTAATAAAGTAATTAAATATTAATTAAGTAGGGTTAACACTTAATTAATTAAATAATTAAAGATTAATTAAATTGGTTATTAAGATTTATTAATTTGGAATTAATAATAATTAATCTAAGTTAATTACTTAAGAAAAGTAATTAAATAATAGTTAATGAAGGTCATTAACTATGGATTATTAAATAATTAATTAATATGATTAATTTTAATAATTAATTAGATTAATTAATTTAAAGATAATCAATTATAGAATTTGTTTAAATGAATTACTTAATGGAAGTAATTAAGAAATTAATTACTCATTGTAATTAATTAAGTTAATTTGATTAGTTAAGTTAATTAATTAAGTTTAATTAATTTAGAATAATCAAGAGATGATTTGATAATAATTACTTAATGTAATTATTAAGGTGTGATTATTTAGGGATGTAAATAATATATAATTACTGGAAGTAATTAATTGAAGGGTGATGTAATTTGAGTTTAATTACTGGTGAATTAATCAAGGGATTAATTAAGAGAAATTAATTAAGGAGTAATTAATGTAGTTAATAAAAGTAATTAAGGGAAGTTAATTACTATATGAGATTAATCAAGAGTGATTAATAAATGTTGTTTAATTAAAGGTTAATTACTTAATGTAATTAATTTAATTAGAGTAATAAATAATTAATTTGTAATTAAGGATCATTAATTAATATAATTAATGATGTAATTAAGAATTGATTAATTAAGAAATAATTAATAAATGAAGTGATTAATTAATTAATTAAGGATTAATGTAATTAATTATAGCCGATTAATTTAATTAATTATAGTTAATTAATAAATGAAGTAATTAAAGGTTAATTACTATAATGGTTAAGGATAATTAATTTGAGTAATTAATTAAAGAATAAATTACCTAAAGGGTAATTAGAGGATAATTAATTGATTTGAAATTAATTAATGGATACGTAAGCAGGATTTATAGAATGAAGTAATTAATTTAATTAACTTTAAATTAATTAGAGATAGTATAAATCATTACTTATGGATAGATAAATAATATGGAATGCTTTGCATTGTTTGATATCTCTGTTGAGATATATGCTGTGTGATATGGATGTTTAGTTGAATTGTGATGATAATATGGATTATCTGATAATGTTGATTATCTGTTGTGAATTATCTTTCTATGTGTATAAAGATAATGAATTGAATTGTTTTAACCTTTAAAACAACTTGGCCTTAAAAGATACGTTTTGGATTTCGATGAGACCGGGATCGGGTTTCCAGATTTGGATATCCGAATACCACATCGATCCAAATTAACGATAGGTCGTGAATCAAGTAAATATGAAGATTCAAAGTTCAAGGGTTATTGTCGTTAACTCTGAGGGTGATTCCAAAATGAGTGTAACGAGATAATGCCTTCGGTTTCGTTCGAACCCGGAACAAACTTGTATGGATTGAATGCTTTTAGAACATCGTCAGGAGGACGATGAGCATTCTAAGATAGATGTGATCTATTTAAAGGTAATCGTAGCCTCAAGCCTCACAACCGGGAATGGCTAAAACAGGGGAGGTGCAGCAAGGTTAGTGGGTAGCACCCAAGTAGGACAAGATTACCTCTGTCTAGATGTCCCTTCTTATTTCGGTAGTGTGCGGTCGGTCATGACAACCGTGGGGTATCTTGTGCGGGAATTATCCAGTAAGAGATGTTCCGGCCTTGTGTTGCAGGGGATTGGGCGTGATCCTCGGTACGTTGATCTAGGCCACGTACTGTGACGGGCGGTACCCCGGTAGCCCTACCATTGTATGGAATCCAAAATCCAATAAGTGATAACGGACTTGATTGTATACCTATGTATGCTGGAATTTAATGAATGTAACAATTTCGGCTATATGAATACTTATTTGAAAACCCTAGACCTATTATAATACAATCGAATTTCCTATCAAATGTTTTGGTTAGCGTAAGGTAAAAACTTACCCATGTTTATTTGTGGGAAGTCTTACGTGATACCTTTTCTTTCAAAATGGTTTTGAAGTTTAGCAAGTTTAACCTGTTACTCACACCAGACCCATGTCTGACCCAAGTGTTTATTTCTGTTTTATAAACTCTTGGGTACTCAAATTTTTACGAGTAGCCAAGGGATTCAGGTTAGCTTTGACGAATTGTGGAGGAGTAATGGAGCAGGAGGCTTCAGCGTTGTAGATAGATAGTAGTTCCGCTGTGTTGATCTTTGTATTGATCTTTGTTTGTATTGAATTGTAATAACTAGACAGATGTTTATAACTGTCTAGTATGTGATGTGAAATCTGTGTAACTCTGATAGATGATGTATATGATACTATGTAATATTTTATGTGATATATTATATTTCATTCGTTTCCGCTGTGAGTATCTGTTGTTGTTTCTTTCTCTTTCTCTTCTTTTCTCTTTTCTACCCCTTTCTTTCTTACTGTCGATGCGTCCTTCTGTGTATAGAAGGGTGGGTCGTCACAATTGTTGTCGGCGGACATCTCGGATGTTGAGAGAGAGAAAATGAAAGAGTGGGCATTCACTACACTTCAACTTGCTATAGGGGAGAGCGTTATCTCTGAAATAAGTGGTGAGACTACCGCTAAGGGTATATAGGACAAGTTGGAGGAGTTGTATATGAAGAAGTCACCAACTAATCATTTGATCTTGTTGCGAACGTTCTTCACCTACAAGATGAAGGAGGGTACTTCGCTAAAGGCGCACTTGAATGTCTTTGATGATTTGCTAATGAAGATGAAGGTGGTAGATTTGAAGATTGAGGAATATCAAAAGGCGATGATATTGTTGTGTTCGTTGCCAGATCGTTATACGGGTTTCTCAAATAGCTTGATCTATAGCCGGGATACTTTGACTCTAGATGATGTCAAAATGGGTCTTCTTAGCGAGAAGTTGCGGGATCAAATGAAGGTGTTGGGTGATGGAAGTAGTGGTGCTAGTAGTGGTCACGGTTTATTTGTGGAGAAGGAGAGATATGAGAAGAAAGGAAATCGAGGTCGTTCTAGATCAGGGAAGCTCGGTTGGAGAGGAAAGTCAAAGGAAAGAAATGGCAAGTGCTTTATTTGTAAGAAACCTAGTCATTGGAAAAATGAGTGTCCAGACAATGAGAAGGCAAAGAAGGAAGTAGCATCTTCATCCGTAGCGGTGGAGAGTGGAGTTGGTGAGGGAGACGTAGATGTGTTGACGGCAGTAGCATCAGATGTTTGAGGTAGCGAATGGTTACTCCATTCGGGGGCGTCTTATCATATGACGCCGAATAGGAACTGTTTTTCTTCTTATGTCAACAAAGAAGGAAATTCAATTGTTATGGGTGATGGTGCTATTTGAAAGTCAAATGGCATTGGTTCCATGCAAATTCAGATGTTTGACAGAGTGGTTCGTGCTCTCACTAATGTACGCTATGTTTCAAGACTTCGGAAGTCCCTTATCTCTTTGGGGAAGTTGGATTCTTTAGGTTGTAAGATCATTATTGAGAGTGATAGCTTGCGGGTTTCGAAGTACACTTGTGGTGATGAAGGGTGTTAGGACTCATGGTGTTTATTTGCTTCAAGGTGTAACTGTAGAAGGTGAAACTTGTGTAGGGGTTGATAGTTCTCGTGGCTTGGATGCAACTAGGTTGTGGCATTTGAGGTTAGGTCATTTCTTGGAGAGGAGTTTGGATATTCTTCGAAAGACGGATATGATCAATGGAGAGAGTTTCAACAAACTAGAGTTTTGCCAGGAATGTGTCATAGGCAAGTAAACTAAAGTTTCATTCGGTGAAGGAAAACATGATTCGAGAAGGGTTCTTGAGTATGTTCACACGGATGTTTGGGGATCGGCATCGGTAGCTTCTTTGGGGGGAGCTTGCTATTATATTTCTTTCATAGATGATTTTTCTTGGAAGGTATAGGTGTATGTAATGAAGTCCAAGTCGGAGGTAGCTGCAAAGTTCAAAGCATGGAAAGCTCTGGT
This sequence comes from Allium fistulosum, assembly GCA_030737815.1. Classification (NCBI taxonomy): domain Eukaryota; kingdom Viridiplantae; phylum Streptophyta; class Magnoliopsida; order Asparagales; family Amaryllidaceae; genus Allium; species Allium fistulosum. Next base: position 1,317,679,686 of record CM060903.1, on the reverse strand, counting down.
TGAGAATGAGAGTGGCAAGCCTTTGAAGATTCTAAGGTCCGACAATGGCGGAGAGTATGTTTCCGGAGAGTTCTTGGAGTTTTGTAAGCATCGTGATATTTAGAGGCATTTTACTACATTGGGAGATACGCAGTCAAATGGTGTTGTGGAGAGGATGAATCGTGCTCTACTTGAGAAAGCTCGATGTTTGAGATTGACATCGGGTTTGTCTAAGGGATTTTGGGCCGAAGCTTTGTCAACCGTGGTGCTTATTGTTAATCGAATTCCATGCTCGGCTATTGGTAACAAAATTCCGGAGGAAGTGTGGATGGAAAAGTGCATTGACTTGAGTTATCTTCGTGTGTTTGATAGTCTGGTTTATGTGCATGATCCGGAAAATGATAAGCTTGAGCCTAAAGCTTTCAAAGGGGTCTTGCTTGGTTATACGGACGCTGTAAAAGGCTACCAGATATGGAATCCGGAAATAAACAAGGTTATAAATTCTTGTCATGTTACTTTTGATGAGTCGGCTTTGTACAAGGAGAATGAGAGATCATCGGATGTTCCAGATTTGGTTCATGGTGAATCAAAGGAGAAGGAAGTTATTCCCACCTTTCGTCCAATGAGTAGAATAGTTAAAGATGCTTGTGAGGAGGAAGCAGTTGATGTTACATCGCATAGTCCATAGGGTGCCTCTAGTAGTGTTGGTGATGTACATGATTCTAAAGAGGATTCGGTTCAAGGTGGAGCCGAAAGGAGTTTGGGTGATAGTATTTCTACTCGGGTGGGTCGACGTGTTATAAGGCCACCTGATAGATATGGTGATTGGAACTATCTTAGCTTTTGTGGTAATTTGGACTATGCTCTTCATGTAGTCCAAGATGAGCCGATGGACCTTGATGATATCATGGATTCGAATGATAGCTCGAAGTGGATTTGTGCCATGCAGGAAGAGATGCAATCGTTGATGAAGAATCGAACTTGGGATTTGGTTCCACTACCTAAAGGAAACCGTGCTATAGGGTGCAAATGGATATACAAGGTGAATGACGATGGGAGATACAAAGTTAGATTAGTGGCTAAGGGGTTTGCATGAAGGAAGGGAAAGGAGTACGATGAGATATTCGCACCGGTTGTGAGACATACTTCAATCCGGATATTACTTGCTATAGTTGCTATTCACGACTTGGAGTTAGAGCAACTTGATGTGAAAACCGCCTTCTTGCATTGTAACTTGGATAAAGACATCTACAAGGAGCAACCAGAAGGTTTTGTTGTAGATGGTAAGTCAAATTTGGTTTGCAAGTTAAAGAAATCACTATATGGTTTAAAGCAATCACCTAGACAATGGTACAAGAGATTTGATCATTTTATGCTTGAAAATGGTTTTGATAAAAGCATCAAGGTGCTTGTATATATTTCAAGAGGTTGGAAAATGATTTTTGGGTGTATTTACTCTTGTATGTGGACGATGTGCTCATTGCTTCAAAAGATATGAATGAAATCAACAAGTTAAAATTGAGTTTGAAATCAAAATTCGAAATGAAGGAACTTGGAGAAGCAAAGAGGATATTAGGCATGGAAATAGAAAGGGATCGAAAGCAATTTGAGTTAAAGTTGAATCAAAAGGAATACATTGAGAAAGTGCCTTGTCGGTTTAGCATGGAGAATGCAAAGGCATCAAATACACCTTTACATTTGCATGTGAAGCTCGAGTAAGGGATCACCTATCTTGGAGAAAAACAAGGGTTATATGGCAAAGGTGTCATATGCTAGTGCGGTTGGAAGTTTAATGTATGCTATGGTGTGTACAAGGCCCGGTATTGCAAATCTCGTCAGGACGGTTAGTCGGTATATGGCTAATCCGAGAAAATCGCATTGGGAAGCTATGAAGTTTATACTGAGATACATTAGAGGTACATTATCTCATGGTCTTGTTTTTGGCGGTAGTGAGGGACTGAATTGTAAGTTGGTTGGTTATTGTGATTCGGACTATGCCGATGATAGGGATCGGAGAAAGTCAACTTCTAGATTTGTCTTCACACTTGGTGTATAGCCATAAGTTGGAGATCGAGATCACAAACCGTAGTTGCTTTATCCACTACGGAGGCGGAGTTGATAGCTGCGGTGGAGGCGGCAAAGGAGGCACTTTATTTGAGGCGGTTGTTATGTGACTTAGGATTCGAGCATGATAGTATCGATCGATGTGATAGCCAGAGTGTTATTCACTTGGTGGAGAATTTGGTGTTTAGCTCACGGATTAAGCATATTGAAGTGAGAGAGCCACTTTTAGTAGCCACGGATGAAGATAAGCAAGTATATCTTTGGAAAGTACACACAAAGGATAAAGTGGCGTATTTGTTCACTAAAGCATTGCCGGTTGTGAAGTTCAAGTAATGCTCGAACTTGATTCTCTTGTTGAAGTACTAGGTGCCGGGGGCACGGTTGAGGGAGGAGCTTGGTTATGGATTAGGAAGAGTATCGGTGAGAGATTGTGGTTCTATCATCTTGGTGAGTACTAGTTTACACTCCTTAGTGCTTTTGTCTTTTAGTAAGAGGGTTTTGATGTGGGTGCTTTCAACACTTCATTAGCAGGCGGGGGCTTTTCCTGAGCTCGTTGATGGAGTACAATGGGAGATGGCTTTGTCGGAGCTCATTGGGAAAGCATTCAAGCTTATTTGGTTGAAGGTAGAAGTGGGGATAGTTTGGCACTATCGGTTCTTAGTGTTGGAGATGGATATAGTGTCGAGATGGAGTGTTGAATTTTGGCGACACTATATGGTGAATTGAAGAGATCGAGAATAGATTGATAACGGTGAAAATGACGCGCAAATCGAAGCTCGGATGCTCAAGTTATCGTGATTAGAAGATGCATAGCCTGAAAGTTGTGTTGAACTCTGACAGGAATCCTCAAACATCTGATAGCAGGTTTACTACAGCCTGAAAGTTGCGACAGACATCTGAGAGGTTGTGACAGACGTCTGACGCGGTGCAGTTTTGTTTTTTCGGCCGAGAATTTGTGAATTTGCTTGCAGGGCTTCAAGGGGCAAATTGGGTATTTTTCATGGAAAGATGGTTCGCTATATAAGCTATTTTCATGATTCAAAGTAAGACGACTTAAGGATTCCAAGGGTTTAATTAAGGGTTTTATCCTCCATTAACTAGGATTTATCAAAACCTTGTTTTCTTCAATTCTCTTCTCCGCAAATCTATTCTATTTGAATATTGATCACTGTAATCTATCTTCTATGTTCTTCTCATTGGTATTAATAAAGGTTCTCTCTCAAAGTGGATGTACACTAACAAGATGTTAGTGGAACCACTATAAATCAATGTGTGTTGCTATGTTTCTCCATTGCTTATTTGTTGATTGTGATTGGTTTTGGATTAGATTGAGATTTGGATTAAGATATTGATTGGTTGTTTTTGCACTTCTTACCACGATCTCGTTTTGCGTTGTGCTTTGAGATTTTGATTTGAGTGATCACGAGTTAGAATCCCCATAACAAATGCAACACTTTTAAAGTATCCCATGTGACAGATCAAATTTGTCTTAAAATTAATAGGTGCCTCAAGAAATCTGTAAGACACCCTCTAGTTGACAATTTTTGTAGAAACTCCTAGAATAAGCACATTGACTAAATTTACCTAAGCTCATTCGCAAATGTTAGACCAATGAAGATTTGAGATAAAATAAATCAAAGCATAAGACAAAAGGAACCGAAACATATTCAAAAGGAAAATAACTAAATTCAATTTAGGAAATAAAAAAATATGATACTTACCAACTATTGCTTCATTTTATTGCTCAAGACTTCAAAACTTGATCTTTTATAGAAATCTTGGAAGTGCTTCCACCTAAAGCAAGGTAAAATCGACCTAGATCAAATTTTTGGTATAATATTACTCACTGTACAACCGTAAGAATCATTAATAAATAATGTACAATGCTTAACAACATGGAACAAAATAAGTCATTATATTCTATAATTAATGAACGATATTACCTAATGAATCTTCATTAGTTTGATCTGAAGAGACATAATAAATCCAGTCGCTTCCTAAACTCAATGAACATAGCTATGTCAATTTAATCGACATCTTCTGTTGTAGATGTTATGGCTAGAGCTTCTACTACAGTTATTGAAAATGTTAGCATCCCTAGCATTTCTCTATCCTTTTCGTAAAAGAGATGATATTCTAGGAGAAAAGGAAAATCAATGGAGGGAAGAGAGAAGAGGAAATGGGAATTAATTGGATGATTAATTGATTTAAATTCGTGAATAATGGGTAGTCAAACAAATTGAAGAAGATGGTTGGGTCAATAAAGGCAAATCTTTATCGGATGGACTAACAAAAACACAGACCGCCTGATAGAATCAGTCATAGAAAGGGCAGAAAAGAATGCCTTAGGAACAAACGGATAGACGGTGGGGAAAGGTCAACAACCGTCAAGGCTGGCATGAAGAATAGTAGTTGGAAAACCAAATCGTTGTGGTCAAATGGGGGTACAACGTCGTCCGCCTTTGGTAGGATCCTTTTCTTTTTGGACATGTGCTCGAGTTTGGGTCATGGTGGAATGGATGGCAGAGGTGGTTTCAGGTGAGAGGATGGTTCAAGGTAGAAGGTTGAGATAGCAAAAGGTGGTGAATGGTAGAGACAAAAAGAAAGTGGTGAAGAGCTTCAACAATACTCAACAGTAGTAAAAGAAAAATATAGATAAAAGAAGGTGGTGAAGCAAGAAGAAAAGAAGAAATGCACATAAGAAGATCATACAAGTAATAAAGAATCTGAAATGATTTTTATTATTTTTCTTATATATGCATTACATACTTTTATCTTCTTATATATATATACATTTAGCATAAGAAGTCAGTCAAATTAGCTGTTTTTAGTGACAACTCATCAAAGTACAATGGAATAACTGTAAATTACTTGATCAAAAACAAATGACTTGCAATAATTAAATGACTCAAGTGTGTACGTTAACACATGCACAACATGCATAGTCTCAATCTTTGCCTTCCGAATGCAATCATTAGTACCATCTTATTACATTTTATAACTACATCTTTTATAAGCCGTTAGAATCAGTCTCTCCATTCCAGCGGGTTGAGAGAGGTTAGGAAGTTCTTTTTTCAAAACTGTTTGATGAAATGTCTCTTCATTTTGATGCCCAGAATGTGTTTTCTGAAATGCTTGGACATAACAACTCCTCTCCCTTTTAAAAAGAGACCTTGTCTCAAGGTCTAAGGCAGAAAACTTCTTAACAATGTCCCAATTATCCTCCCAAGTAGAATCGAATAGTGGTTTGTTCTTCCATTTGATCAATGCTTGAGCTACGGGTTTGTTGTTTCTAAGAACAAGTCTTTTATCTATCATACTTTCTAATTCATCAACTATCTCTTCCTTGTAACACGGTAAGATATGTTGGAGAGTTATACTTGGGGCAATTTCTTTTTCAACTGATAAACATGAAAGGTAGATGTATTTGAGTAGAGGTTGGTAGTCTTAGTTGAACTTACTGAAATTTGTCTGTAGGGTTGTAATTTCAAGTAGACCCAATCATTAATTGAAAAGTATCTCACTATCCTCTTAGCATCTGCAAATTTTTGCATCCTTTCTTGTGCCAGCTTCAAACTATCTTTCAGAAATTGCATTGTTATATCTTTGGAAAATAAAAGTTGCTCCACTTTCTATACTTCGGCAGTGTTAGGTACACAGGAGAGAAGTGTTAGTGGTTGCCTACCATATAGTACTTCATAAGGTGTCAATCTTGTAGACTCTTTCCAAGAAGTGTTGAACCAAAATTATGCTAAAGTGAGCCAGCTAGTCCATTCACTTGGCTGATGTGAAAAAAAACATGTCAAGTATGTTTTCAAAACCTTGTTTGTGATCTCGGTTTGACCATCTGTTTGGGGATGTTAGGCTGAGCTATTCTTCTACGTGCACCCTTGTAGATTGAATAACTCTTGCCAAAAATTGCTTAGGAAAATTGAATCCCTATCACTCACAATTGTTTTAAGCATGCCATAGAGTTTAAATATGCCATCAAAAAAGACTTTAGCCACTTGTTTCGCTGTGTAAGGATGTTGAAGGGTAACGAAGTGAACATACTTTGATAATCTATCAACCATTACATAGCCGACAGTAGCATTGTTGCTTTTTGGTAAATGGATGATAAAATCCATTGACAAATCTGTCCATACACTATCAGGGATTAGTAGTGGGCCAGTGGCTGTAGGAGACCCAGAGAAGCAACATTTTCAAACTTAGATCATTGACATATATCACATAGACTGATATATTTTTCTACTGTTCTCTTCATATGTTTCCAAAAGAAAACCTTTTGAATTTTTTTTATTGTCTTCTTGACTCCAGAATGCGCTCCCAATGGTGAGGTATGAAATTCAAAACAAATAAAATGTAGTAGAGAAGTTTGTGCATGGTCAAGCAATATTCTTCCTCTATAAAAAATTAACTCATCAAGCACTTGATATTTATTAGAATCCAAACTGCGATGTAAAATTTGTTCTTTTTTAATTGCATAAAATGGACGGTGACTAACCTCTTTCTTGAGTTCAGAATCCAGTCTTATTGAATCACTGAAAGTGCTTACATCTCTTGTTTCTCATGAATTCTAGATAGACTATCAGCTATGATATTTTCTTTTCCCTTTTTGTATTCCACTTGATAGTCATATCCATGCAACTTAGCTAACCATTTGCCCTGAATTCCTGTAGTTAATTTTTGAGATAACAAATGTTGTAAGCTTTGATGGGTAGTTCTAATGATGAATCTTCTGCCTAGTAAATATTGAGACCACTTTTTGGTTGCTAGGATTAATGCCAATAGCTCTTTTTCATAAGTAGATAAATGTAAATTTCTTCCTTATAGAGATTGACTTATATAAGCAATAGGCTTACTGTTTTATAGTAGCACTGCACTAATTCCTGAGCCACTAGCATCACATTCTATAGTAAAATCCCTGCTGAAATCTGGCATTGATAGGATGGGTGGATTAATAAGACAAGACTTCAGTTTGTAAAAAGCATCTATTGCTTCCTGGGACCAAAAAAGAGTTCATTTTTAGCATGGTAGTCAGTGGTTTTGAAATTAAGCCATATCCTTGAATAAATTTTCTATAATAGCCTCCAAGACCCAGAAATCCTTAAAGAGCGTTGATGTTTTGTGGTTGTGGCCATTCCATTATTGCTTTAGTATTTTCCTTATCGACTGCAATGCCATTCTCTGATATAATGTGGCCTAGATATTTTATATTGTGTTCATCAATTAAAAACTTAGCTAAATTAATAACCAATTTGTTGTCTTGAAGAATTCGTAGTGTAGCCTCTAAATGCTTTAAGTGATTTGTCCAACTCCTACTATAAATTAAAATATCATCAGAGAATACTAACATAAAATGCCTCAAAAACTATTTAAAAATGTTGTTTATGAGGGATTGAAATGTAGATGGTGCATTTGTTAAACCAAAGGGCATCACTAAAAATTCATAATGATCATCATGTGTTCTAAAGGATGCTTTATGAATATTATACTCATGCATTCGAATTTCATGATACCCAGATTTTAGATCTAACTTAGTAAAAAATTTAGAGCCATAGAGTTTATGTAGCAGATCATCTATCAAAGGGATGAGAAATTTATTTTTGATAGTTTGTTTATTTAATGCCCTATAATCTACATATAATCTCCAATAGCTATCTTTTTTCCTAACCATAACAACTGGAGCGGAAAATGCACTAGAACTATTTCGAATAATAATAGAAGAAAGCATATCATTGATAAGTTTTTCTAACTCATTTTTAATATGATGAGAATATCTATAAGGTTTTAGACAAACTTCTTGCAATAAAGGAATTCTATGGTCACAATCTCTTGTGCGTGGCAGAGCATGTGTTAAAGATGTTACTGTAGAAAATTTATGAAGCAATAATTGAATTTCAGGATGTATTTATGGCAAAGAAGAAACTCTTGTTGTTGAAGCTGATAGAAGCATAAATCTCAGATGAGCAGAATTAGACTCCTTGGTAGCTTGTTTATTATCAAATGGTTGAAAATCGGATTGTATCAAGCATTACCATTTATACTCCTTACCCCTGTAATAAAACCTAACCTGCAATTTATTAAAATTAAAACATATTTCATCCAATTATTTCATCCACTATGCTCCTAGAACAATTTGGCATCCCTCCATTAGAAGTACTAATAAATTAGCTGGTATTTTGCATCCTTGGCATGTGAGTAAAATTGAGAATAAACTTCATTTCCCTGTAGTTTCTGACCTATGACCAGCTGCATTTCATAATTTCTTGCCTGGTTTCTTGGTAATTTTAATTTTTTTGCTAAAGAATCATCAATAAAAGTATGTGTTGAACCAGAGTCAATCAGAAATATAACCGACTTATGATTTATCATGCCTTTAATTTTCATTGTATGTAAAGTAGGATACCTAACAAGGCATTTATAGAAATAGATAACAATGTATGGTCTGTGTTTTCATTGGAATGTGGATCAGGAAGAGGTAAATAATTTTCATTATCATCATCTTGATCACATGTATCTTCTAAATCCAAAATTCCTTCCATAATATAAACTTGTTTAGTTTTGCACTTATGACCATAATGATATTTCTCATTAAACCATAGCATAAATTCTTCCTTTTCTTTTTTAATAATTCTTCAGAGAAAGTTTTTTTGATTTTAGACAGCTTATCAGATTTATTAGAAATAAACTTTTGTGAAGAAAAATTTGGTTGTTGTCCAAAAAATGTGTAGCAGAAGAAGAATTATTTTTGAAATAAATTTTTTTCCTACTTCTGTTTGCTGAAAGCCATCTGGTTTCAAAAGTTTTGGCTAAAGCAACTGCTACATCAAAATCAGATGGGTTAGCAGGTATTACATCAAATTTGATCTCCTCTTCTAAACCCCCTAAAAAAATTTGTAAACGATGAACATGGGTTACTTGCTCAATCATACTCTCAAGTTGTTCAAACTGGTTGACATAGTGCATAACAGATGTTGTTTGTTTGATGGATGAAAAAGTATCATAAGGTCTTTCTAACTCATTACCTGCATTGCTTTGTAGAAAACTGACCATTGATCATAGTCTAAAACATTAGGATAATACCTATAGAACCACTACAAGGCCTCTTTTTTGAGCTGAAAAGAGCAAATGTGTACCATTCTTGAATTTCAGTGTTGTTATATCTAAAAAACTGCTTAACTTGTCTCAGCCAATCAATTACCCTTTCTTCATAAGTAAATATAGGGAAGTTTGTTTTAATATTAAGTTTGGCAGTATCTTTTGAACGATGTGCAGAATGGTCAGAGTTTCTTGAAGGGGAATGGTCAAGATTAATAGGGTCTGGTTTAGGGAATATAGGAGCTCTGTTGTTAGGAGGGACAAAAATATGAGATCTTTGTTGGTAGGTAGATTTTTGAGGTAAAGAAGATGATCTGCTGATATCTGATTTGAATCCCCCTTTAAGAGATTTTGGGTTCTTGAATTCTTCAAGTTCAAAAAAAAATTGGCCATCATTTCTTGCATTTTATCTAACTTATCATTGACTTCTTGGTTATTTCTTGATAAATGCCAGGTGGTTGCAGATAATTCTTGAGTGGTCTTTTCCAGTTTTTTCAAAGACAAAACATTCCTATTGTTGATGAGATCTTGCTTTGCTAAAGTTCTGAAAGATTATCACTATTTGCATATTCCAAAGAAGAAGATCCATCCTTATTTGCATCTGAATTCAGAGAAGGATTAGTTTGGAGGCGGTCTGAATTTTGCTCACCAGGCAGCACTGATACCAAAATGGTAGGATCCTTTTCTTTTTGGACCTGTGCTCGAGTTTGGGTCATGATGGAATGGATGGAAGAGGTGGTTTTAAGCGAGAGGATGGTTCAAGGTGCAAGCAGGTTGAAATAACAGAAGGTGGCGAATGGTAGAGACAAAAAGAAAGTGGTAAAGAGCTTCAACAATACTCAATAGCAGTAAAAGAAGAATGCAGATAAAAGGTGGTGAAGCAAGAAGAAAAGAAGAAATGCACATAAGAAGATCACACAAGTGATAGAGCATCTGAAATTCTTTTTATTATTTTTCTTATATATGTATTACATACTTTTATCTTCTTACACACACATACACATTAAGCATAAGAACTTGGTCAAACTAGCAGTTACTAGTGACAACTCATCAAAGTACAATAAATAACTATAAATTACTTGATCAAAAAAAAAGGACTTGCAAGAATTAAATGACTCAAGTGTGCATGTGCACACATGCACGTCTCAATCTTTGCCTTCTGAATGCAATCATGAGTCCTAGTTTAGTACGTTTTACAACTGCATCTTTTCTAAGCCTTTAGAATCAGTCTTCTCCATTCTAGCTAGCTGAGAGAGGTTAAGGAGTTCTTTTTTCAAAACTGTTTGATGAAATGTCTCTTCATTTTGATGCCCATAATGTGCTTTCTGAAATGCTTGGACATAACGACCTCTTGAATGACATTACCCTGAATTAAAATTAGGGTTAGGTAGCAACGGGAATAAGAAGGAATTTTTTTTATGTTGTGACGATTCAGTTCAGAGATACAGGTGGCATCATTTTTTGTGGCAAATGGAAGTGGAATTTAGAGCAAAGTATTCCCTATTCGGTATTAGTAGTATTTAATATTATTATCGAGTTTTAAAGTGAACTGAATAAAGAAATATTTTTGTAATAAGGATTTACAGGTTAAAATTTCAATAATAAATGAAAGCAATTGAAATACAAGTGGAAAACAATTAAAGTGTTAAATTACACTTTGAAATCTAAGATTTAATCGTGAAAAATAGTTTGGACAAACAAATTATTATTTGGTCATTAAAAATTGATTTCAAGGCATGTTGCATGGAATTAACTACTTTGGGAAAAGTAATTTTTGTTTAAAAATATAAGTGAATGTTAATTTAAAATAAACATAAGGACATGAATGAAAAATAATTGAATAGGATATCGATAACAGAAGTCTATCCATCCGTGTGGCTACAATATTCACAATTAAAATTGTGATTGAGACTACTCACTGTGTGGTCATCAACAATTATAAATTTAAACGAATTATCTCTTAAAACCAATTAAGTGAGTAAATCCTAAACTTTCAATTAAGAACTATCCATGTTTTAACACCAAAAATTCTATAATAATTTGAATATTGGAATTTGAATCTAAATGAATTTAAAAAATAATAATGGAGATATGAAAAGTAATATTTAAACAAACGTTTAAAATTTTATGAATTACATTTCATTTGGAATCAAGAATGAGATTTGATAAAATTTAATAATAAATTGCTTATTCTTTAATAAATTAATTTAAAAGTGAATTTAATAATTCTCGTATATTGTTGTTGTTATTTATATGCTAACCTTATATGTTGAATATTACCCACATAATGACATTGTGTTGGGATGAATGAATAATAATAAGGGAATTAATATTACAAGCAAGTATGTTGAGATTAATTCATAACTATATCACATGATATCGCTGATATATCACCTATATATCTCATATCGCTCCTTATCCCATATTTTCTCCAAAATATCGCTTAAACTATCATACAATATATTGCCTGATATTTGCTGTTAAATTGCTCCGATATTTAATGTAGAACACTCAATATTTTTTATGAATATCACCATTATTGCAAATGTTGGAGAAAATAAAATTACAAATAAATATCTTCACATTTTGACGTTTGTTTTTAGTATATGGAATATCAATGCGTAGAAAATATCATAAACCCAATGCATTGATATTTAGTTTTAACCATATTTTTTTCAGTCTCCTTCAATAATCTTTCAATAAAGAAAATTCTACCTACTCCATTATTGTTAACCCAAAAAATGGATCAACACCTTGGATCTAGTGTGAAAGCATAATGTAGATAATCAATAGCATAAATCTCAGATAAACAACAAACAAAAAGCAGAAGTAAGAAAAGAGACACATAATTTGTATAGTGGTTCGGCTGAATATAGCCTACGTCCACTTTAATCAATCTTTATTATGATTATACTAGTTGAATCTCTCTGTATATCAACTAATCAGTCCTTAGATCTAAGTTACAATGAGTTAGAATAAGTCACAAGTACAAGGGTTGACTGGAGAATCACAGTAACCCCCTTGATGACTGGTGTGAGGGAGAAGAAAGTTGAAGAAGAAAAGGAATTCCACTAGAGTAATAGCAGCTCTCTCCCTAGAAAGGATCCATCTCTAGTTTGCAGGTAGGTAAGTATTTATAGGAGAATTCAGTGAGTATGGGGCTAGAAGTCCAAGCGCAGAAGAGCCCAGTTGTTATGCCAAGTCATTATTGAAAATCTCAAATCAATCTTAGTCATTTCTATGGATCGCTAGCTATCCATAGAGGATGGATCGCTAGCTATCCATAAACTTAGAAATTTTTCTACCAGAAGCCTTTTACTTAATGCTACGAAGGAGCTCGGAAAGTTTGAGGGCGATCCGACCTATCTTGATGGATTGCTAGCTATCCATAGGGGATGCATCAGTAGCTATCCATTCACTTAGCATATTTTTGAGTGATCTTATTTTGGTTGTCTTCCAATCTTTTATTTAAGTGCCTTGTCCAAATATCAAGCCGTTTGGAGTTAGTTTGATCATCTGTCTTCATTGGTCATCTGATCCAGAAGAATCGTCCATAACTCACTCCAAACTTAACGAAACCAGACGAAACTTTGCAGGTACTCTCTATAGGGTGTGCGGGACCTACCATAAAAATTTCAGATGGTGGAGCCCAATCTATATGGATCATTAGCGATCCATCTAGTTAGGTCGCTGGCGATCCATCAAATAACCTCCAAATGATCTCATTTTTTCTATGAACCTTCTTTTGTGCCTTTTAAGTGTTCTTGAAAAATTTCAAGTCACTCTAACTCCGTATGAGTTCTCTAGGTCAATTCTAAGTTAGCTACTTTCGGTTAAATAGCTTGAATTAGATGAGTCTTCACTTCTCGAGCTAGATTGTTCGGCATGCTATGAAACTTGGAAAGCGTGCTTAGAAATGGTAATGAATCATGATTCAAGAGGTTTGGGTAACTCATGATGCTTCCCTATGGATTGCATCTACTTAATATTGTATATGTTAATTTTCTTTGAGTCTTGTTGGCTTGTTCGCTTGGTTGTTTTGGTTGAGTCTAGAGTTATTCTGGCATAGTCTGGATGTTCTAATTCCTACTGAATTCTGATGAGTTAAAACCCCCATTAACACTTGCCTCCCAAAGTACGCCTTTTGAATGAAAGGTGTGCTTTGCTTAAGAACAAGTTCCGGTCTTCGATAATTGAGCTTTCCAATTGCTTTAGCCTTGGTGAATTGTCTAGTTCCTTAGGATTCTCTTCCCAACCACAAGTTGTTTCAAACCCGTTATAGCCTAAGACTCTAGACTCTGCCCAAGTGTAATCTATACATCACAATCATTCTGATTTCATTCGGAGTTATTACATCACATATCTCTAATTAAATCACATATTTCCAATTACATCACATATCTTCAGTTGTCCCATGCTCATTCGGAATTTACATCATTAACATTTTTCTTCTCATTCAAAGTTGTCACATCATATATCAAAATCACATTATATATCAAAATCACATCATATATCAGAATCACATTATATATCGAAATCATCCTATGTTCATCCAGGATTTACCAGTTTTATTCTATTTATAAGGCATCCAAATCCTTTTATTAAATCAAATCTATTTTAAGGCTCGATCTCTCCTGATCGTTTAAGTTTAATGTGCGATCCCTCCTGATCGTTTAAGTTTAATGTGCTATCTCCCCGGATCGTTTAATGTTTAGTTTAATGCACGATCTCTCCGGATCGTTTAATGTTTTATGTTAAGGGGACTATCTCTCCTGATCGTTTGCTTGTTAATTTAAGGGGGGTTAAGTAAGCCCATCCACTCACTCTCTGACGAAGGGACTTACTTTTTGCACTCTGGTCTCATCTCTTCGATCGGGACTCTAAGGTGATCAATATCGTACAAGTCCATCCACTCGCTCTCTAGCAAGGGGACTTGCACCTTGCACTCCGGTCCCGTGGCGGGACTCTAAGACGATCAATAACAATCATCCAATCAATGTGGATTTTCGATATTCAATTATTCAAATCAAAACAAAGAAGTAGAAATCAAACAAATAGGATTCAAACCAAGCATAAATCCTAAATGTCTGTCCTGAAAACCCGACTTAGAGGGTGCTTAGGGACCAAACTAGGTCACGTACACGTGTAAGCGGTCCGAGGTTATTATTGTCTTAAATAGTCATCTCAGCATCCGACTAAGAGCATGCCTAGGGACCATTCGGGATCCCGTACACATGTAAGCGGCCTAAGGTTATTGAAGGCAGAAAAAGTAGAAGGCAGAGAGTAAGGGACGAACCTGCCCCCGTTCCAACTATGGGCTTCTGGTTTCGACTCATGCGGTCATGTATTCATACCCTAATTTGCTACTCTAGCTCCAACATCACCCGTTCTAGGTGCTAAAGCTCATCCTAGATCTGAATCTATCGTGCACCCAAGTATTGGTTGTTCTATATGTGGAGGTAGTATTCCAGCCTGTTCCAGTCCAACTTCAGCGGCCCTTGTTGTTATTTCTCAGAGTTTGATTCATATTCCCTGCAGATCTAGCTATCGCTTGCTGCTCCATCCTCTGAAAGAAGCTATCCATCATCTCTTGTTGCCTAGACAAGATCCCATCTTGCATCTTCTTCATCATCCTTTCCATTTCTTCTCTAATCACATAGAGGTATTGATGAGAAATTGAGGATAGCTCCTGGCTGCCCCCAGGCTCCGGTTGACTTGCTATAGCTCTAGATCTAGTGTTAGACCTACCCATCTTCTCTAAATCATAGATCCAAACTTTAATTCTTCAAATCTCGTTCAAGTTTCTCAGCGAAAGCACTAAAATGTTAACCCAAAAACGGATCAACACCCTGGATCGAGTGTGAAAGCACCAAAGCAGATAATCAGAAACACAAATCTTAGATAAATAACAAATAAAAAGAACAAGTAAGAAAAGAGAGACAGAATTTTTATAGTGGTTCGGCTGATTCTGGCCTACGTGCACTTTAATCAATCTTTATCATGATTATACTAGTTGAATCTCTCTGGATATTAACTAGTTAGTCCTTAGATCTAAGTTATAACGAGTTAGAATAAGTCACAAGTACAATGGTTGACTGGAGAATCACAGTAACCCCCTTGATGATTGTTGTGAGGGAGAAGAAAGTTGAAGAAGTAAAGGAATTCCAGTAGAGTAATAGCGGCTCTCTCCCCGGAAAGGATCCATCTCTAGTTGCAGGTAGATGAGTATTTATAGAGGAATTCAGTGAGTATTAGGCCAGAAGTCCAAGTGCAGAAGAGTCCAGTTGTTAAGCTAAGTCATCACCGAAAATCTAAAATCAATCAAAGTCATTTCTATGGATCGCTAATTATCCATAGAGGATGGATCGCTAGCTATCCATCAACTTGGCATATTTTTCTACCAAAAACCTTTACTTAGTGCTATGAAGGAGCTCAGAAAGTTTGAGGGCGATCCAACCTATCTTGATGGATCGCTAGCTATCTATAAGGGATGGATCGCAAGCTATCCATAAGGGTCGGATCGCTAGCTATCCATCCACTTAGCATATTCTTTAGTGATCTTAGTTTAGTTGTCTTCCTATCTTCTACTTAAGTTCGTTGTCCAAATATACAGTCGTTTGGAGTTAGTTTGATCATCCGTCTTTATGGATTATCTGGTCCATATGAATCGTCCATAACTCAGTCAAACTTAACGAAACATGACGAAACTATGCAGGAACTCTCTCTAGGTTGTGTGGGACCTACCATAAAAATTTTAGGTGGTAGGGCCCACACTACATGGATCGTTAGCGATCCATTTAGCTAAGTCGCTAACGATCCATCAAACAACCACCAAATGATCTCATTTTTTCTATGAACCTTGTTTTATGTATTATCAATGTTCTCCCAAAATTTCAAGTAAATCAGACTCAGTATGTGTTCTCTAGCTCCATTCTAAGTTAGCTACTTTTGGTTAAACAGCTTGAATCAGATGAGTCTTCACTTCTCAAGCGAGATTATTTGGCATGCTATGAAACTTGGCAAGCGTACTAGAAATGGTAATGAATCATGATGCAAGAGGTTTGGGTGACTCATTATGTTTCCCTATGGATCACATCTACTAAGTGTTTTATTGGCTGATTTTCTTTGAGTCCTTTAGGTTTGGTCCCTTGGTTGTTTTGGTTGAGCCTCAAGTTATTCTAACATAGTCTGAATGTTCTAACTTCAATTGAATTTCTGATGGGTTAAAAACCCGATTAACAAGTTTTTATATGTTTTATTTGTGTGAACACTTTACCATTGAAAACAAGATCATTTAAGAGCTACTTCTCTTTTAGTTATTTTATTTGCTCACTATTTCTAATTGTTAAGTTAGCTTATGAAAATTCATTTTTATTAGTTACTATCAAATACTAAAAGTCAAAGTGTAGTAAAATTATATATTTGACATATCGATAAAGAATGGGCTAGAAGTAATGATCGGTATCAAATCAACATTACTTGTTAGATAACTTAAGTGAAAATCAAAATAAAGAAACTAAAAATATGAAAACATAAATTATAAAATAATAGAAAATGTAAGACGACTGAAGAAAAAGAATATAGTATAAAAATGAAAAAAATAAAGATGCAAATTATACGACCTTCTTGATTTTTATAAGCCTATTTTGTGGCTTGTATATTATATGTAGGATCGAATTAACCCTAGAGGAAGGGTGAATGGGGTTTATAATAAATTTACAAGAATAATAAAATTGTAGCACATAAAATAACAGAATAAATGCAGAAATAAAAGTGACACACAATTTTACCCAGTTTTGGAAAAACCCGTCTACTGCTGCCACAAGGTTTCTACTAGTATTAAACAATCGACGCTTACAGACCCTGTAAACTCACGACCTTCACTAACCAGATTGTTCTAACCCTACGCTCAAAACCCCGCCATAACTCAAATCTTAAGTTGCAAATTCTCGAACTACGTCACGTAGTTCGTACATTGTTAAACTTGAGTTTTATCAAGTTAAAAAATACAATAGAATAAAAGAAACCCTAATTTATAAAACAAATTTGGCCCAAACTAATTTTATACAAAGAATTTAGCCCAACTAAAAATGAATTTTATTATGCCTTTTTATTTCTTCTGCCCGTATCTTTCTTTCAGGCCGATTTCTTTTCCTCTTTGCAATCTGATTTAGGGTATCATTAATTGAAAGCCACCGCTTGGAATTTGTGATTCAAATCACACTCCTTCTTTGATGCTTGTGTTCTTCATTTTTGCAGCGACTAATTATGCGGTTGCTTTCATTGTCGATAGTATCTGGGATTTAATTATTCAGTATGATTTTTGACCATTTTGAATTTTTATCATTTTCAACTTCAATTCTTAATGCCGATGATATGGGTTTATATAGGGATATGATTACCTATATTTCGTTTGATGACTTCAATTTGAATTTTTCAACTTAATGTGCTTAACGTCGAATTTTTGATGAACGGTTTGATGCTTATTGACGCGTTCAACTCTGATATATATCCATATATATTTTAAATGAATTTGAAAATGGTTGATTTCCTTTGATCGATTCTTGTTGACCTGTTTGCTCCTTATTGATATCTTTCAAAATTTATCGACTTTGGGTCTGAAACTTTCATTATGCGAATTTGATTTTCTAATGTTGACTTCGAATTTTCTAAAGTTTTATGTCACCAATCCCTGTTATTCCATTGCCATAAAACTTAGATGCATTTTTCGTATTTTGAAGTTTATGTTACTCGTGATCTTCCATGTATATACATACATATATATGTATGTATATATGTGTGAAATTTTTCTAGTTGTACTGCTAGTATAAGATGTTATGTCCCTTTCATCTTGATGCTAAAATTGTTGCATTGAGGTCTCTTGTTTTGATTTGCTGCAATGGTGTAGTATGTTTGGTTTGATAGAGAATGGAATGCCTGAACTGCTGCGTTGAATTGGTGCGTGAATCCAAGTTGTGTTTAGTAACTTTACAGATGGTTGCGTGCTTGATGATGGCGAACTTTTGCCGCTTAGTGACAGTAACTAGTAATGTTTGAGTGATGTAAAGATGTGGAGATGGTCATTCTGTGGTATTGAAATTGTTGTGTGTGTGGCAGTTCTGTTTAACTGTATGCTTTTGGAGTGCTTGTATTGCCTGTTTGCGTTTTGCGCCTTTTTGGTTGTTGCACTTGCATGTTTGTTTCTAGTTTTGGTTGTGCATGTGTTTCCCTGTGTGCAATTCCCTGAGTGTCCATGCCTATGTACTTGAGTGATGTGTCGCCTGTTGTCTCACCACCATGTGTTGTTGGTTACATTGTATGTGCTGATTTCTAGTGATTGAGGTTGTTGGTTGCTGGATATAAAGTTGTGAATTTGGAGTCTAACTTGTTGAATTCTTGGAACAGCTTGTGTGCATGCCTGTAACGACCCTAGATTTTAATTTAATTTAAAATTATAATTTGTTGGATTTTTTGAATGAAATTGTAAAAATTAATTATAAATGGAAGCGAGTTTCCCCGATTCAAATAGAAAAATATATATAGTCATATGGATTTGAAAATTTGTATAGATGGGAATATATATGTATACGGGCATGTATAAATAATTTGAGTTGATTTGAAATAATATACATATTTGATTTGAATTTAAATCACAAATAAATGTTTTAAAAATAATTAATAATAATAATAATACATAATAAATTGATGGTTAATAATAATTTGAATTTATAAATTAAATATATGACAATAAATATTAAAGTAAAATAAATAAAATAGATATACGTGGTTAAAATTCAAATAATACGTTATTAAACTGTGTAAAGGTATAAAATAACACATTAGTTAAATTAAAACAACATATAATAAAAAATAGAATCTCACTAATATTACAAAGTATAAGTCTAAAACAAAGCAAGATAAATGAACATTTGGTTCTGGAAATAAATGTAGCTGCTAAGATGTTAGTACTAAAGCAAGGCAATAAACAAAGTATAAACAAGATTGGATAAGTATGGAATGAAATAAGTGGACACATAAGTATGCAAAGAAACAAGTGAAGACAACATCACTTCAGCCACAAAATTATCTTCATGTACATGTGCAACAGAAATAAAAGAATAAGTATATTGTACAACATAATAAATGCAAGCCATCACATTTTATCATTTCAGCCACCAAGTGATTGTCATCAGCCAACAAAAGAAAGAAATATATCTGAAATGTTGTACAAAAATGTATAACCAGTATTGTACAAAACAATATTTTAACCTGTAAGCTTTCTTTTATACATCAACTCTTCATTTCACTTCGACCATTCCAAACTGAGAAAACTAAAAGAATATCATCATCTAAAACAAAATTCAAACCCTGTAAATCAAAGATTAAAAATCTGGAAAGCAAAGCAAATGCAAAGTTCAAGTCCAAATCTTGAAGCTACAGATCATCTTAAAAACAAAGTATTTCAATTTCAAATTGAGGGGAAATCAAGCTCAAAGATTAAATCTATTTCTGGTCTTCAAGTTACAGAAGAAGAAAAAAATAGAAAACATCACTTTTATTCAAGTTCAAAGCAAAACAGGATCTTCTCTGTTTCAAAACTTTTCAAGGTGAGCAACTCCTATTTTTAGAAGCTTAACTTGTTTTGTTTTCTTGATGCTTGTGAGTAAACATACTATTGTGTTAGAAATTTAAATCTTGGTATCTAGTTCCTGAGAATTTTTTTTATGCTTGCCATGCATTTTAAATAAGTAGTTGAAATGTTCTCTGTTATACTGGAAGTTTAAATATGTGATGTGCTTCAGTAATTTTAGTGTTTGAGCAAAGAAAAGTAGAGGAAGACTTATTCTTCTTCTTGCAAAACATTCTTTTAACTTAGGATTTTAAACAAAACAAGTTGTTTAAACTTAAAATCATAGCTTGGAATTTTGTTTGAAGCTTGATAGTATAACAGGGATACTTTATATTCAAGTTACAGTAAAAAGAAAAGAGAAAAAGAATCCAATTGTTAAAATTCGAATATCATAATTTGTTGATTTGATTTTATATATTGGATAAACATTTAAAAGTAGGATTTTTAAAACAAAAACGATGATTTTTAGATAAGTATACAAGGTAAAGTTCGTAAATGAACCAAAAATGCTTTTTCATCAATTTTTGATGATCAAATAAATCTTAGATGTTGAAATTTGTTTTGAAGCTAGTTTAATGATCTACGAAGACAGGAAAAATGTTAAAAAAATTCCTATTGCAAGAATTGTTGGGTCGACTCGAATTTAGGGTTTAAAACCTCGTTTTGACAGTGATAGTTCTCGAGTTCGTTCGTTGCAGTGGAGGGATCGAGTCGCTTGGGGTTTGGGAAATGGCTGCGTGGGTGATCCACGAAGATGTGGCCGGAGTCGGTGACGTTCAGGTGGTCGAAGGCATCGGGATTGGAAGGTTTTGCCGGTCATGGTGGTTACCAGGATGGGTCGAAGTTGTGTCGATTTCGGTTCGATGGGTTTTCTTGCGATCTGAGTTCAAATGTGGGCTCGGGAGGGTTCGTGGAGTTGTTGAGGAGCATCGCGACGATCACCAGAGGTCGGAGGCATTAGTGAATGTGCACCACGTGCACGTTGTGTCTGGTTCGATAGGTTCCAGTGGAGGCTCGGGTGGGTGCTCGTGCAAATGGAGGAATGACTCGATGTAATGTAAGCTTGTCTCGGGTTAAATCATGTTTTGCTCGAAGTACTGGGGCGTGACTCGAAGAAAGTGTGGGGAGGCTCGAGGAAATTGCCTAGCTACAGGTTCCAGGACCTGTTCAATTTCCTAAGTTTAACTTTAAATTGTATAACAAAGTTAAACTAAGTTAAATTAAAAGTTAAGTATAAATTCAAGTTTAAGTTCAGTTTGAAATCTGAATTCAAGTTTATTTTCAAATTAAAAAAAAATTGAAATGAAACAAAAGTTCAAAATATTTGGAAATAGGCTTTACAAATTCAAATTGTTTTAATACTTAGAAATGTTAAGTATGGAAAAGAAATTTGAATTTAAAAAGGAAAATTTAAATTGTTAAGTTAGTTAAAATGGATAATTTAATCATTTAATTAATTAACGAATTGGATGAAGTTAATAAGTAATTAAAGGTTTAAATCATTAATTAAAGTAAATAATTTGAGAAGAATTTATTTATTAAAGGTTAATAAATAAATGAAAGTGATTAAGAAATTGAATTAATAAGGATTAATCACTAATTGAAATTAATGTTAGATATTTTGATTTATTTAAAGTCAATTAATTATGTAACTAGTTTAAAAGGTTGATTTAATTGATATGATAAATCAAGAATAATTTAATTGATTAAGGTGATTGATAAATTTATTTATATCAAATGATTTGTAATAAATTAATCAGAATTTGATAATTAATTCATAAGTAATTAATTTACTTGGAAATAAATTGAATTAATCAGGATTTAACGATTAATTGATTCTGCTTATAAATAACTATTGAATACTTGACTTTACTTATGAATGATTATATTATATGAGATGCCTTGAGTTGATTGTCCTATCTGATTTGTGATGCTTTGTGATACATCCTGATTTATGTTGTGATCTGAAATTTCTATTTCTGTGATATATTGTTATGTGAATATGAAACCCTTGACCCGTAAAATGACATTTGAATTTCGATGCGACAGGGAGTCGGATTCTAGTTGGTTATCCGAAACCCACATCGAATTGTAATAGTAAATCTTTATGACTGATAAATTTATTTTATCTATGAATCTGTGAATGAAGATAAGCGATATCGATTTTACTGCTTATCGATATATCTGTGATGATTGATGTTGCACTATTGTGTGTAAAACCCCTGGACTACACCATACACACACAAATATGGATTTCACGTGGAAATCGGTTAAATCACAGATAATTTAAATATGATGTTTTATTTTGAAATTGAAATTTTAATTTCAATTGATTTTGAAATTAGAAATTTGGGTTTAAAATGAAAAGCTTTTGAAATGGAATTTCAAAGATAAAAGTTATTTTGAATAACTTAATCGAGTTTTGAAATTTAAATAATTTGATTTAAAATTTAATTCAATATTTGAAATTGAATTCTATGATTTGAAACTAGGGATTGAAGATGCTGTATATATGGGTTGAACCATTTTAAAGATATTGATTTGGGAATTTGAATTTAAATTCAAAGGTTTTCACTCGTGTAAATAAAATTGAATTTTTCCAAAACGAAAACTATTGTTTTCAAATAATAATAGCTTTCATTTTAAGAAATAGATTTCCAAATTGTGTTGAAAGGTTTCAAGTTTGAAATAAAAATTGAAATGTTTTGAAAACTATAAAATGAGTCTTTGATTTAAAGACCGAATGAGTTAATCCAACTTGAAATAAAAATTGTTTTGAAAGGCTATGAATGAATCTTTGGAAACGAGTTTTGAAAGCTATAAGTTAAATCTTGATTTAAAGATTTAACGAGTTAATTCAATTAAAATGGAAATTGTTTTGAAATCCATAAATGGATCTTTGTGAATGGGGTTAACTTTGTGAATTGAATCTTTTTGTTTAAAAGATTGGAAATGGTAATTTGTTTTAACCATTTAAAATAAAGGTTTTGGGTAATAAGTTGTGACTTAATTGAAATCTCATATCCATACGTTTTAAATATTTCGCTCACTATTCGGGTTAGCCGGGAAAGGACCTTTGGGTCGTATAACCCATTCTGAATATGTGATACGTCGTTATGGATCGCATTTGCTATATTACAACATGATAGGGGGTTCTCGCTTCGCAGTTTGGTGGAGAACGGGGGACTCTTACCCCTATATGTCCCTGAGAGGGATGGGTTGGTTAGGCGAAGGCCGTGACAGTCGAGAGGCTGGCCGTAAAAGTAAATGTGAGGTGCCAATGTAAGCTATGGTGGGACTGGGATGGTTGCAAAGCCTACCGGTGGCCGCTAAGTCCGCTTCGTTACATTTGGTATCAGAGCTAAGGTTGAACTTTAGCTCAGGAGTGTAACACGTTAAGTAGATCATTAGAGATAGAGTGAAGTAAACTCTAGAATGAGTATATTCTCAGATATCTGTCTGAATGTCTCAGTAAATTCTCTTGCTATCCACTGATAGTGAGTATGAGTGCAAGAAGAGGACGAGATAGGGGACCAGGGAATACGACTATAAATGGTCAATACCCTGCAACAGTGGAAATAACTTTCTTATCAATCTCCTTTGATTCGTTTCCAAATTCTTTTGATTTCTTCGTACCAGCTCTAGAAGAAGTTTCGGTGCGATGATGGCCTACGAATCGTTATAGAAAATTCTTACTTCTTATCTTCATCGGTTTCTTATCAGCTTTTTGATTTAAACCTTAATGAATTTGAAATTGGAGATCTTAAATTGAGTTAAATTGATTAATAGAATATGAAGCTAAAATTGAATTGAATTAATAAAACGATATCGTTTAAAACCAAATTTGAAATTTTGATTTCTCGGGTTAATCAAAGTCTGAAGAGGGACAAATTGTTATATACTTTGGAATATTCCAACTTGAATTCGGAATCCGTATCTTGTGTTTGAGTAATTATAGGAGATCGAATCTATCTATCTGTGTTGTTTTCGTGCGTGCGAATTTCGAGGATGAAATTCTTTTAAGGGGAGAAATTTGTAACGACCCTAGATTTTAATTTAATTTAAAATTATAATTTGTTGGATTTTTTGAATGAAATTGTAAAAATTAATTATAAATGGAAGCGAGTTTCCCCGATTCAAATAGAAAAATATATATTGTCATATGGATTTGAAAATTTGTATAGATGGGAATATATATGTATACGGGTATGTATAAATAATTTGAGTTGATTTGAAATAATATACATATTTGATTTGAATTTAAATCACAAATAAATGTTTTAAAAATAATTAATAATAATAATACATAATAAATTGATGGTTAATAATAATTTGAATTTATAAATTAAATATATGATAATAAATATTAAAGTAAAATAAATAAAATAGATATACGTGGTTAAAATTCAAATAATACGTTATTAAACCGTGTAAAGGTATAAAATAACACATTAGTTAAATTAAAACAACATATAATAAAAAATAGAATCTCACTAATATTACAAAGTATAAGTCTAAAACAAGGCAAGATAAATGAACATTTGAAGTTCTGGAAATAAATGTAGCTGCTAAGATGTTAGACTAAAGCAAGGCAATAAACAAAGTATAAACAAGATTGGATAAGTATGGAATGAAATAAGTGGACACATAAGTATGCAAAGAAACAAATGAAGACAACATCACTTCAGCCACAAAATTATCTCCATGTACATGTGCAACCGAAATAAAAGAATAAGTATATTGTACAACATAATAAATGCAAGCCATCACATTTTATCATTTCAGCCACCAAGTGATTGTCATCAGCCAACAAAAGAAAGAAATATCTCGGAAATGTTGTACAAAAATGTATAACCAGTATTGTACAAAACAATATTTTAACCTGTAAGCTTTCTTTTATACATCAACTCTTCATTTCACTTCGACCATTCCAAACTGAGAAAACTAAAAGAATATCATCATCTAAAACAAAATTCAAACCCTGTAAATCAAAGATTAAAAATCTGGAAAGCAAAGCAAATGCAAAGTTCAAGTCCAAATCTTGAAGCTACAGATCATCTTAAAAACAAAGTATTTCAATTTCAAATTGAGGGGAAATCAAGCTCAAAGATTAAATCTATTTCTGGTCTTCAAGTTACAGAAGAAGAAAAAAATAGAAAACATCACTTTATATTCAAGTTCAAAGCAAAACAGGATCTTTTCTGTTTCAAAACTTTTCAAGGTGAGCAACTCCTATTTTTAGAAGCTTAACTTGTTTTGTTTTCTTGATGCTTGTGAGTAAACATACTATTGTGTTAGAAATTTAAATCTTGGTATCTAGTTCCTGAGAATTTTTTTTATGCTTGCCATGCATTTTAAATAAGTAGTTGAAATGTTCTCTGTTATACTGGAAGTTTAAATATGTGATGTGCTTCAGTAATTTTAGTGTTTGAGCAAAGAAAAGTAGAGGAAGACTTATTCTTCTTCTTGCAAAACATTCTTTTAACTTAGGATTTTAAACAAAACAAGTTGTTTAAACTTAAAATCATAGCTTGGAATTTTGTTTGAAGCTTGATAGTATAACAGGGATACTGTATATTCAAGTTACAGTAAAAAGAAAAGAGAAAAAGAATCCAATTGTTAAAATTCGAATATCATAATTTGTTGATTTGATTTTATATATTGGATAAACATTTAAAAGTAGGATTTTTAAAACAAAAACGATGATTTTTAGATAAGTATACAAGGTAAAGTTCGTAAATGAACCAAAAATGCTTTTTCATCAATTTTTGATGATCAAATAAATCTTAGATGTTGAAATTTGTTTTGAAGCTAGTTTAATGATCTACGAAGACAGGAAAAATGTTTAAAAAAAATTCCTATTGCAAGAATTGTTGGGTTGACTCGAATTTAGGGTTTAAAACCTCGTTTTGATAGTGATAGTTCTCGAGTTCGTTCGTTGCAGTGGAGGGATCGAGTCGCTTGGGGTTTGGGAAATGGCTGCGTGGGTGATCCACGAAGACGTGGCCGGAGTCGGTGAAGTTCAGGTGGTCAAAGGCATCGGGATTGGAAGGTTTTGCCGGTCATGGTGGTTACCAGGATGGGTCGAAGTTGTGTCAATTTCGGTTCGATGGGTTTTCTTGCGATCTGAGTTCAGATGTGGGCTCGGGAGGGTTCGTGGGGTTGTTGAGGAGCATCGCGACGATCACCAGAGGTCGGAGGCGTTAGTGAACGTGCACCACGTGCACGTTGTGTCTGGTTCGATAGGTTCCAGTAGAGGCTCGGGTGGGTGCTCGTGCAAATGGAGGAATGACTCGATGTAATGTAAGCTTGTCTCGGGTTAAATCATGTTTTGCTCGAAGTACTGGGGCGTGACTTCAAGAAAGTGTGGGGAGGCTCGAGGAAATTGCCTAGCTACAGGTTCCAGGACCTGTTCAATTTCCTAAGTTTAACTTTAAATTGTATAACAAAGTTAAACTAAGTTAAATTAAAAGTTAAGTATAAATTCAAGTTTAAGTTCACTTTGAAATCTGAATTCAAGTTTATTTTCAAATTTAAAAAAAAATTGAAATGAAACAAAAGTTCAAAATATTTGGAAATAGGCTTTACAAATTCAAATTGTTTTAATACTTAGAAATGTTAAGTATGGAAAAGAAATTTGAATTTAAAAAGGAAAATTTAAATTGTTAAGTTAGTTAAAATGGATAATTTAATCATTTAATTAATTAACGAATTGGATGAAGTTAATAAATAATTAAAGGTTTAAATCATTAATTAAAGTAAATAATTTGAGAAGAATTTATTTATTAAAGGTTAATAAATAAATGAAAGTGATTAAGAAATTGAATTAATAAGGATTAATCACTAATTGAAATTAATGTTAGATATTTTGATTTATTTAAAGTCAATTAATTATGTAACTGGTTTAAAAGGTTGATTTAACTGATATGATAAATCAAGAATAATTTAATTGATTAAGGTGATTGATAAATTTATTTATATCAAATGATTTGTAATAAATTAATCAGAATTTGATAATTAATTCATAAGTAATTAATTTACTTGGAAATAAATTGAATTAATCAGGATTTAACGATTAATTGATTCTGCTTATAAATAACTATTGAATACTTGACTTTACTTATGAATGATTATATTATATGAGATGCCTTGAATTGATTGTCCTATTTGATTTGTGATGCTTTGTGATACATCCTGATTTATGTTGTGATCTGAAATTTCTATTTCTGTGATATATTGTTATGTGAATATGAAACCCTTGACCCGTAAAACGACATTTGAATTTCGATGCGACAGGGAGTCGGATTCCAGTTGGTTATCCGAAACCCACATCGAATTGTAATAGTGAATCTTTATGACTGATAAATTTATTTTATCTATGAATCTGTGAATGAAGATAAGCGATATCGATTTTACCACTTATCGATATATCTGTGATGATTGATGCTGCACTATTGTGTGTAAAACCCCTGGACTACACCATACACACACAAATATGGATTTCACGTGGAAATCGGTTAAATCACAGATAATTTAAATATGATGTTTTATTTTGAAATTGAAATTTTATTTTCAATTGATTTTGAAATTAGAAATTTGGGTTTAAAATGAAAAGCTTTGAAATGGAATTTCAAAGATAAAAGTTATTTTGAATAACTTAATCGAGTTTTGAAATTTAAATAATTTGATTTAAAATTTAATTCAATATTTGAAATTGAATTCTATGATTTGAAACTAGGGATTGAAGATGCTGTATATGTGGGTTGAACCATTTTAAAGATATTGATTTGGGAATTTGAATTTAAATTCAAAGGTTTTCACTCGTGTAAATAAAATTGGATTTTTCCAAAACGAAAACTATTGTTTTCAAATAATAATAGCTTTCATTTTAAGAAATGAATTTCCAAATTGTGTTGAAAGGTTTCAAGTTTGAAATAAAAATTGAAATGTTTTGAAAACTATAAAATGAGTCTTTGATTTAAAGACCGAATGAGTTAATCCAACTTGAAATAAAAATTGTTTTGAAAGGCTATGAATGAATCTTTGGAAACGAGTTTTGAAAGCTATAAGTTAAATCTTGATTTAAAGATTTAACGAGTTAATTCAATTAAAATGGAAATTGTTTTGAAATCCATAAATGGATCTTTGTGAATGGGGTTAACTTTGTGAATTGAATCTTTTTGTTTAAAAGATTGTAAATGGTAATTTGTTTTAACCATTTAAAATAAAGGTTTTGGGTAATAAGTTGTGACTTAATTGAAATCCCATATCCATACGTTTTAAATATTTCGCTCACTATTCGGGTTAGCCGAGGAAGGACCTTTGGGTCGTATAACCCATTCCGAATATGTGATACGTCGTTATGGATGGCATTTGTTGACCGGTGTTGAAGACCGGATATTTTTGAAAACGGAAGGATTACCGTCGAGTTACTCTACATCGGCTGATCTCCGGTATAGAGGTTTTTATCACCCTTAGTGACGGGAAGTCCGGACGTGATTGGAAATTATCCGGAATTGCAAGGGCTTCGTGAGAAGTGCCTTCGGTTCTGTTCGAACCTGGAACAGACTTGTATGGATTGTATGTCTGACATTACAAATTGAGATATAAAGCTGATTTCTTTCAAATACATTTCTGTTGGTGGCGGAGAATTTATTCTCTTAGCTTAACACCCTTCTCTGAGACGTACGAGCTCAGAGGTTATGTAGTTGAAATTTATCAGCGATATATTCCCAATTTGGTAATGTGGCATGCTGAGTGTTGCTGTGTGATGATCAGTGTTTGATCATTTGTTTGATCATTTTTCTTTGTGATCATTGGTTGATCATCTATTGACCCAAAGCGTGGCTTTTTGAAAAAGCGTAGCTTTATGGACGAGACTTCGTCGAACCTCACAACCCGGTAATGGTCGAAACAGGAATTGTGCGGCAAGGTTTCAGGGGTATCTTCCCTAGGGTATGACCATTCCTTCTGGAAAAGGGTAGTATCATGGTATGGAGCCCAAATACTTACTCATGTGGACACACTTTATTTATTATGTGTGATGTTGGTTATCGAGAGCTCTCGGATAAAGGTCCCAAAGGACCGGGGGTGGCATATCTCAGGTTTTGTATATTCCCCGGGAAGGGGGGTAGCCAGCCTTGTTTGGCAGAGAACGGTTTGGTTCTCGGAGCGTCCCGCCAGAGGCATTCTTTCGTGGAATAGGAAGTTCCTTAGCCTGACCATTTGTTGGAAATCCAAACAAAACAATACGAGCCCTGTACGGTTTTAGTTGTATTATCTGCCATGGAATGTGGTGGTAACCTGCTATTGAACATGGTAGCTATAGTAGGCATAAGTGCGAAATGTCTATGCTGGCTAAGATTGATATTATACTTTCGAAATGTTTTCTGCACTATGCACTAGTAATAATATCAAATGATTTGATTTTGCGTAGTAAGCATCTTTGACTATCATAAGGAGAAATCTTCTCCAATTCTGCGTTTGCATTGTGTGTGTGGCGGGAGGCCTTATGATAGTCTCATTTTCCAAAAGCATTGCGAATTGACTTTAAAACTCTTTGTTGTTCGTTTTTAAAGATAAACTGTTTTTGTTGCTCACACCAGTCCCATGACTGATCCGGAGTTTATTGTTTCTTTCCTAAACTCTGGATGCTCAAAATTTTTCTACACGGGCAGTCTAGAGTTGGGTTTTTCAGATATTCAGATTTAGTAGATTATCTGGAGCTAGTTCAGTCTTTGAATATGGACTGCACTTGCTTATCTTTGTGCATCGTTATTGGGAGTTCGAGCTATTTCTGGATTAGTGCTTTGAAGATGAAGATTATTCGCTGCTGTTGTTATCTATTTTCTTTCCGCTGCTATTTGTTGTATCATATCTCTGATGTATATTGATATTCATTGTATCACTCTGTTGTATCAGATATTGTATATCAATGCATTATTCAATTATTCCGCTGTGTTATTTACTTAATGTTGTTATAAGCTCCGGCGACTCGGATTTGAACGGTCGAATCTACGGCATTTGAGTATGATGTAAAGTATGGATGTCGATTTTCGAACGCGAAAATCCATGACGTTACAATCCCCGTACCATTTGTGTACTTATGTAATCACCCTGAGTTTTGTACTGTATGTTTCTTTAATTGTTGCCCGAACCTGATTTCATGAGTTGATGCATGCCATGTCTGATCAATGTGTGTGTCCGCCTAAGTATATGTTTACTGATCTGTGCACTTACACCTTCTTCCTACACTTATATGCATGTTCCAACGCTTGTATGCATGTTCCATGTAGAATTGATTTTGGTTTGTGCATTTCTTAGGTGCATGTCGGTTTGAACTGAAGTGATGCACTTGAGTTAAGCCCGAGCTTGCTTTGGCTTGACCTCATGCGCACTTGCACTATGTTGAGCCTTAAGGCTTGACCTTTGCATTTGTCCTTGAAATTTATTAATGCAAGCGCGTTTTGTGTATGTGCACGGCCTTATGCATGTACCGCGATACACTATGCGTGTCATATACTACTTGTGCACATTTATTTTTGGTTCCAGTTTAAAATACGAAAATAAACAACCCAATTAACTATGGTAGTATCATATTTAATTATATTCTTATTTTTGCAATATCAATTTGTTTCTTTTTTCTTTTTGCTGTGTTGTTGTTTGACAAAAAATGTAGAAGACTGGAAAAAGCAATTGGAGATAGAAATAGTAAATCAAATTCGAGTGAGTGAGTGAAATAAGTGATTGTATTGAAGAGTGACTGTTGTATATATGAGCGTAAAATAATATTGTATATGACGATGTAAAATATAGTGGAAGTTATGTACTATTTGAATATGAATTGAAGTAAAATATTTTTTAAATGAAATTGTGATTTGTTTATTTCAATCTGTGATGTTGTAATAGAACTATAACAAACACATTTAAAAATATATATGTGTTTATTATCATCAAACAAAATTCATAAACTATTATATTCTACAATCTCCTCCTTTTGATGATAAAAAACATATATTTTGGTTTTGTATCAAATAAATGTGTTTGATATAATGTGATCATGCTCTCCCTATTTGTATATTCTCCCTACAACTAGACTTCCCATACACAAATGCATGCAATTAAAAATGGAAAATTTTATTTTCCAAATAATTGCAAAAATAACTGTAAAAATAACTCTTGAATAATAAGAACACATCTCGAATATTAGTAAGGTTATTACTCAACCACCAAAATCTTGACCTACCCCCCCTTTTGTTATCATAAAAAAAATTGAAACAGAGATGAATTTTGATTAAAATCATAAAATCGTATCAAGAGAGAAACATATATTGCAAATTCAAATTAATCAAACAAAAATCATAATATTTTACTTATTAGACACAAATTCCACTTTAGAGTGATGAATGGTTTATGGTTTAGGAAGAATATATTGACAATAACATGGTATGCTTTGTAATTCCCTTTTTAAAAAATGTTGAGCACTTTCTAACAATGCATAACCATTAGGACTTTTAAATGAGGTTAGTAGTTGCTTAAAAACTGTCAAGTATTTTTTGTTATACCACCTTTTGACTAGGCAGTATATCATAAAAGTTGGCTAAATGGCTTCTGTGATCATCAAGGCAGGAAGCCGGAGAGACGGTTATCAGGCTCGGAAATCGATGTTATTGGAACTATGGACAATAGTTGGATGGATTCGAACCGGGTCCCAATCAAGGTGCAATCAATATGAAGTGACAAGGAAGGCCTTATGAGGCTACATTTAAAATTTCAAATCAATCGGGTTTCGTATGCTCGAGTTATGAACAAATGAAAATTTTATATGGATTAATCTAGAACGATCTATAAAACAGCGTAAATCGACGAAGATCGATCAATATCTCCAAATCTACAAAGCCAATGAATTTAAAACTTTCAGAGAATCAATATATTGAATAGTGGAGTCCACAAAAATGATTGCATGACAAAACTCCCAAATCTTGGAAAAAGAGGCCGATCGTTGTTGGAACAATCGTACAAATTAGCCAGAATGATCCATAGTTTCACGGAAAATGCGATAACTCACAAATGGTATGTAGGAATTTCACGAAATTTGGAGAACAAGTAGCTTACATCATGGAGCACCACCATGATCGATCGCAGCTCCATTGGAGCTCATATGAACGATCGGCCCCGATTGTTCCAATGGTGTGTGATCGATCCGAAAATTGGTGGACAGGGTTGTATTGATCTGGAGGTTCTTCTGGCGAAATTTCAGCCTGATCCATGCATGTCTTCACCTATAAATATAGCAGACTTGGCTCATTGCAGAGGACTTTTTGGCTGGCTCTCCTACATTACTTCTTATCTCTTCCTCCATTAATTTTCTAAGGTAAAAACAACTGTACTTGTAATCTTACAGTATAAAGAAAAGATTGTTGCAGTGGACGTAGGCCGAGTTTGCCGAACCACTATAAAACTTGCATGTTCATTTACTTTTCTACAATCTATTCTGTGATTGAATCTATATTTCTCTATTTGGATCTAAATATTGGACATTGGTGCTTTCACTTATAACATGGTGTTTCTGACCATTTTTGGCACAAATATTTTCTAACCATGCATAACTGCTAAAACTTTTAAATGAGGTTAGAAACTACTTGAATGTTTATCCCTCTCTTGTATATTAGTCTCATCCATGCGTAACGGTGAGGACTTTTAAATGAGAATGGAAGCACATATATAGAGATTAAAGTAATTCATCCATGCATAACCGTGAATACTTTTAAATAAGAGTGAACACTTTGGAATATAATTTTAAATTCCATAAAATTATAATTTCTTGCTTTAAAATTGGAATATAGTTTCTTATTTTCTTAGGAATACCAACTTCTGTACATTATATTAAATTTTTGGTATATGGAGTGTAAGAAAAATGATAGTGATAGAAATGATAATGGAATATGCATTTATTTCAAAAAATATTATAAAACTTGTTTAAGTTTCAAGGAGTTTTTAATCTATAATTCCTCTTGTTATGAAGTATAATTAAATCATTACCCATCACTTTCTCAATCACCATTAATAATTTTTGAAAAGTTTCAAAAGGTTCAAGCAGTCAACAACCATCTTTTCAGAGTAAATCCCTTACCAAAATAAACAAGAGTGTTTCCATCAAAGTAAAAATTTGAGTCATTTCAAAAATTCCTAAATCTAAATATGAAAATCTATTTTCTATAAGGGATTTTTGAAAACGATGTCTGCTAATTTTAAAGTCAGATGAAAATGCACATATGATTTCAAATGATGTGATGCCTAATGCCACTTGTACTCTAATTGTCCAAAATTGATAAATTAAGCAGACCATGTACTACTCAATATCACTCGAATTGATTTTCCAAAATTTTCAACAAGACCAATTATACCAGACAAAGGCAAAAACATTTATATCAAAGCATAAACACACACATTTCTCCAACCATTAATTTGTTAGTTGTGAACAAGGCAATGAAAGTAATTTTTTCTAACAAATCAATTGAAAATTCCTATTTTGACAAATCAGTCCATTTGAAACCAATATTTGGAAGCTTTAAGTCATTAATTTGATTTAGCATAAAAAATGAAAGTTTTAGATATTCAAAATTTATGCTCACTGAAATTGGTTTCAAGTCAAAATTATAAATCGATCAAAAGTTATGACTGAAATACTATAACTTATTTGTGTAAATCGAAAATACTTTTCAAGTAATATGCTGAAAGGATTGCTTTTTTTTTCAGTATTTTGCAAAATGAATCGGCAAAAAATCAAAATGAATAAATTTATAGTTTTATTATTTAGCTTTGCAGAACTTCAAAAATTTCATAAATCGGAGTAAAACTATTCAAATTATGATCGAAATACTACAACTGTGTTAAGAGTTCAGAAACAGTTTTCAAACAATATTCCGAATGATTTCAGTTTTTCAATGGTTTAAGCTCAAATTATGGAAAAAAACATAAAACTTATAGAATTTTCAATCGATTTTCTAGAACATCTTGAATTTCGCAAATTGGAGTTAAGGAGCTCAAGATATGGTAATTATACTATAGCAGTGTTAACAATAACATAACTAACAACAAGAATACAAAACAGAGTTTAGAGATCATATCTCTTCGATGTCATGATATCCAAAATATGTTGATCTCCACTTCAATTTTCTAGGCTAAGGAATGTTAGAATTTTTGCTCATCAACCATATAGCACAACTTGACATCTACCTCCATTGAGGTTCTTCCTTAGCCCGCTTTTGTACCAAATATTAGAAGAGTCGAGTGGTCTAACAAAGGATGTAGGACCACTCTTATATTTGTTTGTAGCCTTTGGTATCCAAACTCGTTTATATAACAAACTGTTAGCATCTACAATTATACCATTGGGAACCCAAACTTTTTTAAATTTCAAAACATTTACATTTGTACCTTTTGGAACCTAAATTTGATTAACAGTCTTGTTTTATTTCTATTCTAACATTTGTTTCGTTTATGCCCGCATTTTCCACAAATTAAACACTTTGAAAAATCTTTCTGAAATTTGACATTATCGCGATTTATTTTCTTGATTAGTTCAACTTTATCAAATCCAAGTCCTTTTCTATTCTCAACAAAAGTCTGACTTCCTAACAACATATTCAATGATTTTTCTCGCTTTAAAATTTTTCTTATTGGTGATTCAAGTTATTGATCCTTATATCTAAGAGCATTATTTCATTCAAAAGCGAGGTGCGTCTTTTGATAGAATTTTCACTTTTTGTGTCGTCGTTATTTTTCAAGGTCAAAATTTCATTTTCGAGACTTTCAATTTTATTTTTAGACCTACTAATTTCTTCCTCTAGAGATTGACACTTTTCACATTCTGAGTTAAACTTTTAGTGTTTTCCATCATCAGTTCTACCTCGTTATTTATATCAAGTAAACTACTTTTCTCTGATTCTAGTTTATTATATCGTTGTTGAAATCTATCAAATTTTGAGTTTAAGTCGTGATATACCAAATGTAAATCATCATGGGATAAGTGAGCTACCTCATTTAGTTCCTCGTCCATGTCGCTTGATTCTACCATCAGGCACATAGTGGCTTCTTCTTTTTCACCATCGATGTTCTCCTTTTCTTCTTTACTCTCATCCCATGTGGCTGTTAAATTCCTTCGTTTTTGCTTCTTTACTTTGTCAAGTCGATTCTACAGACAATTTGTTGATGTGACCAGGCTTCTTACATCTATGACATATGATTTCCTCCTCATCAGAATCATCCAGAACTTTGATAATTTTGGTTTTTATTCATTGGTTTATTACTGGATTTCCATGCTTTTGGGTCCACTTTTTGAATTGCTTTGTCAACAGTGCTAGCTCATTTATATCATCATCCTCACTATCGGTTGTACCCTTTAGAGCGATTGATTTCTTTTTTGAGTCTCCGCTTTCACGTTCTTCTCTGACCTTCAGCCATCTCATAAGTGATGAGATTTCCTATTAGTTCCTCTAATTTGAGCTATTTAAAATCTTTGGATTCCTGATTTGCAGTCACTTTGCTTCGAAATTTCCCGGGAGGATTCTCAGAATTTTCGAATCATCTACAATTCTATGTAAGCTTTTCCCAGCGTTTTGGACTTGAACACTATAGTTGAAACTCATCCATACATCTCCTTTATATTCTTGTCTTTTGACATTATGAAATTCTCGTATTCATTGCTGACCATGGCTAGATGAGATTTCTTGACCCGCGTGTACCTTCATGAGTTACTTCAAGAGTATGCCAGATTTTCTACGCAGTTACACAGTAAGAAACACGGTTGTATTCAATTTTATCTAAAGCACAAATAATAGAATTCATAGCTTTTGCATTAGACCGATATAAACTAAGCTCATTAGGATCCCACTTATCTTTTGGCTTAGCGAATTCATTACCATATATATTTACCATATGCAGACTATAACCAATTTCAACTATATTCCATGCATCTATAGCATCTAGAAAAAATTTCATCCTAGTTTTCCAATACAAATAATCAGTAGCATTAAACATAGGTGCCGTAGCAATATATTGTCCTTCAGAAAAACATTATTAAAACTAGCTATAGTTAAAAAAGTGAATTTTTCTACCTAGCTATGATACCACTTATAGGATGGAATTAACCCTAAGGGGTGATGAATAGGGTTTATAATTGTAATGACCGGGGATTTTTGACCCTCGAAAATCGACACTAATATATCCTCGTGTCGTAAATACAAGTGCCCAAAAAACATATTGTTAGGGGAAAAAAGAAATTAAAGATAGAACAGAATGTCACACGAATAGAATAACATATATTATTTCAATATAATCTTTACAGCCGAAAATTTTAAATACAATAACAAAGTCTAACCTAGATTCAGCCTGGATAGTTATAAATCTTTGTCCTTACAAATGATGACAACCAAACAAAACAAATGTAGTATATGCAGCGGATAATAGAATACGTCCATATGTAAATGAAGATCTCCATCTCTCCTCTGGAAACTCCAAGCATCTTCAACTAAACCTGAAACTATTCGGATCTGACCCGAGTAATAAAAATACCAGGATCAGGCTTGATAAACCAGCGTGAGATGCTCAAAACTTTAAATTCTGATGTAAATCAAAACCTTTGAAAAGAAGGGTATCTCATAAAACCACGCCCACACAAAAATACAGACAGGTTTTTATCTTATGATAACCAAAATACTTTATATCAAAACATTTGATATTATTCTTAATGACATTGGTTTGAAAACACTTTTAAAATAAATATATACACAATGAAAGTATCAATACCCGAACTAAGTCTATGGTAATATATTTGGACTAGGTCAACGAAATATACCTGAACGGAATATGTGATACCAAAGTGGTAGCGGAAACGTTCGCAAAGCATTACAACTATTTTGCGAATATAATCAAAAACCGTAAAGCTTATATTGAAATTGGATTTCCAACATGATGGGGAACTAGTGGCATTTTCCTTCGATCCACGTATAGCAACGTAGTTCACGCGATGCCTTTATCGCTTTTCTAAAGCAAGTCACTTGGAACTGCACTTGCTACACTACCAATATTCGGTAGCCTTATCGCTTTTCACAAGCAAGCCACTATATGCCTTAAGGATCCAGATTCCACCGGACTCCTCCATACTCATACAACCAATAACCTGAAATATATGCCCTGCAGGCCACATAATAACCCGTATCATCTCCGGGATGTGAGGCTCGTGAGGCTACACTCAATTTTAACAAAGCCACGCTTTGCTATTCACAAAGCCACGCTTTATTTTCCATAAAGCACATTACATTTAGAATGTCACATTGTCATTTCTTAATCACACAACTGATTTCTACCAACGTATAACTCATGAGCTCGTACGTCTCATGAAAGGGTGTTAAGCTAAAAGAAGTTGTCTTCTCCGCCACCAAACAGATAATACGTTGATAGAGATCAATTAATATGATCAGAAATGCATTGTCAAACATTCGTCCATACAAGTTCGTTCTGGGACTGAATGGAACCGAAGGCACTCCTCCTATTACCATTAGTAGCAAGTAGTCCTTGCCCTTGCAATCCGAAGATTTCAAAATACGATAGGACCACTGCTATAATAAATATCTCTATATTAGGAGCAACCTGGAGAATGTCAACAAGCATTCATTATGCTATGAAGATCTTCGGCCTTCAATACAACGAAGATTTTCAAAATGCAGACACCACTGCCATATAAATATACTGTAGGGTAAACCTTGGGACTCGTGACAGCAATCCCGACCTTCTAAAGATCCCCAGTCTTCAATAATCATCATCGTCAACATGTCTTCACTTTCAAACGTATACATTGGTTCGAAGTGGTTTTCGGATTGGAGTTCCCAAATCTGACCCCGGTTCCTTCGAACCAATCATCGATTAAAAAGATGTTAAGTTTGTATATGATCATCAATCATCAATCAATTTAATTCATCTTTTTATTCATTCATAGATATCTCTTAGAGATATAATCATTGAATCATTTCTTTATCTTTTTCGTTGTATATGGAATCATTAAGCCTCATTTATCAAATCATTTGGTAAATTTAAACCTTTTTAATCTTGGAATAATTCCAAATCAATTCACTTATTTCCAAATCATTCCTATGCAATCCAAGTTATTTAAATTTGAAAAACTATATCTTTTGTGCTTTGAAAAATTTAGATCTGAGTAAACCAGATTAACTATGACATCCGTCGGGCCAGTTCGGATAGCCAGGGATGGCAGGAAACTAGTTTTCCAAACTCAAGCCTAGACACTATCTCTCTGACACTCATAAGGCGGTCAACTTGTTTGACCGACTCTAAATCATTTACATATTCTACTAACTTTTGGTCATTTATTTAACCATTCCATACATCCTTCAAATCACCCTTAAAATACTTTATTAACCATTTAAAACTGTTTACAAAAGATTTGGAAAAGAATGGTTGCATTCAAAACAATAATTTAAAAGTTATATAAAAGTGCTACGAAAAGTGCTTTTAAAACTATATTGATCAAAACGACTTTTTATCATTTGAAAATTCATTTTTATAACTCAAATCATTTTTAAAATATTTTAAAAGATTCATAAGATTTATTCCATATTTTTAACCATTTTAAAATTTTTTATTTAAAACATTTGCGACTTTGGCCACCTAACTATCAAAGCGCGATTTTCTTGAAAACTTGATTTGCTCATATTTCAAAATTTACTAAACGAAATATTGATACTTTTCTTTTATTTGAAAACAATAGTAATAATAGTTCAGAAAATTCTTATTGCAAAGAAATCCGACTCTGATTCCATCCTATAGAAGGATATAACTTTTACGGCGCGAAATCGCGAACTCGTTACACGACGCGCTTATTTTTAACTCCAAATTCATTATTTGAAAAAACTTCTCCAATTTTCATTTTAATGTTTATAAAACATTTATAAACCTTTTTCAAACATTTAAACAAATATTTCCCATATTTAATCTCTTTTTCACTTTTAAATCATTTCATAATATTATATTATTATGATATTCATTTTCAACCTTTTTATATTCTTAAAACCATTAAGAGGCTAAATAAACTCCATATACACATCCATATGGATTTATTTTTCATTAATTAATCATAGTTAATTTCTTACCATTTTTATTATGATTTCTCATAATTTATCACAACCAAGTTGTCAACTATATCAACATCCATATAATCAACCATATAATCAACCAAGTTATCAAACATTCATACAAATCATTAAGAGATTAAATGGTCGATTCCACCAATCTTTTCTGTAGCTTCTCGAATCGATCTGGCACACTTCTTCTTCTTTTCCTTGCTTCGGAGCTTGCTGATCTCCTTTTTTCTTCTTATAGGGCTTGGCCTAGGCTTGGGTGGGCTCGGCTGACTTCTTGGAAGTTGATGTGCTCGGCCAAAGGGTAGTGATGGTTGGGCCGTGAGTAATAGAGAGGCATGGGAGGGGATTGACTAGTGTTTTGAGGTGATTTGACTTTGTATATATATGTACAAAAATTTATTTTATTTTCTACTAAAATTTCTCCATAAATGTCCTAAAGAAGAATCCATGGAAAAGCTTAGGAAAAGAGAAAGAAGAAGATGGTTGGATGTGTGAATGAATGAATGATAGGGTGCTTGTATTTATAGGCAAAAAAATGGAAAACATCCAAAACATCATCATTATCCATCACCATCACCATGTGCATCCACACCCTCTTTTTCCAACATGTTTCACACATTAGCCCCTTTCCTCCATGTGCTCCATCACCTCAAATCACTTCCAAGCTATCCGTTCATGTGCTTATGCATGTGGGTTTGGCTTACTTTGCTTAAGGGTGAAATGTTTTAGAAAATATATTTTCCTAAATGTGTATATATATTTGTATATGTTATATGTATGTACATGTGAGTATGTGGTATATATACATGCATATAAATATGTGTTAGTGTCATTTACAATGTTACAACGACTTACGTTCGTTAAACCGCTGAAAATCGGCAAACCGATTCCCAGTCATATTTTCACTTATAATTTAAATTACATATACATGTAAACAAAATTTGAAAACAAATTTCTAACCATTTTTAATTAATTAAAATGATCTCATTTTATTTATAAAACCATATAAATTTATATTAACAATTATTTATAAAAAGTGCATTTATACTGATAAACCGTTATCGATTTTCTTCATAATTTCAAATTGCTTAAATATTTTTATAAAACTATTATAAATCATTTATTATCAATTTATAACTATTTAAAATGAATTACTATCATTTAAAAACAATTATTTGAATAATTATAATAATTATTAAATCATTAAATCTCAATTTAAAATCATAAATCAATTATTAAATATAAGAGCATCACTAATGATGTCATCAATACTTTTATTTTCTCAAAAATAAATCAATTAATTTTGTTTCATATTGTTATTTAATTATAAAAATAAGTATATGTATCCAGCTCCGTGCGCTATGTTTTACGATTGTAGAGCTGTTTATCAATAAAATGGTTTTCGGCCATTTTATCAGAATTTTTCCGAAGTTCATATTTTTGTAAATACTTACTACCATTATTATTTATTGTTCAAAACATCATAATCTATGTTTTTAAAAGCTTATATTTGAATATTTTAAAAATAAATATAATTTATCAAACTGATAAATTAGCGGGTCGTTACAATAATAAATTCACAAGAATAATAAAATTACAACACATATAATAACATGGAAAATGCGAAAATAAAAGTGATATGCAATTATACCCAACTTTGGCAAAATCTTCACACTGCTGCCCTCGATGTTTCTACTAGAATTAAACAATCGACGCTTGCAGATCCTGTAAACTCAGGACCCACGCTAACTAGATTTTTCTAACCCTACACTCAAAACCCTGGCATAGCTCAAATCTCGAGTTGCGAGTTTTCGAACTATACCCCATAGTTCATACCTAGTTAAAATAGAGTTTTATCAAGTTAAAAAAACAAAAATACAATAGAATAAAAGAAACATAAACAAATTAGGCCCAAACTAATTTTATACAAAGAATTCGACCCAACTAAAAAAGATGCTTATTCTACCTTTTTATTTCTTCTGCTTGTATCTTTTTTTCAGGCCGATTTCTTTTCCTTTTTGCAATCTGATTTAGGGTTTCATTAACTGAAAGTTGCCACTTGGAATTTGTGACTCGAATCGCACTCCTTCTTCTTTGATGCTCACATTCTTCAATTTTGCAGCGATTGATTGTGTGGTTGCTTTAGTTTTTTAGAGTATCTAAGATTTGATTATTCGGTATGATTTTTGCCCTTTTCGATTTTTTATTGTTCTTGACTTCCATTCTTAATGCCGATGATGATATGGGTTTATATAGGAATATGTATATTTCATTCTGGTAATTTCAACTTGAATTTTTCAACTTTAGTTACAACAGTAACTCAGCTCTGCTCACTGCAACTGAGTGTGCAACTCAATTGCA
Source organism: Allium fistulosum (assembly GCA_030737815.1). Taxonomy (NCBI): domain Eukaryota; kingdom Viridiplantae; phylum Streptophyta; class Magnoliopsida; order Asparagales; family Amaryllidaceae; genus Allium; species Allium fistulosum. The sequence goes on along the minus strand of CM060903.1, from coordinate 1,317,638,391 downwards.
AGTTGCACACTACAACTGAGTGTGCACTCAGCTGCAACAGCAACTGAGTTGTGCTCGGTTGCTTTCAAATGAGTGTGCAACTCAGTTGCACACTGCTAGTGAGTGCATAACTCGGCGCAAGTCAGTTGCAATGACAACTGAGTGGGCAATGCACTCAGTTGCAGTGTTCAATTGAGTGTGCAACTCAGTTGCAATAGTGACCATGTGCAACTCAACTGAGAAATATGGTAAGGGCTGAGAAACATAATGCAGTAATTAGATTTATGCATTGTAGAAAAGATAATTGATTTAGGTGTAACCTCGGGAGACTGAAGTAATTAGATAATGAAAATATAGTCGTCAAATTCAAAGGCATGCAAGTACAGTAATCATATATGAATCTAAGGAAATATGGATTAACAAAAAATGATATGTTTTTAATGAATGCATGGTATATAACAGGAGACTTAATTTTTGAATTTTCTAGGGTTGTGTTCTGTTAAAATTTGATTTAATACTTCATGATTTAATTCCTTTAGTTTTAAACATCTCAAAATTTGTATCTTTTGGTTAATGATTCAGAATAAATGCTTAGCAAATACCCAACATTTATTGTCTTTTGGGTTGTTTATAAATCATTTCAACAAAATAATTTTGCTTCATCTCCTTTACAGTATTTGCACATGTACAAGAGTCTAATAATGACATTGTACCTATTTGATACTATATTCTTGATATTGATTAGAATTAAGTTTTGTAAAAAATTATCCAAAGAAAAAATAATTTGCTTGTTCTTCTAAAGTATATTTCACAAGTTTATTTATTTTTGAATTACATAAAAGAGAGACCTTCCTTGATGTAGCAACTTGTGTGTTTCAACATTATCTCATCCAAAACACACATAAACAATTTAAAAAATAATAGAAGTGCATATTAGTAGTAAAAACAATCAATTTAAAAAAAGGGTTTTTCTTGTTCGTTGAAACTGTGATATTATTTTTAAACTTGGACCACCCATTTTCCTACTATCTAGTGCCCAAGTTGCCGATTAAAACATGCAATAGGATTTTGGGGTTAGAGTAATTGGCATGAGATTTAATATCAGCCGACTAAAATAAGTCCTAAAACACAACTCCATTAAAAAAATTAATATCAGAGGAATTATCTTGCATAAGATTGTAAAGCATAATAAACTATTCATCTGGAGCGGGTTAGAGTTGGCATAAGAACAGTTAGCATACATAATTCGAGAAGGTCCTAAGCAGCTGAAAGAAGGTTCGCATAGCTGATTTAATTAAAGAATTATCAGAAGTACTTACTCTTTGGAAGCCTACAATCAAGATAATAGGGACCCAGCCAAGTTCATCCATATGTGATCGCAAAAATAGGCCCTTAACCAAATTCTCGAAACTGCAAACATAAAAATATTGTGTATAGATTATACCATGTTCCATGTTCTAAAGGAACCAAGCAAATAACTTAGCACTGACAACAATATATTACCTAAAATAATATTCAATAGGCTTTAGCAATATAGCACTTCTATGGTTATAAAAAGCATGTATCTATAGAAAGAAGACCGTTGCTACATGTCAGATTTTTATCTCATTGGCAAATGAACTATTTATGAACAAAGCAACAACAAAATCATGAATGAAAGAATAATAATTATATAATAAATTCATTAATTTTAGATTAAAATAATAACTTTATTAGTTTTTAAACTGAAGTGCTTTAGTGTAAAAACTGAAGCGCTTCGATTTTAGACTGAATACGCTTTAGTTTACACTGAAGCAAACTTCAGTTTTGAGATCCATTACTGAATGAGAGAATTATTAACCGGAGGTTATAAATGCGTGAAATGGGTAATAAATGAAATAGTCAAGGGGATAGCCATTGCCAATGTCAATGACTCTCAATAACTGAGATCTATTAAGGATCCAAGCCGTTCGGAAGCTCCAACCTTGAGAATGAATCCAACCACTTTGATCACCTGAAAATCTAAGAGTCTATCTTGTTATGAAGAAATACCATTAATTTAAGTTAGTTTAATTATTATAGTACATACATATAAACATACAAACACACATGCACACATGCATACAAACAAACATACAAACACATACACACATACATATACATATACATATACATAATGTATATATATGTAGATGTATATGTGTATGTGTATGTATATGTGTATGTGTGTGTATGTGTGTATATATAAAAGCTCATTCAACAATGATATTTCAGGAAATAGATTTGCTTATATATCTTATTTTGTACATACAAATGTTCAAAATATATAGATGTTATAATAAATTACAACACTTAGACCACAGCATGATAGCAATTTCAAAATCATGTACAGCAAAGCTTTTCATGTTACTACATAGGAGAAGGAAATATGTAGATGAAAATGGTAAAGCATCAAGGGTATTAAAAGGATATTGAAAAACTATGAAACAATAATTTAACTTGATGCTCCTAATGTAAAAACTTTACCAATGAAAAGTAAAAAATAAAAACATTGCTGCTTGTTTTTGTTCTTTTGAAATCTTTGGTAAAAGTTATTCACTCGATAAATTCATTTAACACAATATCGAGCATGAGAAAGAAAGATATAGGAAAGAAAATTTATAAATACAAAAAAAGGTCTATTATTTCTTTCTCGGTTCAGCATATGTTTCTCCTTTTACCCATGCACTGCACTTTTGAACTCGCACAAAAATTTATAGGATGTTGGCTCAAGTCTCTGTTTTGGGAAAAAACACATCGTTCCTGTATCCTTTCTAAAAAAAGAAAGTATAAACTAAGTTCCCCATTTTATATGTACAAACTTGGTATTAAAAATAATAGAACAGATATTTTGAACTACAATCTGCATTATTGTAAGATAGATTCGTATCACAGTAAAAAAAATTATAACTACAATATGCATTATTTTTGGACAAAATAATACAACAGTTATGTTAACTGTACTTAGAGAAAGCATATAAGTTATAAGATCGATTGCATGGTACAGTAAATTGAATGAATAATGAAAAGAGACAAAAGTAAAAGGAATCGATAGGGAAAGCAGATAAGTCAAAGAACTATGTACCTAAAAGAGCACATATCACCTTGCCAGGGGTTTTATATTATGTATTTTATAAATTAGCTTTTTTTATATCTGTGGCAAGTATTGAAAAAATAATGTTTTTATATCTGTGGCAGAGACCATAAAAAGACTATAAAAAACAGTTCAAAGTCAATCTAACCAATAATGATTAAAAAAGGGTTAAGCAAATGAAAATAATTAATGTAAGCCGCTTATGATTTTCACAAAAATGACTAACATAGCAAATTATTCTTAAAACTGTGGATTAACAGGGAGTGCAAGCCCAAGTGTCTGCTAAGAAGAAAACAATGTGGACATAATTGTACAAATTGGTTTCAAAGCTAAACATACAAAATGCAATTAAATGCTTGCTGTTATATTCCTATTTTTGTATACTTCATGGAAAGGTGACATATAATTATCTAGTATGGTCTCTTTACATAGGATTGGGGCCATGTTTCTTGCTTATTTTTCTCGTTATATAAGCAAAGATAATGGCTTGCTTATTTAGATTCCTAGTTACCATGTGTGCTTCATACTCTATGATTGTTGCGTTTGGTCATTATTAAAACTGTTTTGACCTTGCTAATAGCATATTGGCACAGGTTGGAGTGATATGTATATATTCTGTTCTTTATTAACTAGGCATGGACATGGATCCAACAATGCACAGCCTAATCAAAACGCAAGAAATTAACTAAAATCATGTTGACAATGGAGTATCTCCTAATCAAACACAAGAACCAAATACGAATCATGGTGATAGTGTAGCATCTCCTAAATAAACTAAAGAAGTAAATGCAATTCATGCTAAAAGTGTTGAAGAATGATTCAAATATGTTGATCCTGATTTGGAGTAAATAAGACCCAGTTTTTCTCCTTTTATTTTGTTATTCACTGGATAGGCTTTGTTGACAATTTCTTATTTTTTGCGTAGCTATTTTTGTGCATGGCTCTCAGTAAATCTTAGTATATAAAGATGTAGCAGGTTGAAATAATAGAGTAAGGCAGTTTTATAATAGTAGAACCTCCTCTTTACATTACTATCTTTCTCTCTCTCTTAATTTCCAACATGGTATCAGAGCCAAATGATCCTTAAGCTTGTGAGGTTAAAAAAAAAATGTGAGTGTTCTTCCAATGTCTACTTTAAACAATTTTTCAATTTCCATTCCTCTATTCAAAGGAGAAAATTATCAATCATGGGCTATCAAAATGAAATCATATCTTAAAGCTTTAAGTTTATGGGATCATTGAAAGTGATATTGATCCCACTCCTCTTCCACAAAATCCAACACCCACCCAAGTCAAAAAATATGACGAAGAAATGGCGAGAAAGCCAATAGCACTTTCGTGTCTACATGGGGCCGTGTCGGAAGAAATTTTCACAACTATTATGGGTTGTGAATCTCCCAAAGAAGCATGGGAGAAAATCAAAGAGAAGTATGAAGGAAATCATCAAACAAAATTAATGCAAATTTTGAATCTTAAGAGGGAGTTTGAAATAATGGGAATGAAAAGTAATGAAGGTGTTAAGGAGTATGGGAGTCGGTTGATGTCCGTTGTAAACCAAATCAAGCTACTTGGTGGAGAATTTACTAGCCAAAGGGTGGTGGACAAACTTCTTGTCACTCTTCCAGAAAAGTATGAAGGTAAAATTTCTTCACTTGAAGATACTAAAGATTTGTCTAAGTTAACATTTTCAGAATTGATCAATTCACTCCATGCGGTGGATCAAAGGAGGGCCATGAGAAATGAAGACGGTGAAAACAATAGTGAAAAAGCTCTTATAGCAAAGTTTTCTAATCAAAAGATGAAAGGCAAATCCCTCCAATGCAACAATTGTCACAAAATTGGTCATGAGGAAAATGATTGTTGGCATAAGGGAAAACCTAAGTGTTTCAACTGTCAAAAATTTGGGCATATGGCAAGGAATTGTAGGTTCAAAGACAAAGAGCAAGAGAACATGGCACAAGTGGTCGTGGAAGAGAATTTATTTTAGAGTTGTGGGTGAGATATGCACCATGGAGAGAAGTGCTCCAATATTCAAAGAGTAGAGTTGATGAGAAGTGCTTCAACAATTGAAGGTGATGAGAAGTGCATCACAAATCGAAGAGAAGTGCTTCGTTTATTATCTCAATAACTTTGAATCACGGGAGGATGTTGAAGAATGATTCAAATATGTTGATCCTGATTTGGAGTAAATAAGACCTAGTTTTTCTCCTTTTATTTTGCTATTCACTGGATAGGCTTTGTTGACAATTTCTTATTTTTTGCGTAGCTATTTTTGTGCATGGCTTTCAGTAGATCTTAGTATATAAAGATGTAGCAGGTTGAAATAATAGAGTAAGGCAGTTTTATAATAGTAGAACCTCTTCTTTACATTACTATCTTTCTCTCTCTCTCTTAATTTCCAACAAAAAGTGCTGTAGCTCCAAACATAACAGCCAGTCAAAGGAAAAATCAAACAAAACAACACAGTCCTAATCCACAAAATATCAATATAGACGGCAAAATCAGTTGTGCAACAGCAAACGAGAGCAAACTGTAAACCCCGCCCCGACAAGAGAGTATACCTCGACTTGGCTCCACAAAATAGCAATAAAGGCAGCAAAATCAATTCAACACATAGATTCACATCTAAAATAAATAGGGATAGAATTTGAATATACCTAGATATCGACATGAAAGGCGCAGGTTGCTTTGGTGGGACTGGAGTCATTGCCATGGTGGAATAAGGGAGCTCTGGTGATTTTCTAGCGATGATGACAGTTATTTGATGAAATGGGAAGATGATATAGGGGCAAATATATGTGCATGGATTTGAAACAGTGCACAAAAAGTAATGATATGGAAATAGCTTGTGGTACAAGCAACATAATTGAGGCAGGTTTGTGCAAACTGTTTTGTTCTTAAAAGAAATGCAGTGAGGAGAATTATCGAATTGTTGCTAGAAATGAAAGATTAGGTGTTCAAAAGTTAGGGAAGACATGGAAAATTACATTGGAATGAGCAGATTCATGAACATATGCAAAAGGGGCATGGATGAGCAGATACAAGAATTCGTAATTCAACAAATAATTGAACAAGAAGAAAGTTACAAGAATTAACAAAGAATATTTTGCAGGAATTATAGAACAGGTATTATAAATGCAAGATTGAACGAGAAATGGAAATTTGCAAGCTACCGATTACTAAAATTGAGATCAAAAGAACAAGAATTATGAACTAAAAATGAGTAAACAAGAAAGGTAAATGGCAAAAAAGAACAATAAACTAAATTGCAAATTAAGAATGAGAATAAGCTGAAAATGGATCTGAGTTCTTTTCTAACAACTGACTAAACTAATTAACAGAAAATTAAAGAACAAGAATTAACAAGAAGGACTGGAATGAATTAAGATTTGCGATTGAATAGAAAATGTAAGCTTACAGAGCTAAGATATAAAGCAATAAAAGATGATTAATCTTGCAAATGGGATGATAGATCTAAGTAACAAGTTTTGGAGAAGAAAGAACTAAGAACTAATCAACAAATGAAAGAAAACAAAATGATTAGCTTCAGATTTCTTCACAACACAAGTTACAATGCTTTAACATGCATTTATATAGAACTTCAAGCACTCACTCACCTTGACTCACTCAAACTTGACTCAACCAGACTTAACTCAACCAATTTGGTTCAACCACACTACAAGCATACAACTCAACACCCAACACAGAGGATCATAACTCCAAATACAACAGTAAACAGGCTTAAAGAAGGCCCGTATCAATGTGCACGTGCACACCTTGACATACACCAATATCTTGCATCTCAAGCCAAGTCTTCACCCATTGAAGCACATGTTACCTTTCTGCAACATCCAGCCACCGACTCCAGTGATGCTCTGACCATCTCCGATGAACCTGACTGGATTGTCATCTTCTTCCTTTTCTGCCTGTGAACAGCAGCCTCCTTTCTCCATAATAATGGCTACCAAGTTTTAGGTTGTTACATCTCCATTCCCCTTAAAACGGACCTTGTCCTCAAGGTCGAGTTGTAGCAAATGAGGTGGCCATGGTGGTTTTTATGGTTTGTGTGGGTTCTCATTGAAAATGATAGCTTCAAATGTTAAGAATGTTCTCTTGTCTTCCTCAATATAAATTGTGTTAGCACCCTCAATGAGCAAGATAAAATCACTCAAACCCGTAATGGAATCACTTGATTTCATCATAGTTATATTATCAGTCTTGAGAATAGGCCTTGACGATTGAATATGCACATCATGTGAATTAGATGCATGTGAATCCTTAGCTACTTTATTGCTTGTATCATGTTCAGTCTCAAGACTAGGCTTACCACTCACATCATCAAATTCAATAGCTAAAGGAATTAGAATTGTTGGCTCTAAACGATGAACTGTTGGCATACGAACTGGATTGACAGTGGTATATGTGTTAGATAGGAGAGGTTCTAGTTGATGATCAGCTGCAGTCTCGTCATCTTTGGATTTGCCAACACCCTCTTCTTCATTTCCAATCAAGTTTATTAAGTCCACAGCCCCACATGTATGTAAACCTGGTTTTTACATTGATGCCCCATATGAATTTTTTCATTATAGCGGCAACTTAGTTCATCTCTTCTCCTTTCCATCTCTTCAGGGTTGAATCTGATCACAATTTCTTCCTTGAATACTTGCCATGATCTATGATTTTGCACATTCTTTGTATACCAGATATACCATCGCATTGGCTCCTTCTTGAGATAAAAGGAACACGTATCCACCCAAAATCTTTCATCTGTTTGATGAAATTTGAAGTATTGCTCCACCTGTATGATCCAATCAGTCACACTCTCCTCATTATCAAACACAGGAAAATCAAGCTTGCGGGTGGTCATTGGTGTATTTCTTGGATCTGGGTAGTAGTAATTTTGGTAAGGTGGTCTATACTCATAGGGCAGTGGAGGTTCTTGAGGATAGTTTAGGGAGTTTTGATGATTTCTTGGTGGGTTTGCAGGCATTCTTGGAGGATGTGGCTGCAGTACTGGCTGAGGGTACATGACTTGCATAGGGTAAGGGTTTGGGTAAATTGAGGAATGTGGTGGTGGTGTAGGCTGTTGTAGAAAAGGATGGAAGCGTTGATTCTTGATTCGCTGGACATCTTGAACTAAAGTGATGAGTATATTGCATATACCATCAAAATTTGTATTCAAATCTTTATTTAACCGCTCCAAATTTTTGATAGATGGCTCGCCTAGATCTTTTGGAAGATGAGGGCCAGAAATATACTCATCTTGAGGCTCTGATACCAAATTGAAAGGCGCAGGTTGCTTTGGTGGGACTGGAGTCATTGCCATGGTGGAATAAGGGAGCTCTGGTGATTTTCTAGCGATGATGACAGTTATTTGATGAAATGGGAAGATGATATAGGGGCAAATATATGTGCACGGATTTGAAACAGTGCACAAAAAGTAATGATATGGAAATAGCTTGTGGTACAAGCAACATAATTGAGGCAGGTTTGTGCAAACTGTTTTGTTCTTAAAAGAAATGCAGTGAGGAGAATTATCGAATTGTTGCTAGAAACAAAAGATTAGGTGTTCAAAAGTTAGGAAGACATGGCAAATTACATTGGAATGAGCAGATTCATGAACATATGCAAAAGGGGCATGGATGAGCAGATACAAGAATTCGTAATTCAACAAAGAATTGAACAAGAAGAAAGTTACAAGAATTAACAAAGAATATTTTGCAGGAATTATAGAACAGGTATTATAAATGCAAGATTGAATGAGAAATGGAAATTTGCAAGCTACCGATTACTAAAATTGAGATCAAAAGAACAAGAATTATGAACCAAAAATGAGTAAACAAGAAAGGTAAATGGCAAAAAAGAACAGTAAACTAAATTGCAAATTAAGAACGAGAATAAGCTGAAAATGGATCTGAGATCTTTTCTAACAACTAACTAAACTAATTAACAGAAAATTAAAGAACAAGAATTAACAAGAAGGACTGGAATGAATTAAGATTTGCGATTGAATAGAAAATGTAAGCTTACAGAGCTAAGATATAAAGCAATAAAAGATGATTAATTTTGCAACTGGGATGATAGATCTAAGTAACAAGTTTTGGAGAAGAAAGAACTAAGAACTAATCAACAAATGAAAGAAAACAAAATGATTAGCTTCAGATTTCTTCACAACACAAGTTACAATGCTTTAACATGCATTTATATATAACTTCAAGCACTCACTCACCTTGACTCACTCAAACTTGACTCAACCAGACTTAACACAACCAATCTGGTTCAACCACACTACAAGCATACAACTCAACACCCAACACAGAGGATCATAACTCCAAATACAACAGTAAACAGGCTTAAAGAAGGCCCGTATCAATGTGCACGTGCACACCTTGACACACACCAATATCTTGCATCTCAAGCCAAGTCTTCAGCCATTGAAGCACATGTTACCTTCCTGCAACATCCAGTCACCGACTCCAGTGATGCTCTGACCATCTCCGATGAACCTGACTGGATTATCATCTTCTTCCTTTTCTGCCTGGGAACAGCAGCCTCCTTTCTCCATAATAATGGCTACCAAGTTTTGGGTTGTTAAACAACATGAAAGAAAACCCTGACTTGAACCGTATATGTCAACATGACTACGAGATCCCGAGAGCGAACTGTATGAGAAAACTCGACTAGTGAATATATTGAATCGGAGGATTCAAAACCCTAAATCGCCTAAATCGCAAGACAACGAAGTATTTCGATGATATGGGAATGCGCTGCAAATGGAGAAAGCAGGGAGTGAGTAAAGTAAAAATGGGAATTAAATAGCCCTCTTTAATAGCTCAAAGTATTTACAAATTTACCATCATTTCTAACAATTATAAACGTGGATCCTAGTTGTCACGGTTATTTTTGTTATTAATTTATCACGGTAATAACCGTGAAAAATTATGATAGAAAAAGCGTTACAAAACTACTCATTCGGTGTTGTACATCTTTCTCTCCATCGCTAGATCCACTTTGCCAGATAATCCACCTGCAACCGCCTACCATAACCAAATTGTCGCTCCACTTACAACCTCTTACAACTGGACCTTCCAAGCTCCATATTCACCACACCCTCAACCACCATTCGTTAGCCAATCCGACGCCCAAAACCTCCATCATTCCTGCCTGTGTCACCAAGCCTTAACCAGATCAACACAACTTGTCGCAACCCAGACCCACTCGCACCCTCTTAGACTTGAACCCATAACCAATGACACCATGGATATATGCATCTCTCTTACAAATCCAACCTGCAACCATCTCCCACCTAGACCCGACATCATAGTATTGACCCTTCATACACTTCTCGAAATCAGTTTCTAATCTATGTGTAACGACCCAGAATTTTGGACCATTCGCATCCATTATAAGTGTATAGGCAGACACTCATGCCGGAGTTGAATTGCTCAAAATACCGCGTTGTTAATTTAAATTTGGCAAAACTGAACATATACAGTAAATAAGTAATCACAGAACACAGACACAGAGTAATAAGTGCAGCGGAAATAAAAGAGATAGTAGTTTATGAAGCTACTATATGAATATATAAAATACATCAGAGTTTACAACAGAAGAGTAATACGATACATCAGATACAAATCAGAATACATCACTGGAATCATCAAATACAGAAAGCAGAATAGATGGCTGGATCTCCAAGCAAAGCTCCAACTTCAAAGGTGAGTCTCGAATACTGGTACACTCAGTCTGACCCGAGCGTAAAGCAAAACACAAGACACTCGAGTCAGGATTAACATTCTTATATTAATAAATCCAACTCAAGTGAAATAGCAATTGAAATACAAGTAACTCAAAGGATGTTTGGAATAACCATCCTTTAAGGATCCGTTAAACTATCTACTAGGTAGTAATATACGCTAAGTAGATAATGTCTATCAGTAATATGTAAAGATATCAAAATAGCGCTAAGTCATGGCCCATTCCACCCTTAACACATTTTTATTCCCAAAAGCATATACAAGACCGTAGTTTCCCCAAAACCGGAAGTCACCAGAGGGCAATCCATATATTAAAGGTACAAATCAAAATCGTAGTGGTCGCGCATAAATGGAATATAAGTATGACAAGGCACATGAGGCAATACCCAAGGTAGTGATACTACCGTTCGCCTGATCCGGACTGGTGAGAACGCAACGCCGCAGCGCCCGCAACACCGTGAAACAACACTCCCAAAATCAAGGGTGCACCAATCGACAACAAGTAATAAGTAGTTCGAAGAAGTGTGTCCACTTGAGGTAGCTAATCCTCCATTGGCCCGGCACAGCTCCTGTTTTAGTCATTTCCAATTTGACACAAGTGTCAAGGCTATCCATTATCGTTCTCTTTCTTCAGTCATCACGTACATCATTCCAACCACTTCATTCTGGATCAACACTCCGCGCATAGTTATTAAAGTGGTTTCGGTTCAGATAGAGAGTATATCCATTACCGATCCCGGTCTCTTTAATAACTTTCGCAATTATTACACCGATTGGTCGTTTGTTTATTTCAAAACCAAATCAATTTCAATTTCAATCAGAGTTTATACATCAACATTTCATTTGTCTTTCTAAACCATTTTCCAAAATTTACGTTTCAAAGCTTCCAATTTACCGTTTCCAAATCTTATAGTTCAATTTCAATCTTTATATTGAAAACGATTCAAATATTGATTCAAGTTCGTACAAAAGTTTCATTTCGAATCATTTAAATCAATTTAATTTTAACATTCAAATCAATTTACATTCATTTATCGATTTCACTCAATATCGTTAAATTACTTTATCATTCAAAACAATTTCTATTAAATTTCCAATTCATTAAATCAATTTCTTAAGTTCAACTTCATTAAATCAAAACTTACAATTTTGAATTAAATTAAATTCGTCAAATCAATTCATTCAATTACAAGACTTACATTAATTCCAAAATATCACATTTTCATTTTTTGTTAAAGAAATTCAATTTCACTTATTTACTTACTTAAATAATTTTCCAAAACTTAATTAATAAAGAAACTCAATTTCAATTATTTACGAAGTAAAATTCACTTATTCAAAAGTTCAATTTTCTTATTAAAGAATTCAATGCAATTTAATCATTAAATAATTCAATCTTATTTAATTATTAAATAATTCAAAACTTAATCATTAAATAATTTCAAAGTTTAATAATTTCAAACTCAATTATAATTTCAAACTTAATTATTAAATAATTCAAAGTTTAATAATTTCAAACTTAATTCAATCATTTCTCAAATTAAACAACATTCTTTCATCAATTATATTGTTAATATTTTGTTTCAGATTATTAAATATTAACATTTCCTTTCCTTAAAATTCAAATTTCAACTACATTTCAAAACCATATTATTTATTCAAGTAAAATCTTCGTTTTATTTTAAATCAAATTATTGACCAATCGGGTTTTATTTAATTTCCTATCCTAGGTCAAAGTTTAATTTGGGTATTTATCATTTCAACCCGATTCCAATTCAATTCAAAAAAATCAAAGCATAGCAAAGGGAACTTGCAGTGTGATAACTGGGATGGTGTCAAAGTAAATAAACAAGCAATAACAACAATCAATAACAATCCAATAATCAATTCAAATAATCCTGAAATAACCGTATTAATTCACATTGTTATTTGTACGAATTAATATAATTATTTCTAGAATCTACACTATCATTTCATGTAGATTAAAGATTATTACATTACGGTTTTCACTTGTCATTCAATTTCAAATTTTTACACTACAACCATTAATCCAATATACGTTCAATGGTTCAAAGTGTAATTATCACTATTTTACATGTCAATTAATTTAACAAATAAAAGGGGTCATATTCAACTAATCAAATTCAACATATATGTCAATTTTAATTATCCTACGTCAAATTTACTTGCATAGTATTTATCACTTTATACATTTCAATTTAACATCCAATATAAACAACAACAGTCAATCAATTATCAATCAAACAGGATTATCATCGTATAATTAACAGATAATGGTGTCAGATGTCATAGGTGAACTGATACAGGTAATAACATATATAACAGTGTAATTAACTAACAACAGTAAATTTCAATTGTCGTTTCAATTGAAATCAAATTTAATAAATAAAAGAACGTTAATCGTGAGTTAGTTCTCACCTTTCGAGGCTAGAAGAATTTGATGACTCGACAAGATACGAATTGGATCACGATCTAGCTCATCGAACAATCCAAGCGATAATTCAAAGCAAAGTGAGGTGGGTACGAGTTATACGGACAAAGCTGATAAATAGAAATAGGCGAAATCAAATCAGAACTGGATCGATGTAGATAATTGATACAAGTGAGCTTACATATGACTATAAATATAACTATATATATATATATAATCATATTTTTAAATTCAAACATATTCATATTTAATATATACATGTATTTCAAATTTTTTTTATTCAAGTTAAAACGTACATATATATTATTATTATATTAAAATCAAAATTTTAAACCCACATTACAACAAGCATCATTATTTTACATTTAAACTAAATATTTAACAACAATTATATTATCTTTCAAAAACTTCCATATAATTATATATATCAAACTATTCATATACGAACAAATGTACGTACATAAAATTTGAAAACAAAACTATATATAACAAAGACTGATAAAATAAACTTCCTGTAGATTGCAAATTTACCCATAGCATAATATATTTTATGTATATAAGTCAACACCATTTTTTTTATGTTTTTTTTAAATAATAAAGAAAACCCCACTCGAATAAGTATATAGACTGTAAGCAAAACATACGTTAAGCCCAAACAGAACTGACGCAAAATCAATTATATATGTATCCACTTTTATACCATATATAGACATGCGATATGTAAACACGGTGTTACTTCATTTGAAATGTTATATACTCACGCTCATGCAATGTATAAACTGGGAGTAAATATAACACTACAAGGACGGCAGCAGATAGCGACGGCTTTTAGCTGTCGCCGGCCGTCGCTATCTGTCGTCGCTATTTGCCTCGTCGCCCAATAGTATGGCGACGGTTTTAGCGACGGTTCCGTCACCAAAATAGCGACGGCTCGCGACTGCAAATGTGACACGTGGAAATTTTTCAACGTTTGCCTGGCGTCACTAGGCGTCGCTAAGCGACACAATTTTTTGGCAAAAAAGGCGTCACTAGCCGTCGCAAACCGTCGCAATCTGGCAACCTACAGGTCGTCACTAGCCGTCGCAAACCGTCGCAAATCTGAAGCAATTTTTTTTTATTTTCAGAGCACTTCCCCACTTCAAACAACAACCATCATATAACATCATCACAGCCAATATACACCATATTCATCAACTATAGCCATCATATATCCATCATATAACATCACCATACATTCAAACAATATAAAATCCAACCAAATATCATTTTCAAATCCAACCAAATCAAACAATATAACATCCAACCAAATCCAAAAATATGTACATAGTTATCCCGACATATATATACATAATAACCAACCAAATCCATCAACTAAAAGTTATCAAAATATGTACATAATATCCTGAAATATATATACACCAAACTAACCAAAATGTGTATATACCAAACTATAACACGAGCAAACAAACGTACCTACTCCTCGCCATCGCTGCCGTCCTCTCCAGGCATCGTCCCATGCTGTTGTAAATAAGCCGCAATCCGCTCATCCAGCTGTTGCTCAAAGAAACTCTTCCTCCAGTCATTTATTTCTTCTACCGTCGCCCTCAACTGAGCAATCTCCGCATCTTGCTGCGACCTCCTGTATGCACTCTGCATTCTCATCGCCTGTAAAATAGTTCATATGCATGAGTAATATTATTAAAATTATTTAACTATTCATATGCATAAGTAAATTTATATATTAGTACATATCAAAATTTACCTCCACATTTCCATAGCTATACCGACGACTGGTCCGAGAAGGCGGGTCAATAATAGCATCCCAAATATGGTTCTCCTCCTCTAACGTAAGCTCTTCCCGACCAGTGGACTGTGCTACACGAGCCCGCTCTGCTTCGTACCTCTCCTGCGATTACAAACAATTGTTTTACACGGTAAACCCCAAACTTCAAATTTTTGAAAATAAAATAAGACAAAATATTATTATTAACAACAAATTAATTTACCATTACGGATTGTGATTTGTCATCCGTCCACTCGTACGAAACATTGCCCTCTTCGTCAGTCCTCTCCACGGCATGCGTGGCCTTGAACAGCTCCGCCATAGTGGGCTCGCGGTTATATCTCGCGGCCTGAAAATATATAAATATTATTGCTGATCTGATTATAAAAAATTGTAATAAAATGTAAACACAGTTTATAAATTTAATTACCAGCTCTCTCTTGTGCTCCTGAAAGGATTTGGAGCCACCACGGTGCAATGTAGGATTTTTATTCCTGTTTGCCCGGTTCCGCGCAGATAACTCCTACAAATTAAAATAAATTATCACGTATATATCTTACGAGATTTATATTAGATTTAAATAAAAAAAACATATTTTACTTACTTTTACTGCCGGACTTTCCCAAAGCCGAAGAAATTCATTCCATACATTCTCACCCATCCAGTTCGGCTTTTTCCCTGCATTCTTAGCCTTAGACAATGTATCCCTGTAATTTTTTATCATTCGCTTGTTCCAGTGATTTAAAAAAAATGTCTAAGTCGTCAGGGTCAACACGGACTGCAGCCTGTAAATTAAAATTATTTTAAGTTATATACAGTATATTAATTAACAACTGAAATTGAAACTACTACTTACAAGTAAATCCGCATGTATTGCGTTTTTGACGTGCGGGGGGATGTCGTCCCAGCGAGGCCAACAACCATCCATGCGGCTCTGAAATGCCTTTCTCGAAACCTATAAAATATAATCCGATGGTTCCACCTCAAAGCCACTGCAAAAGTTATGATATACACGTTTAGTGCATTTTAAAAATTATACTTTAAATAAAATTGATACTTACCCAGCACTTCTAGGAACGACTTCTGCAGTCGGACGTAAGTCCGGTGCAGTGCCACTGCCACCTGCACCGGGAGATGGGG
This sequence comes from Allium fistulosum, assembly GCA_030737815.1. Classification (NCBI taxonomy): domain Eukaryota; kingdom Viridiplantae; phylum Streptophyta; class Magnoliopsida; order Asparagales; family Amaryllidaceae; genus Allium; species Allium fistulosum. Next base: position 1,317,622,168 of record CM060903.1, on the reverse strand, counting down.
ATGGCGTGCCTGTCATACTTCGTCTCCTGCCAGACATATCTAATATAGAAAAACAATATCATCACAGAACAATTATAGAAATTCACTACTACATAGCATGTTTCGATCAATTTCACAGAACAGTTATAAACATTTACTAGTACAAAACAAGGATAAAAATTAACTAAATGATCATCACAGAACAATTACAGAAATTTACTATTACATCGCATGTTTCAATCACTATCACATAACAATTATATCAATAACGATCAGTCTTCATCGTTTTTTGATTCAGACTCAGTCTCGTATTCTATCTCATTTTCTTCGGTACTTTCGAATGCATCAAATAGGACGTTCGATTCATCATTCAAAGGCCCTACATCAATATCATCAGTTATTATTATTTCTGTATTTGTTTCAAGATCGGCTTGATATGCTGCTTCATCTGGAATATTATTTCCATCAAACGTAAACCTTGGTTTCGTTTTGAAAACAGCGGACCAATCCGCTTTATCTCTTTTCAAAGATGGATACGGAGCAAAATAAACTTGTAACGCTTGCTTGGCTAATACAAAAGGATCGTACTTATAGTAGTGTGATGTATGCCTTATTTCAATAAGTTTGTACTCTTTATGCACGTTGATTCCGGAACCAGGAACGTTACTGAACCAATTGCACTTAAATAAAACAACCTTTTCTAATGGTTCAACATAATATGTCAACTCTACAATCTGTGTTAAGACGCCGTAAAAATCTTTTAAATGCTCATCTGGATCATCACTGCCTTTAACAAATACCCCGCTGTTATATGTTAATTTTTCAGCACCGTAATCTTTCGTGTTGAACTTAAACCCGTTGACGAAGAATATTGGATAAGTCTTCACATTTCTTTTCGGTCCAATCGCAAGATGTTTTAAGCCTTCATCAACGACACAGTTTCTTGGCTCATAAACATAGTTCAAAAACCATTTGGCAAATTCTTTACTGAGATCGCCAGCTGGATACTGTGATTCATAGATACTGCATATATGTAATATGTGCTATTATTATTATGTACGTACAAGTAAATTACAAGTGAATTAATTATTACCTGACAAATGGTGCGACTTCGACACAATTTAAAAGAACATACGTGTGCGCTACATGGTGGTCTCTATCGTCCAACCATATTTCCACACATTTTCCACCAGGTCTACCATGTTGTCTAAAAACAGATAACATTGTTTGAGAAGAATTTTGTTCAACGACTTCCTCATTTCGAGGAACAGTTACAAACGATAAGTTCACATCGTCCTTGAAGTAGTGAGAGAAAAAAAATGAGGCTTCTTCTTCAAGATACGATTTGCATATCGAACCCTCTACTCGGGCTTTTTGTCGAATCTTCTTCTTCAGATGATTCAAGTACCTATTAAGATATTTATTACATATTTAGATATACAAATTTGAATTTGAAATTGACATGAACATTGCACATGTTTTACCTCTCAAACGGATACATCCATCCATATTGCACAGGACCTCGAAGAAGTGCTTCGGATGGAAGATGAATAGGTAAATGCTCCATTACGTTAAAAAAACCAGGCGGAAGTATTTTCTCCAGTTTGCATAGTAGTATGGGTATTTCTACTTCAAGTTTACGTATACGATCCACCTTTAATGTTGTCGAACAAAGCTGTTTATAAAACAAACATAACTCTGTTACGACGTTCCATACTTTTACGGGCAACAGTTCTTTGAAAGCCACGGGTAGTAAATATTCCATCATGATATGACAATCGTGGCTTTTCATCCCACTCAGTTTACTATTTTTGAAGTCAACACATCTACGAAGATTGGAAGAAATCCCATCAGGAAATCTTAAATGTTCCACCCATTTTAGCACGAGTTTTACTTGCTTATTGTCTAGCTCATAGCACGCTTTCGGTTTTTTATTGTCATTAGGCTTCATATGAAGTTCCGGCCGCTTACAATAGTTTGCTATATCAAGCCTTGAATTCAAATCGTCCTTGGTTTTGCCCTTTACATTTAGAATTGTATTAAACAGATTATCAAACACGTTCTTTTCGTTGTGCATCACGTCAATATTATGTCGGAGTAAGAGATCTTTCCAATATGGTAACTCCCAAAATATACTTTGTTTGCACCAATTATGAATGTCTGACTTTCCTGGGATTTCAGTCTGGACTCCAGTTTCATGTATCTTTGGATAGTCCCTTACAATTTCGTATATTTCCTCGCCTGACCAAACCTTGGGTGGTTTCAGATTCTCTTCTCTGTTAGCTATGAAAATTTTCTTATCTCTTCTAAAAGTATGATTGGGATGAAGAAAACACCGATGACAATCAAACCACGAAACTTTCTTCCCATATCGTAACGAAAATGCTCGTGTTTCTTCCATACAATAAGGGCATGCTAGACGACCGGCCGTACTCCAACCAGAAAGCATCCCGTATGCAGGAAAATCATTAATAGTCCATAACAAAGAAGCGAACATACGAAAAAAAATTTTCCTTGATACATCGTAAGTTTCGACTCCTTCATACCACAGTTTCTTCAACTCGTCGATCAATGGTTGTAAATAAACATCAATTCCTTGGGTTGGATCATGAGGGCCGGGAACAACAGTGGTGAGAAACATATATGGTGTCTTCATACACATCCATGGAGGTAAATTATACGGAGTAACGATAATTGGCCAGGATGAATATTTACTACCAAACTGTGAAAATGGTGAAAAACCATCCGTACATAAACCAAGTCTGACATTACGGCTTTCCGCAGCAAATGCGGGATAAGTCTTATCAAAATGTTTCCATGCTTCTCCGTCGGATGGATGTATCAAAGTTCCTTCTTCCGCTGTTCTCACACTATGCCATCGCATATGACAGGCCGTAGCAGAAGATGCATATAATCTTTGAAGTCTGGGAGTGATGGGTAAATAATGCATTCTCTTGTACGGGACTTCTTTTCCTTTCTTCTTTCTTGGTTTGTATCTTTCTTCGTTACATATTTTGCATTTTCTGAGGACAACGTCGTCTTTCCAATACAACATGCAACCTTTCACACATGCATCTATCTTCTCGTACGATAGACCGAAAGCGGACATTAATTTTTTTACTTTATAATGACTATCGCACATCAGATTATTGGGTGGCATGTGTCGTTTTGCAGCTTATACAACTGCTGTAAATGCAGCTTCCGTAAGGTTGAATTTTGATTTCATAGTTATGTATTCGGCGGTTACTGAAAGTTCGGTTCCGCTATTACATCCATCCCACAACGGCCTCTTAGCAGAATCCAACAAATCGTATATTTTTTTAGCTCCTGCAATCGGTTCTTCTTCGACATTTTCGTCTTCATCGACAGCTTCAGTTGTAGGAAACATTGATCGTGCTGCATCATCCACCATATTTTCTATCGGATTCGTCATCATATTACCGTCCTCTAATAGTTCAGTATTAGGTGTAGGTTCAACAAGTTCTCCATGACGATCCCAGAAATAATAATCAGGCACGAAACCATATTGATACAAATGTACTTCAACTATATCCGGTTTCCAATGCTTCAAATGTTGGCACTTACTACACGGGCAACGAATTTCTGTGTTGTTTCGGTTATTAGATTTAGCAAATCTAATAAATTCGTGTACACCGTTGTAGAAATGTTGCTTTATTGACCCCTTCTTTCCAGTTCTGACTTCATACATCCAAGTACGGTCGAGAAAATAATTGAACATTTTTCCTGATTTGAAAATGTATGTTAGACACTTTAAATCATTAATTTTCAACCATTCTCCATTGTAAACAGTTCACCGTTGCAGAAAATTCAAAATAAAAAATTCATGGGATTTTTTAATTTTTTAGTATTTTGGTTTTCACTACGGTGGTCAGTCATCCTACTTCCCATTACAAACACAATAACGTAATTACATTTTATAAATTATTTCAGATTAAACGGTTCAACAAAATTTCGGCAGCACTTCCCTTCTGTTCCCTGTATCGTACACAAATGCGTGTACACAGAGAACGTAAAGGAAGCGCTATCGAAATTTTGTAACCGTTTAAAATGAAATGATTTATAATATGTAATTACTTTATTGTGTTTGTAACTTGTCCAATACAGGGACAAATCCGACAAATATTGTATCAGATGAATATAAATGTCCGTTCCGTTACCAAAACGAACATCCATATAACGATCATATACAACACTTGCCAGACGGGGCCAAAGCCAATCTAAGAGATAAAAAAAATTCTTTAAATTTTATCAAAATATTGTTGTTCTTTTCAAATTTTGACAATGTTTCAACTATTTAAATTTTATTTAATAAATTTGTATATTTAAATTTTAGTTCAACATTCAATTAACAATTTTAGTACAATATTCATTTCTTTATTTTACGACATAGATTTTAGCGTAATCTTTGTTGTTGTTATATTCAATTCTTAATTTCATTACAAAATAGATTTCAGTACAATATCAGTTGTTTTTAAAGTCATTTCCTAATTTTTTTTAAAATTAGATATTTGTATAATTTTTAAGGCTCTCATATTCATTTTTAAATTTTCTATATAAACTTTATTTTTGTACAATACTGTAATTTGTAATTTATCAAACTTAAATTTGTACAATACTATATAAACTTTATTTTTGTACAATACTGTAATTTGTAATACTCATATTTGCAGAATTTAGATTTTAACAACTTAAATTTGTAATTTATCAATTTCATAAATTATGAAATACTTTCATGTAAACTTATCAATAACCAAGTTAATCATTAATATACACTATTTTTTCGCCTAAAACAACTAACCATATTAATCGCCAACACTAATCATCTACATCAACCATTTATCAACTTGATCATCATGATAAACTAGTTAATGTAATACGAAATAATTCAAGTTCATGATAATAAACTAATTAATTTATCAAATCAACATACAACACTACTAATATCTAATCTAACAACACTACTAATACCCAATTTAACAACAAATCATAATTGACTTAGGAATTTAAACTAAACCTAAAAATATCAAATTTACATTCAAAATAGAGATTAGAAGCATACCGACGTAATTTTGGGTGATTTGGAGGCGTTGAAAGCTGGAGCGACGGCTATGGTGACGGGGGGCGTCGGGGGGGAAGGAGGAGGTGATTTGGGGGGAAAAAATGGGGAAGAGGGAATGAAGGAGCTGCAGGTCTCGGCAGATCTGTATACTTCGTATAGCGACGGCTAGCGACGGTTTGCGACGGCCGCTTTTTTTAGCCGTCGCAAACCGTCGCTAGGCTTCGTCGCTATACGAAGCCTTTCTAGTAGTGTAAACAGCCTACATACATAAATATAAAACATATATAAACACTTCTCTGACAACCTTCCAAAAGCAAGCCAACTTATAAACTTTATAGAGAACATGCAGCTTTATGAAATGTGAACAAGCAAACCTTTTATATAAACTAATCTTTAAACCTACCTATATTATTATACGTATAATATATAACTCAAATTCAAAACAAGCTTAAAAAAAAAAAAAACTCACGACAAGAAGAAAGGTGGCTGTGGGGAGTGAGTTCGACTGTGGTGCTGGACAAAGATGGAAGGGCGCGTGGGGAGGAGGAGCGGTTGCCGAAAAGGAGGGGTTTGAGAGCGGAGAAGAGAGATGTAGGGGAAGTCAGGAAAATGAACGTCACTTATTTTCTTTCAAAGGCAATAGGCAAAGAGAAAGGATTTGTAAAATATGAACGTAAAGGCTTAATTTCTTTACATGAATCAAAACCAAAGTCGAAATACAGAATTCAAGAAAATAATAGTGGCTGTTCATTCCAACTGAGCAAACGAATGGATATAAACAAATAACGCATAGAAAAATTACGTTGAAAAGTGTAAAGCCAGCCGTTTGAATTCAAAACAATAATGACGAAAGGTTACTAGTGAATAACCGGTGAAATATAATAATAACAAACAGCTATTAGTTTACTGCATTGGAAAATGGAAATGCATAGAGGAGCAAAAGACTAAAACAATTATCGGTACGGCTACCGATCGCCGGTTTCACCGTGTTCCGGACATCAAAATACCAAATTGAATATGTCATAGAGATCAACACGATGAGATGATCAAAACGATATATAGATATCGGTGATACGATTGAATTATAAAATTTCGAATTTTCAACTGGCGGAAAATGCAAGAAAACGCAGAAAAATAAGATCGACGGAGCCAAAGATGTCCGAATTTGGAAAAACGACAAACTAACATCTTGCTCAGAAGATGGTTTAGAATTTTTCTATGTAAAAATATTTAGGTTTCGAAAACATTTTATTTTCATTGCTTTTTAACTGAATAAATTGAAGTGAATTTACGCGCGAAATAAACTTTCATATTTTCGGACGGAAATTTATCAGTTGCTATGTTTAACTAAACGCATTCCAAATATCAAATTTATATTTCAAAATTTTATCGTTTAAAATTTCAACTAATTGCGTTATTAAAATAGTTGAAATTTACGGGTCGTTACACTCTCCCCCACTCTAAACTTTTCGTCCCCGAAAAGGAACGAGGTAGGAGAATAGAAACAACCTAAAGAAAAACAGATTTGAAATACAAAATAACAATTAATTTAAACCATATAAATTAAAATTTAAATTAATTGATATTCAATAATTGATTTAATCCATTTGATTTCACTAAAATCAATCTCAACTATTTCTGAATTCATTATTTTATTATCCAATTATCTTTAATTATCAAATTCCTAAAATCATAAATTAGAATAGTCATTTAATAAAATCATATTTATTCATCAAATTTAAATCTTCTTTATTCCAAATTATTATTAAGTTTATTTCACTTAATATATCTTATTACATATATTTAAACCATATAAATTTCAATTTAAATTAATAATTCTTTTCAATTTGGTTAAACCCATTTATTTTAAATCAATAAATAGTCATTCGATCTACATTTGTTAGTTCAACTGTTAATTTCTAATCATATAAATTTCATTTTAAACAAATTAATATTCACTAATTGATCTTGATTCAAGGTATTTCATTAAGCTGATTTAATTCAATTTGTTAATTCTTTCAGAACAAAATTTACTTTATTTATCTCATTCAATTAACTTATTATTCTATCATCTTTATTAGCATTTTTTTTTTCAATCTAAGAGTATAACATTTATTATAAACACTCAAATTTTTTATTTACAAAATTATTTTATATCGTATATTATCCAATTACATTTTTAACTTCTGAATGATTTAGGTAAGTTGTATTAGAATGCAGTTGAACAATATACAAATAAAATTTTCCCAATTCAATTATTCAAGTTTTAAATATTTATTCCAAATTTTGGTTTTATTTATAATTAAAATCATCCTTTAACAAAATTTAAGAATTAGATTTCCGATTAACTTTGAACAATTTAGAGATATATGTAATATATTTATATTAAATTAAATTTAAAAATAAGATACCTATATATATAAATCAAATTATACTGAAGAAATTCAAATCAAAATATTTTTCCAAAGCAAAACCGTAGCAAAGCTACAGAATGGTTTCTCCACTTCGAAACTCGAAAATGAATGTCGATGATGCGGCCGCCCTCACCGAGATTATTTTCCAGCGACAAAGAGAAGAGTACTGATTTCATCATTTTAAAATTATTTGAAAACGGTTTCTATTTGAAAATACCTTCAATAATATACATTTAAAAAAAAAAATTTAAAAAAAACCAAAGTTTTGAAATCACTGGAAATTAAATTCTCAAATTCTAAATTTTAAATTCATTTAAATTTCTAAATAATTCTATAAACCAACTTTTATAATTCCATTTATTTTTATGTTGGAATAATCAATGATTTACAAAACAAATAGTGAAAATCAAATATTACCTTTCTGACAACCAATTCAGTTAACAATTCAATTTCAGAAAATTTATACTTATATATAATATAATCATACAAAAATTATTTTATTTACCAAATTTTGAAAATACTTTTGTGTCAATTTGCTCTGTTCAAGTGTTTTGGAAATCATATCGATAGCGTTGATCAGACGAATCGATCGAAAACCCAAATCAACATCAACAACTCAAACGACACAATATATTTAAAACATTTATATATTAGTTTACAAATAGATTTCTTTGCTCGACGATACAGGGATGAATTTTCAAAATAAGGATAGGGTTTCAAATTTGATGGGCTCAAATCAAAGAGAATTTTGATTCGAAGATAGGTTCAAAACAGAGATAAGCTGATGAAATAACGAAATAGAAAGATGGATAAGTTTATATAAATCGCGGGTAACCTTAACCGGGTCGACCGTGACTTCAAGAATAAGATCAATGTAGAATTCCGAGGCAAATCGACATTGATCTCAAGAGAAAGAATTTGGCATAGCAGGTGATAGATATCATCGTAAACCGAGGATATAGAAATCTCCGGTAAATCAATGCTTATTGTAAAGGAGTTTTACCCCTTTTGAAATCATTCGAAATTTGGCGAGACCGCCGATCCATTATAAAGATCATTCAAAGTGGAGTTATGGGGTGCTCCAGAATTGAAAGAATACAAATAGTGAGGGACACGAATGAATTTTTGGAACCGCAAGTAACGTTCCAAAATTCAAAGGAATCGAGTCAAAAGGAAGAGATTGAAACTCGAATGAGAGTGATTCTGTAAATACATTTACCCTATATGTTAAGTTTTTCCTAGAGCTACCAAAGCTCTGATACCAACTGTAATGACCCAGAATTTTGGACCATTCGCATCCATTATAAGTGTATAGGCAGACACTCATGTCGGAGTTGAATTGCTCAAAATACCGCGTTTTAATTTAAATTTGGCAAAACTGAACATATACAGTAAATAAGTAATCACAAAACACAGACACAGAGTAATAAGTGCAGCGGAAATAAAAGAGATAGTAGTTCATGAAGCTACTATATGAATATATAAAATACATCAGAGTTTACAACAGAAGAGTAATACGATACATCAGATACAAATCAGAATACATCACTGGAATCATCAAATACAGAAAGCAGAATAGATGGCTGGATCTCCAAGCAAAGCTCCAACTTCAAAGGTGAGTCTCGAATACTGGTACACTCAGTCTGACCCGAGCGTAAAGCAAAACACAAGACACTCGAGTCAGGATTAACATTCTTATATTAATAAATCCAACTCAAGTGAAATAGCAATTGAAATACAAGTAACTCAAAGGATGTTTGGAATAACCATCCTTTAAGGATCCGTTAAACTATCTACTAGGTAGTAATATACGCTAAGTAGATAATGTCTATCAGTAATATGTAAAGATATCAAAATAGCGTTAAGTCATGGCCCATTCCACCCTTAACACATTTTTATTCCCAAAAGCATATACAAGACCGTAGTTTCCCCAAAACCGGAAGTCACCAGAGGGCAATCCATATATTAAAGGTACAAATCAAAATCGTAGTGGTCGTGCATAAATGGAATACAAGTATGACAAGGCACATGAGGCAATACCCAAGGTAGTGATACTACCGTTCGCCTGATCCGGACTGGTGAGAACGCAACGCCGCAGCGCCCGCAACACCGTGAAACAACACTCCCAAAATCAAGGGTGCACCAATCGACAACAAGTAATAAGTAGTTCGAAGAAGTGTGTCCACTTGAGGTAGCTAATCCTCCATTGGCCCGGCACAGCTCCTGTTTTAGTCATTTCCAATTTGACACAAGTGTCAAGGCTATCCATTATCGTTCTCTTTCTTCAGTCATCACGTACATCATTCCAACCACTTCATTCTGGATCAACACTCCGCGCATAGTTATTAAAGTGGTTTCGGTTCAGATAGAGAGTATATCCATTACCGATCCCGGTCTCTTTAATAACTTTCGCAATTATTACACCGATTGGTCGTTTGTTTATTTCAAAACCAAATCAATTTCAATTTCAATCAGAGTTTATACATCAACATTTCATTTGTCTTTCTAAACCATTTTCCAAAATTTACGTTTCAAAGCTTCCAATTTACCGTTTCCAAATCTTATAGTTCAATTTCAATCTTTATATTGAAAACGATTCAAATATTGATTCAAGTTCGTACAAAAGTTTCATTTCGAATCATTTAAATCAATTTAATTTTAACATTCAAATCAATTTACATTCATTTATCGATTTCACTCAATATCGTTAAATTACTTTATCATTCAAAACAATTTCTATTAAATTTCCAATTCATTAAATCAATTTCTTAAGTTCAACTTCATTAAATCAAAACTTACAATTTTGAATTAAATTAAATTCGTCAAATCAATTCATTCAATTACAAGACTTACATTAATTCCAAAATATCACATTTTCATTTCTTGTTAAAGAAATTCAATTTCACTTATTTACTTACTTAAATAATTTTCCAAAACTTAATTAATAAAGAAACTCAATTTCAATTATTTACGAAGTAAAATTCACTTATTCAAAAGTTCAATTTTCTTATTAAAGAATTCAATGCAATTTAATCATTAAATAATTCAATCTTATTTAATTATTAAATAATTCAAAACTTAATCATTAAATAATTTCAAAGTTTAATAATTTCAAACTCAATTATAATTTCAAACTTAATTATTAAATAATTCAAAGTTTAATAATTTCAAACTTAATTCAATCATTTCTCAAATTAAACAACATTCTTTCATCAATTATATTGTTAATATTTTGTTTCAGATTATTAAATATTAACATTTCCTTTCCTTAAAATTCAAATTTCAACTACATTTCAAAACCATATTATTTATTCAAGTAAAATCTTTGTTTTATTTTAAATCAAATTATTGACTAATCGGGTTTTATTTAATTTCCTATCCTAGGTCAAAGTTTAATTTGGGTATTTATCATTTCAACCCGATTCCAATTCAATTCAAAAAAATCAAAGCATAGCAAAGGGAACTTGCAGTGTGATAACTGGGATGGTGTCAAAGTAAATAAACTAGCAATAACAACAATCAATAACAATCCAATAATCAATTCAAATAATCCCGAAATAACCGTATTAATTCGCATTGTTATTTGTACGAATTAATATAATTATTTCTAGAATCTACACTATCATTTCATGTAGATTAAAGATTATTACATTACGGTTTTCACTTGTCATTCAATTTCAAATTTTTACACTACAACCATTAATCCAATATACGTTCAATGGTTCAAAGTGTAATTATCACTATTTTACATGTCAATTAATTTAACAAATAAAAGGGGTCATATTCAACTAATCAAATTCAACATATATGTCAATTTTAATTATCCTACGTCAAATTTACTTGCATAGTATTTATCACTTTATACATTTCAATTTAACATCCAATATAAACAACAACAGTCAATCAATTATCAATCAAACAGGATTATCATCGTATAATTAACAGATAATGGTGTCAGATGTCATAGGTGAACTGATACAGGTAATAGCATATATAACAGTGTAATTAACTAACAACAGTAAATTTCAATTGTCGTTTCAATTGAAATCAAATTTAATAAATAAAAGAACGTTAATCGTGAGTGAGTGCTCACCTTTCGAGGCTAGAAGAATTTGATGACTCGACAAGATACGAATTGGATCACGATCTAGCTCATCGAACAATCCAAGCGATAATTCAAAGCAAAGTGAGGTGGGTACGAGTTATACGGACAAAGCTGATAAATAGAAATAGGCGAAATCAAATCAGAACTGGATCGATGTAGATAATTGATACAAGTGAGCTTACATATGACTATAAATATAACTATATATATATATAATCATATTTTTAAATTCAAACATATTCATATTTAATATATACATGTATTTCAAATTTTTTTTTATTCAAGTTAAAACGTACATATATATTATTATTATATTAAAATCAAAATTTTAAACCCACATTACAACAAGCATCATTATTTTACATTTAAACTAAATATTTAACAACAATTATATTATCTTTCAAAAACTTCCATATAATTATATATATCAAACTATTCATATACGAACAAATGTACGTACATAAAATTTGAAAACAAAACTATATATAACAAAGACTGATAAAATAAACTTCTTGTAGATTGCAAATTTACCCACAGCATAATATATTTTATGTATATAAGTCAACACCATTTTTTTTATGTTTTTTTTAAATAATAAAGAAAACTCCACTCGAATAAGTATATAGACTGTAAGCAAAACATACGTTAAGCCCAAACAGAACTGACGCAAAATCAATTATATATGTATCCACTTTTATACCATATATAGACATGCGATATGTAAACACGGTGTTACTTCATTTGAAATGCTATATACTCACGCTCATGCAATGTATAAACTGGGAGTAAATATAAACAGCCTACATACATAAATATAAAACATATATAAACACTTCTCTGACAACCTTCCAAAAGCAAGCCAACTTATAAACTTTACAGAGAACATGCAGCTTTATGAAATGTGAACAAGCAAACCTTTTATATAAACTGATCTTTAAACCTACCTATATTATTATACGTATAATATATAACTCAAATTCAAAACAAGCTTAAAAAATAATAATAAAAAAAAACTCACGACAAGAAGAAAGGTGGCTGTGGGGAGTGAGTTCGACTGTGGTGCTGGGCAAAGATGGAAGGGCGCGTGGGGAGGAGGAGCGGTTGCCGAAAAGGAGGGGTTTGAGAGCGGAGAAGAGAGATGTAGGGGAGTTCAGGAAAATGAACGTCACTTATTTTCTTTCAAAGGCAATAGGCAAAGAGAAAGGATTTGTAAAATATGAACGTAAAGGCTTAATTTCTTTACATGAATCATAACCAAAGTCGAAATACAGAATTCAAGAAAATAATAGTGGTTGTTCATTCCAGCTGAGCAAACGAATGGATATAAACAAATAACGCAAAGAAAAATTACGTTGAAAAGTGTAAAGCCAGCCGTTTGAATTCAAAACAATAATGACGAAAGGTTACTAGTGAATAACCGGTGAAATATAATAATAACAAACGGCTATTAGTTTACTGCATTGGAAAATGGAAATGCACAGAGGAGCAAAAGACTAAAACAATTATCGGTACGGCTACCGATCGCCGGTTTCACCGTGTTCCGGACATCAAAATACCAAATTGAATATGTCATAGAGATCAACACGATGAGATGATCAAAACGATATATAGATATCGGTGATACGATTGAATTATAAAATTTCGAATTTTCAACTGGCGGAAAATGGAAGAAAACGCAGAAAAATAAGATCGACGGAGCCAAAGATGTCCGAATTTGGAAAAACGACAAACTAACATCTTGCTCAGAAGATGGTTTAGAATTTTTCTATGTAAAAATATTTATGTTTCGAAAACATTTTATTTTCATTGCTTTTTAACTGATTAAATTGAAGTGAATTTACGCGCGAAATAAACTTTCATATTTTCGGACGGAAATTTATCAGTTGCTATGTTTAACTAAACGCATTCCAAATATCAAATTTATATTTCAAAATTTTATCGTTTAAAATTTCACAAAATTTCAACTAATTGCGTTATTAAAACAGTTGAAATTTACGGGTCGTTACACTATGCCCACTGACCAACCATCCTACCCCTCTTCACCGTGTCTTCCTAATCCATTGAGAGAACATGCTAAAAGCTTTGCACGGTTGTTTCTAGGGACTCACCAATGCCTTTTTTTCAAAATCCTCGAACTTTCTATAATGGAGAGGTCATGATTGAATTCATCAACAAAGAAATCAATAAAATTTTGCAACCTCTCAAAGTTGTGCTTATTGATACGTTCACGAAAAATAGACCATCCATGGATGTGAAAGGCTTTTTGAAAAATTCTCATCGAAAGCTACAATTGATATTTTACTGATAGACAACAAGCATGTGCTACTTAGGTTGCATTATGAAGAAGATTTCATGAGGCTTTGGTTAAGGGAAAAATGGATAGTTCTCAAGTGCCTAATGAAAGTATTCAAGTGAACTCCGAATTTTGACCCATCCAATGATTGCACTATTCTCCCAATATAGATCTTGTTACTAGCATTTTCAATGCACTTCTGCCATAAAGACTACTTTAGGAACATTGCCCATCGGCTAGGTAAGTCCCTTAAAATGGATGAGGTTACTGTTAAGCTCAGTGTCCAAGTTTGGGTAGATTTTAGGTTGTAATAAATATTTCAAACCTTTAATATCAATAATCTTCCTTTACCATAGAGAAAAAGGAAAATGAGTTAATATTATATATGAGAATATTCCTGATTTTTGCCAAAAATGCTTAAGACTATGCAATAAACCAATAGGGTGTGATATTCAAAATTCCCAAATATTTTATAATGGAGAAACTTTACCAAACAATATAAGGAAAATGTAGAGCCTCATTAAACTAATTAATGTAGAGACTACGTAAAACTACCCAATTGTGGGTCCCATAAACTTCAACATCCATACACCAACCATCCCAAAAGATAGATTATACAAAATCGCCCCAACATGCTCCAAAAATAAATTATTTAATAAACATCCATCCGATCAAAAAAACCTACACCCAAATCCAACAAATACAACATTCACCTTACCCAACATTCGATGCAGCCCATGGTTATAAATCCTACAGCCCATGATCTATCTAACCAAAAGCTTTCACCCAAAGCCCTACCTGCCATTTTTTTAGAGGACCTAACAACCCAAAATGTAACATTTACATCTAATCCATTTCCCAATCATCACCCATCCATCACCTTATCTCATACTCTTATGGCTTAGGAGTAGGCCCAGCACGTTGATAATAACCCGGGCAGGCTAGCCTAAACTCCACAGCCCAATCCCAATCCAATAACTCTTTCAATATTTCCAAAGCCTCTCTTTTCAAAAAGACTATAATAAAACAAAGTTGGCAATTTTAGATTCATCATAAATTCTCTCTCAAACTTGGATTCAAAATCATCAAACGATAGTTATCTCAATTCTTTTAACAACGACAATGATAACTTAGTTGAAATGGACATTAATGAGAATAATTTTATAAATAATAGAAACCATCAGGCTCCCATAACCCAGACTTCCTACAAGAAGCCAACTGAGAAATCAATCATTAAAGAATCATCTTCTCTCACTCACATGATCATTGACCCCAACCTTGAAAACCACTTAAAGGTGTTCCTCCTTGAGGTCACTAATCAAGGAGCATCTTTCCATCACCACCTAAACGAGATAGGAAAAACCAAAAAACAACCCACGTGGAGAGTGACGGTCCCCTGCCTAAAGAAAAGAAGATTAAAATTTATCTAGAATCATGATTTAACACTCGAAGGATCCTTATAGATAATAAATACAAACCCCAATATCCAAGTTTAAAGACTTCAAAACAAAATCTTGCGTAAATGATCAACGTTCTATTTTGGAATGTGAGAGGTGCAAGCTGCCACAAAATTAATGAGAAGGCATTGAAGACTAAAATAACGAACAAAATATCTTTATTAATAGTTGGAACAGAAGCACAAACTTTTGGTCCGACAGTGAAATTCCAAAAATGCCCTTATATATATTTCTTTATTAATAGTTGTAATACCTTTGGTGTTATGCTCTTTTGGTGTCACCGTGAACTACTGAAAATGTCTCTCTGCAAATATTATCAAAACTTAGTATCACTTAAAAATATGATCTGACAATTAAGCCTGCTTTACAAATTCAAAATTTCCTCCACAAGTATTTACCAAGTCTTAATATCACTTAAAAATATGAATAAATAAACTACTTTACAAATTTTTTTTTATTAACTAATAATATAAACAAAAATTTAGACTAACAAAAAAATAGATATTGCAACTTGGAAATAAAAATTCAAATTAACTAATGTATGATTTAACACAGAAATATGACTAAATATTTATGAAAATCATTTTCTTTTGAACGTATTAAACAAGTATGATTTGTAGAAAAACAATTTAGGTGCCTTCATCACGCGTGAAACGCGTGCCGTAACGCTCGTATTTATAGTTTCCCTTAAAGAGCCTTTCATCAACTCATCTGGAATTCCATTCTTACTGCATTACCTAGACTTTTCCAACGGACTCTCTAGTATTAACGAGAAAAGTTTGATGTTTCGAAATCATAGTTCGAAGGTCCAACCAATTTGTGACTTGGATCAAATACTAACACTATCTATTCAATTAGATAACAATTCTCAAATGCATATTTTCTTTTTAGTTTATGTCAAATGCAATTACATTTCATGGTTCAACATTTGGAAGGACATGGTCCGAAAATCTACACTTGGCTACTCGTCTAGGATCATAAGAGAAGATTTTAACATCACATCCAATCAAGATGAGCACATGAGTAGATATTTTATTAATATACATGCAATAACTGATTTTAGTTCTATGTATCAATGTTGATCTATATGAAATCCCATATTCAAGTTCGAACTACACCTGATGCAATACATAAACGTGGAGTAGAAGGATTTCTACCTAGCTTGATAGGGTCTTTGGTAGCAATGGGTGGTTCTCTAACTCATTTACTTCTCATATTGATCATTTTCCTTGCACCAATTCTGATCACGGACCACTCTTATTGATGTTAATGATGAATCCATACTCGACCCTATACATTTTTGTTTCCAAAACATTTTTACACACAACTCTGATTTTGTAAACTTGATACTCACTACCTGTAACATTCAAACATATGGAACCCATATAGTCATATTTTCCAAGAAAATTAACAATGTTAAACAAATACTAAAACAATGTAGTTCCAAAATGTTATAGATATTTTCAATTAAGTTAGCAATGTTGAAGAACAAGTAGTATAGAAACAAGAATCCTTCAATAATGATCCCTCCTATTCCAACCATGCTAAGTAGACAAA
This sequence comes from Allium fistulosum, assembly GCA_030737815.1. NCBI lineage: Eukaryota > Viridiplantae > Streptophyta > Magnoliopsida > Asparagales > Amaryllidaceae > Allium > Allium fistulosum. The sequence continues at coordinate 1,317,605,283 of CM060903.1, read as the reverse complement.
AGCCCAACAAAATTTAATAAAGAATTAAAACTAGATGAAATCCACTGGAAATAAGCAGCAAGAACAAAACGAATATTTGAAGGAGATGCCAACACAAAATTTTCCATCCTCTATTCAAGAAGGAAAAAATTACAATACCTAAATTAAGAATAATTCAGGTGCATAGGCTGAATCCATAGAAGATATTGGGAATATAATCATATGACTCTTTCAATCCCTATTAGGCAGCGATTCTCCTACTATCATTGATCTTAAAATTATAAATTTCATTCTTAGTCTTATAAATGACACTGAAAATGAACTACTTTTGAATATACCCTAGGTTGAGGAAATTGGGAATGTTGTTTTGGGCTAGACAAGAATAGTCAACAGTCCTAGATGGTTTCAATGGTCATTTCTTCCGAACTTACTGGACATCATTTATATTGATCTTATATTACCCATCAAATCCTTCATCATGGATGAGGAGATTTCTATGGGTTGAAAAAGCATCAATATATCTCTATTCCTAAAATTCCTAACTCTCAAGCTTGGTTAGATTACCGTCTTATAGTTTATGCAATTTCACAAGAAAAATCCAAAATTTTATTGGGTAGGATTAACAATATGTTAGGATGTTGACGCCAAAAATGGGCATCAACACCCAATAGAATCTAGTAGAGATTAAATGAAGAATTAAATTAAAACAGATAAAATATCATAAATAAACACATAGATTTCTATAGTGGTTCGGCAATCTTGGCCTATGTCCACTTTATATTTTTATTGATCTTGCACTTGATTATGATCACAAGAATGTTTGGATCAGTTGGGATCCATTAGTATAAAAGTGAACATTAAAATGGCAAAGCCTCGGTAGAGATAGCAGGATCCCTTTTCTGACGCCATGCCTGATGTATTTATAGGGGAAGACGTGCACAAATTGGACTGAAATTTTAGCAGAAGGTTCGGGAGACCAAGACGAGGCTACCTAAAAATTTGTAGGCCCATCTGAGCCAACAATAGTGATTGGTACCGATCCCTATTAATGCATCCAAATGGGTTGCGATCTTTATGAGGGATGCCCCGTGATGTTAGCTACTTGCTCCCTAAATTTCATGCAATTCTGACGTACGGTTTGTGAGATATCGCATTTTCCATGAAGTATTGTTGCTTGAATTCTGATTTCTACTAATCCCTCCAAAGGGAGTTATGCCAATCCCTTCAACTTCCTCCAATTGGAATGAGATCCTTAGGAGGGGTGTTCCACATGTTGTAGTAAGCTTGTTCTCCAAGTTTCATGTTGATAGCGTGTATAGATTTTGAGTTACTGACCGATCATCGCTGTAAAATTGAGTTGTGGAATCGATACGGTATGGTTTATAGTGTTGAATATGGATCGTACCTAATCCATCTTTGGGGAGTAGTGAGCTTTCATGCTTCTGCTTCATATTATCATCTATGCTTGATTTTTGGTCCCCACAATCATCACTCGGGCTACTCAGGTCAGTAGATTGCAGTTTGACCTCCACCTTGCTTTGCTCCGCTGTGATCTTTCCTCTTTATTACTCAGTGTATGTTTTGATGTAGCCCTTTTATGTTGTAGTACTCTAATGTATATATTCTTTCGTGACTCTTGTTGTATATATGGTTCATAAGAACCAAACTCATGTAGCATGTTATGTTGTACTTCTGCTGACTCTGTATATGTATATATGTGTGTATGTTCCTGTTCTGTGATATGAGGTATTTGATGTTATTATATTTGTTCTGAATACGATCCTTAGCCACCGTAGTTTTTTGTAAAACTTGAATTGAGTATGTCAATCCACTTAAGAAAGAAAGAAAGAATAAGAAAAAATGGACACTCAATCAACGTATTCGATACTCGTTTAAGACAAAGCTCACAGACAGTCGCTCCTAACCAGCTCTATTCTCCGCACTAGCAGATAGTATTACCTAGTAATGCTCTTTGTTAGCGTGGGTCTCGGGGTGGGGTGTCACAGCTTGATGATAGTCGAGTCTAACTTGTCTAGTCAGTTCGGATATAGCCGGGTCAAAATGCTGGATAACATAGGAAAAATAATTTATTTATCTCAAGTGGGATTTATTGAGAATAGAATTATCACGGCTAACATTCTTTTAGCTCAAGAACTCACCTCCCAAATTAACAAAAACCAAAGGATCCAACATTATAATCAAACTAGACTGGGGAGAACCCATGCTATGCACATGGATTTGATGCTATGTTGATCGACTTATACATAAGCATTTTTTTTGTCATATGAGAACATAAATTTGCTATCAATTTTTTCAAATCTAATTTATTTTTAAGCATATTATTATTCAGAACCTAGTTTAGAAAAACAGAGTGGGCATCCATGATAGTAAAGAAAGCATCAACGAAATATAAAATAAACAATCATTTAAGTATCCAAAGAGTCTATTTTCTATAGGATAGGTAAAAAATTTAAAAGCCATGAATTCCCAGTAAAAAATGTGGATTAAGAATATATAACCAATAATCCTTTACTAATTAGTAAGTAAATTTTATACTTGCAACCCGAAGAACTAAACCAAAAAAAAGTAGGCCCAAAAATTGATGTTAGAGAACTGATGTTCTAATGCTATGATGAAACCAGCTGCATGAGTTCACAGATCAACCATGTATTCATATTTTTATTCTGGACAAACATGAAAATAAATTGACTATAGGAAAGCAAACATTAAATGCACAAAGCAGGAGCTTACAACTAAAGGTATAAATCAAATATTTAGTACATAATAACATCATACAGATTAAATAAAACTTTGAAGTTATATATAGAATGAGATAGAGGGAAAACTATAACTCCCCTAAGTTTAAATAATATTATTCAGAAAATTTAAACTGGAGTGATAAGGAGATTGAGATTTGAAAGCTAAATAGGGTCGTGCCTTAACTAAATGGGTTTATAAAATGGTTTTATAAGTTAAATATCTAAGAGAATAAGGCAAAGTGTAACGACCCAGAATTTCCGTCATTTGAAATTCGTATATTTAATTGATTTTAAATATTAATAAGTAAGATTTGTAAGTCGAATAAATTTAATTTCGAATATAGTGATTTAATTGGATAATTAAATCGATAATTTAATATTTGAAATTCCAAAAATAATTGAAAATTGGGTTTAATGTGATTAAAAATGATTTATAAAGTTATATTAAATCATATTGAAGTTATAATGATGTTATAGAACTTTTAAAATTGAATTTAAAGTTAATTTGTGAAAATTGAATATTTTAATATTTAATTGACGACTAAAAATAGTCATTTTTCAAACAGTCTTGGATTTCGACGAAACCAGTTTCATCGGATCCGTAATGTGAAATTTTTGTAAGATTTCAATTTTCGTAGCAATCGAAGTTGTCGTTTGTCCGGGGCAAGTTTAAACGCATCGAAATCGTTTTAAATCGATTTAATTTAAATTTGATCGTTTATTTCCGTAACTCGCACATATGACCGAATTAGCACCCGAAACACATTCCATTGTGTCCGAAACGCGGATAAAACCTTACGAACGCCTGTTGGCACGCGTTGTTTGGAGATCGTTTGAAAAGTTGCTTTAAAGAGAATTTAATAATAATATAATTGGGTTCTATGTATATATATATACGCGAATCGAGCTGAAATCTCGTTCATTCTTTCCCAGCCGCCACTCCATCATTCAATGGACGACATGTTTCCTCCTTCTTCTTCAAATTCCTCCTTATCCACCAATCTTTAGGGGAAACTCCCAACTAGAATATTGTAGAGGGCTGCTGGATCTTCCTATTCAACGGTTGAGATGGGAAATGACGTTGTGGATCATCGCGATTTTGCTCGCGTTTGTTTGGCGTTCGAGCTCGTCATTCGAGAGCGTAGTTCGACCGAGTGCTATGTGGTTGGGTTCGCAGGTAGAGGGTGGTTGGGGCTACGTCGTGGCGGTGGGTGATGAAGCTCCGGTCGCGAATGGGGGGGGGGTGCGACCATCGGAGTAGGGTACGAACTTTGGGTTCGTTCGAACTATTCTCACGCGTGAAGATAAGGGGAAGAAGAAATAAACGCGCGGCCTTGATTTCGCTTTCCAGATCGAACGGCCCAGATATGCCGGGTAAATAAAATAAAATATAAATTGAAATTAATTTGTATATAAAAATGTATGAACTTTAAAATATTGCAACTGCTTCATACAAGGTCGGAATTTGACGAAACTTTTTGCGTTGGAATTGTTTCGACGATCACTACGCAATGGAAATAGATTGGAGTTGATTGGAGACAGTGAAAATTTTGGGTAAAATTAAACGGTCGTTTAATTTTATTCGAAACGAAACACTACAACTGATATCGACAGAACTCAAGGTGAGAACTTCTCACTCAATCGAAATTGTTTCGATTTAAATTTTAAATAGTTGAATTTAAAATTGCTTGATTGTGTGGATTGGATGATAATTGTTATCTGTTGTGTTGAATAGACCCTATACGCCGTATATTAAGCGGAGGTTATTTATTAAAAACATATACCGCGATAATTTCACCGTGAAGTGGAATTGGTACTATATATGTATTTGGAGTTGATTTCCCGTATTATATAGCGGATGAGACCCTATTGCACCGCATAATAGCGGATAGTATTTTATAAATCCCATATACCGCGATATTCCACTTTGAAGTGGAATTGGTATTGTGCTAACATCTGTGGATGCAGGGAAACAGGTTGGAGGGATCCAACTGGATTCCTCAAACATTTGAATTTATTTCAATGTTGTGTGTTGATTATTTATAATCCCCGTGTGATTATATTGTGATTGAAATTGTTGACGGCTATAATTTAGCCGGATATATTTTTGGTATCGTTGGATACCGAAAATAAATAAAATTGGATTTTCGAAATTCAAGTTGAAAATTTATCGAAAAAATTATTTTCGATAATTGGATAAATTTAAAAGGAGTTAAAAGATAAAAGTCTTATTTTTGAACTGTATTGAATTAAATTTCAAATTTGAAAAAAAGGGCTTAATAAATGGATTTCGAAAATATTATTTATAAGTTGAGAATTTATTTAAAATTTGGATTTTTAAATAGTGGAAAATAAAGGAATTTATCTTCTTAAAAAGGGGTTTATTTTAAAAAGGAAATAAATTTAGAAATCCATTTGGTAATTGATTTTTGGTGATTGAAAATAAATCTTCGCAAATATTTGGAAATTTGATTTGGTGTTTTGAAATAAATTTGAAAATCAATTTGAAATTAGTTGATTATTAATTTACCATAACTAGTAAAATTGATTTATAGAAATTTATCTGATTTGAATTAATCAGGTAATTAAATTAATCCTACTTATGGATGTTTGGATTATATTGGATGTTGAATTGTTTGACATCTCTGATATGTGATGCTTTGTGATATATTCTGATTTGTGTGTGATCTGTAATTTGTTTATCTGTGATACATATATATCTGTGATCTGTGAATGAAAGATAAGCGTTATAGTTTATACCGCTTATCAAATATATTGTTATATTTGATCTGTGATGGTTGAATGTTGTTGCACTATTGTGTTAAACCCGTGGACTACACAATACACACACAAATGTGGATTTCACGTGGAAATCGGTTAAGTCACAGATTTTTATCAATTTTGGAAAATTGAGTTTTGAATCCAAAATGGTTTTGGAATTGGAATTGGAAGTTTTTGAAATGAGTTTCAGAAATAAAAGTTATTTTAAATAACTTAATAAAAAAATTGAAATTTAAGTCAATTGATTTAAATTTTGAATTCAATATTTGAAATTGAATTCAATAATTTGGGAATTTTGGTCTAAAAGATTTTATAAGTATAAAAGGTGTTTATATGGGTTTTTAACCATTTAAAATATGGTTTTGGAAATTTAAATTTAAATTCAAGTTTTATACTTGAGTGGCTTTAAACTTTGGAATTGTAACCAGTTTTTCCTAAAACGAAAACTATTTGTTTTCAAATAATAATAGCTTTCATAAAGTGAAAAGATTTCCAATTTGTATCGAAACAAATTCAAGTTGAAATGAAATTGTAAATAGTTTGGAAAAACTATGAATTAACCTTTGTGAAGATGATTAAGCTTTATTTTGAAATCAAAGAAGATTTTAAAAGGTGTATCTTTTATATTATAAAAGACTTGAATTGTGAATAGTTTTGAAAGCTATAAGTTAAATCTTGATTTAAAGATTTAATGGGTTAATCAAATTGAAATGGAAATTGATTTGGAAATCTGTGAATGAATCTTTGTGAAACTGGGTAAACTTTGTGAAGTAAATCTTTGTGTTTAAAGATTTAAAATGGTAATTTGTTTAAACCATTTAAAGGAAAGGATTTGGGTAATAAGTTGTGACGTAATTGAAATCCCAATATCTATATGTTTTTAAATATTGTGCTCACTATTCGGGTTAGCCGGGAAAAGACCTTTGTGTCATATAACCCATTCCGAATTAGTGATACGACGATATGGATCGTATTGAAGACCGGTGGTGAAGACCGGGTATTTTCGAAAATGAAAGGACAACCTGTCGAATGTCTCTACACAGAGTTGCTCCGGTATAGAGATTTATATCACTCTTCTTGTGATGGGAAGTCCGAACGTGATTAGTGAATATCCGGATTGCAAGGGCTTCTTTGGAAGTGCCTTCGGTTCTGTTCGATCCCGGAACGGACTTGTATGGATGTGTGTTTGACATTACACTTTGAGATGTAAAGCTGGTTTCTATCAAATACATTTCTGTTGGTGGCGGAGAATTTATTCTCTTAGCTTAACACCCTTCTCTGAGACGTATGAGCTCAGAGGTTATGCAGTTGATGGTTACTAGTGATACATTCCCAATTTGGTAATGTGGCATACGAAGTGCTGTTGATCATTTGTTGATCAAAGCCTGGCTTTGTGAAAAAGCGTGGCTTTGTGAAAAAGCTTAGCTTTGTGGATGAGACTTCATCGAGCCTCACAACCCAGTAATGGTCAAAACAGGAATGTTGCGGCAAGGTTTTTAGGGGTCGCGCCCCTAGGTATGTCATTTTCTTCTGGATAAAAGGTGATATCATGGTATGGAGCTCAGATATTTTACCTATGTTGATGCTGCAAAATTTATTATACTTTGTGGTTGTTGCTTTGTGGTTGAGGATCCTCGGATAAAGGTCGGTAACGACCGGTGGATGGCATAGCTTGTGTGTTAGCTACCTAGTTACAGCTGTACAACGTGAGGTAGCGTCGTCCTTGTGTTTGCAGAGATCCGGTTAGGTTCTCGGGGACGTCCTTTCAGAGGCGTTCCATTTTGGTGTAAGGAAGTTCCTTAGCCTGACCATTTGTTGGAAATCCAAAGAAACAATACGAACCTTGTACGATTTTAGTTGTATAACCTGCTATGGAATGTGGCGGTAACCTGCTATTGAACATAGTAGCTATAGTAGGCATACAATAATGGTTGTATGTTGGCTAAGATTAATATTATACTTTCGAAATGTTTTCCCCACTATGCACTAGTAATAATATCAAAAGAGTTTTCTTTTGCGTAGTAAGCATGTTTGACTATCATAAGAAGAAATCTCCTCCAATTCTGCGTTTGCATTGTGTGTGTGGCGGGAGGTCTTATGGTAGTTTCATTTTCCAAAAGCATTGCAGATATTTTCTACTTCCTTGTTGTTGTTGTTGTTTTAAAGATAATAACTGTTTTAGTTCTCACACCAGTCACCATGACTGACCTGGAGTTTATTGTTTCCTTCCTATACTCCGGGTGCCCACCAATTTCCACACTGGCAGTCTAGAGTCAGGTTATCAGGTCATTCTGGATTCAGGAGATGCTGTGGAGCTCAAGTGGCGAGCTGGATGGCGAGACGTATCACTTGTATATGATATTATTTATTCCGCTGTGTATTCTGTATGAGGACAAGTTTGTATAACTGTCCATTGATGTATTGTGTTGTATATTGTTGTTGTACACTCTGATGATGATGTAATGTATAAACTGATATAGTTCTTTGATTTAAAGATGATTCATTTATCTATTATATGTTGTTCCGCTGTGAATGTGAGATTCTGATATTGTTTATGTTGTTTCTTCTTTCTTTCTTTCTTTCTGTCTTCTTCTACCTCTTCTTTTTAACCCTAATGGTTCGGTTTTCCGGCATTCGATTGCACGGCATTTGGTACAGTGGACGTATTAATGTCGACTTTCGAGCGTCGAAAATTCGTATCGTTACATGTGGTATCAGAGCACATGGTTAAGCGATAACCTTGGCTCTATTGGGAATTACTCATTAGAGATAGAGTCAGCAGTACTCTAGAATGAGTGTGAGTGTAATAATAGATATGAGCGCGTATTTGTTAGTGAATATGAAATTGGTTTGTATTGTGTCGACTTATCGGTTGATTGTTTATAGATTCTGGTCGGCGCAGTCTTGCTAACTGTATCGATAGGGGTTTCTAAACTCTTAAACAAGATAAACTGACATAGTATCATTTTAAATTGGGTAAATGAATTAATTTTACCTCGATTATATTTTGTATATAAAGGAAATAATTTTTCAAAATTATTAAAGTGTATATAAAATGAATTGTTTGGTTGTTGAAAATGTAAGGATATATATAAGTTAAAAAAAGTTGTTTGAATAAGTTAAATAAAAACAACAATTGTAAGAGAATGAAGTATGTAATCAAATGAAATTGTATAAGTATAGAATTATAATTGAAATGATTTACAATTGTGAAATAATCTTGTATAAGTAAAGTTGAATAGGGAAATTATATGAGAAAAAGATTTATAAATGTGATTTATAAATAAAAGGTAAATTTTGAAAAATATTAAGCATTGAATTCACTATTGTTGTTGGGAAATAATAAAGGTGATGACTGCAGCATCATCGGTATCATTTTCAAGTTTCTGTGTGATGGATTTGCTACCATAATAAATTGGAAATTGAAGTTTTGTTGTGATAAAAAAATTTGAAATTAAAATCCAAGTTGTAGTTGATAAATATAAGTGTAAATTTAAGTTAAATTAAACAAATGATGATTAATTGGAATATACTTAAGTGATGTTAAATGAAGTTGATTTTGGTATCGAAGTAAAATTAATAAAGTGAATTTATTAAATGAATGTGAACTTGAGTTATGTAAAGGAGATTCAACTTTATTTGTAAAATGAATTAGCAATTGAATTAATAAATGGATTGAATGTTAATCAATCGAATGTGAATAAATTGATATGGAATAATGAATATAAGTGTTAATTCATTAAAGCTAATAAATTGGAAATTGAATGGAAGTCAATTTAATATTAAACCAATCAGAATTAAAAATGTAAACCAAATTGAATGTAAATTTAATAATTTGGTTATGTTGAATATACATTGGTTGTTATATGGATGTTGGTTGATTGTATATAGTATAATTCATTAAGTGTTGATATAATTGAATTAGTGAAATTGAAAGCTATGTAATTGAATCCAAATTGAAAGTGAATAAACTTGAATGTAAATTAGTGAATGTAAACTAATTGAAAATGAATAATTGAATGTCGTTGTATATAAATTGGGTGGTAAACAATTACAAGTGATGTTGAAATTATATAAGTTGCTTATCAACCTTGTTTAGTATGCATTTCTTTTAATATGCATATGTTGTAGTTGTTTAAAAGAGTAAATTGTTAATAATTTTATGTATATGTCACTTACGTGTTTAAACTGAGTAAGTACAGGTGCTGTGGCTGCCGTTCGGCTGATTTGGTTGCGCTAAAATGCTTAATAAATAACTGCTTTGCTTAAAAATGCTAAAAGGTACGCCTACGCAATAAAAATAGGAAATATGAACTGTTTTTCTGCTTTTCCGACCGTGTGGGTCGATGTATATATTTTTATGTCTATTGTGATCCTACTACGATCAAACCGCGCAAAGGAGACGCTGGTGAATTTTTCTGAAAATTTAAGGCGTTAGAAAATTTTCGGGAAATTTTGGAAAATTTGTGAAAACTAAATTTTGGATTTTGAGTTAAAAGTTAAACGATATAGTTGTTTTGAAAAGTATAACTAAGTATAGATTTGAAAAAACTTAGTAAAATTTTTGGAAGAGTTTAACTATTGGATTTTGGGGCATTTTTCTTACTTTGCAATTTCGAGGACGAAATTCTTTTAAGGGGGGAAGATTGTAACGACCCAGAATTTCCGTCATTTGAAATTCGTATATTTAATTGATTTTAAATATTAATAAGTAAGATTTGTAAGTCGAATAAATTTAATTTCGAATATAGTGATTTAATTGGATAATTAAATCGATAATTTAATATTTGAAATTCCAAAATAATTGGAAATTGGGTTTAATGTGATTAAAAATGATTTATAAAGTTATATTAAATCATATTGAAGTTATAATGATGTTATAGAACTTTTAAAATTGAATTTAAAGTTAATTTGTGAAAATTGAATATTTTAATATTTAATTGACGACTAAAAATAGTCATTTTTCAAACAGTCTCGGATTTCGACGAAACCAGTTTCATCGGATCCGTAATATGAAATTATTGTAAGATTTCAATTTTCGTAGCAATCGGAGTGGTCGTTTGTCTGGGGCAAGTTTAAACACATCGAAATCGTTTTAAACCGATTCAATTTAAATTTGATCGTTTATTTCCGTAAATCGCACGTATGACCGAATTAGCGCCCGAAACATGTTCCATTGTGTCCGGAACGCGGATAAAACCTTACAAATGCCTGTCGGCATGCGTTGTTTGGAGATCGTTTGAAAAGTTGCTTTAAAGAGAATTTAATAATAATATAATTGGGTTCTATGTATATATATACGCGAATCGAGTTGAAACCCTCGTTCATTCTTTCCCAGCCGCCACTCCATCATTCAATGGCCGACATGTTTCCTCCTTCTTCTTCAAATTCCTCCTTATCCACCAATCTTTAGGGGAAACTCCCAACTGGAATATTGTAGAGGGCTGTTGGATCTTCCTATTCAATGGTTGAGATGGGAAATGACGTGGTGGATCGTCGCGATTTTGCTCGCGTTTGTTTGGCGTTCGAGCTCGTCATTCGAGAGCGTAGTTCGACCGAGTGCTATATGGTTGGGGCCGCTGGTAGAGGGTGGTTGGGGCTACATCGTGGTGGTGGGTGATGAAGCTCCGGTCGCGAATGGGGGGTGCGACCGTCGGAGTAGGGTACGAACTTTGGGTTCGTTCGAACTGTTCTCACGCGTGAAGATAAGGGGAAGAAGAAATAAATGCACGGCCTTGATTTCGCTTTCCAGATCGAACGTCCCAGATATGCTGGGTAAATAAAATAAAATATAAATTGAAATTAATTTGTATATAAAAATGTACGAACTTTAAAATATTGCAACTGCTTCATACAAGGTCGGAATTTGATGAAACTTTTTGCATTGGAATCGTTTCGACGAGCACTACGCAATGGAAATCGATTGGAGTTGAGTAGAGATAGTGAAAATTTTGGGTAAAATTAAACGGGCGTTTAATTTTATTCGAAACGAAACACTACAACTGATATCGACAGAACTCAAGGTGAGAACTTCTCACTCAATCGAAATTGTTTCGATTTAAATTTTAAATAGTTGAATTTAAAATTGCTTGATTGTGTGGATTGGATGATAATTGTTATCTGTTGTGTTGAATAGACCCTATACGCCGTATATTAAGCGAAGGTTATTTATTAAAAACATATACCGCGATAATTTCACCATGAAGTGGAATTGGTACTATATATGTATTTGGAGTTGATTTCCCGCATTATATAGCGGATGAGACCTATTGCGCCACATAATAGCGCATAGTATTTTATAAATCCCATATACCGCGATATTCCACTTTGAAGTGGAATTGGTATTGTGCTAACATCCGTGGATGCAGGGAAACAGGTTGGAGGGATCCAACTGGATTCCTCAAACATTTGAATTTATTTCAATGTTGTGTGTTGATTATTTATAATCGCCGTGTGATTATATTGTGATTGAAATTGTTGACGGCTATAATTTAGCCGGATATATTTTTGGTATCGTTGGATACCGAAAATAAATAAAATTGGATTTTCGAAATTCAAGTTGAAAATTTATCGAAAAATTTATTTTTAATAATTGGATAAATTTAAAAGGAGTTAAAAGATAAAAGTCTTATTTTTGAACTGAATTGAATTAAATTTCAAATTTTAAAAAAAGGGCTTAATAAATGGATTTCGAAAATATTATTTATAAGTTGAGAATTTATTTAAAATTTGGATTTTTAAATAGTTTGGAAAATAAAGGAATTTATCTTCTTAAAAAGGGGTTTATTTTAAAAAGGAAATAAATTTAGAAATCCATTTGGTAATTGATTTTTAGTGATTGAAAATAAATCTTCGCAAATATTTGGAAATTTGATTTGGTGTTTTGAAATAAATTTGAAAATCAATTTGAAATTAGTTGATTATTAATTTACCATAACTACTAAAATTGATTTATAGAAATTTGTCTGATTTGAATTAATCAGATAATTAAATTAATCCTACTTATGGAGGTTTGGATTATATTGGATGTTGAATTGTTTGACATCTCTGATATGTGATGCTTTGTGATATATTCTGATTTGTGTGTGATCTATAATTTGTTTATCTGTGATACGTATATATCTGTGATTTATGAATGAAAGATAAGCGTTATAGTTTATACCGCTTATCAAATATATTGTTATATTTGATCTGTGATGGTTGAATGTTGTTGCACTATTGTGTTAAACCTGTGGACTACACAATACACACACAAATGTGGATTTCACGTGGAAATCGGTTACGTCACAGAATTTTATCAATTTTGGAAAATTAAGTTTTGAATCCAAAATGGTTTTGGAATTGGAATTGGAAGTTTTTGAAATGAGTTTCAGAAATAAAAGTTATTTTAAATAACTTAATAAAAAAATTGAAATTTAAATCAATTGATTTAAATTTTGAATTCAATATTTGAAATTGAATTCAATAATTTGGGAATTTTGGTCTAAAAGATTTTATAAGTATAAAAGGTGTTTATATGGGTTTTTAACCATTTAAAATATGGTTTTTGAAATTTAAATTTAAATTCAAGTTTTATACTTGAGTGGCTTTAAACTTTGGAATTGTAACCAGTTTTTCCTAAAACGAAAACTATATGTTTTCAAATAATAATAGCTTTCATAAAATGAAAAGATTTCCAATTTGTATCGAAACAAATTCAAGTTGAAATGAAATTGTAAATAGTTTGGAAAAACTATGAATTAACCTTTGTGAAGATGATTAAGCTTTATTTTGAAATCAAAGAAGATTTTAAAAGGTGTATCTTTTATATTATAAAAGACTTGAATTGTGAATAGTTTTGAAAGCTATAAGTTAAATCTTGATTTAAAGATTTAATGGGTTAATCAAATTGAAATGGAAATTGATTTGGAAATATGTGAATGAATCTTTGTGAAACTGGGTAAACTTTGTGAAGTAAATCTTTGTGTTTAAAGATTTAAAATGGTAATTTGTTTAAACCATTTAAAGGAAAGGATTTGGGTAATAAGTTGTGACGTAATTGAAAGCCCAATATCTATATGTTTTTAAATATTGTGCTCACTATTCGGGTTAGCCGGGAAAAGACCTTTGTGTCATATAACCCATTCCGAATTAGTGATACGACGATATGGATCGTATTGAAGACCGGTGGTGAAGACCGGGTATTTTCGAAAATGAAAGGACAACCTGTCGAATGTCTCTACACAGAGTTGCTCCGGTATAGAGATTTATATCACTCTTCTTGTGATGGGAAGTCCGAACGTGATTAGTGAATATCCGGATTGCAAGGGCTTCTTTGGAAGTGCCTTCGATTCCGTTCGAATACATTTCTGAGACGTACGAGTATGGATGTGTGTCTGACATTACACTTTGAGATGTAAAGCTGGTTTCTATCAAATACATTTCTGTTGGTGGCGGAGAATTTATTCTCTTAGCTTAACACCCTTCTCTGAGACGTACGAGCTCAGAGGTTATGTAGTTGATGGTTACTAGTGATACATTCCCAATTTGGTAATGTGGCATACGAAGTGTTGTTGATCATTTGGTGATCAAAGCGTGGCTTTGTGAAAAAGCGTGACTTTGTGAAAAAGCGTGGCTTTGTGAAAAAGCGTGGCTTTGTGAATAAGCGTAGCTTTATGGACGAGACTTCGTCGAGCCTCACAACCCAGTAATGGTCGAAACAGGAATGTTGCGGTAAGGTTGTTAGGGGTCGCACCCCTAGGGTATGTCATTTTCTTCTGGATAAAAGGTGATATCATGGTATGGAGCTCAGATATTTTACCTATGTTGATGCTGCAAAATTTATTATACTTTGTGGTTGTTGCTTTGTGGTTGAGGATCCTCGGATAAAGGTCGGTAACGACCGGGTGATGGCATAGCTTGTGTGTTAGCTACCTAGTTATAGCTGTACAGCGTGAGGTAGCGTCGGCCTTGTGTTTGCAGAGATCCGGTTAGGTTCTCGGGGATGTCCTTTCAGAGGCGTTCCATTTCGGTGTAAGGAAGTTCCTTAGCCTGACCATTTGTTGGAAATCCAAAGAAACAATACGAACCTTGTACGGTTTTAGTTGTATAACCTGCTATGGAATATGGCGGTAACCTGCTATTGAACATAGTAGCTATAGTAGGCATACAATAATGGTTGTATGTTGGATAAGATTAATATTATACTTTCGAAATGTTTTCCACACCGTGCACTAGTTATAATATCAAAAGAGTTTTCTTTTGCGTAGTAAGCATGTTTGACTATCATAAGAAGAAATCTCCTCCAATTCTGCATTTACATTGTGTGTGTGGCGGGAGGTCTTATGGTAGTTTCATTTTCCAAAAGCATTGCAGATATTTTCTACTTCCTTGTTGTTGTTGTTTTAAAGATAATAACTATTTTAGTTCTCACACCAGTCCCCATGACTGACCTGGAGTTTATTGTTTCCTTCCTAAACTCTGGGTGCCCACCAATTTCCACACGGGCAGTCTAGAGTCAGGTTATCAGGTCATTCTAGATTCAGGAGATGTTGTGGAGCTCAAGTGGCGAGCTGGATGGCGAGACGTATCACTTGTATATGATATTATTTATTCCGCTATGTATTCTGTATGAGGACAAGTTTGTATAACTGTCCATTGATGTATTGTGTTGTATATTGTTGTTGTACACTCTGATGATGATGTAATGTATAAACTGATATAGTTCTTTGATTTAAAGATTATTCATTTATCTATTATATGTTGTTCCGCTGCGAATGTGAGATTCTGATATTGTTTCTGTTGTTTCTTCTTTCTTTCTTTCTGTCTTCTTCTACCTCTTCTTTTTAATCCTAATGGTTCGGTTTTCCGGCATTCGATTGCGTGGCATTTGATACAGTGGACGTATTAATGTCGACTTTTGAGCGTCAAAAAGTCGTATCGTTACATAAAGGTAATATGGGAATAGCCGTATATAACCCCGTAACCCCTAAACCCCTACCTCATTCTCATTCATACTTTCATAAAAACAAAAACATAAACAAAAGGAGATCAAGGCCGGCCATAACCCTGGGAGAAAAGGAGATCAGAATCAATTAGAAGCTAAGATTCAAGCAAGGAAGAATTAAGCAAGAACAAATCTCAAGTTCCTTATCCAAACAAGGTGAATAATAACCTAAACCATCTCTATATGTTTTATTGAACATATTAAATTTCAAGTTTAAGTTTTGAAACCGTTTGGATGGATTGAATAATGATATGCTTTGATTATATGCCATGTTTTGATTTAAATAAGGATTTTTATGTAAACGTATAATTCAATTTTAAAGGTTAAAATTGTATAAAATGGGTTTCAAATGCCATGATGGTTATGTTATGTAAAACATTATTTTGGAGATGGGTTTAAATTTTCATAATATTCCAAGCTATGGATAATTTATTATGAATTTTGAATGAAAGAAATAGATAATTTCGGGTTTAAAGTATTTAAGGCTAATAAGTAATGTTTTTGGGTCATAAATTTATATATGTTAGAAAACATATTGAAAGTGAATTATGATGTTTATTGGGGATTTATCCTAAGTGATTTACTATGGAAATTTATATATGTTAGAAAACATATGAAAGTAAACATATTGAATTACTATGGACTTAAATGCTTTAATTGTTTTATTAAGGAGAAGGGCTTATTTGCTAAAGAATTTTCAATTATTATCAATTGATGAATTCAAAAGTCTTTTTAGAAAAGTATTTTGATAAAGGATTGGCAACCAATCACATTTTGACAAATTAGGTAAGTTTGGTGAAAAATATTTTCTTTTAATAGCATAAAACCAATTTTGTTTCGAATTACTACCTTGCCACTTTCTTTTGCTCACTTTCGAAACCATGCCCAGTAGGCCTTTCGAACCCATTCGAAACCAATGCACAGGTTATTAAGTAATTAGTTTGTACGTAGTGTATTGGAGAAAGACAGAAGGGATGGTGTTGAAGGCTTGCTTTCGAAGGGGTTGAGGCCACTTCAAAATAGCTTTCGAATGAATTGCCGCTTGCCTTTGTTTCAAAAGAAGCTTTCGAATGACTTGCCGCTTATTTAGTTTTAAAAAGGAGCTTTTGACAGGGTAGCCGCTTTTGAACCTATTCGAAACTTAGCCGCCGTATTCATGCCTTTCGAATTAGTTAAAGGCCACTTTCTTTATAACTTTAAATCAATGCTTTCGAAAGGGAAGCTTTCGCCTTGTAAAATTTGAAGCTCCCTTCTCAATGCTTTCGAAAGGGTAGTTTGAGCCGTTTTAATAAGAGATTTAGAGGCAATGGTTTTGAAAGATGGTTTCGACACTATCCACTTTCCCAAATTCTTTTACTTAAAATCAATACTTTCGAAAGGGCTACTTTCGCTTTCATTTTCTTTGACTCGGAAGTTTTATTTATTAATAACCCAATGATTTCGAAAGATATACTTTCAAATGGTTTTGAATTTATGCTTTCATTAATTTTACTTGAACTAAGTACCTTCAAAAGGTATATCTTTAATGGTTTCGAAAGGAAGGTTTCAACGACTTCGAAAGGAATGTTTTAAGTGTTTTGAAAGGAAGGTTTGAATACTTTTGAAAGGTATGTTTTTAATGATTTCAAAAGAAAAGGCCTAAGGTTTCGAAAGCCTTAGTTTTCAAACAAGAAACTCAATCTCAATTTTTAAAAGTAAATCCATGGCAATTTGAAAGAGTTTTGAAATGGCATATTCTTTTGGAGTTTTTGAAGAAGCTTTCCTTGCTAAAGATAGTCGATTAAAGGTATTAACTGTATTTCATTAGAAAGATGGTTACAAGGAAGTTAAATCATGGATGTTTATATTGATCAGTTGTGTAATAACCCGACTTTTTCTCCACAGAAAGTCGGATCATTATGAAGAAAGAAAGGGGTAGAAAATAGAAAAGAAGAGAAGAAAGAAAGAACAACAACAACGATCTCACAGCGGAACGAATAAATTATATTAATAACATAAACTATTACATAGTATACAACACTTTACAGAGTTACACAGCATATACATCACTTACTAGACAGTTATAAACATCTGTCTAGACATTACAACTCAATACACTACAGAGATATAGACACAGCGGAACTACTATATATATCTACAACGCTGAAGCCTCCTGCTCCATTGCTCCTCCACAATTCGTCAAAGCTAAACCTGAATCCCTTGGCTACTCGTAAAAATTTGAGTACCCAAGAGTTTATAAAACAGAAATAAACAACTTGGGTCAGACATGGGTCTGGTGTGAGTAACAGGTTAAACTTGCTTAACTTCGAAACCTTTAGAAAGAAAAGGTATCACGTAAGACTTCCCACACATAAACATGGGTAAGTTTTTATCTTACGCTAACCAAAACATTTGATAGGAAATTCGATTGTATTATAATAGGGTCTAGGGTTTTCAAATAAATATGAAATAGCTGAAATTGTTACATTATTAAATTCCAGCATACTAGCCACAAAGTGGGTTATACAATCAAGTCCGTTGGCACTTATTGGATTTTGGATTCCATACAATGGCAGGGCTACTGGGGTACCGCCCGTCACAGTACGTGGCCTAGATCACCGTACCGAGGATCACTCCCAATCCCCTGCAACACAAGGTCGGAACATCCCTTACTGGATAATTCCCGCACAAGATACCTCACGGTTGGGATCAGCAACCGCACACACTAAGCCGAAATAAGAAG
Source organism: Allium fistulosum (assembly GCA_030737815.1). Taxonomy (NCBI): domain Eukaryota; kingdom Viridiplantae; phylum Streptophyta; class Magnoliopsida; order Asparagales; family Amaryllidaceae; genus Allium; species Allium fistulosum. The sequence goes on along the minus strand of CM060903.1, from coordinate 1,317,587,057 downwards.
GGACTTCTAGACAGAGGTAATCTTGTCCTACTTGGGTGCTACCCACTAACCTTGCTGCACCTCCCCTGTTTTAGCCATTCCCGGTTTGTGAGGCTTGAGGTCACGATTACCTTTAAATAGAACACATCTATCTTAGAATGCTCATCGTCCACCTGACGATGTGCTGAAAGCATTCAATCCATATAAGTTCGTTCCGGGTTCGAACGAAACCGAAGGCATTATCTCGTTACACTCGTTTTGGAATCACCCTCAGAGTTAACGACAATAACCCTTGCACTCTGAATCTTCATCTTCACTTGATTCACGACCTATCGTAAATTTGGATCGATGTGGTATTCGGGTCTCCAGACCTGGAAATCCGGTATACGGAAACCCGATCCCGGTCTCATCGAAATCCAAAGCGTATCTTTTAAGGCCAAGTTGTTTTAAAGTTAAAACAATTCAATTCAATTATCTTTATACACATAGAAGGATAATTCACAATAGATAATCAACATTATCAGATAATCCATATTATCATCACAATTCAACTAAACATCCATATCACACAGCATATATCTCATCAGAGATATCAATCAATGCAAAGCATTCAGTATTATCATCCATCCATAAGTAATGATTTATATCATCTCTAATTAATTTAAAGTAAATTAAATTAATTACTTCATTTTATAAATCCTGCTTACTTAACCATTAATTAATTACAACCAATTAATTATCCTCTAATTACCCTTTAGGTAATTTATCCTTTAATTAATTACTCAAATTAATTATCCTTAACCATTATAGTAATTAACCTTTAATTACATCATTAATTAATTAACTAAAATTAATTAAGTTAATCAACTAAAATTAATTACATTAATCCTTAATTAATTACATTGATTAATCACTTCATTTATTAATTATTACTAAATTAATCAATCTTAATTACATCATTAATTATATTAATTAATGATCCTTAATTATAACTTAATTATTAATTACTTAATTAAATTAATTACATTAAGTAATTAACCTTTATTTAAACAATATTTATTAATCACTCTTGATTAATCTTCAATCAGTAATTAACTGCCCTTAATTACTTTCATTAACTAAATTAATTACTCCTTAATTAATTTCTTAATTAATCCCTTGATTAATTCACAAGTAATTAAACTCAAATTACTTTCCTTAATACATAACCAATCAATTTATTACTTCAAGTAATTATCTTATTATTTACTTCCTAAATAATCACACCTTAATAATTACATTAAGTAATTATTATCAAATCATCTTTTGATTATTCTAAATTAATTAAACTTAATTAACTAACTTAAACTAAATCAAATTAACTTCAATTAATTACAATAAGTAATTAATTCTTAATTACTTCCAATAAGTAATTCCATTTAAAACAAATTCTATAATTGATTATCTTTAAATTAATTAATCTAATTAATTATTAATATTAATCACATTAATTAATTATTTAATAATCCATAGTTAATGACCTTCATTAACAATTATTTAATTACTTTCCTTAAGTAATTAACTTATATTAATTATTATTAATTTCAAATTAATACATCTTAATAACCAATTTATTAACCTTTAATTAATTAAGTGTTAACCATAACTTAATTAATATTTAATTACTTATTAATTAATTCCTAACCATTAATTAATATTCTAATTTATAATCCTTAATTACAAATTAATCATCCCTAATTAATTTATCTTAATCATAAATAAATTAGTTTAATCCTTTAATTACCTATTTAATTAATCCAAATGATTAATTAATCAATTAAATTAATTATCCATTAAATTTCCTAATTAATTCAATGAACACAAATCTCTAATTACTTTAAGATAAAACATTATTCTTATTGATAAACAAATTATCATTTACAATTCATATTTGAAACATCCATTTCAAATCTACTTTTAAATTTCATTTTAAATGTTGTATTTAAAATGAATACCAATTTATTTTTAACTAAGTTTTTAACCAATTTAAAAACTTTTACTTATTAAAAATCTTATATTTTCTAAGAAGTTTTTAAAGAACTTAAATCAAATTTCTTCTTAAATTTAACATTTAAACGTATCTACACTTAGCCATTTTAAACATTTAAATTCATAAACTAATTATCTAATATTAAAGTTTATAACTAAACTTGTCTTTATAAATCAAACTTTGATTTACTGCTTAATATTATTTCAAATTTAATTTAAATTTAAATTTCAAACAGTCAAGTATAAAACCTGACAATACTAAAACTCTCGAACCCAGCCTATTTGCTTCGAGTCCCCACCCTAATTTCCCCGAGTCTCCCTCGCAAAAACACTCAAAAGTCTCGAGTCCTTCCTGTCACTTGAGTTCAATACTCCAGCTCCACTACTTCGAGTCGCACATCAAAATTCACGAGACTCCCACGAACAAAACCCGAGACTGCATTGCCTTCTCCAGTAAAACAGACTTCACCCAGATACATCCTCGATCTCGTGCACGTGCACGGTCACCGGCGCCAACTCCGACCAACCTCGCGTATCTCCACAAGTCGACAATCCTTCCTAGACCAGAATCCACCCTCTCGATCATCAAAACTGGAACGAAAACGAAATCGAGCCTAAAACCAAACCTGGAACCATCAGTTCGAATTCGCCAAAGCCTGGCAACACTGACTCGCGACCAACCAACCACCTGTCATCGCCTCGTCTTCACAAAGCCGTCCACCAGAACTCCTCCAACTCCGGTCATCGCTTCAACTACCTCAAAGCTTTACTTTCCCAAAATCTTAGAACACTCGATCCATCCATGAAAACGAACGAAACGAATTCGTAGCCTAACTTAAAACTAGGTTTAAAAATTTCAAACCTAAATCATTTCTGCCTCAATGTTTAATTCAATTTCCAGTCATTTTTCCTAGTATCCTTGATCATTACACTACCACTACCAAAGATTTCAAACTTCCAATTTCACTGAGATGATCGAAATCACCAGAATTTCATTTCCAACATAAACCAAAACTGCTCTTATTAAACTAAACTAAAAACTATGATATTCATGCTAAAAATCATATTATCATCTATGTTTCCAATTTATAAATTTGAATTTATAAATTACAGAGTTCAAATTTTCACTTTAATATAACATGTCTCTGTTGTTTTTGATTTCAGAGGCACTCAGACTAAATTTTGACTTAATTAAATCTTTTCAATCTTTAGTTTACTATAAACAACTAATTTTACTTAAACTTTAGATCCACATTTAAAACTAGATCATGAGATATAATTTATCTTAAAAACAGTAGCCTGGAATTCAAGAAACAGAGATACACTGATGCAAAACAACATGCACACTATATACATTCATGTACATGCAGAATCAACTATAAACATCCACATCCACAACATAATTCATCACAGAATTAAGCATGCAACCTAATTTCCTAAGTTAATTTAAGTAAGAATGTTACTCACCTATTCAAAGAGGCAGAGAAGTTTAAAGCAGTTTTGAACAGGGCTTGAAAACTGGAACTTTGAAACTAAACTTGTTTTCATTTCTTTAAAACTGAAAAGCTTTGAATTTGCAGAGATGATTTTTAAGACTCTGATTACTGGTTGCTTGCTTGAACCTAGATTTGCTGCTGGTTCTTGCTTGTTGATTTGAAATCTTTGAAAACTTTGCTTTGATTTACTTGCATGCACTCTTGAAAATGATTACAGGCTAGAAAGATCATTGCAGATTGGTTCTGAAATGGCTACAGAGTTTTTGAACTGGAAATTGGTTCCAGGTTGTTTTTGAGGAGTGTTTCAAGTTGATTCTGGTTAAGGAAATGAATTTACAGAGTTTTGGTTTTTGGTTTGAGAGTTGAATTTCAGTTTTGGGGATAACTGATTTTAGAGTTGAATTTATTAGAGCAGATGTTTTCAGATTTGGTTTGAGAAGATTTCGGTTTGAAAAATTTTCTGGTTTTGGTTGTCTTTGAAAAAATATATATGAAAAGATAAGAAAAAGAAATGAAGGAAGAAGGTGAGAGTTTATATAAGTTAGTTTAGATTTTATTAAAATTTAAAAGAAAATAAAATTAAAGGATGACACTTGTCTCTACCCTAATTTCCCTTGTTAACACATGTATTTAACATGTCTAGAAATTTAACACTTGTCATTATTTAATTGTATTTGTTTTTAAAATTATTTAAAAACCTTTAAAATGAATTTTCCTAATTAATTAATACATTTCCTAATTATAAATGCTTTTCTATATTATACATAAATGAAACCTTTTAAAGAAAATAAAATAAAAACCCATTTATATCTAATAAAATTATATAAAATATTTAATTCATTTTTAAGTGATAATATAAAACTTTTATATTTATTACTATTAAATAAATACTTCCTAAATTTATAAATAAAAGTTTATACAAGTATTTTAAAATCCAAAACAATTTAAATATATATATTCTTTTGAATTTCAAAACTTAAATTCAAATTTAAATAAAAATTAAATCCTAAGATTCAATTTAAAAGTTAAGTTATATATATATACATATATAACTATTTATTCAATTAAATAACAATTCCTTTTAGCATTAAAATTCATACATATTAAGAATAATACATTATACTTATTAACTTTTAAAGATAAAATCATCAATTAAATACTAATTTAATCAGATTATTAAATTAAATTCAAATCTTATTATCAAAGATTATCCATATCAATTTAATTATTCAACAGATTATTAAATTGATATTGTTAAAATTTCCGGGATATTACAAGTTGTCATATATGGTTTTGTAAACATATTCACTTAATAATTAACCCATAACTGCATTTTGGGGTGTTAAGGGCAGGATAACCAGTTAGGTTGACCCATTAGTGAATATACATTAGTAAGCCCATGAAAAATATGTATGGAAATAGTTATTGGCAGGGGCTAATAGGTTCTTAGTGATCCCATGAAAACTATGTCCATATTAAGTTATTGAAAGAGATCAATAGGTTCATAGTGATCCCATGAAAACTATGATATAAGAGAAGTTATTGGAGAACCGAATAAGCTCATAGTAAGCCCATGAAAACTATGTTTGGAGAAAGTTATTAGTAGATACCAATAGGTTCATAGAGATCGCATGAAAACTATGATTGGATGATAGTATTGGTAGGAACCAATAGGTTCATAGTGACCCCATGAAAACTACGAAAGTGGATAGGAATTCCTTAAAGAATTAACAGGTTATTTGTTAACCAATGAAAACTAATAGGTTGATAGTGACCCTAGAAACTATAACTTGAGATAGATAGTCAGATAAATGGGGATGGAAAATCCAGAACATATTGGATGTTTGTATATCATCATAATACCTTTTATTATGTTATGTTTTAACCATTATGGATGCGGGTGCACAGTATATGTTTATTATAAATTGAGTTAAGATATTAGTGAGGGGAAAACCCGTTTCGCCAAGCGGTGTGTCTCACTAGATATCTATATGGTTTGAGATGGTAGGCTATTATCCATACCAGACTTTTTGTCTGACTCGAAGTTTATGTTTTCCCCTTAAACTCTCAGGTGCTCAATTGATTTTGAGTGGTTTGAGAGTTAAGATTTTCATGTTCTCTTTTAGACAAATAAGCTTCCGAAAACGTGCAGGAGGCAAGCTAGCTATTAGGAGTTCTTTCTGTTTGATTCCGTTGTGTTTTGGATGCAATGGCAAAGTTGTTTAATTGCCTATGTTTAGACTCTGATCAACCTAGGAGGCATCTTCATACGTCGCTCTTGGCGTATTTTGTAATAATTATATTTCTCTGAATGTGGTTTATGAGTTAGGATTGTGTAATAAATTTGAAATGTGATTTGAAGTGGAATGAGACATTTGTTTTAAAATTTTAGTTTAAATTTTTTTCATATCCATGTGTTTCTGTTATATCAATGTGTCTAACATTACCGCATTTGGTCATCGAATATTAAAACTATGGATGACTGCAGCATCCGTAGCAGTTAGTCTCCAAGTAGGGGATGTTACAAAAACCATCTACTTGAACAAAGATATCTCAACAACCCTACATAAAAAAGAAAAAATAAAGAAAAGACCTTATAACATTTTCAAACAACTTTATTTCAATCTCACAACCACTTTGTGGCACTTCTTGCTGGTGATAACATCTTCCCTGTCCATAAATGTAACGATAACTCAATTTCCTAAAAGAAAACTTTCATCAGATTCTTTTAATATCCACTAACCAAAGCAACTACCTATTGGTTCAAAGTTCCATGGAGATGGCCTCAAGTGCCTTGAATTCCAATACACATTTTCAGGCATATATTCTCCATAGTCACTTTCTTTTTCTACAAAATATCATATATTCTCTTCCAATTTCTATGAAAAGTCAATCGAATCCCATGATTTAAAGAAAATGTTATATTACCAGAACATGTAATGCTAAAATTGAAACTTTAAAGCATTGAAATTTAATTTTTACAAATACCATCACTATAAATGCACATAAATATATGTATAAACTAATCATACATAAACATATGCTTAAAAAAAGATAAACCTCAAATGGAATAGCAAAACCTTTTCAAACTTGTATATGGCAGCAAATGTCAGAGCTACATTCTTTGTTCCAAGATTGAAAATGTGGTGGCATTATGATGTAAATCTGGCATTAGAAATATATTTCTTATGTATCCTATCATGAAACATCAAATAATATAAGAATGCTATAACATGATATCATATTTCAAGATATAAAATAATGTAATTTAATATCACTAAACTTATGATGTGATTTCAAGTAAAAGAAGATAATAGTAGTATAAAACATTTGAAGTAATGATAGAGCAATGTATAACTAATAAAGTAAAACATATAAAGAAACTATTTATATTACCCTATAAAGGCATAATAATAAATCCAAAATGTTAGATCCAAACATTAATCATAAAACAATAATAGAAGTTTAAAATCTTATGGTTTTCTACCAATGTTAACGGGAATAAATAGTTCTATAACTTGCAAAGGAAATTGATATTTGAATGACTTTTACAGACCTGTATACCTTGGTTCACTTTTTCGGATCTCGATAATAGAGATTTTTGTTGGAACTAGCAAAAATGAAAATGAATAATTTATAATATGATAACATTACTTGATGCGCATTTTAATTCCTTCAATTACTATAAATATATTGGATAAACAATTCACAACTAAGAAATTCATCAGCCTATAAAGAGATTATTTAGAAATCCATAGCCAACGATAAAAGTTCATCCTAACTAAACATAAATAGTGAATATGCACATCCTAAAAAATTATATAGTTATATATTGTCAGTAAAGGATGGTAGTTTTATGAACTTCGCTGACGTAATGTTAATAACCATTGTGTAGTACAACATACCAATGGCCTGTGAAGTATTATATAACATATAAATATAGGTACTGTCACTTTTTTCCAAGATTTTGACATAATGCTTTGCACTAGATGAAAGAAAAAACCTTGAAACCTAATATTTGCATAGGTTCTAGGTATTCTTTCACTTGTATAAGCTTTCTTTTTTAGTACATAAAGTTTATATAATCTCTTTCCTTTTACACCATTACATTACGTGAAAATAATAATAGTTAAAAGTGTGCAAATCCTAAGTGTATAGCTAATTTATATAATCGACCAAACTAAAGTATGTAAAGTTAATTAGTGTATATTTTGGATTTTGCTGAAGGATCCATATATGTTTATGGAAAGAAACATATAATATATAGTAAGGTTTATAATATATAACAGGTAATCGAGAAGGAGATCACTTAAATTTTGCATGAGATATTTCACTGTTTGTGATGGCATATTCCATTCCTACATAAGGACCATACACGTTAAACATACAAAAAGGGATCAGAGATATATATGACAATATATGGACATGTGGGTTGTGATAACCCGGATTTCTGAACATCTGTAATTGATATAATAATTGGGTAAATTAATAGAAATACTGAATTATAGATTTGACAAATAAATCTGGTAATGAATATTTATATTTGGATAAGTATTGCATGATAATATCTTAATATAATCACTTAGAATTTACATTTTTTTTTATTTTCTTTTAAATCAAATGATAATGTGTTGTTATAAGAATATATATATGAGTAGAAAATAAATTAGAATTTGAACTTGAATTAGGAATTCAAAGAATAAAATATCTTAAAAATAAATTGGGTTTAAAAATGTATATATGATTTGTTTTATAACATTCTCTTTATAAGATTTTATAAAAGATATATTAAACCAGTATAACTATTTCTAAATGCATAATTGGAATTTTTATCTTTTTTCTTTTAAATTATATATTAGTTAATAAAGAGATAGTTCAAATATTTATACACTTAATATATTTTATAAAACTAAATTAAAATGTAAGCTTAGGAATTCATGTAATTACAAGTGTAAGTTATTCAACAAGTGTCATTCTTTTCTTTTTATTTTCTTTAAATAATAAATAATGAAATTAAACTAGGCTATAAATTATCTTAAACCTACTCTTTTCTTTCTTTTATCTGTTCATTCTAAAAACGAAACAAAGAGAAAAGTCTATAAAACTAAACCAGAAAATAAAATCAGAGAAATCAAATTCAAACTACTTCAATCTTCCACAAGTTCTCATACCTGAAGCTAAGCAAGCACCAGATGTAAGCAAATTAAACCAGAAATTTTATTAAAGCAAATTGAACTAGATCAATCAAGCAAGATCAAGAGTAAACTAAAGCAAAACAAAGATTTACTCAGTTTCAAAATTTAGAAGGGTAGCAGATAAATCAACCTGAAGCAATTTTTCAAATCTAGGCTTCTTTGACAGGTGAGTAAACAACCATTTTAAAACAATTTTAAAGTATTGCATGTGATAATCCTATATGGAGAAGTTGTTGCATGATTGATTTTATCTGGATATATATATGAATTGCTTTATTTTATATCTGTATATATATAAACTGCTCCTCTGTTCTTGTTTCCTGTGAGTAAACACTTTTAAAATACAGAACATATGATTAATCCTTAATATAAGCACTAAACTCACCTAGTCATGTTGTGATTATGATGTGCATGAATGTTTAATCTGAAATAAGGTTTGAATTTAGTAAAGATCAATATGTATATCTGAATGCATGTCTGTCTATTGAAAATCATACCCCCAGTTGTTTCACAGGCTAGAAGATAAATTCAAAAACCATTTCCTATCTATCCAATCTTTATCTGGCTGTGATCTTTAAAAGAAAAATGATTGTATTGATGTAGATTTATGTTTAAAAATGGTTACAAGAATTATAATTAAATGAATAATTAAAATTTCAGAAATAACAGTAAAAATATTTATATAGGTCAAAAATCAATGCATACGAATTCATGTTTGGGTTTCATAATTGTAATCGTGGTAGGAAATAATGAATTTTGATGAAAAACATGATTTTTAGTGTTGGGTATGTCGAGATTTCTCGAGATGAACGGTTTTTCGTTTCTCGTCAAATTCTGACGATCGGTGGAGGAAGGGTTGTTGTGATCGAGGATGAAGGTTGTTCAGGTGTCGATGGTCAGAGGAAAAATGGCCGGAGGTTTTATAGCTTGACGTGGTGGTCGGAAATAACTAAACTAGGGCTTGACGGCTGTTTCTTGTAGACGTGATGTTTGGGGTTCGTGTATCCTCGTGTGATGATCGGAGATGATCGCGTTGGTGGGGACAGTTGGTGGAAGGAGTATCGTAGCTTCGGTGAAGACGGCCGATGTTCTCAAGGTCGGAGGCAAAGGGGACGAGGGTTTTCCGGTGAAGTACTAGTTCCTGATGGATGAGACTTTGACTCGTTTTCGTTTCAGTGGATTTTCGTGCGAGCTAGGATCTCATTTGGGGTCGCGAGGGATCGAGTGATGGTCGTGGGTAGTCGTGTTGATCACCGGAGTTCGGCAACGTCCGTGCATGTGCACAAGTCAATCTGTTTACCAGTGTTCGTTTTGGGAACGATGGATTTTTGCCTCGGAATCGACCTGGGAAAAATTGAAGGATGGCTCGGGTTGTGTCGAGTGTGTTTTGAGGGAGTATTTTACCAGTTTAAATCTTAACAAGTTTTTAAAAAAAAACTGAAGCTCGGAGAAATAGGGAAGGAAACTCGGGTTGGGTTTGAGAAATATGGGGTTTTGTCTCAGGTAAGGATAAATTGTAACATAATGTTTTATAGTTAAAACATAATTAAGCTTTTATAATACCCTTAATCATTCTTTGATAAATAAAGTATTTATTTAAGTGATTGATTAATTAAGCTGAAATAAATCATTTAACTTAGTAAGTTAATTCTTAAAGTTTACTTAATTAATAAGATTTTAATTGAGGTAAATGACTTATCTTTAACTGGTTTATTTTTGGTAATTAATTAATACAAGTAATTAAAGAGTAATTAATTGTTGATAGTTAAAGATTATTTAATAAGAGTAATTAAGGGTCAATTGTTGTAATTAATTAATTATTAAAGGTCAATTAACTAATAATTAACTAGTGTGATTAATTAATTAATTGAGGATTAATTAATCAATTGAAATTATTAAGGTAAATTTATCAAGGTTAATTAATGGAGAATAATTAACCAATGGGGTAATTACTTAATGAAATAAATTATGGATAATTAAATTAGATAGATAATTAAAGGATAATTAATTTTGATAGATAATTAAAGGATGATTAATTAAAATGAATGGTTAATGTATGATTTATTTATTTATTTGTAAATAAATAAATGTGAAGTAAACAAGATTTAAAGGTAATCTAAGTGATTAAGATTGATGATTAATGTAATGGGAAATTAATTAAATTAATTAGGAATTATATAGTGAATCTTGCTTATAGATGATTTAAGGATATTGGATGACTTGGATAGGGAATATCTCAAATATTGAGTTGTGATGTACGGTAATATAATATGATGGATTGAACAGAATAATGTGGAATATCAATTGATAATAAATTTGCTGTGTGACTATAATACCTTGTATTATAGTTGATTTGTATCTACTTAAAATGGAATTAGAAATGACATTTGATTCGAAGAGACCGGAGTCGGGAATCAGTAATACCCGAAACCACTTCGATTCTTTATAGATTGATATGTGAAATCAATAAACTGGTATGGAGTGATTTAAGTAAATTAGACCATTTAATCTAAGTTGGCACTTAGAAAGTGATGTGTGAAACCACTAATGTCTTTAACAGTTTGTGAAGTTGTAAATTGATATAAGTTACCCCGGGTTTTATGTAAGTTTTATGCTGCTGTATTCCTTGTTAGATGGGTTTACTCACGCTGGTTTCCAGCCTGACCCGGGTGTTACTTTGATGTAATGCTCAGGTCAGACCGAGTATTACAGATTTTCAGGTAAGGACGTTCTGGAGCTTAGGAGTCGAGCTGGATGGCAGGAACGTATGGAGTGTTTCTACTGTGTTATATTATTGTATATCTGAGACTTGATAATTGTGTATATCCAGTGTCTGTATAAATATGTAACTCTAATGTATTGAAATGTAATCGACAGATATAATATTGTTTTGTAAAACTGTTATCATTTATTATTATATTTTTATCCGCTGCGAATGTGAGATGTTGATGTTTCTGATCTTCTTCTTCTTCTTCTGTTTTCTTTCTTCTATCTCTTTCTTTTTCTTCTAACTATCTGGAAATTTCGGGTTCGGAAATTTCCGGGTCGTTACATGGGTAACATAAAACAATATAAAACAAACTCCATAAATCCCTACTAACCTTAAATATCATGTTCTTCCCTAACATTAGCATATATGTAATAACCATTTAATGATGAAACTTGATATGTACGGTATTAGTAGCCTATAAATGGCATGGAAATTGCAAACAAATGTTTATATATGCCCATAATTATATTTTTGCTACTCTTTAGTGCTAAAATTATCCTAGAATATTTAAAACCCTATTTGGTATACATAGTTATATATTGGATTACATATTTAAGTATAATCCTTTGAAACTTAATATGACAAGATTTATATTAAATGCTAGTGATTATGGAAGACTACCAATCAATAGATAAAATAATTTATTTTTCTTTCATACCTTGCATGTTCTTCCCAAAAAAATTGAAAAATGGAAATGTGAACATGAATAAATGGAATCTTTATTCCAGTAAAGTTGTCCTTTTTGTTATCTAATCGAAAGTTGATCTGCCCAACGTAGGTAAATAAAACACAATCAACTCCTATCAAACTCAAATCACCTTAAAATTGGATTAAAAAAATTGAAAGCTAAATCAATGATGTACTATATAATAAAAATTTATACCTGAAAAACAACCAAATTAGGAGAAAGAAAATAAACAATGAATTTGTTACCTGTAATATTCTTTGTTTGCATAAATATTGCTCATTTTACATATACGTGCGACATGAAGAGCGTATGTATTTCATGGTTGCATGTTGAATAAAGGCTATATGCATTACCAATTTAAACACATTCTATGCGTATTTTTTAAAAACAATAATAGAAAAAGAATGCATGACCAAAATAATGAAGATTAGTTCTAAATTTGGTGAGTGAGTGAAATAAGTCAAAATTCCAACTACTTTCTATGTACAACATATTAATTCCAACATGGTCACTTATTAGTTGACTAACATAGTAGTTAAAAGTGTAAAAATCCTCAATGTATAGTTAATTTATTTAATTGACCAAACTAAAGTAAGTAAAGTTAAATAGTGTATATTTTGCATGAGATATTCCATAATTTGCAATGGCATATTTCATTCTCAAAAAAGGAGCATACATGTTAAACAAACAAAAAAGGGATCAAAATATATATGACAATACGTAAACATATGGATAACATAAAACATTATATAACGAACTTCATAAATCCCTACAGACCTTAAATATCATTAGAATGTTTTTTCTAATATCAGCTTATATGTAATAACCATGTAAACATGATACTGGATAAGTACAGTATTAGTAGTCCATAAATGTCATGGAAATTGCAAACGAATGTTTATATGCCTATAATTATATTTTTGCTACTCTCTAGTGCTAAAATTATCCTAGAATGTTTAAAACCATATTTGGCATACTTAGTTATATATTGGATTACATATTTAAGTATAATTCTTTGAAACTTAATACATCAAGATTTATATTTAATGCTAGTGATTATGGAAGACTACCAATCAATATGTAAAACAATTAACTTTCTTTTATGACTTGCATGTTCTTGCAAAATAAATTGAAAACTGGAAATATGAACATGAATAAATGGAATCTTTATCCCAGTAAAGTTATCTTTTTTGTTATCTAATTGAAAGTAGATCTGTCAACGTAGGCAAATAAAACATAATTAACTCCTATCAAACTTTAATCACCTTAAAATTGGATTAAAAAAATTGAAAGCTAAATCAGTGATATATACTATATAAAAAAATTATACCTAAAAAAACTAAATTAGAAGGAAGAAAATAAACAACGAATTTGTTACTTGCAATATTTTTTATTTGCACAAATATTACTCAAGATAAGGATCACCAAAGTAATGTCTAAACCTAATGGTTTTAAAAAGTAATGAGAAAGAATTCTGGAACAAGGAAACACTATTTTCAATTGTCTCAATATTTTATTTTTAGTATAACGATGGAAACTAAAAAAAGATTCGAGACAAAACAAACAAAACAGGTTAGAGACGACTCAAGAAATGCCTAAGGAATTTACCTTTGGACTTTTTCAAATTTACATATACATGCGACATGAGTAGCATATGTATTTCATGGTTGCATGTTGAACGAAGGCTATATGCACTACAGATTTAAACACATTCTATGAAATATAGTATTTAAAAAAAACAATAATAGGAAAGAATGCATGACCAAAACAGTGAAGATTAGTTTTAAATTTGGTAAGTGAGTGAAATAAGTCAAAATTCCAACTACCATTTGTGTATAACGTATTAATTCCAATATGGTAACTTATTAATTGACCAACATACTAGTTAAAAGTGTACAAATCCTAAATGTATAGTTAATTTGTTTAATTGACCAAACTAAAGTAGGTAAAGTTAATTAGTGTATATTTTGGCTTTTGTTGAAGGATCCATATATGTTTGTGGAAAGAAACACATCAATCTTTGTCGCTAGTTAGATAAATAATTTAAATAAACAGCAAACAATTAGGAAACTTATAGTAAGATTTATAATATATAACAGGTAATCGTGAAGGAGAACACCTAAAGTTTTCATGAGATATTCTACAATTTGTGATGGCATATTCCATTCCTAAAAAAGGACCATACACGTTAAACATACAAATAAGGGATCAGAGATATATATGACAATACATTAACATACGTATAATATAAAGCATTATATAATGAACTCCACAAATCCCTACTGACCTTAAATATCATTAGAATGTTCTTCCCTAACATCAGCTTATATATGATAATCATTTCATCATGGTACTTGATAAATATAGTTTTAGAAACCATAAATGGCGTGGAAATTGCGGACAAATGTTTATGTGCCCATAATTATATTTTTGCTACTCTTTGGTGCTAAAATTATCTTAGAATATTTAAAACCCTATTTGGTATATATAGTTATATATTGGATTACATATTTAAGTATAATCCTTTGAAACTTAATACGGTAAGATTTATATTTAATGCTAGTGATTATGGAAGACTGCCAATCAATAGGTAAAATAATTTATTTTTCTTTTATGACTTGCATGTTCTTTCAAAAAAAATGAAAATTGGAAATATGGACATGAATAAATAGAATCTTTATTCCAGTAAAGTTATCTTTCTTGTCATCTAATCGAAAGTAGATATGTCCAACGTAGGTAAATAAAACACAATCAACTCCTATCAAACTTAAATCTTCTTAAAATTGGATTAAAGAAATTGAAAGCTAAACCAATGATATACTATATAATATATACCTAAAAACCACCCATTAGGAGGAAGAAAATAAACAACGAATTTGTTAGTTGTAATATTCTTTATTTGCACAAATATTGATTTCCTCAAGTTACGTTGCAACAATTGGACCTAAAATCCAAAATCCCCTTTTCACCTTATAAATTTTCAAACTAATATCATTTTCCAATAGCATATGGATTACATTTTTGAATAATTGAACAGAAACATCTACTTACACCCCTATTATCCTTTTCATTATATACAATAAAGCTAAACTTTTTTATATCAAACATGTTGGTTTAGTAAACTAAATTTGTATGTAACTTATAAAAAAATAAAAAATATGTGGATTATTCATTCGATTTTAACATTAATGCTTGAGGGAAACTGTGTAGTATAAGGTTGTATTATTATATAAAATCCATCAATATTTCTATAAAAAACGTCCAACATCAGAATTGCATATTTTGTATCGAACCAAAATAGCTATACCAAACCAAAATTTTCGACTATAATAATTAAAACCTTAGTGTAAAAGAGAGTGAAATAAAAAGTAACACTGAATATCAAATAATAAAATTATTAAATTATTAAATATAGTCATCTATAGGTGACAGAAGCATAAACAGGTTGAATTAATACCCGGAATAACACATAAAGAAGAAAATTCTTAGTTCCTCATTCAATCTTTGAATATGATGATGTTTTGCAGAAATTAGGGTTTTTAGCTTTTAGGGGAATTTTTGAAGAGGGAAGTGTTTTAATAGAAAAAGAAACCATGGAATAGAAATGTGAAGTGATGAAGAAAATTGATTGTGAATGTAAAAGAAATGGAGAAGTAAATTTTGGGTGGGTGGGTAGGGTTTTAAAGAGGAGGGACGTTTGGATCTGAAATGGAGAAGAAGTGGGATTCTTCACGTGAGAAGGCTTCAGAGTAAATGATACAGTATAGATAATAATAAAATGATAGATCATGCCTTTTCACCTTCAGAATACATGTAGCGGCATTCTATTGGAAACAAATTTAGAAGGCTTGAGAGTAAATGAAACTATACTCATTTTTAATATTATAGTATAGATATGGCTAAATCATATGATAGAATTTCAAGGATAGTTATGTCAGGGATTTCTAACAGCATTTGGTTTCTCAGAATACTTTATTGAGATGATATTGAGAATGCTCTCTAACCGTCAGTACTTTGTCCTTATGGTTTCTTTTAACCAATAAGAGGGGTAAAGCAAGGAATCCTTTATCTTCGGCCCTCTTTATAATTTTCGTATAAGTTCTCATCTGTTTTCTGCATAACTTAACCATTTTTAACCAAATAAGGAAATATCAACTTACCAGTGGCTGCCCTTTACTTCCATCTCTTTCTTCTGCGGATGACATACTTGTCTTTACCAATGGCTCCACCCGATCAATAAACAACCATATGATCTTTCTTAACCAATATGAAACATCATCTAGACAAAAAGTTAACAAAGAAAATTTTGTTTCGTGATCTCTAAACTAACCAGTGCATCACAGAAAACTTTATTGTTAGGAAAGCCAGACTCAGTATCAAAACACTAGGGAGGAAGAAAGAAAAATAAGCTTTTTTCACCCTTTAACAGGTAAGGCTACCAACATGATTTGTAAGTGCAGTTCCTCCCCAACTTTCCAACCAAGTTAACTCTTTTTTTGCTCTCTAGGATCTCAAAAATTTTCTTCCATCACACCCACTAACTCCATTTTCCATGAATTCTCCAAATTATATGCCACTTTTTTAGGGGATGGGGCTGACAATAATGGGAAGTACCATTGGGTCTCGTGGGAAATTTTTTAGACCAAAACAAGAAGGTGGACTTGGTATTCACTCACTTGTTAACATATACAAATCTTACTTTCCAAAATCATGGGTTATATTCTTTGCGAACAACTCATTACAGGTGAATTTCCTTTCCTCCAAGTATAAAACCTAGCAAACCAAAATTTTGCAGCCTCCTACTTACTCAAATAAATAAAACGATGCAAAAAATCAAACCAATTTTTGATGAAATCACCGATTCTCATCATTATAATAGATGGTTAGAAGGTAACTTTAAACTTAAGGATGCATGGAATACGGTTCATGAAAAGCACAATATTCAACTTCAATTCCCACTTATTTGGAATAAATGTATTTCCCTTAAGATCTCCATCTTTACATGGAAATACTTCCATGATGCCTTCCTCTCGATAACAACATCCAAAGGTAACTATTTCCTTTTCGTCTATATGTAGACGTTGTTCATCTAATAATGTCAAAAGTAGGCTTCACCAATTTGATTATAGAGATATGGCCAAAAACATTTGGAGTTCTTTTGAATGTCTTTTGGGCATTAGATGGCCAGGAGTATCCCTTAATTCTTGACTTCTCTTTTGGTAGTCTTATGCTAGAGAAACTCAAATACATATTTTACCCAGGATCATTCCTTGCTTTATATACTAGCACATTTGGGGTGCTAGAAACAAGATTATTTATGACAGTACAGTTTTATCTTTTAGATTAGGACAAATTTTCAAACACGGCTTGGTCAAAAAAATATTTGCGCAAATAGGCTTAGCGGAAAACTAATTGCAAAAATAGGCATCATTTTTATATAATATGCAAAAATATGGATTGCGCAAGCTATATTTTAAAAAAAAATGTTGCTTGCGCAATCCATATTTGTGTAAGCTATATATTTATAGCTTGCGCAAATATGGATTGCGCAAGCTATAAATCGGGCTTCAAATTTTCAACAAGCACAAAATCTATCCTCCACTTCTTAAACCCCTCTCCTTCTTCTCAAAATCCATCTCAATCCTTATTCTAACCCAACTATTTTGCCAAATCAAACTTCCAATTTACATTAATCTTAAGCATACTTTGAAGTAATTAATTGTTTTAGCTATAAATTGAAGGAACTTTTTCATCCATGGCAATTAGAGGTAAAAAAATTTTGGTTGAAATTGATGTTAAATTAACAAGTGATTGTTGTTGGTAATGGTACTAAATATTGTTGGTGTTGTCGATGACAATTACCACCTATTGTTGTTGGCATAGTCGAAATTTTAGTTATTGATAAATCATTCCAAAAACCCTAGTTGCAAAATTGATTTTTGAATGAATAATTGGGTGAAAAATATATTGTAGAATTGCCTCCCGGACCGAAGATAGAAGTGTGCTTTATCTTCAAGATCATCATAGAAGTCGAAATGATTCGCTTATGGAGGTATTTATTTCATACACATTGAATTATTGTTAATTCAAAATGCAAATATGAATTACTAATTGCAATTCTTTGTTATAAATCAAGATGTACAAACAATTAAACTTTGTGATCATTCAAGCAAGCTTAAAGAAATAGATTTTAAAGATCCTAAGTTGGAACAAAACCTAAGAATAGCTGAATTTTGGAAAGCAATGCAAGTTGATTATATTAGACTAGATCATCATCTTATTAGGATATTGTGTGATAGATGGAGATTTGAGACAAATACTTTTCATTTTAGAGTTGGAGAAATGACTGTAACTCTAGCTGATATTTACTTTTTGTTTGGTCTAGGCACGGATGGTTTCCCGATATGTTTACAAAATTTGGATATTGATTATATGGAGTTGTTTCATGATTTGCTTGGTATATTTCCACCAAAAGAGGCGGTAAAATCTTAAAGTGAGCTAGCAATGACTTGGTTTAAAAGTGAATTTTCTGAACCACTAGCTGATGGTGCGACGGATTTAGATATACTTCGTCGTAGTCGTGCTGTTATCTTGTACTTTTTAAGTTATCATCTTTTTCCAAATCATTCAAAAGGTAGATTGAATTTAAAATTTTTGTCATTTCTGGAAGATTTAGCAAATTGTGGTTACCATTCATGGGGTAGTGTTGTACTTTGTTATTTGTACAGTGAGTTGACAAATGTTGCTTTAGAAAAAAGAAAAGTTTTAGGCGGTTCTACAACATTGTTGCAAATATGGACTTGGTCTCATATTGCTGTTGGACGGCCTTCTGTAAAATATCCTACGGATTTAGACCCTTATCTTCCATTCGGGTGTAGGTGGAATTATGCTAGGAGTTGGCATGAAACTCTCAAAAACGTATAATTTTACCGAAATGAATTGGATTTGTTAGCGGATGACGCCGTGACCTGGGAATCATATTCTTTGTTGATTAAATTTGGGCATCCTGACGTTGAGTATATGTATGCAGTTTGGATCGCTAAGAGTAGACTAATCCATTTTTTGGACTTTGAATTATATGCTCTGGACTGAGTGATGAAATAGTTTGGCTTTGACCACCAACAAATTCCCGATCCCGTAGTGCCATTAGACCTAGAACCCAGTAGTTGGATGGACTTCCTTCAGGAAAGTATCACTTTATGGAATTCAAGAATTGATCATGCCGAACGAGCACGTAATCCTCCGACACCGTTGAGTGAGTATGAATATTGGTATTGGCAAATAACTCGCCGTTATATTTTGAAAAAGTCGGCTAGGAAATTGGTGGCTTACATTCCCCGAGCTCCACTAGAACGTGATGTGGTTAGTATTTTAATTTATAAATTTTGATTATCCATACTTTCAGATCATATTCATTGTTACATTGTTTTGTATTTCATGTAGGTAAGCGGGATATATAGCGTTTTGGATGTGGTTAACCAAATTGAAGAGAATCGTATGGAACCGGAGAAGGTGAAAACAAAATGTATTGACTTTTGACGTATACTTGATACACTTCTAGGTAGAAACAAGTTAAAAAGGCCAGCAAAACCTTTGCTTATTGCAGAAGAACAACCAAATACTTGGGAGGAGACACATACAACAGTGAAGGAAGTGGAGGAAGGACAAACAGCAGGGGAGGAACCACATACGGAAGTGGAGGGAACACATGATGTCGGGGGAGAAATTCATCCTCAATGGCCTATTTGGAATGAAGGCGAACAACAATTTGGGTATGTTGGTCAACCAACTCTAGAGAAAAATGAAGAGTGACCGCAGTGGGAGAGACAATAATAGGAAAAAAAATTTGGTCCTACTCAAGAACAAGAAATACCTATTTCAACCTTTGACGAATCCCAAATTTCAGCTCCAATCATCTATAAAAGGAAGAAGAAGAAGAAAAGAGACACACCTCTTAAGGTTAGAAGGCTTTCTGATTGGGTGGTTTTATTTTTTGGATGATATATCCTGTTGATGTTTATTTAGTTGTTTATGTAGTTGTTGATGTTTATGTAGTGTATGGATGATAT
Source organism: Allium fistulosum (assembly GCA_030737815.1). Lineage (NCBI taxonomy): Eukaryota > Viridiplantae > Streptophyta > Magnoliopsida > Asparagales > Amaryllidaceae > Allium > Allium fistulosum. The sequence continues at coordinate 1,317,566,832 of CM060903.1, read as the reverse complement.
ATTTTGTTCAACTTCATGTTGGGGTGAGTATGTGTGTCGTTTTGTTGGAACATGGTCTTGATATGTAATGTTGATGATTTTCAGTTGTATTGATGACAGTTTGTTGTTCATGTTGGCATATAATGATTTTATGTTGATGAAATGTTCATGGTATGAGGGTGTTGTGTAGTGGAGGAAGAGCAGCAGGTCGTTGTCATTTAGAACAGTAGAATATAACTTGCGCGCTTTTGAAATGTGCAAGCTATATTTGCGAATATAGCTTGCGCATTTCAAAAGTGCGCAAGTTATATCCTGGTCTTCCAACAGACAGCGACCTGCTGCTCCATTCCTACATATTTACTACCTCAAAACTCACCGCTATTGCACCAATACAACACCATATAACCAAGTTAAAATCTTATATTACGAATTAAACTCCATATTGCTACAACAAAGAAAAATGAGAATAGAGTTCAACACTTCTTGCATTGAAAAGAATAGTAGAGTTGAACAATTCTTAAAACAAACAACAAGACTAGAATCCAACGTTTTTTACATATGGAACAAGAATTAAATACAACTCATACATAAGAAACAATTCAAAGGGGACATGATTCCTTCTTATGGCCAAAAGCACCACATTTGCTACATCTATTATGGCTGGATGAAGATGGCGGATCCATGAAACTTTTTATTCGAGCAGACCGAGGACGTCATGAATTTCTGTGCATCGATGGTAGTTGTATTGTAGGACCTTCGTAGACATCCCAATGTCGACTATCAGGTATAGGGTGGAATAAAGGAGCATAAGCAGTAGTATACTTAGCCATTGTGTACCAGTTGAGATTAAGTCAAAATACGCTCTATTCGCACCACCTGACTCACGTGAACATGCTGCTAATACATGGGAGCACGGAAAATAATCTAAAGTTGGCATGTTGCATGAGCACTTGGCGACATTATCATCGATATTCACTGTATAATCAAACATATGAACATCTTTCACCTACCATTCTGTTAAGCTGTATCTCTCTGTAGACAAAAGCCTTGATTCTTCCATTCTTCTCTTTGTTAACACTTCCCACTTTGGTGTCAACTATGACGTCCACTCTTTTCCTTGAGTTCAACGTTTGAAAAAGTAATGGTTTAATCGATGAAACGTACGTGCAACCAATGATCTAATGGGTAAATTCCTAGTTCCTTTCAACACACAGTTAAAGCTTTCAAAAACATTAGTTGTCATCATACTGAATCTTACGCCACCATCGTGACAAAGGGTCCAGCTTGATTCCTGATTTTTCCAACTTCTTTCAATCTATGCATCGGCTTCCCAATTTATAGCCTTCAACTATTTTCTTAGTTCATTATATATTAGAACCTTCGATGCCATGACACATACATGTACCAAATTTTGTAGCTCATCCGCACCAAACCCTGCTTTCTTGAAATTTGCTTTAATATGACGAATACAATAGCGATGATGATGTTCGATTGGCCAAGCTTGTCTTAGCACATGTGAAATTCCTTTCATACGATCTGAGATAAATGTAATACATCTGGTACGTATAGATGGAATATAATTACATACGCAACGAATAAACCAACTCCACGTTTGCCAAGATTTGTTTGTACAATGCAAAGGCTAATGGAAAAGGACCTTGGTTTGCGTCTACACCAGTAGCTACTAGCAATGTACCCATATAACGATCCTGGCTTGGCCTTCGAAAATCGGCACCCGTACTTCACTTGTACTCGAATGCCGCAGATTCTAACGCCGAATCTGGCTCGTCGGAGCTTATAACACAGTAAGTATAACAACACAACGGAAGAAAGAAAGGGATAATATCATATACAACTCCAATGAATACAATATCCAAAATGATATACAACAATGATATCTATATGATACAAGAATATCAGAGACAAATAATGTTACAGCGGAAACAACAAAAGTGATACTCCAAATGATCTTTAAAAGAGAATGAGTCCAACAACTCCAACATCAAGCTCGAACCACCATCACGTTGCACAAAGATAAGCAAGGTCAGTCGTCCGGACGAACTCCAAAAACTGAACTAGCTCTCGATAATCTACTAAACCTGACTATCTAAAAACCCCAACTCTAGACTGCCCGTGTGGAAAATTGTGAGCACCCAGAGTTTAGGAAGGGAACAATAAACCCCGAGTCAGTCATGGGACTGGTATGAGTAAACAAAAACAGTTGTTTGTGTAAAAACAGTTTATAATAGAAATTCGACATGCTTCTGAAAAATGAAACTACCATAAGACCTCCCACCACACACACAATGCAATCGCAGACTCGGAGGAGATTTCTTCTTATGATAGTCAAATATGCTTAATACGAGAAAACTCTTTTGATATTATTACTAGTTCATATTGTTAAAATCCATTCGAAAATATAATATTAATCTTAGCCAGCATAGGTACCATTATACTATGCCTACAATAGTTGCCACCTGAGGTGACAGGTTATACAAATTGCAATAGTAAAGGGCTCGTATTGTTTCTTTGGATTTCCAACGAATGGTCAGGCTAAGGAACTTCCTACTGCCACATGGGTACGCCTCTAGAGGGACGTCCCGAGAACTAACTAGCTCTCTGCCAACACAAGGCCGGGTTCCCTCTTACTAGGTAACTACTACACGAGTATGCCACCTCTCGGTCGTTTGCGACCTTTATCCAAGGGCCCTCGATCACAAAGCAACAATCACACAGTAAATGAGATTGGAACAACCACACAGGTAAAATATCTGGGCTCCATACCATGATACCACCTTTTTCCAGAAGGAAATGACATACCCTAAAGGGTGCGACCCTCATAACCTTGCCGCATTTTCCTGTTTCGACCATTTCCGGTTTGTGAGGCTCGATGAGGTCTCGTCCACAAAGCTACGCTTTACACGAAAGCCATGCTTTCATCAACAAATGATCAGCAACACACAGCAACACTTAGCATGCCACACTACCAAATTGGGAGTATATCACTGATAACCTTCAACTATATAACCTCCGAGCTTGTACGTCTCAGAGAAGGGTGTTAAGCTAAGAGAATAAATTCTCTGCCACCAAACAGAAATGTATTTGAAAGAAATCTGCTTTATATCTCAAAGTGTAGTGTCAGACATACGGCCATAGAAGTCTGTTCTGGGTTCGAACAGAACCGAAGGCACTTCCAAAGAAGCCCTTGCAATCTTGGTATTCACAATCCCGATCGGACTTCCCATCACTTAGGGAATCTCTATACCGTAGCTACTCAGTGCAGAGACAATCGATAGGTCATCCTATCGTTCTCACAAATACCCGGTCTTCAACACCGGTCTTCAAATGCTATCCATTTACGTCGTATCACTATTCGGAATGGGTTATATGACACAAAGTCCTCTCCCGGCTAAACTGAATAGTGAGCGCAATATTTTAAAACATATGGATATTGGGATTTCAGTTAAGTCACAACTTATTACCCAAAACTTTTCTTCAAGTGGTTTAAACAAATTACCATTTTCAATCTTTTAAACAAAAGATTCAATTCACAAAGTTCACCTAGTTCCACAAAGATCTATTCACATTTTCTCCAAAATAGTTTTCCTTTCAAATTGGATTAACTTGTCCAATCTTTAAATCAAGATTTAATTAATAGCTTTCAAAACAATTCCATTTCAACCTTTTATACAATAGGTACACCTTTCCAATTTTAAAACAAAGTTCAACAATCTTTCACAAAGATTTATTCATAACTCGGAAACCCATTTTCATTTCAAACTTGAAATTCTTTTGACGCAAATTGGAAATCCATTCCTTATATGAAAGTTTCTATTATATGAAAACAAATAGTTTTCATTTCGGAAAATCTGATTCATTTATACGAGTTAAAGTCCTTCGGTTAAATTCAACTCAAAACCATACTTTTTAAAATGGTTTAAATTCAAATAAACACATTTATAACATCTTAACCATAATTTCCAAACATGGAATTCAATTCCAAAATTTGAATTCAAATTCAATTTAAATTATTTAAATTGAAAAACTTTACCAAGTTATTCAAAATAACTTTCCTCTTTAAAACTTCTTTCCAAAGCTTTAACATTTAACCCAAATCCATTTCCAAATCAATTGAAATTAAAATTTCAATTTCAAAAACATTAAATTTAAATCATCTGTGACTCAATCGATTTCCTTGTGAAATCCTTATTTGTGTGTGTAAAAGTGTGGTCCAGGGGTTTCACACACAATAGTGCAACATCATTCAGTCACCATAGATTCAAATACAACAATATATTTGATAAGCGGTATAACTATAACGCTTATCCTTATTCACAGATCCACAGATATATATATATATATATATATATATCACAGATAATAAATTACAGTCATCCCAAATAAATAATTTACATTACAGATCACAACACAAATCAGGATATATCACAAAGCATCACAAATCAGGGATATCAAACAATTCACCCATTCAATAAAATCCAAACATTCACAAGTAAAATTTATTAATCAATTGATTAATTTAAATCAGATGTATTACTTATGAATAAATTATTAACCCTGGTCAATTAACATAAGTTAATTACAAATTATCTGAAATAAATTTCCCTATAATCATTTATTAGTTGACCTTTGATAATTAACTAATCATCCTTAATTAATGAATCAATTAACCTTTAATTATCCTTAATTAATCACAATTATTGATTAATCCTTTAATTACTAACAAATAGTTATACTCAAATTTCTAATCATCATTCAATTAATTACATCCAGTAATCATCTATTAATTACTTCTCTAAGTAATTATACTTTCCATTTCAAGTTCTTTTTTAAATCCACTTACATGCTTAAACAACTTTAAGTTTTTAAAACAATTTGAATTTAAAAACTTATTTCCAAACTAAGTTTCAAAATTACACTTGAATTTATATTTTAACTTTGATTTAAACTTAGTTAAAACTTGGTTTTATAATTTAAGATTTAGTTTTAAAATTCAAAACAGAACAGCCTTTAAAACCCTGTACAAAACATTTACCCGAGCCACTACCCATTTGCTTCGAGACCAACACCAAAATTCTTCGAGTCGAGTACTCGAGACAAACTCGAGTTCAAAAACCCTGCAACACCCCAATCTTCACCAGTCACAAACCACTGCACCATGCATATGCACGGTGGCTACGACTCTCTCCGGTCATCGCCACTACGTCGAGCAAGTCGACGATCATCTCCAGACTATTCTCCGACCATCTGAACCCCCTCATCTTCTCGAAATCAAAATCGAGCCTTAAAACCCAAAATTGGAACTACATCACAACCTGGAACCATCTCGTACTCAAGACTCCGACCACCAGAATTCATACGACTCCGGTCACCACCTCGTCTACGACCAAGCTACCATTTCCCAAAAACTCGCCGCGCTCGATCAACCCAAACCACTGTGGTGATCAAATTCCTAAGCCTAGCTAAAACTAGGGTTCTAAACTTTAAACGTTCGCCGCCGTCGCCACCGTGGACGATGCGACCTCCGACTATTTTTCTCCGACGCCCCCTAGGCTCCTTCACCTCCACTAACAACCCCGACACCTCCAGATCAACACGTTGCCGGAAATCGGTCAAAACCCAATTTCCATTCAACGTCGAACTGCTCTTTACACACTTGATTAAAAATCCTCATTTTGGGCTTAAAAATCATATTTTCCAATAAGGATTCAAATTATATAATTGAATCAATGTTTCATGTCATTCAAATTTTTTCAAAAATTTAAAGTATGCTCTGTTCTTTTAATTTCCAGAGGAAATGCTAAGTTGTTTTGGCTTGAATAAAATTTTTAGATTAAAGCTTATGCTAAAACAACTAAGTTTTGTTTTGATCTTGAATCTAAATCATGCGTTGATAAGGAGAACATGATTTTTGAAGCTGAAACTAGAGCTTGAAACCAGAAACAAAATGTTATAGGAGATGATTGTGCATATACATTCATACATCACTCATGTATACCCAGAGAACATACATATATACAAATATATTTACCACAAATACTTGCAACAGAATCAAGTTTTAAAATTTTAAATAGAAAAGTTACTCACAGTGATATAGTTGAACAAAAAATGATGATGAACATGCTTGAATTCTTTGCTTGCTGAAACCATTTTGATCTCTGGTTTGTATTGTTTGATGTTTTTTTAAGTTTAAGTTTTGAATGATATTTTACTTCAGATTCTTCTCAGTTTTGAATGGAACGAACTGATGAAAAGGAAGATGATGTATAAAGAAATGAAGTTACAGGGTGATGTTATTGGTTTTGTACGAAGTTGATATTTTGTTTAGTACAATAGGCAGATGATTTTTTTCCATTTGGGGGCTGAAATGATATTGTATAGTGTACTAAAGATATTTGCATTTATTACTTGGCTTGTATTGGAAGCCTACCCTATATATTTATATTTTTTTTGTTCATACTTATCTTATCTTTCTTCCTTTACAAAGGTACATGCTTACATTTTTGTTTACATATTAATAAGATATATTTTAGAAATTCAAATTATTTAACACATATTTTATTTGAATTTGAAGAAACTCAAATTTGTTTACCAATTAATTTCACCATTTTTTTCAATAATTAAATTAACTATCAATTTAAATTTATATAAAATCCGGGATCGTTACAACCTAGATACTTTCCGTATAAATAAGTGGCATCAATAGACAGTATAGGTCGACAGTGGATGAAACATCGATAGAAGGTCTAAAAGTCCAAAAAGCACCATAATAAACACCACGACTTTGAATAACATCATATACGGTTCCAGGGTTGGTGCGTTCCACGGCTCGAAGATATTTTGGCAATTCTACGTATGACGGTTCCCATTCTCGAAAAATTATTGCAACCGCATTCTGTAGTTCATGCCATGCTCGAGAATAACTCACTTTAATATGAAACATATTTGACGTTGTCTCTTGAACTGTTCTTGCAGTCATATTTTTTTCAACTTTAATCAAGAGAAGTATTTCGCTACATATAAACTTTGATGTTGCCTATTGATGATTGAGTTGACGGTTGCATTTAAACAAGTGTGATCGCCGCCATATATTGTTATTTTCCACCATTTTTGAGATTTTCTCACCAATAGGCTAGCATGCACTCTCCGATGACATGTTTCGTCCAAATCAGAATGGAACCGTGTATTGATTTGCATGTAATTTCAGAACTTGAAAAGAAACTGAACATTTAATCGCCCATTCACATAATTATTCAACGAGCATCTGTTTGCTTTCAAAAATTAACCCAACTCGTGGTCCTTTTTCAGCACATTCTCTTCCAAATACTTCCACTTCTAATTGAAAATGATCTATAATTGATTTCACCATCATTGTTGGAGTGCATAAATCATTGGCTAGGGAATCTTCATATGTGAATTGCTCATCTTCGACATTTCCATCATCAGCCTGTTGACCGTCTTCATATATGATTGCATCATTGTTAACCTCCATTTGATCGACCCAAGTTCTATCTACATCATCCGCACAGGCTACTTGCATGCTATCCAGTTGCACTACGCTATCATTTGCAATATCAACATGATCATCATCGTCGTCGTCAGCACAACCAATGAATGCATAATCCGCTACAGTTATCTCGACATTACAAATATAAAAAATAATGGTAAGAGTAAATTCCATGAACGTAAGTCAAATTGCAAGTGCTAGAGTATAATATTACTCAATTTACCGATGCTTGCGATTGATTTGGATGTAAAGAGTTATGCACCATATTTTGTGCTTGACTTGAAGATACTCCAACCATTCCGCTATACCTATCCAATAAATTTGTAAACTCCTTGCCTTGATGACTTGTCAAATAAGAAGGATATGTCGACCATTGGGTTTCTTGAAACTGTGTGGCGGGTACATGCCCATCCATAGAAATTACGGATTGATGTGTTTCTACCGCATTAACATGTTCTGCTTTCACAACAAATATTTCTATCGCTCTCGTTCCAACTGAAAACGTAGAGTTCAAATCACCGCCATCTTCTAGATCAATAGCGGATGAACCATCATCTCTAACCCATTTCACCGCCAATTTTAAATCATACTCAAGAGGATTGACTTTTGTCACTTCAAATGCCCGTTGTTTAAGCTCTACAAAACTACAATAATTTTTTATTTTTGATCCTTTTCGCTTTCCACCAACATATCTAGGTTTACCTTCTTCATCAACCAACAATTCTCCATCATAGTAAAATATAATTGGAATCATTGACATTATCTACAAAATCAATTACAAGACTGTATTAAAAATCTACATTTTGTGACAAAATCCTAAATAAAAATTTGTTGAATTAATACATTATTTTCCAAAGAAGATTTTGTTTCCATAGTCAATCTTCAAAAACAGTCAAATCAATCTTGAAGCAAAAGCAAGCAAGTAAATTAATATAATAACATAAGCAATATATTTCACCAACATAATCAAGGCTATAGTTCTACATTACATTTCACCAACTGGTTTCCCTTAGTTCTTCATTCACCTTTTTGAAATGCCTTATTTCGGCTTATAATTCGTAGGCATGCTCGAGTCCCCTTTCGCACAATGGTTGATCAATCCATTTAAAATAATTACAACAATCAACTTCACGAGGGTTCAGTCCTTGTTCGTTGTACGAAGTACAACCGAAAAATCTTCGCCTAGCATTCTTTTGCTTTCTCCAAATGACAACTACACATATATCTCCACAGTCACAATTTGGATATGGTTGTTGCCCCTAGGCATGGATGGACTAACATGATGTAGAGGCGTTAGCATATTTCCGTCAACGCGAATTTGATGACCGGGTCTTTGGATAGAAACAACTTCGCGTAAATGAGCGTGTAAGGTTGTTGGTCCAGAATGGAATTTACATGGTAGTGTTTCTAACTGTGTTTTCGGAACATGATCAACATCAACATCAATATGACTTGAGCTCGCAATATCGATTTGCGCTTCAAGTACATCACAATATTTCATCAATGTTTCATCATCAATCTCCCAAACAACCATATCTACCGTCAAAATAAACAATACAATATTAACATTTCAAATTAGGATTTCCAATTTATAACTAGATTTCCAATTTCATTAACCATTAACTAATATTTCAACAATAACAACACCATTAGCTAGTACTTATCAACACCGATAACAATAACTGTTAATTATCAACAACAACAAAAATTAAAAATTTGAACAACAATTTTAACAACATAAACTATTACCTCTTTTTTGTGAAGATGAAGAAGAGTCTTCCATCTAGAGATTAAACAAGTGCTTGGTTGAAAATAAAATGAGAGGTTTGATTTGGGAAAATAGTTGGGTTGGAATGGGGATTGAGATGGATATTTAGAAGGAGAGGGGTTTGAGAAGTGGAGGATAGATTCTATGCTTGCTGGAATTTTGAAGCCCGATTTATAGCTTGTGCATTCCATATTTGCGCAAACAATAAATATATAGCTTGCGCAAATATGGATTGCGCGAGTAACATATTTCATTATAAAAAATATAGCTTGTGCAATCCATATTTGCGCAAGCTATATAAAAACAAGGCCTATATTTGCAATTAGTTTTCTTCTGAGCCTATTTGCGCAAATAGTTTTCTGGCCGAGCCTTGTTTGAAAATTTGTCCTTTAGGATATGGTTTCTTAAATTCATAAAAAATCATTCTTGTTTTTAGTGCACTTCCTTATAATGGCCCAAGCAACACATACATCGAAACAATCAAACAAGAATTTTTATCGATGACTTCTAATTTAAGGGTCGCATACTGGCTTGATTCCTTGGACTCATCTCAAGTTCTAATTAGCAAAGGCTCAATGTATTAGAGAATCCATTACAACTATAACTCAAACGTACAAATGAAACTCGATCAATGCTAATTAGTATTCATATTGCAACGAAATGAAATTCGATCAATGTTGCATTGGTTGTTTTGCTATTTGGAAAGAAGCATGTTTGAGGACAACAAAAGAGGATCAACCTTCCAGTTCAGGCCAGTTTTAGAAACCTTATTTTAATCATGGTGTCCTCCAACAAGTGCAAAATATTCGATGTTTTTGGTCTACTACAGTCAGTCATAAACTTCACGGAAATGGGAACCTGTTTTAGAATTTTTCACAGCTTATCATATGTAGAGCACTTGTTTTTCTACTTATTTGTTTTACTAGGTTATGTAACCATCAGGGGTGGGAATAAACCACACCGCTATACGAAAACCGTCCGCACCAGACTGCAAAAATGGTGTGGAAACCCGCACCGAATCTTCTAACCAAGGCAAATACTCCAAATCGGACCGACCCGCATTAATACAGTTCGGTTGCGGTTTGGACGATTGAATCAACCATGTTAAACCGGACCGAACCGAAAATTTACACTAGTAATCTTGTAATAAAAATGTAAGCAACTCCTATCTCATTTTAGATTCTATCGATGTATATTCTATTTTCAGCATATGTTGTTGTTATACTAATAATAAACGTTGTCATGAAGTAAGAAGTTATAGTTTTAGTATAATATTTTTCATCTCATTTTTTTGGATAAATGCTAATTATAATCTTACTCTAGTCATTTTACTTAATGATTATGTATTGATTAACATTGATGTTTGGTTAATCTACTAAAAAAATCTCACTTGCAGCTAAATGTCAAATCAAAATATTCATACAATTAAAAATTAATCTTTCATTTCAGTATAACATTATGTGTTTTAACCTTTAAGTGTAAAAGCTTCACACACACTACACCAGAAAAACCATTTTGCCACGGTTCTGAGCCGTGGCTAAGTGATTTTGCCATGGCCCAGAGCCGTGGAAAAATTGGGAGTGGCTAATATTTTGCCACGGCTTCGAGAATGTAATTTTGCCACGGTTTAAAGCCGTGGCTAATTTTTATAATCGTTAAAATTAGCCACGGCTCTAAGCCGTGGCTGAATGAACTGAAGCACAAACAATATAAGCTGTGATACATCACCAATAAACTTCATACAACACAATAAAATTAGCCACGGCTTTGTATAAAAGCTTCAGACTACACAAGCAAGCTAGAATTAAGAATAGCTATACAGAAAGATATGACAACTAGAAACAGCAGCACATACATTACCAATAAACTGAAGTACATTAGCATTTTACAAAAATCAAGTCCTATAATACTTTCTCATGAAATAACTTGTTTTGCAAAGACCAACGTATCTGTGCTAATTCAAAATACAAATTCATATTTCTCGTGCCCTCAAATCCCACAGGACGATAATAATACAACATAATGCAGATGATAAAAACAATAAAAAAGGACATGCTTTAATCCATTCTTCCATTGACGATCATCTCCCTTGCTTCATTAAGTGTCCTGCAAGCATCAAATGCACATATTAAAACTTATTATTATTATATTATATATGTGTGTGCCCTTTAAAAATAAGTGTGTCTGTGAAAGACACACTTACAGGAAATGATCAAAAAAATAGGATATTCGAACTGATTTTGGGTTCGAAAAACACATATACAATACATAGCATATACATATTTTCAATACTCTATTATTGTACAATGTACGTTCACCTGGTTAAAACTTGCAAACTACATAATAGAAGGCCAATTATTTCATGGAGAGTTTAGTGCAAATTCCTATCTTCAAGACATTGATTTGGGTGTAATACTAATCTATATATATCGTACTAATTCCTGTGCAACGCGGAACATTACATCATAAATTTTGCAATAAATACAAGCGATATATACAGGTTTTAAAAATTGAAAAATAATAAATAAGCATTACTCCATTTTTTAGGAAAGTGTCGCAGGATAAGTTACTTTAGTTCCCATATACCGCCAGCATGCTTACGTAACGTATCGGCGCAAGCGACACGGTAAACAATCAACGATTCCAAGTCACCATACGTATACGTGTACGATTAGGATTAGCCTGCAATGGCTGCACCTTACTTTGGAAGCAACCCCATGTGCAGCTAGTTGGAGCACCAGATGGCGCAATAAAATTTGTTTCATGAAATGGAGGACCTGCTGACATATTCGCCTAAAGTTTATTTAGAGTTCTGTCGTTATCTACGGATATACATGTTATACATGCGTTATCTATGGACCTGCTGACATATTCGCCTAATGTTTATTTAGAGTTTTTTCGTTATCTACGGACCTGCTGACATATTCGCCTAAAGTTTATTTAGAGTTCTGCCGTTATCTACGGACCTGCTGACATATTCGCCTAAACTTTCTGATTTGGTGCCATGGGAAAAAGAGGCAACAACTCAAGGAGCAATTTTGAGTCAACTATTTCCTTGATTTTATATTAGTTCCTAAACACTGAACTTCCTAAAAATTATTTGAGTCTTCTAGGTTTTCTAAGAAATCCTAGTCTACTGAGGATTATACTAAAGCTGCTTTATCAATATTTTGTTATAAATATAAACCGTTATTCCCAGATACTCCATGTTATATCAAAGGTCCCTTATCGATATTTAATATGGATTATTTCTCCTAGTCTACTCAGGGGTATACCAAAGGTGCTTTATATACACCAAGGTTTTAAACATATATAATTGGGTTTCCAGTTTATAGTTTTTTAAGTACAAAATAAGTTTGAAAGAAAATTCTATATAGAAGTTCAAATATACATAACTTTGGTGGAATTGAGGATTATAAAGGTTCAAGTACATACGGGTTCAATCTTGATATAAACAGATTTTTGGCATCCTTATTTTCAAGAAGGGTGTTAGAATTGGAATCCTTAAGGTTTTATGTACGCATGACATTCTTAAGCACATGCAGCTTTAAATATAAGCATGGATTATTAAATATGAAAATTTTATATGTTTGAGGTTTCGGAAACAATTTCCATCCAAAATTTTGATATATTCATTTTCAAGTGTAAGTATCATAATGTATAGATTTCTGAATAGGCATTGAACTCATAATATAGTTCATATTCTTATAGGTTTTAATGTAAATACGTACTTTCAAATACAATGGTTTTAAATATATCAGATTTTGAATACGAAACTTATTATACATATGAGTTTCAAATAAATATAAGTGTCAGGCTTCCTTGCAGATTTTGGATATAAATTACCTTGAATAAATATCGGCGTTTTCAGAAATAATTTAGGTTTAAGTGTGCATTGAATTTAAAAGTACACAGTTTTGGGCATTAAATTTTAGGACCACCTGACATGGTTTTATGAAGAATTAAGTACAAATCAGTGATATATGTATATGATATCATATCTATATCTGTAGTATTATTTTTTGATATATAATATCAGCATTTATGAATGACGAATATTAGATGTTACCATAATGATTAATACCACAAGATATCATGATAAAAAATAGCATTGAACAACAAATATTCATTTGTGTCGTATAATATAAATAATTACTATGATAAAACAGTAAATATTATATACTAAAATACATAAAATACTTACAATTACGGTAATAAAAATTGAATAAATAATTTTTGGATGCTAATACAACGATATCTGCATCGTATTTGATTTTTTTCCAACATCAAAAATTTTCTTAAGGATGTGGACAGATTCCAGGATTATCTATCATTCATGTTTAGGCCAAAATCAATTGAATTCTTGGCTTTGTGGTTCCCAATTGGTACCAGTTTGGAAAATTGAGTTGTGTAACAAAGATGTGACTTTTGTTTGTCATATATTTTATTTGATTCAAAACAGTAAAGAATAACACAAATCATCATCTGTTATGAATTTTGGAGGCCACCAATGTTCAATGTTAGTTCATAAAACAATATTTGTTCATAGTTCAAAGTTTGGATGATCTCTTTTGGTTTCCATAATGTGAGACCAAAAAAAGACTCAACTTGCATGCATGTACACGGAACGACAAGTTAATTAATTAGCACATGGGACTTTTAGACTTTATACAAGGCCAAGTAAGAACAGTGAAGTTCCATTGAACCTTCCACTTGTATGACGAGTGGTTGACTACAGTATTAAAAACTACCCATGTTGAACTTCTGTCCATCTCTAAATTAATGTACATGGTTCAAATTTATCTAAGTTGAAGTATATAGCTAGTTTTCGTTCACACATATATAGGGCGTATCCCATTTTGATTAATTCATATTCTGGCTTAAAGCTCAAAGCTTCGAATATATAAAGAAGCTGCAACCCATTAGTAATATACAGATAAATCTGAAGTTAGTTTGTAGAGTATAACTAAAAACATGGAGGGAAGGAAAAGAGAATGGATGAAAAGAAACATGAAGAAGGCAGCTGTAAAAAGCAGGAAGCAACTGAAGATGAAAATGAATGTGTATTCAGCTGCCTTTAGGAGATAGGCAGAGCGACATTTGCAGCCGGATTCCTACGCATTTATAATCTGTAATAATCAATTTATAATATGTGATAATAAATTTTACCAACCAACCCTTGTTTGAACTCTGAATTACATAACATTATGAAGCAGCCCCTACCATATCAACAAACTGAAATATATATGGGTAACATCCAGATCCAACACAGGAAAACAAAACCGACCCAAAATGAAGTAAAACTAAGCAAGCAAAACATTTTCATAATGAAATAAGACTAAGAAAACAAAACTATTCCATAAGAATAAAGCCAACTCTGGTTCAGCAACGAGCAAATAGGAAATACGACTAAGCAAACAAAAGAGTAAATATAGAATTTATACCATGCCGTGACTTTAAATAAATAAGTTGGTACTTGTAATTACTCAAACTTTGCATATAACTCCTGTAAAGACCCAAAAGTCGGCCTTCGAAAATCGGCATACGTACTTCACTTGTACTCAAAATGCCGTAGATTCAAATGCCGAATCTGATTCTCCGGAGCTTATAACACAATTAAGTAAATAACACAGCGGAAGAAAAAGAATAATACATTGATATACAATATCTGATACAACAGAGTGATACAATGAATATCAATATACATCAGAGATATGATACAAGAAATAGCAGCAGAAAAGAAAATAGATAACATCAGCAGCGGATAATCTCCATCTTCATAACACCAATCCAGAAATAGCTCGAACTCCCAATAACGAGGCACAAAGATAAGCAAGTGCAGTCCATATCCAAAGACTGAACTAGCTCCAGATAATCTACTAAACCTGACTATCTGAAAAACCCAACTCTAGACTGCTCGTGTAGAAAATTTTAGAGCACCCAGAGTTTAGAAAAGAAACAATAAACTCCGGATCAGTCATGAGACTGGTGTGAGCAACAAAAACAGTTTATTTTTAAAAACAAATAGCAGAGAATTTTAAAGTCAATTCGTAATGCTTTTGGAAAATGAAACTACCATAAGACCTCCCGCCACACACACAATGCAAACGCAGAATTGGAGAAGATTTCTTCTTATGATAGTCAAAGATGCTTACTACGCAAAATCAAATCATTTTTAATATTATTATTAGTGCATAGTGTAGAAAGTATTTCGAAAATAGAATATCAATCTTAGCCAACATAGACATTTCGAACTATGCCTACTATAGCTACCATCTAAATAGTGGTGACCACCATAAGTAAATGGTAGATTCTACAACTAATACCGTACAAGGTTCGTATTGGAAGATGGATTTCCAACAAATGGTCAGGCTAAGGAACTTCCTATGCCACGAAGGCACGCCTCTGGCTGGACGCTCCGAGAGACAACCTGCTCTCTGCCAAACAAGACCAGCTACCCCCCTTCCCGGGGAATATACAAAACCTCAGATATGCCACCCCCGGTCCTTTGGGACCTTTATCCAAGGCCTCGGTATCCAACATCACACATAATAAATAAAATGTGTCCACATGAGTAAGTATCTAGGCTCCATACCATGATACTACCCTTTTCCAGAAGGAATGGTCATACCCTAGGGAAGCTACCCCTGAAACCTTGCCGCACAATTCCTGTTTCGACCATTACCGGTTTGTGAGGTTCGACGAAGTCTTGTCCACAAAGCCACGCTTCGGTACAAAGCCATGCTTTGGGTCAACAGATGATCAAAGTAATGATCATAAAAATAAATGATCAAACAAATGATCATATCGCAAATGATCAAACAATGATCATCACACAGCAACACTCAGCATGTCACATTACCAAATTGGGAGTATATCGCTGATAAATTTCAACTACATAACCTCTGAGCTCGTACGTCTCAGAGAAGGGTGTTAAGTTAAGAGAATAAATTCTCCGCCACCAAACAGAAATGTATTTGAAAGAAATCGGCTTTATATCTCAAAGTGTAATGTCAGACACGTAACCATACAAGTCTGTTCCGGGTTCGAACAGAACCGAAGGCACTTCCGAAGAAGCCCTTGCAAATCCGGATAATTTTCTAATCACGTCCGGACTTCCCATCACAAAAAGAGTGATATAAATCTCTATACCGGAGCAACTCGGTGCAGAGACATTCGACAGGTTGTCCTTTCATTTTCGAAAATATCCGGTCTTCACCACCGGTCTTCAAATGTTATCCATAACGTCGAATCACATATTTGGAATGGGTTATACGACCCAAAGGTCTTTTCCCGGCTAACCCGAATAGTGAGCGCAATATTTAAAAACATATGGATCTGGGGTTTCAATTAAGTCACAACTTAATAATTCCAAACTTTCTTTCAAATGGTTTAAACACATTACCATTTTATCTTTTTAAACAAAAAGATTCATCTCACAAATTTCACTCAGTTTCACAAAGATTCATTTACATATTTTTCCAAATCAATTAGATTAACTCGTTAAATCTTTATATCAAAAATTTAACTTATAGCTTTCAAAACAATTCCATTTTGAATGGTTTAAACAAATCACCATTTTAAATCTGTTAAAAATAAACAGATTCAATTCATAGCTTTCAAAAACAATTCATTTATAACTTGGAAAACCATTTTTCAATTCGTACTTGAAATTCCTTTTAATACAAATTGGAAATTCGTTTCTTATACGAAAACTTTTATTTGAAAACAACTGTTTTCATTTTGGAAAATCCGATTTCATTTATACAGGTTAAAATCTTTGGGTTAATTCAAATTCCCAAAACAACACTTTAAAAATAGTTTAAAACTCATATAAGCTTGTATATCGTTTTAAAATCATAATTGCTAAATATAGAATTCAATTTCAAATATTGAATTCCAATTGAAATCAAATTATTCAAATTTTAACTAAGTGATGGAGAATACTTTTATTTTTGGAATTCCTTTTTAAAAGCTTTTTTATATTTAATTCAATTTCATTTCCAAAGCTGTTTGAATTTAAAATTCAACTTTTAAAACTATTTTGAATTAAATTCAAATATCTGTGACTTAACCGTTTTCCACGTGCAACCCATATTTGTGTGTGTATAAGTGTGGTCCAGGGGTTTTACACAATAGTGCACAGCATTAATCAACACAGATATATCAATATCGATAAGCGGTATAACTCATAACGCTTATCTTCGTTCACAGATTCACAGATAAAATAAATTTATCAATCACGAAGATTCATCATTACAATTCGATTTGGGTTTCGGATAACCAACTGGAATCCGACTCCCTGTCGCATCGAAATTCAAATGCCGTGTTACGGGTCAAGGGGTTTGCATATTTATACAACAATATATTTATCACAGATATAACAGCTTAGCACAAAGCATTGCATAGCATCACATCACATATCAAATATATCAATCCATCACATAGCATTCAATAGAAATCAAACATCTACAACTAAGATGAATAAATTGGGTGGTTTTTAAATTTATCAACCACCTAATTACTTTCATTAGAAATCTTCAACCAATGATTAATTATCATTAACTACAATTGATTAAGTATTAATTAACTTCATTAATTAATCATTTCTTTTATTAATTATCTTAATTAATTATCCCTTAGTTGTAATTAATTAAATCTTAATAAATTATTCCTTAATTAATAATGATTTCTTAATCATTTTAGGTTAATTAACCTTAAATTAATTATTCTTTATTTAATTACCTAAATTAATTAACCATATTAATTAATTATTCTCTAAAGTAATTAACTCTTAATGTTTAATTTATCAATCTTTAATTATCTACTCCTAATTACTTTCACTAAGTAACTATTATTTTTATTTAACCATTCATTTATTACTTGATTAATTAGCTTGAATTATTAATTAATTACTTTAATTAAAATTCTTCTTAAATCCTTTATTTATACAAATTTTAAACCAAAACCATTGTTTAAAATATAAGTGTTAACATGTTTTGAAATGGGTTTCAAAGTTTTAAAACTGTTCCCTTTATATGCCTACCTGAGACCTGCTTCCAGCATCACCCGAGAAAGCACACTCCCTGCTTCGAGTTTCAACCAAAACTTACCCGTATACATATAACTTTTTTTTAACTTAAAATTTGATTAAGTGTTAAACCTGGTATAACTTAAATGTACTTCGAATCAACACACGAGCCAACATCTTAAACCCCCGAGAACGACTTCGAGTAATCTTCTTCTTCCTCAACCATCAGCCCTGACTCACGTTCACTGACACGTGCACATGCACGTGAACCTCCGCCACCTCCGATCGAGTCGCCACCCACCACCAAGTCACCGACCATCTCCACTTTCGATCTCAACCACCCAAAAACCCAATACTATTTCGAAATCAAAATCGAGCACCCTCACTTCCATCTGGAACGCAACCATACATCTAAAATCATCTCGTCACGCCGACCAAGATCACCAGAGGCTATGCAAACTACACCAGAACTTCGCCGCAGTCCCTTGCACCATTTCCTCACCTAGCGATCATCTCCGATCTACCCTAGCCGACTAACGAACATGGCAACTTTGTCAACCAAAAATGGGTATAAAAACCCTAGTTTGTCCACGTCCCGCCATCACAGAATTCGAGAAATTCAGTGATCATTTTTCTGGTGATCACAAACCTTCCAGCTACCACCAGATTCAATCACGAGACCTAACTCTTCGTCGTTCACTAAAAAATGCTCGAAATCCAATTATTGTTCATCTCAAGACTTCTATTGATTTACTTCCTTAAAAATCATGACTTTGTATTTAAAAATCCTAGATTTCGAAAACAAAATTGATTATATTTTCGAAACCAGAAATCATTAAAGTCGAATATTTAGCATAATTAATATTCTACTGTATTTCTTGGTTTTCCAGAGAACTTTGTTTTTTTGCTTGAATCTGTTTTAAAAATTCGAATCATGTTAAAACTAACAAATTTAGTTTAGATTCCATAATTTAGTTTGGATCAGAGAGAGAGAGTAATTAAATTTTGAACAGAATTTGAAATTCTGGAAACTAGAAACAGAGTCAGATGCCTGATTTCTAACATGCACACACCAGTATCTGTATATAAGATACATGCAAGTTTTTCTTTCAACCATTTAACATAAGCATCAAATCTGAAGGTGCTTCATTTTACAGATTTAAAAGCAGAGGCTTAAAATAAGAATAGAGATGCTTTTAAATCAACAGATAAACACACCCTATAAACACACAGAAGCACACATATATACATTCATGCAGATCCATCATCAAACACAGTAATTCGTAAGCATCACATATTTGTTACTAATTTTTTTTAGTTTAAAGGTTTACTCACAGATAATTATTCAACAGATATCATATTTTTTTAAGTTACTCACCTGGCAAAAGTTTGAACAGAACACTTTTGTTTTGAAAATAAATGCAGTTTTGATCTTCCAGAAATTTCCAGATTAAAAATTTGAAGCCTTCTTGAATTCCTTAGCCAAGTTGAAGTTTGTTTGAGTCTTTAGGTGATGTTTACTTTAGTTTTTTTTTCTTCAGTTGGAAGGAACGAAATGAAATAGAGAGAAGTTGGTTGGTATATGCAGAGGGGAGTTGACATGTAGGAAGTGAAGTGTACAAGTGATAATATATAAAATAAGTCTACAGGTATTGCCATCTTTCTTTTCTTTTTAGTACAGGTATAGGCAAAGATATTTCTCCCTTTTGGTGGCTGAAGATAATGGCATTAAATGCCTGGTACAAAATATATTTATCTATATGCCCATACTTCTCTTTGCAAGCCATTCCATGTTTTATGCCCATACTTATATTTTCCTTGGTGGCTGATACAATTGAACGTGATGGCTTCATTTATTACCTTGTACAAACTTACTTATCCCCTACCTTTCGTATGTACTTGTATGATTGTATTTTTTTTTTCTTCTGTTGTCATGTTGGGTTTCAAGTCTACATACTTGAATATGCTTTATTTTCCTGTAGTCTTATTACTCTGCCTTATGCTTAGCAATATACTTGAGATTATATATTTACTATCTTCTTGTTTACCTGTTTCATACCTATATACATTTGTTTATTCATTTTGCAAGCTTAGACCTATCTATTTTTTCTTTCTTGCTTTATCAACTATGCAGATCATTCCTACTTGCCTTGGATTTCTTTGTCTCGGCTGATATGATCTTAATTAGTACATTTGTTTGTATTTTTATTTTACTTATATATATGTTTGTTTCGTGATTTGGAAAATGTACATGGATATATATTTTGTTTTGCTTTAGCCTTATTACTTAGGAATATAAATGAAATTCTATTGTTAATATCTTGTTATAATTTATTTTACTTTACATTGTATAAAACCATATAGTTTATTTATTTTCATTTATATTTGAATGTATTTTTATGTTCAATATTTGATTTAAAATCTATCTAATGTTGTTATTTTAATTCATTTTATGATTTTGTAAAATTCATCTTATATAATTTCATTTCTAAACCATTTCTTCATGATTTAAATTCATATACAAAAATATAAATTTAAACGATTTATACAGAATTTATTCGAGTTCGGGGAAACTCGCATCACTTTACTGATTAATTTCACAAAATTTTATTCAAAAATTAATTAATTATCAATTTAAATTAAATTAAAATCCGGGGTCGTTACAACTCCAATTTCAGACCACTACTTGTAGTCGTAGCTTGTATTCTATTCTTTAAGCACGACCAATTTGCACTAAGTATTAAAAAAATATTATAGTCGTAGTCGTAATTGTTTATGGAGCTCATAACAGGACGAGTAAATATTGTGTTTGGTTTGTATGTATGAATTATACATATATGCACTTATAACATAAACAAGATTCAAGGTGTGACAACCCGGAAATTTTGGCAATATCAATTTAATAATCTGTGATAAAAATTAAATTGATATGATAATAATTGTTAGTAAGATTTGAATCGGATTTAATAATTTTCTTGTAAATAAATATTTGACTGATTATTTATCTTTTAAAAGCTGATAAATTGTTTTCTATTTATAATATATATATATATATATATATATATATATATATATTTGTATACATTGTAAATAGATAAGATTTGTTTTAGAATTTAATAAATGAAGATATGTTTTCAAATTCTAATATTTTTGTTAATTTAGAAATTTGATTAAATTCAATATTTAATAAATAACCATTTGTCTTTAAAATATACTCAAGGTAAAGTTAAAATTTGTTTAAATGATTTTAGCTTGAATTTAAATTAAATAAAAGGTTTGTTTGTTCTTTTTAAATATAGCTTGATGAAAATAAGTAATAAAGTGATAATTTCTTTTATAAATTGTTTTAATTTAATAATGAGTTATTTTTAAAACAATATTAATAATAAAATGTCTTTACAAATGGATTTTTAATATAAATAGAAAGTGTTATTTTAAATTTATTTATATATATATGTATTTTGGAAAGCTATGATTTGAAAATTTAAAATAAAGTCTTTTAAAAATATTTAAAATAAAATCAATCTTATCAATACAAAACATAAGTATAAAAATAAATAATAAGTGGATTTAGTGTTTAATGGTAAGTTTAAAATAAAAAGGAGAGATAAAAATAAGCAATTATATAGGAATGGAACTAAATACTTAAGTTAAAAATTTATAACATGACTAAAACAAAGTATATATATGTACATAGGATATAAAAACAAACCAGGCTTTGTATAATTTGAATATAGCCTGTAGGATAAGTATAAACACATATACAAAAATAGGATAAGTCTAGAATCCTATAGACTAAATATATGTTGCAGGCATGAATAAAGTATGAAAGCATAGTAGGCAAGTAAAATAAAATATGTATGTATGCAGGCTAGTAATATCATATTGGTACATACGAAAGTGAAAAAAAAAGATAAGTATGCAATGTGTAAGGTACCAAAGCATTTAATACTGTCATCACTAGTACACAACATAAGTTCATTTCAGCCTCCATTTATAAAAAAAATCTCTGATAAAAATATGAACACTTGTACCTGTATACAAACCCAGATATCACCTTCCCCTGCAATCTTTTCCTTCTACATATGCATCTCTTCTCATTTTAGTTCGATCATCAACATAACAAACCAGAAATATGTAGCAAGCTTTTTTGTTTTCAAACTGAAACACTATACAATAATACAAACAAGAGATTAAGGAGATCACAGCAAACAAATTCTCAGTTTTGAAGTTCAAAGGTGTTTCGATACCCAAAGTGCTCTGCTCATTTCTGAATTATTTGTGAGTAACCTAAATTTTAAAATACTTAAGTATATATGTTGCTTAATTATTGTCTGAGATGTGTATATATCTTAATGCATTCCTGTGTATATGTGATACTTTATGTATGTGTGTTGATAACCTGTAACACACCTCTGTATTTGGGATTTAAGCTCATGTTTTACTTCCAAAAATCCTTTCTGCTTGATCTATTGGTTGTTAGGGCTTATTATCTAAACAAAATAGGTTTGTTTTATCATAGTTTTGAGTTTAAAAATTGGTTTAAGTTAAACTAATTTGTTTTGGCCTCTGGAAATAATAAAACAGCAGTGAACACTTAAATAAGAAAAAAATAAATTATTATGGTTGAGGGATTCAGGTATATGAATCAATTACTTAAACCAAAATTTGATTTTTAAAACTAAAATCACTATTTTTAGTAGTCAAATTGGAGAGCATTGCTAGTTTGACCATAAATGAGTTTTTAAGTGTTTTCTGTTGATCTCTGGGTACTGGGATTTTGGAGTACTGTCTGGAGATCGAGGAATGACGGGTGGATAGAGGAAAATTGATCGGTGGATGATCGAGGGTCGGTGGTGGCAATGGTGATGGGTTCTTCTTCCTAAACCTAATTTTTGCCGTGGTTGCATTTTGGTCTCGTTCGATGACCAAAGGCGATCGAGCATTATGGGCTGATGGGGATTCGTAGAGGGGAGGTAGGCGAAGCTGTGGCCGGTGGTGGTGGTCCTCCGGTGGTCGGAGGAGCTGGGGCGACGCGTTGACAGTTTCGAGAGGGGGGAAACTGTTCGTGTTTCCAGGTTTGGATCGAGAGCTCTCTTTTGATTCGAGCAAAAGGTGGTGGTTATGGAGGGTCGTGGTGTTGTCAGATGAAGATCGGCGATGTGTGGATGTCTGGGTGGATGACCGGAGATGGCCAGAGCCACGGTGCACGTGCATCGTGCAGTTTGTTGTTCTGGGGGACTTCAGGGGTGTGCAGGGTTTGAACTCGGGAAAGACTCGAGTCGTTCGAGTATGTGACTCAAAGCAGAGGGAGGGATGTCTCGAAGTAACTTTGGTCTGGCTCGAGTCTGTTGTTTGTTCCAGGCTTGAAAAAAAAACTGGTAGCAAGTTGATTGAGCTTTTAAACTAATTTAAAGAAACTTAAATTTGTATATAGATTTAGACAGGGTTTAAATCCAGGTTGAAGCTTGAATTCAAATTTATGTTTGAATTCAAAAATCTGAAGTGAAGTAAAAGTTTTTAATTTATTTAAATGTAGGTTTCAGGTTTGAAAGCCTGACAGGTTTTCAGTTTTGAATTTAATATAAAGTTGAAACAGAATTTAAACTGTGATTTAAATTCAAAAATGTAAGGTATAAATTCAAATGGACTCTTGAATCTTGAGGCTTCCATATGGATTTGGATTTGAAAACAGGTTTTAATTCAAGTTTATAAAAGCAAGTTTAAATCAAAAGTTTAAATCTAAGTTAAAGCCAAGTTGAATCAAATGTTTAAATATGGATTCAAGTTTCTTGAATTCAAATCTGGAATTTAAATCAGGTTTTAAAATCTGAATGTTTTAAACAAGTTTAAATCAAATCGCTTTTTAAAGTAATTTGTTTCTAAATGAATATTTTAATTGGATTTTGATAAAGTTCTTTTATAAAAAGGATGTTGAGTGAAAAGTTAATAATCATTTGGAATCTTAAATTCAAAATGAAATTTGAATCTAAATTTAGAGTGTAATGTTTTAAATACACTTCAATATTTATTAAATCATTTAAAGGGAATAATTTATCTTAGAGATAATTAGAATATTGAAGTGAATTAATTAATAAGATAATTAAGGAATGACTTATTTATTTAATTTATAAATTAATAATTTGGATTAATTTACGACTAAAGATTAATTAAGAAGTAAATTAGGAAATGTTATTAGTTAATGAAGAAAATTAACTAAGGATTATTTTAAATAATTAATGTGATTAATTTTGATAATTAATTTAGATAATCTATTGTAAATTGTTAAATGTAATCATTTGATAAAAGTAATTAAGAGATTAATTACTCATTGTAATTAATTTTGATAGTATGATTAAATTAAGTTAATTAATTTAGTTTAATTAATTTTAAGAAATCATTTGATGATTTGATAAGTGAAATTACTTAGTGTAATTAATGGAGCATAATTACTTAGGGAAGTAATTAGATGATAATTACTTGATGTAATTAATACAAGATGATTTGTAAGTGAAGTAATTTGGGTAATTACTTTTGTAATTAATCAGGGGATTAATTAATGGAGATAATTAATTATGAGATAATTAATTTATATAAGTAATTAAGGATAGTTAATTACTGGTTTGTTATTAATCAAGGGGGATTAATAATGTGTTTAATTAAAGATATAATTACTTAATGTAATTAACTTAAATGAAGTAATTTAATTAGAGATCATTAATTAATTTAATTAATGATGTGATTATTAATTGTTTAATTTAGGAATAATCAATAATGAGGTGATTAATTAATATAATTAATTAAGGGTAAATGTAATTAATTATATTTAATTAACAAATGAAGTAATTAAATGTTAATTACTATAAATGATTTAGGATAATAAATTTGTGGAATTAATTTAGGACTAAATTACTTATTGTAATTAGAGAATGATTAATCAAAGGTGTTTAATCAAGATGAATACTTAGAGAATGATTAATTAATTTGATTTTTAATTAATCAATGGTTGTATGAGCAGGATTTATAGATGTAGTAATTAATTTAATTTACTTTAAATTAATTAGAGATAGAAATAATTAATTTAATTCATTTTAAATTGATTATAGATTGTGGTTAATAAATCATTGCTTATGGATGAATGATATTGATATCCCATTGATTGATTGTGATCTTAGATATGAGATGAATAATATCTATTGTGATATGGATGCTTGTTTTAAGTAGGATAATATTGATTATCTGTTTGAGTTGATAATATGGATTATCTGTTTATGATGATAATGTGATTATCCATTATGATATGTATATTTGGGACCATAAATGGCTTTTTTCAGCCTGCACATATATTTTCAGCCTGACCATATATGCTTGTTTCAGCTTAACAAACCAGACTCCAAGTGCTTATTTGGGACCATAAATGGCTTTTTTCAGCCTGCACATATATTTGCTACCCTATTTATAGCCTTGAGGTTGCTCCATGTATATTTCTTCTTTTAATTTACCATTTAGGAAGGCATTATTAACATCTAACTATCTAATGCTCAAGTTTTGTGTAATGCTATTGTAAGAATATTTCTGATAGTTGTCGACTTCACCACCAAAGAAAATGTTTCATTAAAGTCAAAACTATGTTGCTGGGTATATCCTTTGGCAACTAATCTTGCTTTGTATCTTGCAACTGTTCCATCTGGATTCCTCTTCAATTTATAAGTCCATCTGCAATCCACTATATTTTTATGTTCAAGTGCCAGAACAAGACTCCATGTCTTGTTTTTTATAAGTGCATTATATTCATCATCCATAGCTGCTTTCTAGTTTTTATCTTTTATAGCTTGATCAAATGTTTATGGTTCTTCGGATATGATTGTAGCTGCATGTGCTTTTGGCTTGAATATTCCACTTTTTGCTCTAGTGATCATATGATGCTCATCTTTAGCCTGTGGTTCATCATGTGATGACCCTGTAGTGTTGACTTGATCTTGATTACTTTCTGGTTCATGCTGATGTGTACTTGAATGTTCTTGAGTAATGCTTTTTGCTGGACTAATTGATATGTTAGGAGATTGTTTAAAGGGACCAGATGACTCTACCTGACTTGGTTCACTAGAAACTATGTGATGTGGAATAGAGTTCTTGGATTCCTTTCTGCTCCTTCCTGATTCCACTCAGTTGAGTACAAAGGTATAGATGGTACATAAATTTTTGGATTATAAACATTTTATGTTGTTTTCATATTCTTGATAGAAAAAGGAAAGGTATACACATTAAATACAACATGTCTACTCACAAATATTTTTCCATTACTATCAAGACACTTATAACCTTTCTAATTGGTAGCATATCCCAAAAAGATACATCGTGTAGATCTAAAATTTAGTTCATGGATATTATATGGTCTTAAATAGGGAAAATACAAACATCCAAAAGTTTTTAAACTTTGAAAATCAAGCTTTATATTAAATAATTTTTCTACTAGACTCTTATTTTCTAGTACCTTAGTTGGTAGTCTATTAATTAAGTATACTGTTTTACTAAAAGAATCAGACCAAAATTTTAAAGGTAAAAAGGCCTGAGCAAGAAGTATTAAACCAAATTCAACTATATGCATGTGTTTTCTCTCTACTATCCCATTCTGCTCAAAAGTATAGGGACAAGTAGTTTTATGAACTGTTGCCTTTTGTAACATCCCCTATCTGGAGGTCCGAAGCTAAGCGCTATAGATGCTGCTGTCATATATAGTATTAACTTCCAGTGACCAAATACGGTAATGTTAATGGTATCCATAATACAGTAGCACTTGAATATGAAATAAAATCATCACTGATTAATACATTTTTCTGATTACATTTCCAAACAACTTTCATATCCAAGTTACATAATCTCAAACGTTTCCTAGGTTTAGATCAAATATAATTATTACAAAATACGCTAAGAGCGACATATGAAGATGCCCCCTTGGATGACTAGAATACTAAATAGTATAACAGACTTAATACAACAAAGCGGAAATAAAATATAAACTCCTAAATATAGCTAGCATCAGCCTCCTACTCGTCTTCAGAAGCTTTATTCGTCCAACTACTAAAACCTGAAAATCCTCAACCCTCAGTCTACTTAAATCAATTTTGAGCACCCGAGAGTTTAAGGGGAAAAACATAAACTTCGAGTCAGACATAAAGCCTGGTGTGAATAATACTATACATCTCGGTTATTTGATATTAAGTGAGACTGCATCGCTTAGCGGAACGGGTTTCCCCTCACTAATATCCTTTTAAAACATATCTTTTGCAGATCTTAATCCTGCAACCAAAACTGGTTAAAACAATAATATCAGTATCATGAAAGCATATAAATTAGGTAACAAATGGACTATTTGTCCGAACAATATAGTTTTGTTTGGCAAACTACTAACCTTTGGCAGATTCGGGCCTACTAGACAAAATAAACAAATAATCTAACTTCTGTTAGATACTCCTCTTTTGGACGGTCTTCCCTAACTTACTTCTCCAAGGTCAGCCGATCCTAATGGTTTTGCGGGCTCACCAATAACCTATCCACACTTTGTATATTCCTTTCTGTGTGTAACATCATTTTTGTCTTACCTGTGACAAAGCCCTACACATGTGAATTTTGGACTAAATTAGCTAGGGGCTAATAGCTAATATATAGGGCGCGACCCTATACCAGTCACATCTAGTATTATAATATCTGAGTCATTTTATTTAGGGTCAACTACCCATATATTTTCCTTGAAAACATTTTCTCTCAAATTGATTTAGACCTTTAAATCATATTTAAACAAGGAAAATATACTCTAAGCTTTACTCAAATCACCTTGCCATGTTATATATATATATACTTTACACAAAACTTTGTTGATGAAAACATATAAACCTTTGAAAGTACCCCTTTCGAATCCATTGAAAGTATCCCTTTCGAAACCAAGTAACCCACTTTGATTCATAACCTTAGGCCGAAGCCCAAAACTTCCCCCGTCGAAACCCTTCATAATAAACCTTTCGAAACCATTGAAAAACAGCACCTTCAAAAGCTTTAAAACCTTAGACATCCTATCTTTAAAACACTTAACATTGCCTTTCGAAAACATTAGAAACCTTCCTTTTAAACCTTTCGAAACCATTGGGGAACCACCCCTTCGAAACCTTCATTTAGACCTTTCGAAAGCATTAAAATCTTTGTAAATATCAAACCTTTCGAAAGCATTTAGGTTCAAGTAAAACATGTGGAAACCTTTCGAAACCATTTAAAAACCTTTCCTTTCAAAACCTTTGGGTTCTACCTTCAATAGAACAAAAGGGCCATAAAACAACTAAGTTGAAAGCACTCTTTTGAAAACAATTCCTAAGTAAAGAAGTGATGATGTCGAAACCAACCCTTCTAAAGCATTGAAGAAGTGGCTAAGTTTTAGGAACAAAGTATCCTTTCGAAACCATTTGCTTCGAAAGGTAGAAAGCGGCAGTAAGGGGTTTCGGCCCCTTCGAAAGCATTTACTTAAAAAAGGCGCAACCTCATTCGAAACCATTCCTTAAATCAATTTGACCCAGTCCGAAACCAACTAAGTCGAAAGCATTCCTTTCGAAAGCAAAGCAGACGCATTTCCATTTGAAAGAAAAATAGCGCTTCGACCCCATCGGAACCCCTTGTTTCGACCCAATACCTTCCACCTATATCCGATTCACTATGTACCAGATCATTGATACTATGTACATTAGTTTCGATGGTGATGGAGGCGGAAGGACTCAATCGAAACCTAGGTGCCAAAAGTGGCGAAACATATAAAAAGCATGTAAAATATGATTTTTAGCTTTTTAAAGTAACATTTTCAACTAACCTGCCTTGTTTGTCAAAATGTTATTCGTTGCTAATTTTCTTTTCTAAAAGTACTGTCAAAATTTCAGAAATAACTAATTGAATTATTTTCAAAATACCCCTTCTCCTTTTATAAATATATAAAACATTTAAGTCACATGCCTTAAATAATTTTACATATTCATTAAAGCACTTAGGAAAATTCTATAAAAATTGCTATAAATCATTTTTAATATGTTTTCTAACATATATAAATTTCAGACCCAAAACATATATAATTTTAGCCGTAAATTATTTTACACTCAAATATCCATTTTCCT
The DNA here is from genome assembly GCA_030737815.1 of Allium fistulosum. Classification (NCBI taxonomy): domain Eukaryota; kingdom Viridiplantae; phylum Streptophyta; class Magnoliopsida; order Asparagales; family Amaryllidaceae; genus Allium; species Allium fistulosum. The sequence goes on along the minus strand of CM060903.1, from coordinate 1,317,537,379 downwards.
CACTAGAAAATTAATATAAAATACACATTAATTCAAAAAATTATGAAAATTGAAACCCATCTCTAAAATATCATTTCTGATATAAATCTAAAATCGCAAGGCATTTGAATGTCATTTAATAGGGTTTTCACATTAAAACATATCATAAAATCCATATGAAATATCATAAATCATCAACAGGCATATATATTTATTTCTAACAATCAAAACATGGAAAAACCTTGCAAAATAATTTGGATTTAACCAAAAACCGAAAACAATTAGAAAACATGAGATGCAGTTATTATTCACCTTAGCTTTGTGATTAAGGAGTTTGAGATTTGAGAATGGATTAAGTTGATTTAGCTTCTTCATTTTGCTTATCTTCCTCTTGTTCTTGGTTAATGGTGGTCGACCTCTTAGTTTTAATTTTTGCAAATGAACATATGAAATGAATGAGTGTAAAGGTTTAGGGTATAAGGATCTACGTATTCCTATTTTGCCCCTTATCTAACTTCCCAAGCTTATTTAATTTTAACTCATGTTAATTCATTTGTTAACATGGCACGGCTACCCTTACTAATCACAAATCTCATTTCCCTAATCATTACATTATTTTATTTATTTTAACCAATTAAATATCCTAAGTAATGTTACTAAAAATTTGGGTCATTACAGACTCCCCTCCTTAAAGAATTTTGTCCTTGAAATTACGATAAGGTACACAACAAATCAATCAAAAAGGTAAAACATACCATGCAGCAATCAGGATAAGCGTCTCTAATCCTGCTCTCAGTCACCCAAGTACAGTTTCTCTCATGGTCGCTCCAGTGGGATTTAACTAATCTGATTGTCTTATTCCTTAGCCTCTTCTCATCTCTCGCGACTATACGAACTGGCTTTCTAACTATAGTCAAATTCGGCTCCACTGCTAAGTCCTCTAACAAAGTCGGTGCTATAGTAGTCTCCAGGTCTCTAATACACTTCCATAGATGAGAAATATGGAAAACATCATGGACTCCTGCTAAACTATTCAGCAACTCTACTCTATATGCGAGTTTCCCAATCCTCTCTACAATAGGAAATGGTCCTACAAATCTCGGTGCCAATTTCCCTGATTTTCCAAATCGAACCACACCCTTCATCGGTGACACCTTAATAAAAACATGATCTCCAACAAAGAACTCTAAGCCTTTCCGTCTTCTATCTGCATAACTCTTCTACCTAGACTAAGCTTCCTTCATCCTATCTCGAATTAACTCAATCTTCTCTGCAGCTTCTCTAACTAAATCCGGACCAAGAACCAACCTATCCTCGGTCTCTAACCAACAAACTGGAGATTTACATGGCCTCCCATACAAAGCTTTAAACGGTGCCAGTCCTATACTAGCCTGATAACTGTTGTTATATGAAAACTCGACTAAGTATAGATGGTCTTCTCATGATCCTCCGAAATCTAACACACAAGCTCTTAAAAAATCCTCCAGGACTTTGTTAACTCATTCCGTTTACCCATCAGTCTGTGGATGGTAAGCGGTACTCATCTTGAGCTTGGTTCCTAAAATTTCCTGTAGACTCTTCTAAAACTCACTAGTGAATAATGAATCTCTATCACTTACTATACTACTAGGAATTCCATGAAGTCTAACTATATTCTTCATAAATAACTTAGCCAAAACAGGTGCCGTCCTAGTTGACTTAACGAGAATGAAATGGGCACTCTTGGTTAACCTATCAACCATGACCCATATACTTTCATTTCTTCTATTAGATCTTGGCAACTCGTCTATAAAATCCATAGAAATAGAATTCCACTTCCATATTGGAATATCTAATGGCTGAAGCAACCCACTTGGCTTCTGATGTTGGGCCTTTACCTGTTGGCAGTTCAAACACTGCTTTACCCATAAGCCTACATCCTTCTTTATTCATCCCAGAAGAAACTCCTCTTCATGTCCTGATACATCTCCCGGATGAATAGTGAACTTCGAATGATGGCATTCCTCCAAAACCTCTTTCCTTATGTCTCCTACATTCGAAACACACAACCTTCCTTTCTTTCTCAACCACCCCTTCTAGTCAAGACTAAATTCTTCAAGTCATCGCTCTCAGTTCCATCCCTTAACTTTTTGATCCGTTCAACTAATACTGGATCCTCCTCCTGTTTAGAAGCGATCTTTTCGATCATCATCGGTCGAACTTCTAAACAAGACAACACAATAGTTTCTCCACTAGACTCAGCTTCAGATCTCCACTGCACTCTGCAAGTTGTCAATGCTTCCAAACCTTTCCACTCAGCTATCATCACTGACACTGCATTCTGATATCTTTTGCTAAGTGCACGTACAACCTTATTACCTTTTCCCGTGTGTACTCAATTCCAAAGTCATAAGCAGCAATAAACTCCAACCATCTTTGCTGCCTCATGTACAGCTCCTTTTGAGAGAATAAATACTTCAACGACTTATGATCCGTATAAAGGTCAAACCTCTCTCCAAAAAGGTAATGTATCCACACCTTCAACGCAAAAATCACCGCAGCTAATTCCAAATCATGCGTTGGATATCTAACCTCATGTGGTCTAAGCTATCGAGAAGCATAGGCAATCACTTTACCTCTCTGCATTAACATACCTCCTAACATAGTTCCACAAGCATCTGTATATACTACTAAGTCTTGATTCCCTTCTGGAACAAACCAACACAGGTGCATGAGTCAATAAGTGTTTAAATCTCTGGAATGCTTCCTCACACTTATCGATCCAAACAAACTTCACATCTTTTCGCGTTAGCTTGGTCATCGGTGCTGCTAGCCATAAAAAATCCTTAATGAACCTCCTATAATACCCAACCAATCCAAGAAAACTCTTTATCTCAGTCACTGTCTCGGGTCTCATCCAATTGTTCACTGCCTCAATCTTAGTCAAATCTACAAACAACCCTTTCTCTGAGACTACATGACCAAGAAACTTCACTTCCTTCTTCCAAAAATGACACTTCGAAAACTTCGCCTTCAGTTGATGCTACCTCAATGTCTCAAGCACAACTCTAAGATGAACTTCGTGCTCCCTTTCATCCTTAAAGTATATCAAAATATCATCTATAAATACCAACACAAACCTATCCAAGTGCTCTTGGAAAACTCGGTTCATCAAATCCACAAAGAATGCTGGCGCATTATTAGTCCGAACGGCATCACTAACCATTCGTACAATCCATATCTAGTTCTAAACGACGTCAAATGAATACTATCCTCTGCTACTCTAAGCTGATGGAAACCTGTTGCTAAATCCAATTGAGAAAATACCTTGGCTCTACTCAACTGATCGAACAAATCGTCAATTCTAGGCAACAGATATCGATTCTTTATTGTCTTCTCATTCAACTTACGATAATCGATACATAACCTTAACGATCCGTCCGGCTTCTTAGCAAATACCGCGGCTGCTCTCCAAGACGAACTACTTGGCCTAATAAAACTCTTGCCTTCCAAATCCACTAACTGCACTTCCAGCTCCCTCATCTTTGTAGGCGTTATCCCGCTTGGCGGTCTACTCACTGGTTCTGCCCCAGGTACTAAATCTATCTGAAACTCAATGGCTCGTTTTCGTGGCAGTCCTACTATAGGTTCAAAAATATCTGCGAACTCTCTAACCACGAAAACTCGATTCAACTCGTCTTTTATATCTACAATACCCAACAAAGCATTCACCTCATAACTAGGGTTTTCTACGGTATATACAGTCTGATCACTACAGTGAGGGTGTCTAAGCGATATTTTCCTATCATGGTAAAATATCCTAGCATCATACTTACTTAACCAATCCATACCCAAAATAATTCGAACCCTACAAAATCAAACACATGCAAACTGCAAATAAAGGTATGACCTAACAAATCAAATTCTAGGTGGTCACACTTTATCCCAAGTGTCGCATATCCTCCTATCGGATTTGCAAACCTTAAGGAAGTAACTAAATATGAGGGTTCTAGGTTAAGCTTATCTACCAAACAACGAGATATAAAAGAATGCGATGACCCAGTATCAAACAGAACGTTAACTGACATAACATGAATCAAAAGCATACCTCCCAATGTAGCTTTTCCTTTTTCCTCTACTATTGGCCTCGAGGTTGCTGGCTCTACTGCAAACACCTTTCCTTTGCCATCCTTAGTTGGCTCTTTGCACTGGTTCTTATAATGACCAATTTGATCACAGTTGAAACACCTCACCTCCTTCTTTTCCCCAGCTTTCTTTCCTTTGCCTGTCCGGCACTCATGGGCATAGTGTCCCTTCTTGTCACACTTATAAAACTACTTCTCCCTTTCCCTTATTTGCGGCTCCACCCTTCTGAGCTCCTTTCTTATGGAAGAACTTCCTTTTCTGACTCTGCCCCACCTGGACTTTCTTTGCCTTGTTTCTCTCCAGAAAAGTAAGCACCTCTTCGTTCCTCAAAGCCATCTCTACTGCAACATTACAAGGATCCCTAATATGTGGTAACATTGCCCTAGCTAGCTCAGGCTTCAACCCCCTGATGAACTTCTCATTCCTCTTAATATTAGTTTCAACCGTAGCATAGCCATATCTTGCTAGCTCCTCAAACCTCCTCGCATACTCAAGCACATTCAACTCTCCCTGCTCCAACTCAGCAAACTTCCTAAGCAGAGTAGACTTAGCAATCTCCGACATAAACCTTTCCTCAAATCTCCTTTTGAACTCGGCCCATGTCATGGTCTCCTCATTAACTCCAACAGTAACGATGTTCCACCAGTATAGCGCTGCTCCCTGAAGCTATCTAGAAGCAAGCCTTCTCTTCAGCCCATCATTGAGCCCCAAATCTGCAAAGTTTCTCTCACAGTTCAGTAACCAGTTCTCTAATTTAATGGCGTCTTCAGTTCCAATGAATGTCTTTCCTCCCAACCGAGCATAATCTCTACTCAGAATAGCATAGTTATTCACCACCGGAGCTTCCTGAACTCCTTCTCTAACTACTCCAGCAGCAACACCTGCCTGCATCATATTGACAAAGAACTGATACATAGCTCTCATGGCAACTTGCAGGACTCCAACATCCATATTTCCAGCTTGTGCCTGACCTTGGTTCCTTCTCGTATTTGGTCTGGCATTTCCATTTGTTGTGGTGCTTCCCCCTCCAAGGTTAACTCTTCCACTTCTAGCGTCCATATCTGTATTCAAGCCTCGTGAGATACATAAGAATATCCTAAGAGAGATAGGAGAATAGAGATATAACGTATACTTATATATAGCAAATACAAGTACCTTACTATAGCATTATCCATACCCCAATCTTATCTCTAATTCCTTAGGATTATATTTTCAAAAATAATTTTAGTTTAAAGTTTTTCATAAACCTACGCTCTAATACCAAGTTGTAACATCCCATATTTGGAGGCTCGAACCTAAGCGCTACCGATGCTGTAATCATCCATAGTATTAACTTCTGGTGAAAAAATACGGTAATGTTAATGTATCCATAATATTAGAAGCACTTGAATATGAAATAAAATCATCATAGATTAAAACATTTTTCTGATTACATTTCAAAACAACTTTTCATATCCAAGTTATTTAATCCCAAACGCTTTCCAGGTTCAGATCAAATATAATTATTACAAAATATGCCAAGAGTGACATATTAAGATTCCCCCTTGGATGGCCAGAGTACTAAATAGTCATAACAGACTTAATACAACACAGAGGAAATAAAAAAACAACTCCTAAATATAGCTGGCATCAGTCTCATGCTCATCTTCGAAAGCTTTATTCGTCCATCTACTAAAACCTGAAAATCCTTTACCCTCGGTCTACTCAAATCAATTTTGAGCACCCGAGAGTTTAAGCGGAAAAACATAAACTTTGAGTCAGACATAAAGCCTGATGTGAATAATACTATACATCTCGGTTATTTGATATTAAGTGAGACCACGCCGCTTAAAGGAACGGGTTTCCCCTCACCAATATCCTTTTAAAACATATCTTTTGCAGATCTTAATTCTGCAACCAAAACTGGTTAAAACAATAATATTAGTATCATGAAAGCATATAAATCAGGTAACAAATGGACTATCTGTCCGAACAATATAGTTTTGTTTGGCTAACTACTAACCTTTGGCTGACTCGGGCCTACCAGACAAAATAAACAAATAATCTAACTTATCATAGATACACCTCTTCTGGACGGTCTATCCCTAACTTACTTCTCCAAGGTCAGCCGATCCTAATGGTTTTGCGGGCTCACCAATAACCTATCCTCACTCTGTATATTCCTTTCTGTGTGTAACATCATTTTAGTCTTACCTGTGACAAAGCCTTACACACTGGAATTTTGGACCAAATTAGCTAAGGGCTAATAGTTAATGTATAGGGCGTGATCCTATACCAGTCTCATCTGGTATTCTAATATCTGAGTCATTTTACTTAAGGTTAACTACCCATAAATTTTGCTTGAAAACCTTTTCCCTCAAATTGATTTAAACCTTTAAATCATACTTTAAACAAGGAAAATATACTCTATGCTTTACTCAAATCACCTTGCCTTTTACACAAAACTTTGTTGATGAAAACATATAAACCTTTAAAAGTACCCCTTTCGAATCCATTGAAAGTATCCCTTTCGAAACCAAGTAATCCACTTTGATTTATAACCTTAGCCCGAAGGCCAAAACATACCCCTTCGAAACCCTTCATAATAAACCTTTCGAAACCATTGAAAAACATCACCTTCGAAAGCTTTAAAACCTCAGACATCCTATCATTAAAACACTTAACATTGCCTTTCGAAAACATTAGAAACCTTCCTTTTAAACCTTTCGAAACCATTGGGGAATCACCCCTTTGAAAACTTCATTTAGACCTTTTGAAAGCATTAAAATCCTTTGTAAACATACCTTTTGAATGCATTTGGGTTCAAGTAAAACATATGGAAGCCTTTCGAAACCATTTAAAAACCTTTGCTTTCGAAACCTTTGGGTTCTACCTTCAACAGAACAAAAGGGTCATAAAACAACTAAGTCGAAAGCACTCTTTCGAAAGCAATTCCTAAGTAAAGAAGTGATGGTATCAAAACCAACCCTTCGAAAGCATTGGAGAAGTGGTTAGGTTTTAAAAACAAAGTATCCTTTCGAAACCATTTTCTTTGAAAGGTAGAAAGCGGCAGCAAGGGGTTTCAGCCCCTTCGAAAGCATTTACTTAAAAAAAAGGTGCAACCTCATTCGAAACCATTCCTTAAATCAATTTGACCTAGTCGGAAGCCAACTAAGTCGAAAGCATTCCTTTCGAAAGCAAAACAGGCACATTTCCATTTGAAAGAAAAATAGCGCTTCGACCCCATCGGAACCCCTTATTTCGACTGAATACCTTCCACCTATATCCAATTCACTATGTACCAAATCATTGATACTATGTTCATTAGTTTCGATGGCGATGGAGGCGGAAGTACTCAATCGAAACCTAGGTGCCGGAAGTGGCGAAACATATAAAAAGCATGTAAAATATGATTTTTAGCTTTTTAAAGTAACCTTTTCAACTAACCTGCCTTGTTTGTCAAAATGTTATTCGTTGCTAATTTTCTTTTCTAAAAGTACTGCCAAAATTTCAAAAATAACTAATTGAATTATTTACAAAATACCCCTTCTCCTTTTATAAATATATAAAACATTTAAGTCTCATGCCTTAAATAATTTTATATATTCATTAAAAGACTTAGAAAAATTCTATAAAAATTCCTATAAATCATTTTTATATGTTTTCTAACATATATAAATTTCAGATCCAAAACATATATAATTTTAGCCGTAAATTATTTTAAACCCAAATATCCATTTTCCACACTAGAAAATTAATATAAAACCACATTAATTCAGAAAATTATGAAAATTGAAAACCATCTCTAAAATATCATTTCTGTTCTAAATCTAAAATCGCAAGGCATTTAGATATTATTTAATAGGGTTTTCACATTAAAACATATCATAAAATCCATATGAAATATCATAAATCATCAACATGCATATATATTTATTTCTAACAATCAAAACATGGAAAAACCTTGCAAAATAATTCGGATTTAACGTAAAACCGAAAACAATTAGAAAACATGAGACGTAGTCATTATTCAACTTAGCTTTGTGATTAAGGAGTTTGAGATTTGAGAATGGATTAAGTTGATTTAGCTTCTACCTTTTGCTTATCTTCCTCTTGTTCTTGTTTAATGGTGTCCGACCTCTTAGTTTTAATTTTTGCAAATGAACATATGAAATGAATGAGTGTAAGGGTTTAGGGTATAAGGATCTTCTCATTCCTATTTTGCCCCTTATCTAACTTCCCTAACTTATTTTATTTTAACTCATGTTAGTTCATTTGTTAACATGGCACGGCTACCTTTACTAATCACAAATTCAATTTCCTAACCATTACATTATTTAATTTATTTTAACCAATTAAATATCGTAAGTAATGTTACTAAAAATTAGGGTCATTACACCTTTTTACTAATGTAATTAGTAAGTGATTTATACTCGGTTCCACCATCAGTTTGAATAATTTTAACTTAATGGTTGGTTTGTTTTTCTGCTTGAGTAATAAAATGTATTATTGCATTATAAGTTTCTGACTTTGCCTTTAGAAAATTTATCCAAGTGTATTTAGAATAGGCATCAACAAATGTATATAATATTTATACCCATAGTCAGAATTAATGAGTGCTAGACCCCAAAGATCAATAGCTATTAGTTCTAAATGTTTATCATACTTGGCTAAGGAATCATAAAATTCAAGGTTGTGACTTTTGCCTTTTTGACAATATTTACAAACATACGGTGAAGTAATACTTTCAAAAGGGATTTTATTTTCAGTCAGAACTTTCTTTACAATACTTGCAATAGGATGACCTAACTTGAAATGCCATACATCAAAATTACTTATACTTTTCTCTGTTTGAGCAATTTCAAAGAAATTACAGTATTTCTCCCTTCTTCCAGAATTTCTAGAGTCAACAAGGTTAAACTTGTACAAGCCCTTGACTGCTTTACCCTGCAAAAGAATTTCTCCAGTTAAATTGTCTCTAACCAAACAATACTTAGGGTAAAACTAAAAATAAACATTGTTATCACTTGTAAATTAGGATACACTCATAAGATTCTTCTTTATTTAAGATACTCTTAATAAGCTATTAAGATAAATTTTTCTTTCACATTTGATACAAGCAATTTCAGTGTGTGTTATCTTAAACTCACCATTTCACATGTGTATGGACTGATTACCTTTGTACTCCTTATTGCCTAAGTTCATATTATCTAGATTTCTTGTGATGTGATTGGTTGCTCTAGAGTCTGGATACCAACTTTCATCATGAGTGTGCTTAGGTCTGGTAGATTCATTCAAGTGATAATTCTTGAACTTTCTGATTGACTGCTTACTTCTTGCTGGACTTATGCCATGTTTGCACTAGGATTATTATTTCTATGATTATTTTCATTCTGATTTGGTATGTAGTTGGCATGGAATTTGAAGTAACATTTCATTGCTGTATGACAAATTTTCTCACATATTTGACATCTTTGCTTATTGTTATTATTCCATCTGCCTTTGCCTCTTGCTCTACTAGACTGTCCTCCTCTCTAATAAGATTGATCACCTTTATTGTAGTTTTGGTTCTTGATTTTGAAGTTTGCTGCATAATTGATTGATAGATCAGAATCTTGTGGTTCCTTTTGATCAATCTTTCCTTCATGAGCAAGTAGAGTTGAATGAACATATTGCATTGATGGTAATGTTTCTTTAGATGATATTACTACCACTACTGATTTATATTCCTCATTAGGACCACTTAAGATTGTCGGCACTTGTTTTGTTGCTGGCACTTTGTGTACTGCTACTTCTAATAGATCACATGTTGTCTTTATCTTTGACAAGTATTCTCTCATTAGCATGTTATCCTTTTTGGTGTTTTTTAATTGTCTTTTATAGTGCATTACGTTGAAAGCTGATTGAGAATTGAAAATTTTCTTTATAGTTGTCCAAGTTTCATTAGATGATTTGCACCCCACCAATTGAGGCAATAAACTAGTGCTTATAGATAATAACAGCCATGAACTTATTAAGCTACCTTGTCTTTGATGTTTTATGTATTCAGTGTTGCTTACCACCTTGCTTTCTTGATCAGTAAAAAATCTTATTGGGATTGGGAGTGTGCCAAGAACGAATCCTTCCAGGCCATACCCTCAAACAGCAGTTTCAATTTGAAACTTCCAAAGAAGATAATTATTTTCATCAAGATGCACTGTTATGAGTTGACTATGAGGACTGGCCATAGTCTTGATCAAATTCTTTATAGATGACTGCTGTTGAGAGTCTCCAATGTTGCCTGATGTTGCTGAGCCATCATTGCCTTTAGCCATGATGACAAGATGCTATCAAAAAACAACTTTCATTTATTCTTAAACGTGTAGATTGCAAGGAATAACTCTGATGCTAAAGTATCCATGTTTGTTGCAGCCAAAATCTTGATGATGACACTGTTCTGATAGATTCTTGGCATGGCATTTGCTTTCTTGATGCTTTATGATAATTTTCTTGCTTTTTAAATTCTGTTTATTGAATTTCTGAAATGAATTTGCTCGTTATTTGGTAGAAATACTTGCTGCAACCAAAGTTTGATCAATTCTTTGGCAGGGTACTCGTTTTTTCTTGATGATTTTGAGCAAATTTCTCAAACTCAGATGATGAAACCTCTCTGATGAGTTATCCGATCTATCAGATGATAAGATTGCTCCTATAATAATCAAAATTGTTGTTGTTAAGCTTTGTGATTTCTTGCTCTGGCACCAAATTAGAGAACTTGATATTTTGATTTATTAAGAAATTGAAACAGAAATGTAAAGAAGAGCAGAATTCTTTTATTTCAGAAAGCATTGATATACAGATACAATGATACATGATACAATGCGTTTATGATATTTATAATATGATTTGTTTTCTTATATGGGCCTATCCAGTGAGCCCATGAGCTATGTATCTGCTTTTCCTTTAGAGATAAAACAGCCGGATCGTTTCCAGTATATTTCATTTCTCATTATTTGTGAATTGTTAATGTCCTGTATAAAATTACACACAATTCTAAGTAAACATTTTCTTTATTCTGGCACATCTGAACCACTTGGGCCATTTGTACATCTATATACTAAGAACAGCTAGACAAAAAATATTTTATTTTAAAAGTTTAGTAAGTTACTTATCTATTTAGACATTTACATGATAGAGATGCACTTATATGATTCTCTCATGGCCCATTATATAGATTTATACACTTGGATCCAGTGTTTCATGACCCTACCCAATCGAGGTCCCACCTCGACCTTGGATCATATACCACTTTACTCTAGAACATAATAGATCTTAGTCATGTACGAACCCAGATCAAAACTTCGATCTAGCGGTCGAATCGTCAATTTTACCTTTTTGAACCACGGTTCTTTTATTTTCTCACTACTTCTCACCGTGTAATTCTCCATCATTCTTATTATTCGTACTACATTGAAAAAAAAATCTATATTGTAAAAATTATCATCCTAAAATCTAGGCAACAAACTCCACAATTTTGTTCTTCACCACTACAAACTCATGGTTCGTCAAGTTTGTCATCCCTAAACTCACTGCTACTGTATACACAACTGTAGCTGTGTTAGTGCAAATGTGTACCACAATAGTACACTATTTTGATTGCAAAGCTTGAAAACCATTTATTGTTTGTGTATGTAGCATTTTTATTTTAATATTTTTGCATAGAACTCGTAGTTAAATGTGTATATTTTCAGCCAATTTTTTTTATAGATCCAATAGTTTGACCAGTTGAAACATATAGGTCTTAAACCTTGAAATGTCACGGTTCGACTCACGATCCAGTTATGAAAACTATGCTTGGATCTTTCAAAACAATTTCGGCTGCCTAACTTGATTGAAATACCTTTGCTACGTTACATTCGTACGGGCATGCATGCACCATCTTGGAATCAGCTAGCATATGCTTATATTGCTTTTATGAATCAATCATACATGATAAATGATATTTTCTGTTCATGTATTCTTAGTTTTCTTACAGCATAAATCAGTTTTTCTAATCATTGGTTTTAAATCTATATAGAGGTAATGGTACCAATTGTATTGTATGGATGATGCATGACTTTGTATTACATATATTTGTTGTTGAAATCTACATAGTTGATTTTTTATTTCTTACATGACTACAACTAACTTGAAGATGGGTTATGCAGAGCGTACTATGTGAAGAGCGTACAAAAGAGTGCTATGTTATGGCATTGTGGTGTGCTAAATGCGACATAAATTACACGTACTTTTTATAAGAAAATTTTGATGAATATATTTCAGCAGTATTTTTTGGAATTTCATCAACACCCTGATGCTAGCGAGACTATCGTTGCTATGCTGTCAGATAAGTTGATGCGGTCGAATGATTCTCATAGTACTTTCATCTCTATAGCTACTATCAAGAAATGAATTTGATTGCACAGAAATTCAACCATTTTAATTTCGATCTTATGTGAATTTATGTAGTTACCCTCTTGAATTTGGTTGAAAAAGAGAGAGAATGCAGAGTAGGAAAAGGAAAAAAAAGATGGTGAACGGATGCCACTTCTTGAAACCATAAACAAATCACAGTTCAAATAAAAATCCCTGATGCACAGCCAAAACAAAGTGGATATTACATTGCAACTTGAGTTGCCTTGTTGTAATAATCAATAATACTTTTATATGTAAAGCCAAAATGCAAATTCGATTTAAATTTACTAATTTGTTTAACATATATTTCTCATTACAAAATGAAAGTTGAATTTGACTACATGATAGTTTTTACAACTCCTTGATGTTTGGAGTTGCATAAATATGAGCATTATCTATATAAAAAAAAGTGAAGCGCAATAAAATTAACCAATGACCAAAATAATCCATTATTCTTCAACTGTGTCATGAAAAAAAAAAGCAAAGCTTAGTCAATAAAAATGACAGTAGTTGATAATATTCGACTTCTTTCTCATCTCACAAAGTCTTATGTATTAAGACAAAAGGTATATAAAATATGTTAATATTTTGGTTGACATGTATGTTTATTATACCATATAAACTTGTTTTTTGCAAGAGCAACTGCACAAATATGTGAAAACAACTAATCTTTGTATCAAAACTAGACTAATTATTCCAAGCAAACTGCTGCTTTTGCTCAAGACAGAAATACATTCATTAAAATAAAATAAAAAGTCTCCTTTTATACCGAATAGGAATAACCCCAACTTTCCAAATAGCAATCTTCTCGAATGCTGCAATGGACATAACAAAATGGTTACAGTTCTACATTTAATAAAAAACTCACCTTCCATATTGAATTGGAATAATCTCAGCTTTAGTTATGAAATCATAAATTGACGTACTGTAAATCTATACATGATTTCACTATTTTTAATGAACAATAGACAATAATCGAAAGATTCATATTTAAGGTAATCAGAAGTGAGACAATAGCAATTGAAATAAAAATTAGGGTAACCGAAAGAAGCATTGCAAAATCCAGTAGGGCAGCAGCGAGAAGATGGTTGGGCAAGCACGATTGTCGAGGGGTGTAGAGGAACGCCGAGGTGGAAAAGAGGCAGCGCGACATCAAGGATTGAGAAGCAGGATATTTTTGCGTTGCCCCTGTTCCTTGCGTTGCCACATTAGTCTTGCTTGACTTGGTCTCGGGTCGGGCCTGTATACAACACAATCAATTCGTGGCAGTATCATCGTACGACGACCATGCATTTTATTATATTGTATATTATATTCTCTATGCAGTGGAAATGTTCATTTTGGTACTTAGTATTCGATGAAATAATGAAATTTATATATTTTAAAAACTACGACTATTTGTCATTTTTGTATGCATGAGAAGAAGAACGAATACCTTATGATCGTTTCAAAATAAAATTATAGCAACTGCAACATATTGGAATTTATTTTCAGGTCTCAAAACGTGGATGTTACGCAGCAGGTACGTTGCATCCATGCATTAGATGATTTCAAATGACGTGGGTATCCCCCATCGGTTATGAATGCAACTGAGATAAAATTCTCTCTAGAACACCACGTCTTAACAAGTTAAATATTGTTCGGCCTTTAGGTTCCTTGGTATTATTGGACCAACACGATTGGGCTTTTATTAATGGTTTAGTTTTGAAAAATAAAAACATTTGCCAAATTAAAGTAGTATTTGGTTTAAAAACGAATTTTATGTTTTCGGTTTTCAATACGTATTTTAAATATGAGAAGAATGAAGTGACGACGGAGAGGACGAAAGAAAGACGGATGAGAGAACGAAGGGGACAGAGGGACGACGGAAGAATGAATTGTTTCACGTGTTTGTGTTATGTCCAAAAATGCGGAAAATAAAAAAAAAATGTTTTCTATTTTTTATGTTAACTTCGTTTTCTAAATCGGTCGTTCTCGACAATATAAATGCGTCGTGTGCATTTTTGTATGGATGAAAACCCAAAACTAAAAATAACAAAACTGTGAGAAATGCGGATTACGGATCTTAAGGCTGGAATAACACTAGAGGGAGGGGGTGAATAGTGTTTTGTGGATTTTCTAAATCTATTTGAAACTTATGTAATTTTAATCACCAACAAATGCAATTCACAAACACAGATATAATCACAGAATCAGACACAGATGCAAATAATAAATAAAAGCAGTAAAGGAAAGAACACACCAAGATTTTATACTGGTTTGGAGTTACGCTACATCCAGTCCCGCACAAACGTACGGATTTCTTATCAAAAATAATCTCCCAGATTACACCCACGATTTCAAGGCCACGAGGTACACCCTCCTGTATTCGAGTCCGGGCCAAACTCTCTTGATTTACCAAGCCACAAGATCACCTAATCGATTTCCGGGGCAACAATCACACCCAATTGATTTCATGGCTCAACCGCACCTTTTACTCAACAGTTTGATATACAAATAATCCTATAACTCTGAATAGCACTAAGATCTTATGGAGAGAGTGGCAGAGAATCAAACAAGAGATAATCAAGTTTGATCCACTTGATATTTCGGTAGAGTATAGTTTGGGATTTCTTTAGGATAAATGTGGAAGATGAAGAGAAGAGAAAACAAGTGAAATCTGATGATAAATTCGTTTAGAACTACTGGTATTTATAGGAAATCAACAACCATATCTATTCGTGAAAGAATACGACGAATAGACACTTCTTTTGCAAATTTGAATTTTGAATTTAAAGGGCACCATGTCGACATGGGGGGTTGAGGGATGTCGATATGCTCTAGGCAAAATTGTTGATTTTGATTTTCTTATTAAAATTGGTTCCTATAATTTGTCAAAACGATTTCTAAAACTTTGTAAATATATTTGAATATAGTTTAAACATATAAAAGAGTTTAGAAAGTAATTTTTAATATATATAATCTTAATCTATAAAGTGATTTAAAATCTGAGTAAATATTTTAAAGCTAAATATTTAAAACAAGAGATGGTTTAAAAAAAAGGACAAATTTGAAATAAAAATATTAAAAATGATAAAAATAGTTTTGAGGCTAAAATATTTCATACAAGAGAGATGTCTTTTTGAAAAGAAGGTTTTGAAAACATTTAAAATAAGAGATATATTTTTGAATTTTTTTTTATAAAATTAGTGGATATCAAAATAGGACCACTATATGTTCCACTAGATATTGTCGTGGGTTCCATGCCACTAGGGTTCCATCCGTTTAACAGGCTCGAAGTGTATTCCATTCCAAGAATAAATTTCGAATAAAGACGTAAGTGCTTTCAAGAAGTTTTAACATAATTCTAGACTCAATACTTATCTTGTACTATTAAAATCTTGAATTCTTGATAACTTGATTTCTTGATACTCATGAGTCTTCAATCTTGATATCTTTGATCTTTAAATTCATCAGTCTTGTATCTCTATACTGTACAGTCTTCATTCTTGGTACCTGCATGTTTATATCCTGCATATACATATATATATATATCTAAACTATAATGTTAGTATTTATATTTTATAACCAGTCCTAAGGTTGTTGTCATCAAAACCATCTTTCTCAAGGACTAACAATCTCTCCCTTTTTGATGATGACAACCTATGTTTATAAAATATACTTCTCCTTCACAATAACTCCCCTAAAACTAATAATCCCCTTAAAACTAATAACTCCCCCTTAATCTAAGCCTAACTACTCTAACTACTCTATTTTATATTTCTCCCCCTTTGTCATCAACAAAAACTAATCCTAAACTATTCCCCCTTAGTCTTATATTAGAGTACCCGTGACAAATTAAGATGGAGTGTGGATATATATATAAAATAACACGAGTTAATTAATAAAAACATAACCAATATGATAGTTTAAATCCAATAAACATATACTATGTTTCATATAATTTTATACATTCCATTCAAATCAAATCTATTCTAATCAAAGCAAATCAAATTAAATAATTTAAATCAAATCAAACAATTCAAATCAAATCAAACAATTCAAATCAAATCAAACAATTCAAATCAAATCAAACAATTCAAAAACAAGCAATTCAAACCATAAGGAGATTAAATAATTTTAGGAACTTCAACCCATCCTTCTTCTCTAAAGATAGGATCCTTTTTAATTTCCCAATCTTCATTATCTTGAATTAAAGTTCCTTCAAGATTTGCATCGAGATCATCTTTGTTTAGGGCAGAAATCATCCAACGGAGGGCATCGAATTGCTTCTCTTGTTCTTTTATCATCCGCATTTGACTTAGTTCTAAGTGCCTTTGATTGCGGAAAATAAAAGTAAGTATATTCTTGAATGAATTGAGAGTTTCTTCAAGATTTTCACTTAGAGTTTGAGAAGAGGAAGCCATTTTTGATAAGTAGTTAAAAGATATAAATAGAGATAAGTAGAAATGAAGAGATTACAAATTTCTGGAATAAACAGGTATTTAAATAGACAGATATTCGTTTAAAATGAATAGACAAGAGTTAGTTATTTTAATTTCAAAATTTAAAAAAAAAAACAAATCAGACAGTTATATGTCGACATAGTGGGTTGGGGTATGTCGACATGGGTATGTTAATCTATGTTTCTTCTTTGTTTTGTGAGTATGTATATATAAACTTATATACTATACTAACATTTATTCCAAAGACACGGTAAGGTAGAAAAACATAATATAGATAAATGAGTTAATACATGAGATACTACGTAACATGATAAAAGAGCAATACAAGTTCATACAAAATAAACTAGTACATCACATCCTAGTTTTTAGAATGTGCTAGAGGATGAGGAGGATGATGATAAGCCAAGTTTCCGACCAACTTTAGCAAAGAACTTGTTCATATTAGTGGTTATTTTATCCAATTTCTTACTAACGGATCTTTTGAGAATCCGTTGATTTTCCACTATGATCTTTTGATTTTGAGGAGTGTTTTGTTGGAAGGATTGTTAGGATATTCAATACTTTCCAAGGATGTATCTTCATTTTCTTCTTCAATTTCCATTTCCTCCCCTTCTTCTTCTTCTTCTTCCTTATTTTCTTCCTCCATCTCTTCATGTGCCAACCTTTCATCCTTTTTCGGCAAGAGATTCATATTGTTGAAATATGAAAGGAATTTTCATAAGAGAAATATTGGCATGATTAAACACTTTTCTTGAAAAAAATTCTTCCCTTTTGTAATCAACACCAAAATAATTAAAAATCCGAGTGAGATAGATTCCATGATACAAAGTATTCTCACCCATTTCCAAATTTTTAGGACGAAGTTCATCCATAATCACTTACGCCCAATTAATGTCATAATGACCAAAAATGGCAAAAAGAGCTTTACAAACTTTTAAAGTCGGGTTATTGAAATTTCCCGATCTAGGAGTGATAGTATGTTGTAAAAGAAGATTAACAATACGTGCTTTCGGACGAAAGTTATGATTTTTAAATTCAAAGTTGTCATCTCCTTCGAAAATGTGATGAAATGTCTCACGATCATGTTCATCAATATTAAAAGTAGAAAGATCCATTCCTGAATTCTTGCAATTAAGAATATTGCCCAAAATTTCACAATTTAAAATAATTTTAGTGCCTTTAACACTACTCCAAATTTCATTTTCATTTCTTTCATGAAAATCACGATTCAAATTTGCATAAAACATTTTAACAAGATTTGGATAACCAACAAAATCATTTTCAGAATTGTCAAAAAGACTAAGAATATGGTTCTCTTCAAGAAGAGTATTGATCATATGTAGAGAAATCGCTAAAGATAGCAAACTTTCCCATATGAACTTTTCCATAAGTAGCATAGCTTATATAAGCCTTGATTGCTTCCGGATCATTATAGAGATACTCTTTGATGGTTTTAGACAGCCTCATTGTGGATGGAGTGCTTGATGAAGCCATTTTTGAAGAGAGTAGAAAGTTTGAAAGATTGAAAGAGAGTTTGAAGTTTAAAATGAAATTGAAAAGATATGATAAGATAAGGGAAATAAATAGATGTTCAATATTCATGTTCTCTGGTCAAGAGGTACCTTTCCAGAACATTGGAGTTGGTGAAAAGGTGGAAGGAAGTCCAAAGATTTGAATTCAAATTTGATTTTAAATTTTTGACAGGGATGTCGACATCATGGGTAGGACCATGTCGACATGGGTCGGAGAATTCATGTGACTTATATTTTCCTATATACTTTAATCTCTATATATTTATATATTATTTTTAATGTCTATATATTTTCTAGAGTAATATTTAATATAATAATATTACTTTAATAAAAAATATTATAATATTAAAAAATAAAAATAAACATAATAAAAAATTGAAATTCAAACAAAAACAATCAATCAATTTTAAGCAAACAATTTCAACCAATATATTGTAAACGTGTACCTTTTTCTAGACTCGTGTCTCTGAGATCATCGAAATCATGAATAGTCGTAAAGCACATATTTGAATTTTCTGTCTTCTGATCATCATCGCTTGAGGATGAGTCTGAGTCTAAATCGTCTGGTGTAGCGGTATACGCTCTCTTCCTTTTCTTTGTATAATCATTGCTTGTAGGAAACTTTTGCTTATCAGGGTGCAGACAGTCTCTTTTGAGATGACATGGTTCGTCACAGTTGAAACATTTGACGTGGTTTGGTACTTCATTATGATTTCCAGAATTCCCATGATCATTCTTTTTAAAGTTGTTTATCTTTCTGTATTTTAGAAACTTCCGAAAATTCCTTGTCATGAAAGCTATTTCTTCATCATCATCACTTCCCGATTCTGATCCGTTAATGCATTGAATGCAATTAACTTCTTTTCGAATGCATTGCTATCTCTTCTCTCTTGCATTTGTACTTCAAATGACATTAAATTTCCAATCAATTCTTCAATCTTCAAAGTACTGATATCATTTGCTTCTTCAATTGCAAGAGTTTTCTGATCCCATTCCGGAGTAAGAGAATTTAGTATTTTTCTGACTTGATCTTCTTCGGAAAACTTTTTCCCAATGATATTAGAGAATGCACAGTGTAAGGACCCGATTCTTCGACTTCCGAATATCGACATTAATACGTCCACTGTATAAACTGCCGAGCCATCGAATGCCGGAAAACCGAATTCTTAGGGTTTTAGAAAGAAGAGGTAGAATAAAAGATAGAAGAAAAAGAAAGAAGAACAACAGAATAACATCAGATACAGAAACAATATCAGAATCTCACATATCGCAGCGGAACAACATATAATAGATAAATGAATAATCTTTAAATCAAAGAACTATATCATTTTATACATTACATCATCATCAGATTTTACAACAACAATACAACACTGGACAGTTATATAAACTTGTCCTCATACAGAATACACAGCGGAATACATAATAACATATACAAGTGGTACGTCTTGCCATCCAGCTCGCCACTAAGCTCCACAGCATCCCGAATCTAGAATAACCTGATAACCTAACTCTAGACTGCCCGTGTGGAAATTGGTGGGCACCCAGAGTTTAGGAAGGAAACAATAAACTCCAGGTCAGTCATGGGACTGGTGTGAGAACTAAAAACAGTTTATCTTTAAAATAAACAACAGGAGAATTTTAAATTCAATTTCGCAATGCTTTTGGAAAATGAAACTACCATAAGACCTCCCGCCACACACACAATGCAAACGCAGAATTGGAGGAGATTTCTTCTTATGATAGTCAAAGATGCTTACTACGCAAAATCAAATCCCTTTTGATATTATTATTAGTGCATAGTGTAAAAAAATCATTTCGAAAGTATAATATAAATCTTAGCCAGCATAGGTACCATTATATTATGCCTGCTATAGCTACCATATTAGATGGCATGTTCTACAACTAAATCCGTACAAGGCTCGTATTGTTTCTTTGGATTTCCAACAAATGGTCAGGCCAAGGAACTTTCCATTGCCACATAGGTACGCCTCTGGAAAGACGTCCCGAGAAATAACCTAACATTACGGTTAGATCTCTGCCAACACAAGGCCGGGTTACCTCTGCAAAAATAGGTAACTACTGACACACGTATGCCATCCCCCGATCGTAACTGATCTTCCCAAGGATCCTCGATTTCCAACAACCACATAAGAATAATAATGCAGCAACAACATAGGTTAAGTATCTGGGCTCCATACCATGATACCACCTCTAACCAGAAGGAATGACATACACTAAGGGGCGCTACTCCCTAGAACCTTGCCGCATCCTTCCTGTTTTGACCATTTTCGGGGTGTGAGGTCCGACGAAGTCTCGTCCACAAAGCTACGCCTTTCACAAAGCCATGCTTCGGGTCAAACAAATGATCAAAGTAATGATCACAAAGATAAATGATCAAACAAATGATCATATCACAAATGATCAAACAATGATCATTACACAACAACACTCAGCATGTCACGTTACCAAATTGGGAATACATCACTAGTAAATTTCAACTACATAACCTCTGAGCTCGTACGTCTCAGAGAAGGGTGTTAAGCTAAGAGAATAAATTCTCCGCCACCAACAGAAATGTATTTGAAAGAAACCAGCTTTATATCTCAATTTGTAACGTCAGACATACAACCATACAAGTCTGTTCTGGGATCGAATAGAATTGAAGGCACTTCTCACGAAGCCCTTGCAAATCCGAATAATTTTCTAATCACGTCCAGACTTCCCGTCACTAAGGGTGATAAAACCTCTATATCGGAGATCAGCCGATGTAGAGTAACTCGACGGTAATCCTTCCGTTTTCAAAAATATCCGGTCTTCAACACCGGTCATCAAATGCAATCCATTACGACGTATCACATATTCGGAATGGGTTATACGACCCAAAGGTCCTTTCCCGGCTAACCCGAATAGTGAGCGCTTATTCAAAAATAAGTGTGGCATTCAAACTCAAGCAAATCACAACAAATACCCATTCAAGGGTAAATACTGATAGTCGGTTATTTAACTATCAATAAAGATGTGCAACATCATCAGATTCCAAATTATTTTCCAAATTATTTAATTTCCAAAAATATCTTTACAAGATCTATAATTTTCCACACTTAACCATTTGAAACAAATTTCAAATATTCACTTTTTAATTTATCTTCAAAAGATAAAATTACAAACCTTTCATTTCATATTGGAAAAGCATTTCCATACTTATTTAATAATAAGTAATTCACAAATCATTTATTTTCAACATTTTGAAAATATTCGATATACTTAAATCATAATTAAGTATATATATTCATTCTTTAAGGAAAACGTTCTCTTAGAACCATTTATTTGAGTCAAAACGAATGTTACGTAAAACATCGTTACGACGACCCAAAATCACTAGTATAGGGATTCGAAATTTAGATAGATATGTAAATCCCAATACTATATAAAACATTTCCTTTAGAAAATCATTTACTATAACAACAGTGTTATAGTCCACCATTTCCTTATTTCTTGAAACGTCTATTTCAACAATAAATGTTGAAATCTATGTATTCGATACTTAACACGTTTTAAAACATCTTTTAAAACAATTACTTCATTTCGTAATAACACTTCTCCAAAACATATCCATTTAATTTAATAATATATTCACTGTCCAAAATCGTGAATATACTTCGTTATCCAATTTCAACATTTCTACACATTTTACTTAAAGGATTATCCATTGTCCAAAATCGTGAATATACTTCCTTTAATAAGCTATAAAAACTTAACTTATCAAAATAAGTCGTTTCTCGGATTTACAAATCTATTTATAAAACTTCGATTTATAAATCTCCTTTATTATCCAATTAAAATTATATAACTCAATTATATACCGGAAGTCCATATTATAAGTTAAGAACTTATAATCCATTTATTTACAAAATCGTTCTTTTAAAACTTCACAAATTATAAATCTTATTACTTACAATATTTTATTTATAACCTTATTTTCAACATTAACAAAACTCCTTTTAGAATTCCATTATTTCGATTTATAAAATATATATTTTATAAATCTCATCTATAAATCATTTGTCTTTATTCAAAAATCTCAATTAAAATGTCAAATCCAATTTATAAGTTAATTACTCATAAATATTTTATTTTACAACATCTATTCATTTTATAACTTCACAATTTATAAGTCTATAAATTTCGTTCACTTATGAAATCCATTTTTTTTTCCATTTTAACACTTATAAAAAAACTCGTTTTATAATTCCAGTATTCTTACTTTATAAAATATCAATTTTGTACATCTTTTATATAAATCGTTCATAATAATTCAAAAATCCCAATTTAAAATAAAAATCGTTATTTTCAAACTTCAAAAATGGATCCGATGATGCAACAACACCAATCATCAATCACAACAATCAAAACATCATATATCATCATATGATAACAGAATATATCACAATATCTGTAAATAAATCAATACGGTGAGGAATCCAGTCGGATCCCTCCAACCTGTTTCCCTGCATCCACAGATGTTAGCACAATACCAATTCCGCTCCAGTACGGAATATCACGGTATATGGGTTTAATAAATATTATTCGCTATTATGCGGCGCAATAGGGTCTCATCCGCTATACAATGCGGGAAATCAACTCCAATATATACATATTCCAATATATGTATATTGCTATATACATAAATAATACCAATTCCACTTCAATGTGAAATTATCGCGGTATATGTTTTTAATAAATAACCTCCGCTTAATAACGGCGTATAATGTCTATTTCAATCAACAACAGATAACAATTTATCATCCAATCACACAATCAAGCAATTTTAAATCTAACTATTTAAAATATAAATCGAAACAATTTCGATTGAGTGAGAAGTTCTCACCTTGCGTTTAATTTTATTCGAAATAAAACGCTCGCTCCAAACAACTCCAAACCAGTTTTATTGCGAAGAGCTTGTCAAAATGAAGCCAACGCCGCTTGTTTCGTCAATTTTCGATCTCGTATGAAAGAGATATGATTTTACAAAGTTTATAAAATTTATAACATAAATATTTACAAATTCCTTTTAAAATTTAAAACCGTTGAATTAAGTTTTTTCTTTTCAATTATGGAATGGACGGCGGGAGCTTCGACGATAGCGACGGCTTGAACGACGGCGGCTTGAGTGGCGACGACTACGGCAGGTTAGGGCTAGGGCGGTGGCGGCTACGGCAGGTTAGGGCTAGGGCGGCTATGGCAGGCTTCAGACGATGGAGGAAACGGTTGAAGTTGGTTGAATAGAACGCGCTACTGTCCTTGGGGCTAAATTTTAAAAGTTCCGTCCTAAATTTAAAAATTAGCATAAAGTTTTTCCTTTAAACTAATTTCCTCTAATTATAAAGTGGTAAATTATAGGATTCTAAAAATAAAATATCCACTTGGAGAGAATTAAGGAAGAGATAATTCTTAGGATTAACGAGAGAGCTTCAAATTCTTCTGCTTTATTATTATTTAATAGATAACGAATAAGAATATCTCATTATACTTTGTCCCTGTTAAAGTGAATTGAGTCACGCATATCACACAAGCTCACCCTCCCACACATCATCTATAATCGTTAGTTTCACATAATAATATCATCATAAGCACAAAAGTTGTTCTTTCTCCTTGCCTCGTATGAAGTTATACTTACTCATGTTTTTATATTTTATGCCTTGTAAACTTCTCATGTTTTGATTTCTATTAAAGGTGCCCATTTACCTCGTTCATACACATGAGATGTGTGCTTGTAGGTTTTTATTCATCCATATTATTATACATTAGTAATAATTAATGACACGTTCTTTCTACAACGTATTTATTTTTTATTCCTCCTTTTATTAAACTATGTTATACATACCTCTTTTTCGTAAATCTTTCTCTTACATCTTCCGTTTTCAAATTTAAGAGTGGCTGCCAAGGTATATATTGCATGCGGTTAAAAGTTATGGAAAATGATAACATGAGCATATGTTAAGATTAGTAAAATTATCCAAATTTCCTGTTGAATTACATATAATTTTCTAAAAATACGAATGCATTTTATAAAAGGAAATTGATAGGAATTTAAAACTTATTTTTCACAATTATAAGGATGTATGACAAAATTTCTCATGTAATTATACCCAGTCTATCACTTTGTGAACAATTGTCCTCGACTGCCACAACCAGTAACTTCCCATGGAGGTGAGATATAACTCATCGATCGTGACTAGTGAAAATCATTTGTCCCAAAGGTTTGAATGTGATATATATCACAACCGATAGCCTCGTCCTATAGAAAGATGTGAACTGGCTAGTTTATCACCACCAATGAGCTTCTTTACCCAAAGGTGCAATACAACTCCCCTACTAAGATGAAGGGAATTTGAATATCCAAAAGTTACATTAAGACTTGCTTCGATCAGATTGCCAGGAGTGGCTTGGGCCATGACTAGTGGAACTCATTATCTAAAAGGCCTCACCAAATAACACCCTATATACACAAATGTTATTGCAGATGCATAAAAGACTTGTTCGTCCAACTTACCTCCGTAAGAAGTATACAATTAATTTGATCTCATCTACTCATTCCCATTTGTACATTTAGCTCTTTTATTAACCTAAATCCTCTCCTTATTGCTACTTCGATACACCATTGTGATTGAATATTTAAATAACATGGTTAAATGAGCGGTCCTCAAAACCAAAGAGTCTAGCACTCCCCCTCACAATACCAATACAGTACCCTATTTTGTCTATTTATATGGGAAAGTTGCTCGAAAAGAGGGATTCAATACATTGTATAATTATAGCTAGTATTTATGAATGTGTCATTGGTCGTACTTATGCATTATATCAAAATTTAAAAGTCAAGTAGATGGGTGATTGCATCTTTGTGCCTCAAACGTAGAAATATAACATGACATGCCCATTTCATGCCATTGTGGATTGAAATTCTCAAATTAAATTGGGATCTCCAACCTCCAACACCAAAGTTGGCTATCTCCTTGGTTGCCCATTTTGATGTAAGTTGCAACAATTAGATTTTATAAGTTTGATCGCTGCTCTATCACTAACTAGACACCCCCATTGGTGATCCCAATACAGTATAATTTCATATAAAAAATTCAGAATCAAGGTATAAGAAATCTATACAACTACCATGAGGGATAAATTTAAATATCAAGAAAATCCATTAAACACTAAATACATATAATAAATCAATCATTAAGTTCCAATTAATGAACTCAATCCCAAAAAGGTCATGGTGGAACCAAGAGAGGGATAACTCACAAAATGTAATGATGATCGCCCTACACCTCTAGTACCCAATATACATATATATTGCACTGTAATGGTAACCGATCTATATAGAACAATTGTCAAGTGAATAAGTAGTAACAATCATCAACAGATAACATGTCGTATATCTTATAGTGCATCAAATAATATATAATAATCAACAAATATAAAATATTCACAATAGAAATATAAGTAAATGAACCATCATAGATATAGGAGTGGCAATTAGACCCGACTCGATGGAACCAGACCCGACCCGACGGGTCTCGGTTCTAGGCGGGTTGGGTTTTGTTGGGTCTAAACTATACATTTCAAAAATCTAGACGCGACCCGACCCGATCCTCGGGTCGGGTTTGATTGGGTCTTTATTGTTTTTTCATCACCCAGACCCGACCCGAGACCCATCGGGTTCGAGTCTATTTGGGTCGGTTCAGTTTGGTTTTGCGGTTATCGATTCTAAATACCAACACTACACAGATCAGAGCATGGGTTTAATACAGTTATACAAGTAGTAATAGAGTTTATACAACTAATAAATAAACTCTGATATTTGTTTCTAATAATATGTAAGCAATGTAAAGCTCCACAGTGCCGCACAATTGAATAACAAGGAATAGCAAGCCCAAAGTATAAGTATGATCACATAACCTCTTGCTTATCCATCTACACAACTCCATGTGATATATCCAAATCTCCTATCTAGTCTACTCATTTAAGAGTACCAAGATATAAGAAGCAAGTCATAAAATCTCGAGTCAGACAACAGTCTAGTGTGAGTGATAAAAATCTCAAAATACTACGATAGTCAATATAGTAAAGTATAACATAGGGTATATGGAATCATACTTGATCTGTCCCTGCATCCAAAGTGTTAGCACATAACAGTATATGTCCTTACTAAAAAAGTGTCTATTTACCTACTTGACATACCAACGCAGCACTGACGCCTTTACTTAAAGTATTGGTGCAGCATCGATAAATCGTAGGTAAATCATTACCTACAAAAAAGTATTATGTATTAATGATGCCTACAATTTGGTGTCGATGCGGCATCGGTATGGTATTGGCCCTAATGATAATACCCCAGTCGACATATTCCCCTTTCTTGCTTTTCAACTTACAGAAAATAAACCACCTCCTCAACTTCGATGTCTTCCCCGCTTCAGCTGCAAGACCCTACTTCCTCCTCATCGGCCAAGCCTTCTACCTTGATGCAGAACCCTCGTCCTTACTCGTCTTTGACTATCACAGCTCCCACCTCCTCCTCATCGACCTAGCTCTCTACCTCTACTCAAAACCCTCCTCCTCCCTCGGCTTCAATCGCTGCAAAGCCCCCACCTCCTCCTTATCGGTCAAGCCCACCACCTCGACCCAAAATCCTCCTCCTTCCTTAACTTTGACCGCCACATCCCCGACTTCTTCCTCGTCGGCCTAGCTCTCTACCTTGACCCAAAACCCTCCTCCTTCCTCAAATTCGATCGTTGTATAGTCCCCACCTCCTTCTCATCATTCAAGCCATCCACCTCGACCCAAAACCCTCCTCCTCCCTTGGCTTCGATCGTTGCAGCCCCTACCTTATTCTCATCAGCCTAGCTCTCCACCTCAACCCAAAACCCTCCTCCTCCCTCAGTTTCAATTGCTGCAAAACCCCCACCTCCTCCTCGTCAGCCAAGCCCTCCACCTCGACCCAAAACCCTCCTCAATCGACTTTGATCGCCGCAAAGCCCTCACCTCCTCCTCGTCGGCCAAGCCCTCCACCTACTCTCTCGATTTTGGCCACCACAAAGCCCCCACCTCTCCTCGTCAACCAAGCCCTCCACCTTGACATAGCTCAGGCCTGTCAATGGATACCTGAAAAATCCGAAATCCGTCCGGATCCGTATCCGAAA
The DNA here is from genome assembly GCA_030737815.1 of Allium fistulosum. Lineage (NCBI taxonomy): Eukaryota > Viridiplantae > Streptophyta > Magnoliopsida > Asparagales > Amaryllidaceae > Allium > Allium fistulosum. Next base: position 1,317,509,686 of record CM060903.1, on the reverse strand, counting down.
AAGCAGATATTATCCAATATTCGAAAAGCTGATGCGGATATCCGATATCCGAAATGAAAATCGGATGCAGATGTGGATATGGGCATATCCGTATCTGAAAAAAATACGTCCGATCCAAAATTAATTTTACAACTATTATTATTATTATTATTACTGTTTAAAGAGAACTATAAATTGAAATCAAAATTTATTAGCCACTTTAGCACAACCGTTGGATTCCATATCCAAGGCCAAGGTATCTTCACACACAATGAAACCCTAATCACACTGCCTTCTCACGTATTCATTACTTCATTTACAATTTCGTAGCTGCACTGTCTAAAAGACTAAAAATCCCTAAATCTCTAATCGAATCGCACACGCCTCGTCTCGCTTCGGCGCTCCGCCTCGTCTCGCTTCGACGCTCCGCCTCGTCTCGCTTTGGCGCTCCACCTCGTCTCACGTCGACGCTCCGCCTCATCCTCGTCGCGTAGCCAGGCACGCAAGCTTCTTACCATCGATCTGTATCTTAGCTCAGGCCAGTTCAAGTTCAGGTATTACTGATAAAAATTGTCAAAGATATTCCAAGGTTGTCCTTGTTTATTATTTGTTAATGTCTAAAAGATCTTTATTTTGGTTTTGATTCCCTTCTTTTGTACCGTTAAAGAAACCCATCTGTATTTAAGTTCTTGAAATATATTTTATAATATCAACATAAATTATGATCTTGGTGACACTTTTACTTGACAATTTTTTTAAGTCATTGCTGACTTGAAACATATGAGAAAGAATTACCCTTTATCCTTATATATTTAGTTTGATTTCAAAAATGAACGGTATATAAATGTCAGCTTCCCAGATTTTTGTTATGGTATTCTTCATGAAATCCCTAACTTTATTTTATCCTACATGAGAGCATTTTGCTGGATAGTATAAAGTTAGTTGAAACATAAAGTTTTTTCCATTATGTGTGTTGTTAACGAAGAAGTCCACTACGAACTATTCTGCAACTGTTATATGTATGCATTGATTTCAGACTGATAGATTAAATTATATAATTTATATACTTAAATTAAGTCCTTTATGTGGCGTGTTAGTAACAATTTGAAGTCAAATGCTCACCTTACTTCTTTTCTGTGATAAAACTTCCTTTACTTCTGTTTGGACTCAGTAGAAAGTGGTCCATGAAAAATTTCCATTGCTAACTTTTGTTTTTACTAGGTAGAATACTTGATTTTCATTTCTGAACAAACTACTTCTTCTGTATACAAAGTTTATTCGCTAATATTTACTATGTTATGGTTCTAGTACTAATAATTTTTGTAATATCAACATGCTTAAAAAAATGTTGAATGCTTCATAAGCAAAGAAAGTTCTAGTACTGAATGTAAAAGTCAGCTCAGAAATCGCTGACAAATGAAAATATTAATCAAGTCCACTCATGTGCATTTATTGTAACGTCACGGATTTTTTGTGTTCGAAAATCGACATCCATACTTTACATCGTACTCGAATGTCGTAGATTCGACCGTTCAAATCCGAGTCGCCGGAGCTTATAACAACATTAAGTAAATAACACAGCGGAAAAGAAAAAGAATATAGATATACAACATCTGATACAGTATCCAGATACAATGATGATACAATGAATATCTATATACATCAGAGATATGATACAATAAAATAGCAGCGGAAAAGAAAACGATAACATCAGCAGCGGATAATCTCCATCTCCAAAGCACCAATCCAGATATAGCTCGAACTCCCAATAACGATGCACAAAGATAAGCAAGTGCAGTCCATACCCAAAGACTGAACTAGCTCCATAAGATCTACTAATTCTGACTATCTGAAAAACCCAACTCTAGACTGCTCGTGTAGAAAAAAATTTGAGCATCCAGAGTTTAGGAAAGAAACTGTAACGACCCCGAATTTTATAAATATTTAAAATGATAATTTATTAATTTTTGAATTAATATTTGTGAAATAAATCGATAAGGTGATGCGAGTTTCCCCGATATCCAAGTATATTTGTATAAATCGTTTAAAAAATTTAAAATTATTGTATATATGAGAATATATATATCTGTATTTGAACAGATCTGACTAAATTTGAAATAATATAATATATGTTTGATTTGTGTTTAAATTGTAAATAAATGGTTAATAATAATTTGAATTTATAAATTAAAAATATAAGGCGATAAATAAAATAAAATGAATACATTAGAAAGATTTAACAATAAATAGAATCGAAATATATAAGATAAATTATATAGTTTTATAAAAATGAAAGTGTATAACTATGAAGTTTGCAAGACATGACAGTAAAGTGTTTTCATGTACAAGCAAAAAGGAATAAAATATATATAAAACAACATTATATACATTCAAGTATAAACAAATGAAGCTTGTAAAAGAAGCACATCAAGACAAATTAAAATAACATCTTCTCAGCCGAACTAGAGTAGGGAGAATTATAAAATGTATATTGGTACAAGTCTAATTAATATCTCTAAGTACATACAAATTGCTTCAGCCGAAATGAAAAGATTTTACAAATATATGTTGTACAAAGCAATTAATACCAATACTTTAGTACACTACAACATATCATTTCAGCCCCCAAAACTTCATAAAAATCTCTGGCCAAAGATTTAAAAAGAAAAGCAAAGGAAATTTTTGTACCTGTTTTGCGTAAACAAATAATATCACCTATACCTTCTTTCTATATATCAAACATCTTCATTTTGTTCATTCGAGACTGAGCAAAATGAAGTAAAACTGAAGCAAATACAAAATGAAACTCCATTTTTAATCTTAAACAAGTTTTCAACTTTATCAAGCAATGCAAAGATCATGCAAGTTTAAAAGCAAATCCAATTTCCAGTTTCTCAGAGCACTTCCAGGCTTGTATTCTCTGTTTTCAAACTGTTCCAGGTGAGCAACTTGGTTTCTTTTCCTCTGAAAACAGTGAGCAAACCATCTCTTTAAAGCTTAGTTTTGTTGATATGTTGTGATGTTGTGATTTATGTTCGATGGTGTGATGGTGAAATGTTTGAATGGATGCAAATATGTTTGTATATATGCAAGAGTTGACCTTGCATGCATGAATATACATGTTCAGGTCCCTGTTTTGGGTTTCATAGTTTCAAATTTAAGTCTAAAATTCAAACTATCTTTGTGAAATCAATATTAGGCTAAGAACTTTGAAAAGAAAAGTGATGATAACCATCCAATCTCATTTTTTTTTTTAAAACTAACTGTGAGTAAACTCCTGTTTTAAAAACTTAAATCTTATCTAATGTTGATGAATGTGAGTAAACTAAAATTTTCGAAAACTAAAAACTCTTTATTACTTGTGCATATGGTGGTTGATGATAAGATGGCTTGGCTATTGTTTGCATATATGTATATATATATTTAGATAAGTTTTGCCTGGCATAAATGTTGTAATACTGTGTGCATACCTGAATAAAGGAGGTATCTCTGTTTCAAATTCAAACAGGTTTAAAACAAGTTCTAAAATCAAATTCTCTTCACTTAATCTCTTTTAAGTTATGATCTTAAAGGGAAAAAGATTTGTTATAACTAAACACTAATTTTAAAAATAGTTTTAAATGGAATTACTGAGTTATTGTCTGGAAAACAAGAATATACAGTATGAAATAAAAATATCCCAGGAATCGACCAACATAATTTCTTGTTATACATATATAGTCTGACTCGTGTTTAAAATTTAGGATTTTTGGTGGTAGTTTGAAAATTTTTAAGTCGATATTTGGGAAGAAATTGCATGTTGAACGGGATTGGGTATTTCGCTGATTTCCGGTGAGGCGAGTAACGTTGGAGGCTTAGGCTTGGCCAGAAGATGGTTCGGAGGGGGTAGAGCACAGGAAAAATGGTGGATCGATTTATCCATCGCCGTAGTGGCGTGGCGAGGCCATAGTAGGGTTTAGTGTTGGTTCAGGTCGATGATGTTTGAATGGCTAGTGTGACGATGAGGCGGCGTCGAGTTAGGCCAGGGTAGGGGAAAATGAAGGTGACCATACGGCGAAGGTCTGGGCAAGGTAGTAGGGTCTCTGGTGGACGGAGCGTGGTGGTGCGAGGTGAGTTGATCGACCTAGTTGGTATCTGATGGTGGTTCACTAGTTCAATTTCGTTTCAGGAGATCATCGTGAATTCTGGAGGGGCGTATAGGCCGAGATGTTCAAGGGCGACTTGGTGGAGCCATCGATGTTGGTCGGAGTTGCTCTGATCGTTGGTGCATGTGCACGATATCGATCGGTGTATCAGTGTTTTTTTGGGTTTGCTGTTGTTTTGGGGAAGAGGGTAGCTTTCTCGGGTTAGACCCGAGGTAGAACGAGGGTTGCCTCGAAGATTAGGTGATGCGCGAGTGTTTAATATAACAGTTTTTAAATTTTAAACTTAGGAAGAAGAAACTCGGGATTTGGAGAGAAACGCTCGGGTTTTGTTCGAGTAAATCTCGGGTTAGTCTCAGTTATTGAATCAATTTGTTAACAAGCTTTAAGTTTAACAAAGTTAAGTTTGAAATTTATTAGCTTTAAACTATTTTAAATAGTAATTGAATTTTTAAATGTTTGTTTATTAAAGTTGAAAATTTTATTTAAGTCATTAATTAAGTTCATCCTTAAGATGTTTTTAAAAGCTTAATTAATCAGATAATTAAGTAGTTTAAACAAAAGATTAAGTGTTTAAATTTTTAATTGAACTTAATGCTGTTTATGTTAATGATAACTAATTCCAAAGTTTATTAAATTCTGATGATGATTAAGAGGGTAATTAAGATAAATGAATTATCTTAAAATCATTTAGTGTTGGGTGATTAGGATTATTAATTAGTTAATTAATTGATTATTAATTAACGGTTAATTAATTAAAATAATTTGTAATTTGTTAATGTTAATTAACCAGGATTAGTGACTAATCTGATTTAATTAAATCAGATAAATACATTGACCTTACTTATGAATATTTGAATTCTATTAAGTGCTTTCTATTGATTGATATCCCTGATATGTGATTATGATACTGTGTGATGTGAATTGTCTTATGTTGAACTGTGATTGTGATTTGTTTCTGTACATATATGAAACCCTTGGCCCGTTAAACGGTAATTGAATTTCGATGCAACAGGGAGTCGGATTCCAGTTGGTTATCCGAAACCCACATCGAATTATAATTGTGAATCTTTGTGACCGATAAATTTATTTTATCTATGAATTTGTGAATAAAGATAAGCATTATGGGTTATACCGCTTATCGATATATCTGTGATGATTGATGTTGTGCACTATTGTGTGTAAAACCCCTGGACTACACCATACACACACAAATATGGATTTCACGTGGAAATCGGTTAAGTCATAGATTATGTAAATTTGATGTTTTTGAAATTGAAATTTTAATTTCACTTGATTTTGAAATTGGAAATTGGGGTTTAATATGAAAAGCTTTTGAAATGGAATTTCAAATATAAAAGTTATTTTGAATAACTTAACCGAGTTTTTGAAAATTTAAATAATTAAATTTTAATTTGAATTCAAGTTTGAAATTAAATCTATGATTTGGAAACTAGGGATAAAAGATGATATAAATGTGTTTGTATGAATTAAACCATTTCAAAAGTATAATTTTGGGAATTTGAATTTAAACCAAGGATTTCAACTCGTATGAATGAATCAGATTTCCAAATTGAAAACTGTTGTTTTCAAATGATAAAAGCTTTTAGATAAGAAAAGAAATTCCAGTTTAAATTAAAGGAATTTCAAGTGAATTGAAAAATGGTTTTCCAAGTTAAGAATGAATCCTTTTTGAAAGCTATAAATTGAATCTGTTTATTTTTAACAGATTTAAAATAATGATTGGTTTAAATCATTTGAAATGGGATTGTTTTGAAAGCTATCAGTTAAATCTTGATTTAAAGATTTAACGAGTTAATCAAACTGAAATGGAAATTGATTTGGAAAATCTGTGAATGAATCTTTTGTTTAAAAGATTAAAATGTGGAAAATTGTTTAAACCGTTAAAGGTTGTTAAAATGAATCTTTTTGTTTAAAAGATTTGAAATGGTACATTGTTAAACCATTTGAAAAGAAAGTTTGGGTTTAAGTTGTGACTTAATTGAAATCCCAGTATCCATATGTTTTAAAGTATTGCGCTCATTATTCGGTTTAGCCGGGAGAGGACCTTTGTGTCACATAACCCATTCCGAATAAGTGATTCGACGATATGGATAGCATTTGAAGACCGGTGTTGAAGACCGGATATTTTTCGAAAATGAAAGGACAACCTGTCGAATGTCTCTGCACTGAGTCGCGCCGGTATAGAGATTTATATCACTCTTTTGTGACGGGAAGTCCGGACGTGATTGGAAATTATCCGGAATTGCAAGGGCTTCGTGAGAAGTGCCTTCGGTTCTGTTCGAACCCGGAGCAGACTTATATGGATGCATGTCTGACATTACACTTTGAGATATAAAGCCGATTTCTTTCAAATACATTTCTGTTGGTGGCGGAGAATTTATTCTCTTAGCTTAACACCCTTCTCTGAGACGTACGAGCTCAGAGGTTATGTAGTTGAAGGTTATCAGCGATATATCCCAATTTGGTAATGTGACATGCTGAGTGTAGCTGTGTGATGATCATCGTTTGATCATTTGTGATATGATCATTTGTTTGATCATTTATCTTTGTGATCATAGGTTGATCATCTGTTGACCCAAAGCATGGCTTTGTGACAAAGCGTAGCTTTGTGGACGAGACTTCGTCAGGGCCTCACAACCCGGAAATGGTCGAAACAGGAATGTTGCGGCAAGGTTATGAGGGTCGCGCCCTTTAGGGTATGTCATTTCCTTCTGGAAAGGGGTGGTATTATGGTATGGAGCCCTGATACTTACTCATGTGGATACACTTTCTTTATGATGTGTGATGTTGGATACCGAGCTCGGATAAAGGTCCCAAAGGACCGGGAGGTGGCATATTCGTGAGTTACCTGTTACAGGGGTAACCCGGCCTTGTTGGCAGAGAGCAGTTTGTATCTCGGGACGTCCCGCCAGAGGCGTTCCCATGCGGCGGAAGGAAGTTCCTTAGCCTGACCATTTGTTGGAAATCCATTTCTCCAATACGGAACTTGTACGGTTTTAGTTGTAGAACCTGCCATCTGATATGGTAGCTATAGTAGGCATAGTATAATGGTACCTATGCTGGCTAAGATTAATATTATACTTTCAAATTGTTTTCCACTATGCACTAATAATAATAATCCAATGATTTTACGTAGTAAGCATTTTTGACTATCATAAGAAGAAATCTCCTCCAATCCTGCGTTTGCATTGTGTGTGTGGCGGGAGGTCTTATGGTAGTTTCATTTTCCAAAAGCATTGCGGATTTCAATCTTTAAAACCTTGTGTGTTTGTTTAAAGATAAACTGTTTTTGTTGCTCACACCAGTCCCATGACTGATCCGGAGTTTATTGTTCCCTTCCTAAACTCTGGGTGCTCATAATTTTCCACACGAGCAGTCTAGAGTTGGGTTCTTTCAGATATTCAGGTTGAGTAGATTATCTGGAGCTAGCTATGGATTGGAGCACTCTATTGGAGATATTCTATCCGCTGCTGGTGTTATCGTTTTCTTTTCCGCTGCTATTTGTTGTATCATATCTCTGATGTATATAGATATTCATTGTATCATCATTGTATCTGGATATTGTATCAGATGTTGTATATCTATATTCTTTTTATTCCGCTGTGTTATTTACTTAATGTTGTTATAAGCTCCGGAGAACCAGATTTGGCATTTGAATCTACGGCATTTTGAGTACAAGTGGAGTACGGGTGCTGATTTTCGAAGGTCAACTTTTGGGTCTTTACATGTGGTATCAGAGCTAAGGTTGAACTTTAGCTCAGGAGTATAACACGTTAAGTAACTCATTAGAGATAGGGTGAAGTATACCCTAGAATGAGTAATCCTTAAGATATCCGTCCGTATGCCTCAGTAAATTCTCTTGCTACCCACTGATAGTAAGTATGAGTGCAAGAAGAGGATGAGATAGGGGACAGGGGGAATACGACTGTAAATGGTCAATACTCTGTAACAACGAGGAAGCAATCTTTTTGTCTATCCATCTCTTTATTCGTCATCTTTTCTCAATTCTTCGATAGTTTCTGGTAGATCCAGGAAGGAATTCGACATATTAATATGGGACATAAACTCCGAAATGGCCAAAATTGTTTGTTTGGATGTATTGGTTGCTTTGTTTGCTATGGTTGATAGGTATACTTTAGTTTCTAAACTGAAAATTTTGAAATCGTATCCATATATCTGTCTATTCTTTTGGGTCCCAGTATATTCTACGAATGGTTAGTTATCACTTCGAACTGACCGATGCCACTCCATATTTCGTAGATCTGGATAACCCGAGTATCGTGTGAAAGGATTCAACAGATTCGTTCTTGTATCTGTTATAGATATTCTGATTTGGTAAGCCAAATGCAGAATAAATGTTCAGTTTGAGTTAATGAAATATTCTTCATCTATCTTTGTGTCTCCTTGGTAATTTCGAGGACGAAATTCTTTTAAGGGGGGAAGTCTGTAACGACCCCGAATTTTATAAATATTTAAAATGATAATTTATTAATTTTTGAATTAATATTTGTGAAATAAATCGATAAGGTGATGCGAGTTTCCCCGATATCCAAGTATATTTGTATAAATCGTTTAAAAAATTTAAAATTATTGTATATATGAGAATATATATATCTGTATTTGAACAGATCTGACTAAATTTGAAATAATATAATATATGTTTGATTTGTGTTTAAATTGTAAATAAATGGTTAATAATAATTTGAATTTATAAATTAAAAATATAAGGCGATAAATAAAATAAAATGAATACATTAGAAAGATTTAACAATAAATAGAATCGAAATATATAAGATAAATTATATAGTTTTATAAAAATGAAAGTGTATAACTATGAAGTTTGCAAGACATGACAGTAAAGTGTTTTCATGTACAAGCAAAAAGGAATAAAATATATATAAAACAACATTATATACATTCAAGTATAAACAAATGAAGCTTGTAAAAGAAGCACATCAAGACAAATTAAAATAACATCTTCTCAGCCGAACTAGAGTAGGGAGAATTATAAAATGTATATTGGTACAAGTCTAATTAATATCTCTAAGTACATACAAATTGCTTCAGCCGAAATGAAAAGATTTTACAAATATATGTTGTACAAAGCAATTAATACCAATACTTTAGTACACTACAACATATCATTTCAGCCCCCAAAACTTCATAAAAATCTCTGGCCAAAGATTTAAAAAGAAAAGCAAAGGAAATTTTTGTACCTGTTTTGCGTAAACAAATAATATCACCTATACCTTCTTTCTATATATCAAACATCTTCATTTTGTTCATTCGAGACTGAGCAAAATGAAGTAAAACTGAAGCAAATACAAAATGAAACTCCATTTTTAATCTTAAACAAGTTTTCAACTTTATCAAGCAATGCAAAGATCATGCAAGTTTAAAAGCAAATCCAGTTTCCAGTTTCTCAGAGCACTTCCAGGCTTGTATTCTCTGTTTTCAAACTGTTCCAGGTGAGCAACTTGGTTTCTTTTCCTCTGAAAACAGTGAGCAAACCATCTCTTTAAAGCTTAGTTTTGTTGATATGTTGTGATGTTGTGATTTATGTTCGATGGTGTGATGGTGAAATGTTTGAATGGATGCAAATATGTTTGTATATATGCAAGAGTTGACCTTGCATGCATGAATATACATGTTCAGGTCCCTGTTTTGGGTTTCATAGTTTCAAATTTAAGTCTAAAATTCAAACTATCTTTGTGAAATCAATATTAGGCTAAGAACTTTGAAAAGAAAAGTGATGATAACCATCCAATCTCATTTTTTTTAAAACTAACTGTGAGTAAACTCCTGTTTTAAAAACTTAAATCTTATCTAATGTTGATGAATGTGAGTAAACTAAAATTTTCGAAAACTAAAAACTCTTTATTACTTGTACATATGGTGGTTGATGATAAGATGGCTTGGCTATTGTTTGCATATATGTATATATATATTTAGATAAGTTTTGCCTGGCATAAATGTTGTAATACTGTGTGCATACCTGAATAAAGGAGGTATGTCTCTGTTTCAAATTCAAACAGGTTTAAAACAAGTTCTAAAATCAAATTCTCTTCACTTAATCTCTTTTAAGTTATGATCTTAAAGGGAAAAAGATTTGTTATAACTAAACACTAATTTTAAAAATAGTTTTAAATGGAATTACTGAGTTATTGTCTGGAAAACAAGAATATACAGTATGAAATAAAAATATCCCAGGAATCGACCAACATAATTTCTTGTTATACATATATAGTCTGACTCGTGTTTAAAATTTAGGATTTTTGGTGGTAGTTTGAAAATTTTTAAGTCGATATTTGGGAAGAAATTGCATGTTGAACGGGATTGGGTATTTCGCTGATTTCCGGTGAGGCGAGTAACGTTGGAGGCTTAGGCTTGGCCAGAAGATGGTTCGGAGGGGGTAGAGCACAGGAAAAATGGTGGATCGATTTATCCATCGCCGTAGTGGCGTGGCGAGGCCATAGTAGGGTTTAGTGTTGGTTCAGGTCGATGATGTTTGAATGGCTAGTGTGACGATGAGGCGGCATCGAGTTAGGCCAGGGTAGGGGAAAATGAAGGTGACCATACGGCGAAGGTCTGGGCAAGGTAGTAGGGTCTCTGGTGGACGGAGCGTGGTGGTGCGAGGTGAGTGGATCGACCTAGTTGGTATCTGATGGTGGTTCACTAGTTCAATTTCGTTTCAGGAGATCATCGTGAATTCTGGAGGGGCGTATAGGCCGAGATGTTCAAGGGCGACTTGGTGGAGCCATCGATGTTGGTCGGAGTTGCTCTGATCGTTGGTGCATGTGCACGATATCGATCAGTGTATCAGTGTTTTTTTGGGTTTGCTGTTGTTTTGGGGAAGAGGGTAGCTTTCTCGGGTTAGACCCGAGGTAGAACGAGGGTTGCCTCGAAGATTAGGTGATGCGCGAGTGTTTAATATAACAGTTTTTAAATTTTAAACTTAGGAAGAAGAAACTCGGGATTTGGAGAGAAACGCTCGGGTTTTGTTCGAGTAAATCTCGGGTTAGTCTCAGTTATTGAATCAATTTGTTAACAAGCTTTAAGTTTAACAAAGTTAAGTTTGAAATTTATTAGCTTTAAACTATTTTAAATAGTAATTGAATTTTTAAATGTTTGTTTATTAAAGTTGAAAATTTTATTTAAGTCATTAATTAAGTTCATCCTTAAGATGTTTTTAAAAGCTTAATTAATCAGATAATTAAGTAGTTTAAACAAAAGATTAAGTGTTTAAATTTTTAATTGAACTTAATGCTGTTTATGTTAATGATAACTAATTCCAAAGTTTATTAAATTCTGATGATGATTAAGAGGGTAATTAAGATAAATGAATTATCTTAAAATCATTTAGTGTTGGGTGATTAGGATTATTAATTAGTTAATTAATTGATTATTAATTAACGGTTAATTAATTAAAATAATTTGTAATTTGTTAATGTTAATTAACCAGGATTAGTGACTAATCTGATTTAATTAAATCAGATAAATACATTGACCTTACTTATGAATATTTGAATTCTATTAAGTGCTTTCTATTGATTGATATCCCTGATATGTGATTATGATACTGTGTGATGTGAATTGTCTTATGTTGAACTGTGATTGTGATTTGTTTCTGTACATATATGAAACCCTTGGCCCGTTAAACGGCAATTGAATTTCGATGCGACAGGGAGTCGGATTCCAGTTGGTTATCCGAAACCCACATCGAATTATAATTGTGAATCTTTGTGACCGATAAATTTATTTTATCTATGAATTTGTGAATAAAGATAAGCGTTATGGGTTATACCGCTTATCGATATATCTGTGATGATTGATGTTGTGCACTATTGTGTGTAAAACCCGTGGACTACACCATACACACACAAATATGGATTTCACGTGGAAATCGGTTAAGTCACAGATTATGTAAATTTGATGTTTTTGAAATTGAAATTTTAATTTCACTTGATTTTGAAATTGGAAATTGGGGTTTAATATGAAAAGCTTTTGAAATGGAATTTCAAATATAAAAGTTATTTTGAATAACTTAACCGAGTTTTTGAAAATTTAAATAATTAAATTTTAATTTGAATTCAAGTTTGAAATTAAATCTATGATTTGGAAACTAGGGATAAAAGATGATATAAATGTGTTTGTATGAATTAAACCATTTCAAAAGTATAATTTTGGGAATTTGAATTTAAACCAAGGATTTCAACTCGTATGAATGAATCAGATTTCCAAATTGAAAACTGTTGTTTTCAAATGATAAAAGCTTTTAGATAAGAAAAGAAATTCCAGTTTAAATTAAAGGAATTTCAAGTGAATTGAAAAATGGTTTTCCAAGTTAAGAATGAATCCTTTTTGAAAGCTATAAATTGAATCTGTTTATTTTTAACAGATTTAAAATAATGATTGGTTTAAATCATTTGAAATGGGATTGTTTTGAAAGCTATCAGTTAAATCTTGATTTAAAGATTTAACGAGTTAATCAAACTGAAATGGAAATTGATTTGGAAAATCTGTGAATGAATCTTTTGTTTAAAAGATTAAAATGTGGAAAATTGTTTAAACCGTTAAAGGTTGTTAAAATGAATCTTTTTGTTTAAAAGATTTGAAATGGTACATTGTTAAACCATTTGAAAAGAAAGTTTGGGTTTAAGTTGTGACTTAATTGAAATCCCAGTATCCATATGTTTTAAAGTATTGCGCTCATTATTCGGTTTAGCCGGGAGAGGACCTTTGGTCACATAACCCATTCCGAATAAGTGATTCGACGATATGGATAGCATTTGAAGACCGGTGTTGAAGACCGGATATTTTTCGAAAATGAAAGGACAACCTGTCGAATGTCTCTGCACTGAGTCGCGCCGGTATAGAGATTTATATCACTCTTTTGTGACGGGAAGTCCGGACGTGATTGGAAATTATCCGGAATTGCAAGGGCTTCGTGAGAAGTGCCTTCGGTTCTGTTCGAACCCGGAACAGACTTATATGGATGCATGTCTGACATTACACTTTGAGATATAAAGCCGATTTCTTTCAAATACATTTCTGTTGGTGGCGGAGAATTTATTCTCTTAGCTTAACACCCTTCTCTGAGACGTACGAGCTCAGAGGTTATGTAGTTGAAGGTTATCAGCGATATATCCCAATTTGGTAATGTGACATGCTGAGTGTAGCTGTGTGATGATCATCGTTTGATCATTTGTGATATGATCATTTGTTTGATCATTTATCTTTGTGATCATAGGTTGATCATCTGTTGACCCAAAGCATGGCTTTGTGACAAAGCGTAGCTTTGTGGACGAGACTTCGTCAGGGCCTCACAACCCGGAAATGGTCGAAACAGGAATGTTGCGGCAAGGTTATGAGGGTCGCGCCCTTTAGGGTATGTCATTTCCTTCTGGAAAGGGGTGGTATTATGGTATGGAGCCCTGATACTTACTCATGTGGATACACTTTCTTTATGATGTGTGATGTTGGATACCGAGCTCGGATAAAGGTCCCAAAGGACCGGGAGGTGGCATATTCGTGAGTTACCTGTTACAGGGGTAACCCGGCCTTGTTGGCAGAGAGCAGTTTGTCTCTCGGGACGTCCCGCCAGAGGCGTTCCCATGCGGCGGAAGGAAGTTCCTTAGCCTGACCATTTGTTGGAAATCCATTTCTCCAATACGGAACTTGTACGGTTTTAGTTGTAGAACCTGCCATCTAATATGGTAGCTATAGTAGGCATAGTATAATGGTACCTATGCTGGCTAAGATTAATATTATACTTTCAAATTGTTTTCCACTATGCACTAATAATAATAATCCAATGATTTTACGTAGTAAGCATTTTTGACTATCATAAGAAGAAATCTCCTCCAATTCTGCGTTTGCATTGTGTGTGTGGCGGGAGGTCTTATGGTAGTTTCATTTTCCAAAAGTATTGCGGATTTCAATCTTTAAAACCTTTTGTGTTTGTTTAAAGATAAACTGTTTTTGTTGCTCACACCAGTCCCATGACTGATCCGGAGTTTATTGTTCCCTTCCTAAACTCTAGGTGCTCATAATTTTCCACACGAGCAGTCTAGAGTTGGGTTCTTTCAGATATTCAGGTTGAGTAGATTATCTGGAGCTAGCTATGGATTGGAGCACTCTATTGGAGATATTCTATCCGCTGCTGGTGTTATCGTTTTCTTTTCCGCTGCTATTTGTTGTATCATATCTCTGATGTATATAGATATTCATTGTATCATCATTGTATCTGGATATTGTATCAGATGTTGTATATCTATATTCTTTTTATTCCGCTGTGTTATTTACTTAATGTTGTTATAAGCTCCGGAGAACCAGATTTGGCATTTGAATCTACGGCATTTTGAGTACAAGTGGAGTACGGGTGCTGATTTTCGAAGGTCAACTTTTGGGTCTTTACAGAAACAATAAACTCCGGATCAGTCATGGGACTGGTGTGAGCAACAAAAATAGTTTATCTTTAAAACAAATAGCAGATAATTTAAAGTCAATTCGCAATGCTTTTGGAAAATGAAACTACCATAAGACCTCCCGCCACACACACAATGCAAACGCAGAATTGGAGGAGATTTCTTCTTATGATAGTCAAAGATGCTTACTACGCAAAATCAAATCATTGGATATTATTACTAGTGTATAGTGTAGAAAACATTTCGAAAGTAGAATATAAATCTTAGTCAACATACGACCATTATCGTATGCCTACTATAGCTACCATGTTCAATAGCAGGTTACCGCCACATTCCATGGCAGGTAATACAACTAAAACCGTATAGGGCTCGTATTGTTTCTTTGGATTTTTCCAACAAATGGTCAGGCTAAGGAACTTCCTATTCCATGAAAGAAACGCCTCTGGCAGGACGCTCCGAGGACAAACTGCTCTCTGCCAAACAAGGCCGGCTACCCCCTTTCCCAAGGGATATACAAAACCTCAGATATGCCACCCCCGGTCCTTTGGGACCTTTAACCGAGGCACCTCGAAACCAACATCACACATAATAAATAAAGTGTGTCCACATGAGTAAGTATCTGGGCTCCATACCATGATACTACCCTTTTCCAGAAGGAATGGTCATACCCTAGGGGAGCTACCCTGAAACCTTGCCGCACAATTCCTGTTTCGACCATTACCAGTTTGTGAGGCTCGATGAAGTCTCGTCCACAAAGCTACGCTTTTTCAAAAAGCCACGCTTTGGGTCAGCAGATGATCAACCAATGATCACAAAGATAAATGATCAAACAAATGATCATATCACAAATGATCAAACATTGATCATCACACAACAACACTCAGCATGTCACATTACCAAATTGGGATATATCGCCGATAAATTTCAACTACATAACCTCTGAGCTCGTACGTCTCAGAGAAGGGTGTTAAGCTAAGAGAATAAATTCTCCGCCACCAAACAGAAATGTATTTGAAAGAAATCGGCTTTATATCTCAAAGTGTAATGTCAGACATACAATCCATACAAGTCTGTTCCGGGTTCGAACAGAACCGAAGGCACTTCTTACGAAGCCCTTGCAATTCCGAATAATTTCCAATCACGTCCGGACTTCCCGTCACTAAGGATGATAAAACCTCCATACCGAAGTTTAGCCGATGTATAGTAACTCGACGGTAATCCTTCCATTTTCAAAAATATCCGGTCTTCAACACCGGTCATCAAATGCCATCCATAACGACGTATCACATATTCAGAATGGGTTATACGACCCAAAGGTCCTTTCCCGGCTAACCCGAATAGTGAGTGCAATTAAAAATCATATGGATATGGGATTTCAATTAAGTCACAGCTTAAAAACCCAAAACTTTTCATTCGAATGGTTAAAACAAATTACCATTTCCAATCTTTTAAACAAAAAGATTTAATTCACAAAGTTAACCCCATTCACAAAGATAAATTTATGGATTTCAAAACAATTTCCATTTTACTTTAACTTGTTAAATCTTTAAATCAAAGATTTAACTTATAGCTTTCAAAACAACTTCATTTCGAATGGGTTAAACAAAACATCATTTTAAATCTGTTAAAAATAAACAGATTTAATTCATAGTTTCAAAAAGAATTCATTCATAACTTGGAAAACCATTTTTCAATTCAATCTTGAAATTCCTTTAATTAAACTGGAATTTCATTTCTTATCTGAAAGCTTTTATCATTTGAAAACAAACAGTTTTCATTTCGGAAAATCTGATTCATTTATACGAGTTAAAGTTCTTGGGTTAAATTCAAATTCTCAAAATTATACTTTAAAACAGTTTAACCCATATATAACTTGTACAACATCTTTAATCCCTAGTTTCAAATCATAGGATTCAATTTCAAACTTGAATTCAAATTTAAATCAAATTATTTAAATTTTCAAAACTCAATTAAGTTATTCAAAATAACTTTTATCTTTGAAATTCTATTTCAAAAGCTTTTCACTTTAAACCCAAATTTCCAATTTCAAAATCAATTGAAATTAAAATTTCAATTTCAAAAACATCAAATTTAAATTATCTGTGACTTAACCGATTTCCACGTGAAATCCATATTTGTGTGTGTAAAGGTGTAGTCCAGGGGTTTTACATAGTAGTGCAACATCATTCAATCATCACAGATTCAAAAACAGAAATATAGCTGATAAGCGATATAAAATATAACGCTCATCTCCATTCACAGATCACAGATATATATCACAGATAAGTAAATTACAGATCACAACATAAATCAGGGTATATCACAAAGCATCATATATCAAGGATATCAAACAAATCAAATCATTCAATAGAATCCAAACATCCGTAGGTAGGAGCAATTTAATTATCTGGTTGATCTAAATCAGATTTAAATTCTATGAATAAATTACTAATCCTGGTTAATTAACATTAATAAATTACAAATCATTTTGATTAATTATTCTTTAATCATTTATTAATTAACCATTAATAATAAATTTACTAACCTTTAATTATTAATTAATCAACCTTAAATTTATATTCGATTAAACTCCGATTAAGTAATTATCACTAGATATTAAGATTAATAATCTTTTAAAGTAACACATTTATCTTAATTAATTTCATAAAATTTAACTTAACCCTATTTAAATTAATTGATAATCAAAATTGTATTCTCAAAATAAACCATTTTATCTTTAAAATCTTATTTTAAATAATCTTAAAAGTGGATTATCATCAACATACGAGTTAACTTAATACCTTCAAGTTAATTTCAAGTCAACAACATTGTTTAGGATAAACCATTTATATTAATTAATTACTTAATTATCAAATAAATTCTTATTTAATTCAAATGCTTGAAATTAATTTGTTATTAACAAACAAAATCACTTGAGGCCCTTTTATTAATTAGAGCTTGATACACTTACTTAAAAAGACTGGAACTCGTATAGTTTCTTATACTAAAAAAAAATCTGGTCAATACTTCACAAAAATAAGTCCATTTCTTTTTCTTTTTATAAAACTGTTAATTCATTTTCTGAAATTAAGAAGACCCGAGCCAAATAAAAGAAAACCCGAGCCTAGTCCCGAGTCACTCGCGTTTCCACTTTACTTCGAGACTAACCCTCGTTTTCTCGAGCATGTCCCCAAGTACAACCCGATGCAAGGCCTTCTTCTCCTTCCTCCTTTCAAAATTGATACGGTGGATACATGGTACACGTGCACCGTCGCCAGGTTGACTTCCGACCCTCGCCGTAGCCTCCAGCACCTCCCCAACAACTTCTCCGATCACCACGACTACTCAAACTTCATCGATTTGCCCCAGATCAAAATCGAGCTACCCATCACCAAACTGAGACCAACCCAGTCACCAAATTTTGCCTCATCACGACAACTCCGACCCTCTGATGCATCGCCATCACGCCCATAGCTGCGTCGCAACGTGATGCCACTAACCCCCTTGGTTCGATGACCTGAATTGCCTCGACCACAAATAAACACCTCCATCTACTTCATTGGCAAATCTGGGTTGTTAAACCCTACTTCAATCAATTACTATGGCCATGGCAATTTATAAATTCAAACGCCATTTTTCCTTCATTCCCTAATCCCCAAGCTTCCCTCAGACCCAATCTCGACCGATATTATTTCGCCAATCGTCGGCAATTGGTAAAAACCCCAAATCTGATCATCCCATTATTTCTCTCAAACTACCATCCTAAAAATCTTGATTTTATCGTTAAAAATCATAGTTTTCAATTTCGAACAAGACTATATAAATAAACCAAGAAATCATGGTGGTTGAATTTTTAAGAATGTTTAATTCTTACCATATCTGTCATTTTTTTTCAATAATCAAAAGTGATTTCACTTAAAACTATTTTTAATATTTAAGATCTTGCTAAATAGAACATGTTTTGTTTAAGCTTCCAAACCTAAAAAGAATTGTGGGGTGAGATCTTGAATTTTGAACAGGTTTGAAACCCGAAATCTGGAATAGAAACATGTTTCTATATGCACACATATATTTTGCACATATATCTACAAGCATGCAGACATAAATAACAACTAACAAACATTTTTCACAACAAAACTTCAAGTATCCATTCAGATATCAAAACATATAGATGGGTTCCAGTGAGTTTGCTTACAAACATCAAGAAACCAAAACAAGTTAGGCTTTTAAAAATAGGAGTTGCTCACCTTGTAAAAGCAGAGACAGAGCAGAAAACAAAGAACAGAGGGGCTTTGAACAAAATTCTAGAAATGCTTTTGATCTGCAATGATTTTTTTTTAGCTTGTTTGATCTGCTACTTGCTTTGCTTCATGAATTGGAAGTTAAATCTGGAACTTCTTTTTGATCTCCTTATTTGAATTGATTGGTATTGTTGAGTTTTGAGATGATGCTACTTCATTTTTCTCAGTTTCGAATGAACGAAATGTAGATGTTTGATATACAGAAAGAAAATGTACAGGGTGATAAACTATTTTGCTAGTACAAAACTAAGCATGCTGAAGTGATATACATCGTGCTAGAGATATTGTTATGGATTACTTTGCTTTATCTTACAGGCATATTTTCATTTGTTTATAGGCTGAGGTGATATAGTGATGGTTTGCATTAATTGACATGTACAAATGAACATTTTTTTCTTCAATTCGGTGGCTGGTGATGTTTCCCTCATGTACTAAGGGTATTTGCATTTATTACTTGTACAAACTGAGATTTTTTTTTCTTTTACCTCATTTCGGCTGTACAAGTTGAAGAAAATTTGATGTGGCTTCTATGCAAGTTCAAAGATATTTATGTTTTCATACATATCTTATTGTCTTCATTTTGTAAGTGTACATACTTGACTATATTTTTATCTTTTGTATTCACTTTATATTTTTCTTTATGGTCTTTAGTCTTGTTGCTTTACTTTACCTTTTTCTTTTACAAACCTGCAAGCTGCATTACTTGCTGCCTTCTTTTGCCAGCTAAAACATACTTAGTTTATTTGTTTGTACTAACATATATATTTTCTTAAGTCTTGTTTTCATATTGTACACTGGAATATATATCTGTATTTATTTATAACTCAAACTATCAAATACTAAATTTACTAATGTATTTATTTGTTATCTTTGCATACTTAAGTATTTGTTTTATTTGTAGATATTTTGTTCACTTATTTTCTTACTTACATTTGTCTTTTATTTGCTTGTACTTATATTTATACTTTGTTGTTTTAAATTGGCTAATGTGTTATTTTATATTTCCATAATTTATTAACATATTGTTTGAATTTTAACCATGTATATCTATTTTATTTATTTGTTTAACTTAACATTTATTGTCTTGTATTTCTAGTTTAAATTTTAAATTATTATTATTATTATAATTAGTCTTTAACCCATTTATTTAAGATTATATTTTCAAATCCAACATATACATATATATTATTTCAAATTTGCTTATATATGCTCAAATACATATATATATTCACCTATATACAATATTTACAATATTTTTAAATTTAAATGATTCATACAACATTTAAAATGATTGGGGAAACTCGTATCACTTAATCAATAATTTCACAATATTTATTCAAAAATTTATTTAATTATCAATTTAAATTAAATTAAAATCTAGGATCGTTACATTTATCTTCTGAAACTAATTGTTTACATCATTAAATTAATTGTATATAAGCCTGCAGGATAAATATAAATAACTCGACTGACTTAATTAGTAACTTAGTAAATCATTATGTCATTTAGCAGCTTGACATTTTGCTTAGTCGATGAACATGTCATTGTTATGATTCTTATGTGCAGAACCTTGACATAAGCTTTTAACTATGAAAACTCTCGCTATGGAAATAATGCATAGCTGGAAACAGGTGATAGGTTGGTACAGCTTATGATTGGACGAATGATTGCATTGATTATATTTTATATAAAATTGATTGCACTGGTTATATCTTATTATATGTAAACACTGATGACTATGCAAATAATAAACTTTCTTTTTATGAAAATTTTAATAGTACAAAAAAGTTAAATGTCAAACAATGATATATTTTATGCACTCTTTAACTCCTAAATACTAGCTGTAAACATGAATGGTATACAACTTTTGTGGTTTTAAAACACAAATTACAATGTTTTAAAATTCATATTATGTACTGTAATACACTGGAACTGTTATACAAATTTCTTACCAGTTTCCTTAAAATGTATTAAGAAAAAAGTAGCTTATTCGAAGATTGGATTCCACTATATACTAAGAAAGATCTTAAACCGGTTAAGAACTTATAAATTTATTTGGTTAATGTTCCAACATGCAATATAAAAGGATAAAAAGTAAACTGAAATGTGAATGCTATGTATGAATAAATGAAATATCTTATTTGCTTTCAAAATGGCCATAAATAGGCCTGTCAATGGGCATAATAAGTATAGTAAACTGATACTAAGTATAGTAAACTTTGATCTGCTAATTTGTTGATATTATACTTAATGTTTCCACTTTCCAGTAGATATTTTCATGGGAATGCTTTTAAACTTGAACACTGCAGCTACACTAATATACAGTAAACTGATAGCTTGTTCTATGAATATTTCCAGACTTTTAAAAATGGAAAACACCTCGTCAAGTTGTAGCAGTAAATTTGTTGCATGTGCTGCATCAAATGCTTGTGTCAAAAATAGCATAGTTGTGCTAGAAACCACAGACTCTAGTGCGCCACCAACTCAAAATATTGCAGCTAATGAAGAAATATCTGCACCTTTGAATATAAAACCCTTGAAATCCGAGGTATGGAAAGATTTTGATAGAGAAGTGTTAGAGGGTAGTAATTGTGTCAAGGCAACTTGTAAACATTATTTAAAGATATTCAATGGAGCCACTTCACTAGGATCAACACATTTGAAAAATCATATAAAAGTTTGTCCCAAAAATACTACCAATAAAAGATTATCCGGACAACAACTTTTGACTACTAAAAAGTATCCCAATAAACCATTCAAATTAGCTAGTTGGAAGTTTGATCAAAATAGGACTCGAATGTGTTTTGCTCGTATGATTGCCAAACATGATTATCCATTTAATATGACTGAACATGTTTACTTCCAAGAATTTATTAAGAGTATTAATCCAACCGTTAAGCTCTATTCTAGAAATACAGTTCGTTGTGATGTGTTGAAACTTTATGCTGATATGAGAACTGAATTACAACAGATGTTTGATGGTTTGTCTACTCGTGTTAGTCTTACCACCGATTTATGGACATCTGAACATCAGAATATAGGTTATTGTTGTATAACTTGTCATTACATTGATGATGAATAGAAATTGCAAAAAAAGATAATTGCTTATCATGCAATGCCTTCTCCACACATTGGACTTGCACTTAGCACTTCTCTTAAAACAAAACTATTGCATTGGAATTTGGATAAGAAATTATTTTCAATTACTGTCGATAACGCATCTAATAATGATGTTATGATAAGAGATCTCAAGGCATGGTTAGATGGTAAAGGGGTCTTGATTTCAAATAGTGATTTGTTTCATATGCGTTGTTGCACTCTTGAATTTAATTGTGCAAGATGGGTTAAAAGCAGTACATGGTCTTATTATAAAGATAAGAGAAAGTGTTAATTTCACAAAGTCTTCACAGTCTAGAAAACAAAATTGGGAAAACGCATTGGCACAAACTAGATTAGTTGGAAAAGGTGTTTCTTATGATGTTCCAACGCGATGGGACTCAACATACCTTATGCTTGAAAGTGCGATTGAAGTGCGTCCCGCGTTTGAGCGATTAGTTGAGTTAACTTCATACTATATAAGTTTGCCTTCTAGAAAAGAATGGGAGATAGGAAAAGAAATTTGTGAATGTTTGAAAATCTTTTATGATGTAACTTTCAAATTTTTAGGTGTTAAATATCCAACAGTGAATTTGTATTTTAAAAGCGTGTGTGATATTTATGAAAGTATTACTAGTTGGGAGCTAAGTGAGCATGATTATATTTGTTCCATGGCACAAATGATGAGAGTTAAATTTGAGAAATATTGGAAGACTTGCAATTTAATGATGAGTATTGGAATGGTTTTTGACCCTCGTTATACAATGGCATACATTGAATTTTTCTATGATTTGATTTCTGGGGAAGATGCACAAGTTCATGTTAGGAAAATCAATGATTGTTTGAAATCTCTTTTCTATTTATATGAAGAAGAAAGTGCATCCTATAAAAATGTATTTTCTTCTTCTTGTGCATTGGATGATAATGTTAATCATGGTTTAAAAAAGAGAACAAAAATGGATCTTAAGTGGAAGATTTATAGAGAACAAAAAATTGGAAGTTTGCAAATTTCAAAGACCGAGCTTGACCAGTATTTGGAAGATGAATTATTGCCGATGGATGAGGATGACAAAAACTTTGATATTTTAATGTGGTGGAAAACAAATTGTCCTACATTTCCTACTCTCACAAAGATTGCTCGTGATATTTTAGCCGTTCCCGTTTCTACCGTAGTATCTGAATCATCGTTTAGTAGCGGTGGTAGATTGATTACCGAAAATAGATCCTTATTATCTCCTGACATAGTGGAAGCATTGAGTTGTATTAAGGATTGGTTACCATCGGACATGAGTTAGTTATTATTTACCTACTAAAATTATTCTAGAATTTTAACCATTTAATATAATCAGTCTTTTTATTTAACCAGTAAAGATATAGAGCTTGTAGATGAAGCATCAGCTCTACCATAAACCATCCATCACACAAGGTAAAAATATAGAGTTTTTTTCTTTATTTATGTGCTGCTACAGCAGCAGCAACATAAAGTGCATGGAGCTGCTGTAGCACCAAGTGTTGCAGCCTTTTCTGACAGCAGGTGCTGCAGCACTTGGTGCAAGTGCTGCTGCAGGACTTGCACCAAGTGCTGTAGCACCAAGTGCAGCTGGTGCAGCACTAGCAGCAGCACTTCCAGTGCAAAATACAATATGAGTTTGAAGTTTGATTTATTGGATCATATTTTTGCAATGTTTGGTTTTATAGGATCGTGTGAAAGCTCATGAGTTTGAAGATAGAACAAAGAATTGGATGTTTATTCTTCACTTTTGCAAAGAAATCAGATACTTATTCATCACCTTAGCTATGTTTATTTAGGTTTTATGGTTAATTATTTAAATTGTATAAGCTAATTAATTATGCATTTTGTAACTCTATTATGATTTTGTGTGGATTGTTTGTTGTTAACTTGGAAACTGAAGTATATTACTTTGTTGATTGATTGTTGTTTGAATGCTATGAATTGTAATTTTTTTGATCAAAATTTTCATTATATCATAATTCTCAATCTAGTTTTCGGATGCGGATTTTTGGATATTTTCGATTATTCGGAAATATCTGCATCCTCTTTTCGGATGCGGATACAGATGTTAATTTTTGAATATCCGCGGATATCGGATGCGGATGCAGATGTAGATTTTAATTTTCGGATACGGATGCGGATATAGCCATATCCGCATCCGTTTGCATCCATTGACAGGCCTAACATAGCTGCAAAGAATAAGCCACAAACCCTCCTAGTCACCATAAGCCCTTCTAGTCATCGGCCAAGCCCTCATAGTCATCGCTCAAGGCTCCTTCCATATCATTTATTATTTCGATTCATTTCCTTTCCAATGCTACGATTTAACTAGCTTCGTATATGAGATAGGCTCATTAGTTTATATTTGTTTCCATTGATATAAATTCTTATAGAACATGGTCATGGTTTATATTCATTGGTGTATATACATTTTTGATTAGCTTCATATATTAATATAATTTTTTTGATAATTCATTGTCACTTGATATGATGTTATTAATGAACCTCGTAGATTTTTAATTTGGTCCCGTCTAACAAGTACCTTATATAATCGTTATATAGATATTCATTTTTTAAATAAAATGGATAGCGACATTCAACTGATACGTTATTTGTTGGATTATTCCCAGTATTGGACAAGTTATAAACATAATGGTATTTATGTTTCATAAATTAATATTTCTAATCGGATGGTTAATGAAATTTCAATAGCACTTTCTTCTTGTTTCCCGTGTATGCTCTTTTGTGTATGATATGGAGAATAAGGGAAAGTGCTGCCAAAATTTTGTTAACTGTACGATTCGAAATGATTTACGAAATGTAAATATCATCGCATTTGTAATGGAAAGTAGGATGATCATCCATTTGAAAAAGTGTAGAGATCCCTAGGTTATACCAATAATAAAAATAATAATGTTATTTAAAGTAATAATAAAATTAATAAAGTTATTTAAATTAATAACAAAAACGATAAATTTTATTTAAGTTAATAATAAAATTAATAATGTTATTCAAATTAATAATAAAAACAATAATGTTATTTAATTAATAATAAAATAAATAATGTTAATGTTATTTAAAATATTAATAAACTAAATAATGTTAGTTAAATGAAAAACAAAATTAATAATTTTACTTAAAATATTAATAAATTTAATAGTGTTATTTAAAGTGATAATAAAATTAATAATGTTATTTGAATTAATAATATTGTCATGTAAAAGATAATATAAATTTTGTCTACATATAGAGTACAAAAGTTGGATTATATGAAAGATTTATGTTGGATGTACATTAGAGGTAAAATAGAGGAATTATTCCATTGCATTTTAGAAATGGTATGGATGCATTCATGAAAGTGGCATCTTGCAATAATACTGATATAAAAGAAGTTCGATATTTTCGTTTGAAATGTCATTGTCTGAAACTTATAAAGCACTATACTGTTATATAACATATACACGAATATGATTTTACGCCTCGACTATCTTATGTAGGTATATCATTGATAAGAATATCACATTATGTAAGGGAAGACCGTAAATATAGATGTGCATTACAATGAAACCCTTATTGAAGAAAATATAGGTCTAGAAAATAAATGACTGAAATGGTTCATGATGCTGCTGGTCCGAGTATGTGGACCGAAGAATCAGAATTGGCGGAAGATCTTGAATTAAAAGCATTTTTTTAATTTGTTAGAAGCATCGGAACCTCCTCCTCGTCAGCCAAGCCCTCCACCTCCTCTCGCGACTTCAACCACTGCAAATCCTCCACATCTCCTTATTAACCAAGCCCTCCACCTTGACATAGCTACAAAGCACAAGCTGCAAGCCCTCCTAGTTGCCATAAGCCATCTTAATCGTTCGCCAAGCCCTCCTAGTCACTACTCAAGGCTCCTTCCATATCATTTATTATTTCGATTCATTTCCTTTCCAATGCTATGATTTGACTAGCTTTGTAGATGATATAGATTCGTAAGTTTACATTCATTTCCAATGATATAAATTCTTATAGAACATGGTCATGGTTTATATTCATTGGTGTATATACGTGTTTGACAGCTTCGTATATTAATATAAATTATTCGACAATTTAGTGTCACTTGATATGATGGTATTAATGAAACCCAATATTTTTAATTTGGCCCCTCTAACAAGTACCTTATATGA
Source organism: Allium fistulosum (assembly GCA_030737815.1). NCBI lineage: Eukaryota > Viridiplantae > Streptophyta > Magnoliopsida > Asparagales > Amaryllidaceae > Allium > Allium fistulosum. The sequence continues at coordinate 1,317,483,532 of CM060903.1, read as the reverse complement.
TTGTTATATAGATATTCGTTTTTTAAATAAAATGGATATCGATATACATCTGATACATTATTTGTTGGGTTTGTCTTGGTATTAGACAAGTTATAAATGCAATTATATTTATTTTTCATAAATTAATATTTCTAATTGAATGGTAAATGAAATTTCAACAACACTTCCTTCTTGTTTCTTATGTACGCTCTTTTGCGTATGATATTGAAAAATAGGAAGTGCTGCAAAAAATTTGTTCATCGTTCGATTTGAAATAATTTACGAAATGTAAATATCATTGCATTTGTAATGGAAAATATGATGATCATTCATTTAAAAAAGTGTATATATCCCTAGGTTATATATTAATAATAAAAATAATAATGTTATTTAAAGTTATAATAAAATTAATAATGTTATTTAAATTAATAATAAAAACAATCAATGTTATTTAAATTAATAATGTTATTCAAATGAATACTAAAAATAATAATGTTATTTAATTAATAATAAAATAAATAATGTTATTTAAATTTATAATGTTATTTAAAATATTAATAAACTTAATAATGTTAGTTAAATGAAAAACAAAAATAATAATTTTACTTGAAATATTAATAAATTTAGTAGTGTTACTTAAAGTAAGAATAAGATTAATAATATTATTTGAATTAATAATGCTATCGTGTAAAAGATAATATAAATTTTGTCTACTTGTAGAGTATAGAAGTTGGATTATACGAAAGATCGAAGTTAGATGTACATTGGAGGTAAAATAGAGGAAAGATTCCATTGCATTTTAGAAATAGTGTGAGTGCATTCATGAATATGGCATCTTATAATAAAACAAATATAAAAGAAGTTTGATATCTATGTTCGAAATGTCATTGTCTGAAACTTATTGAGCATTATACTGTGTGTGTATACACGATTATAGTTTTATGCCCCGACTATCTTATGTGGGTATATCATTGAGAAGAATACCATGTTGTACAAGAGGAGACTGTAAATATAGATGTGGATTACAACGAACCCCTTATTGAAGAAAATGTAGGTCTAGAAAATAGAATGACTAAAATGGCTCATGATGCTGCTGGTCCGAGTATGTGGACCGAAGAACCAGATTTGGGAGAAGATCTTGAATCGAAAGCAATTTTTTAACTTGTTGGAAGCATCAAAATGACCACTATATAAAGGTTGTAAAATGACACACTTGTCAACCACATCTAGTTAATTTCTATAAAATCCGAATACAATGCATTAGAAAACTTGATGAATACAGTTCTCAGCTTGTGTAAATAAAATGCTTCCATCTGATAATGTATTGGCAGAGAACTGTACTCCCTTAAAAGAGAGGTATCTACCTTTGGGTTGTCTTAAGAAAAATTTTACACGTGTTCAGGTGGATGCTTGTTGTATTGGAAGGAAGATAAAGATTTGACGTTCTATAATTATGTAAACAACTTAGATATAGGTCGATGAAAACTAGTGGTAAAAGCATATCTTTCACGTGAATGAATTTTTTTTCCAATTACATTGAGATTGCAAAGGTTATATGCATCTGGTACTACGGAAAAACACATGTGATGTGATAGTGAACGACAAAGAGATGAAGTTGTTTTTTGTCATCCTTCAAACGGCGAAGCTTGAAAACCTATCAATAGAACTTATCCTATTTTACATAATCATATAATGTTCAACTTGGTTTATGCACGGATGGTTTTGCCCCCATTTGCTTCATTCAATAAGCCTTACTCAACGAGGCCAGTTATTCTAACACCTTACAATCTCCCTCCTTAGATGTGTATGAAAAATTCATGTATGTTTCTAATTGTAATTATTCCTGGACTTAAAAATACAAAAAATTGGATAGATGTTACTTTTAGCCTTTGGTTGATGAGTTAAAAAAACTATGGACGGAGAATATTGTTATGTACGGTGTTTCAAAAAAAGAACTTTAAATAATTTTCTTCTTTGTTGTAGACAATAAATAATTTTTCTACGTATGGGATACTTGGAGCGAATCATTTAGACTTACACATGGTGGCAAACAGTGTTAGTGGGATTGACATTGTTGCTTTTATACATAAATGATCGCCTTAGATTTGATAAAAAAAACTTCAGACGAAACATAACTATTACTTTGGAGCCATTGTCTGTTCTGAGTAGCAAAGAAGTGTATGTGCTTGTGCAAGATTATCCAATACATAAGATAGGAAAAATGCCTAAAATTCCTGGTAAAGGAGAACATCAAAATGGGTGTAAACAAAATATATTTTAGGAGTTACCGTATTGGAAACATCGGTAATTTTCTCACAATATAGACGTAATGCATAACAAAAAATATGTTCGAGAACTTCTTTAACATGATAATGAACATGAAAGCAAAAAACAAAAGATGATTTGGATATCGCATTGTACTATATTCATCCTGAGCTTAAATCGATAACAAATGACCAAATTTCATACATCATGCTTGTTATGAGTTGGAAATATGCATCCACAAAAATGGTTAGGGTGGGTTCAAAATTTGAGTTTTTCAAATGGAATTACTTCAAACATGAAAAGATGTGTGGATATGAAGGATCTTCGACTATCGGTTTTAAAGAGTAACGATTGTCATGTATTTTTAGTGACACTTTTCCTGATAGTATTTAAGAAGCTTTTGCCGACCAAGTGTGGATGCCTATTACTAAACTTAGTTTGTTCTATAAAGAGTTGTGCTCAAACTTAATAAAAGTAATATGAAAAAAACTGAAAATAGATATACCCAAATAATTATGTAAATTGGAAAAAATATTTCCTCTTAGAGTATTCAACTGCAAGGAACATCAATCTGTACATCTACTAACTAAAGATTTAATGCGAGGATCAATGCAACATTGATGAATTTATCCTTTCGAGAGGTAAATAAAATACAATTAAGAGTTATACATTCTTTTTCTAAATCAACAATGTAAATGTATAATTGATAGCTTTTCGATATGAAGGTTCCCGAGTCACCTTAAAAAAAGATAAAACAAAATGCACGCATTGAAGGTTCATTATGTCAAGCATACATTATTGAAGAAGCGTTTAAATTTTTCAGTTATTATTTTCTAGACCATGTTAAGCTGAATTCTAACACTGGTCCCCGCAATTATGATGCTATGGATGATTCATCTGACATTTCTCTTTTAGATTTTCAATGATGTGGATGTCCTTCAGGTAAATGAAAGGATAAATATTTTCAAACACTTAAAGAGTTTCTCATAACTAGAACAATGGTGCTTCTTGATTGTGAAGAAATATCAGATCTTGTTAGGAAATGATTTACAAGATTATTATGGAGTGTTACATGAAATAATTTAACTCTCTTATTTTGTAATACCGAAGCTTAAAACATTTTTATTCAAATGTGATTGGTTTGGTACTACTCCTTTTGTAGGAGTACGTCGTATGCATAAATATTTTCCTCCTGTTGGGGGTAAATCATAATAATAGATGTAAATAAAATGATCCACTTGTGCTAGCAATGCAAGCAACACAATATTATTATGCGCCATATCCTACATAAACAAAAACAAGGACGACTGGTGGGCTGTTATTAAAACAAAACCTAGACGGTCATTTAATGGGGATATGACCATAACTGATGATTAGTTGTACCAAAATGATCTAGAGGGCAACGAAATACTCCAAATAATAGAAGATGCTAATGATATGGAACCATTTGACAATGAATTATTTGACAGAGCTGAATTAGATAAAAATGTCGAGGTTGATGATGATGATGATGTCGAAGTAAATGAACATGAATATGATGACAATGTAAATGGAGATGTTGATAATTGGTGCCTTATGTATAATTTTTTAAAAGACAATTTTTATGTATGCACGTCATCTTCATTTATCTTCATTAGTCGTGCCAAGTAAATGTAATTTTTTTTAATTTTTTTCTTATAGTTGGTCGATGTATTGAATGTAAAAATTGGTTAATTATCAACCAACAATAATAAGAAGATGGATTTATCATTATTTATTATATTGTATGCATCTATATATTTATTATTATAATAGATATACCTTGTCGACAATGGCAAGTGGCAACACAGTCGTGGTGGCTCATCATCAGGTCAGGGTGGCTCATCATCATGTCAGGGTTTCTCATACTCAAAATAGCATGACATCGATGCACATATGATGTCACCATTCATGCAGACTGTTGACGCTCATATTGATGCTCTTATCGATTGTACCAGACCATCTACATGTCTGTCTTAGACAGACTCTTCCACCTTCGTAAACTGACTTAATGTCTTCCCTAGAAAGTGCGGATCGGGGTGAGTAATTACATACACACATACACTAACATACACTTACACATACACACACACACACATACATGTACATATACACTCCACATACACATACATACATGTACATATACACTCCACACACACACACACTCATGTACATAATAATTTACTAATTAAATATTCATACATTCATATATATATATATATATGTGTGTGTGTGTGTGCGTGCGTGTGTGTGTGTGATATCATCAGGGACGTTGTATCCAATGCCATCCGTGATGGATTGTTGGCACGGATCATGGCATTCTGGCCTTCATTCGACGCCATTCCCCTTGATGTGAAGAGAGTAACGTATGAAGAATTTAAGGTAAAATAATTCTATTATAGAACACATTATATAAATATGTATATTATTTTCTTCATAATATTAAATTTTCATTTGCAGAGATAATTTTGTTGGAAAGAGGGTATTCACCAGAGGTACAAGGCTTGGTTGATTGGAGCATCAAAAAACACCATGAGTGGACATATAGTATATGTAGGAGTGGCAAGAAGCACGCGACCCTTGCACTGGAGATATATGAGAAGTTTTTGTGGTATTGGGAGTCAAAGGAATTCAAGGCATTATCGAAAAGAATTCGAAAAGCAGGAATAGAAATCCTCGTTTGCATATAGGTGTACTTAATTCATTCGAGTAGCATAGTGAGCCTACATCTTAGCAACTCCTTTTCAAGACTCACAAGATTGACTCATCGGATGGGTCCACCATCAATGGTTGGGTAGATGATGCTTCAGTCAGTTTACAGTATGTTATCCATAAAACTTAATTCATTTACATAATATTTACATATATATACATGAATAAAACTCTAATGAATATGTAAAATGCAAAGTAGGCAAAATATAGAGTTAGAATTAGTGAGCCGCGGAGTCATGGTATGGATATCACCAAAGAAGTGGACGAAGATGTATTCCGCCCACTCACTAGAATTGTTGTAGAAAGGGTGGATCGTAAGCCCAAATATGACAATGTTCATTGGATACATAATAGCTTAAACATTCATTATATACATATATTATATTGAGTATATATGTATACAAAACCATATACATATATGCATATAGTATACTATATGTATATATACATAGCATTTTAATCCCAAGAACCATGTGTGTGTGTATGTTTAGTACACACATACACACACATATGTTAGTATAAATTCCAACAAAGGTAGGAAAATTTAACAAATATAAAAGTTAAATTACCCAATAAATTAAAGAAATATATATATATATATATATATAACTAAGTTAAATTACAAATTTTGTTTCAGTAAATTACACAAGAGTATGTTTGTAAAATTTAAATCGCTCAATAAATTATATATTCATATATATAATTAACCAAATATATAAGGTAAATCACCTAGTAAATTAAACAAATATATATAAGTTAAATCACTCAATTAATTAAACAAAATACTGTTAAAGCAAATATAATAATTTTGTTTCAATAAATACAATAGCTGAAATAAAAAATTACTTATTAGTAAGAAACAAATTTGGTTAAAATGTAGAGGTCGTCATTAAATAGAACTCTACATTTAACACCGGTCCAGAAAAGATAAACGACAATTAAAATCACATGTTGGTCAGTTATAGAGGCAGCTCATCGGATTGTTTATGGATGCACTTCCGTAATGCTTTCCAAAATAGGACATCTATGTTGGGCAGGGTGGTTGTGATGATGGACATGTAGATGGTGATGCTAGGCAAGGTTCAGGTGAGTAGGTGTTTGGTATTGTATATTTGGTTTCTTTGGAGATGGTGATTGTATTTATATTTGGTTTGTTTGGAGATGATGGTGATGGTGATTGTATGTATATTTGGTTTGTTTGGAGATGGTAATGGCGATGACATATATATTTTGTTTTCTTGGATATTTACTTTGGTATTGTTTTTGGTGTTTGGATATTTGAATTGTATTGTGATGTTATTCTTTGGTTTGGATGTGATACATGATATTTAGTTGTGATATCTAATGGTATTGCTGTCGATATATTGTATTGTTGTTGATATATGATATATGAATCTGTGCTATATATAGAATGTGTGAATGAGGTAGAAACGAAATGGAAATGCTACTAGTATGTTTCAACAAAGGCATAAGAAGAGCACCTACAGTGCATCGAAAAATCTAATTTTTCCACTTTGATTGGGAGACGCTAAGGCATCAGAAGGTTGTCCGCAAGGCACGGAAAATTCGATTTTTGTACTTTTATAAGTCGTCGCCAAAGTCATCGACAAGTCATTGGAATGTTGGCATCTGCATGGCATCGAAAAATTATGAATTTTATTACTTTTAAAGGAGTTGACAAGGCATTGAAAAGTCGTCGGCAAAAAGGTGTCGGCACGGTGTCGAAAGTTGTCGTCTGTTTGACACCGATAATGGCACCTCATGAGGTGTTTGCATGGCATCGAAATTCTTTTTCTGACATATTTTTACTAATGCCTATTTTGTCGGCGGCTCGACATTGGTAGGTCGTTTACCGATGCTACGCTGACGCCTTTTTGGCATTGGTAAATGAGCTTCTTTTTATAGCATGCTAAATAACTATCATCATATGAGTGTACTATAAGTTTAAGTACAAGGAAGGGTGTCTTGGTGTCCACATAACAATACCTATGTCATATGACATCCCTAGAGTGATAAAACAAACATTTTAAATACAACATCCTTCAAATAATCCTCACACCACTCGGGGCATCAGATATATTATAGCTTGTTTGGCCAAATCATCAGCCAGAAACAAATCAAAGTCCCTATTTCTCAGTGCTTGAATCCATGTCACTTCATAAGGCCAAGAACTGGACTTACAATCATTAAGTCCAGGGGGTAATATGCAGTTAGAAGATCCGGATACAATCATGATCCAAGTGGGCATCCCCGTATACCCCCTTTTTACAAGCACATTGGAAGCCATCGAGTATCAACGATCTCTTTGCACACATCTCCATAATAGAACACGGTCAAAGTGCCATTCCATTCATCACCATAGTAGAACACGATCATAGTTCAACCCATAAGCTCCAATCATTGATCTCATCCTTATGTATCAACATCACAACTCCAACTATTGAATCACCATCATCGGAACATATCTAGATGCCTATTATAAATTGTGGATTCATCTTGTCAATGTCTCAAGGTCACACCATGAAATCCTTAGGCAAATCCCGAAGCTATTCCTTGGATTCCCTAAGCATGTCTCAAAGTCACCAAGCCAAACACACTTCACTTCCTTCACGTGCAAGTTCGCTCATTGTAGAGCCGTATCACCAAAAAAAAGCATCAAACAATTGAATGAAAGGTCACATGTCACACTTCTCGAAGTTCCTTCATGATCCTTACCAAAATGGGGCTATTTTAGCCACTGACCATAACGGTCAGTACCAACCACTCAAGAGTAGTTGGTGACGACCACTTTGGTCTTGTACTTATCTAAAAATTTGCTAAGTACTCATTCCTTTGTGGTTTCTTCTTGTGACTTTCACACATATATAATGAAATATTCCAAGGTTCTAACCAGTATTTCCTTATATTCTACAAGGATTTCTTGTTGCTACTTTACGAGCATTCATAGCTATTTTATTCATAGCCTTAACTTTTACCCATCTTACCTAGGCAGTCATCCCTATATACTCTATATCAAAGTTTGTTTGGTTCTCATCACTCTTTATAACATTATTAAATTTCATAGTCATCAAGTACTTAACCCAAAAAATTTATCTTTGAAAATATAGACTTAGAAACTTTTTATTAAACTCAAAAATTGCTTGAATTCAAAAAGAAGCCATGAAATTTTTCTCATTATAACCAACTTTAACTGTATGTGTCATGACTTTTAATACTACAATTTAGGACTTAAGAAGTAAGTTTATTTATTAAGTTCAAAAGCCAATATTAGTAGTTTAAAAAAATTCCTTCCCTTAAAACAATGCATTATATCATTCCTTTCAAATAGTAAGAGTCATGCTTTTATTACATAGATAGTCATTAAATCAATTTTCCTTTTTTACAACAAAGATTTACTTCTTAAAGGTAAGATTTTTAACTCAAACCATTTATTAAGTTTTACATTTAAAGACTCAATTGTTATATCAAACCATTTTTCAAAAATACATTATTATAGTGTATTTACCATATCTTTTATAACTTTAATAAAAGCTTGAGTAGATAAAGATAGCTTTCATGCTATTATTCATGCTATTTCCACTTTCAACCATGATAGAGATTGTAATAGCTTACGAGGGAGACTTTTAAAAGATATGCATAGTTACTACATATATTTATGGAAATTATTCAATTTTCCTATAACACCCTACCTCTATGTCCATATTACTTAAGAGTATTACTATGTAATACTATCGAGTAACACGAAGAATGAGGCGATATGGGTGATAAACACGTGTGGTTCCCGAGGATAGAACAATACATAATATAAAATAAATGATAGAGAACACAGAGTTATCAATGCAACGATAACATATAATAATAAATACACACAAGTCTGAGTGGGTTTATAAAAAGTCAAATACCCATTTTCATCAAAATATACAAAACATATTCCATATAAACATCTCAGCAACACATGAACACACAGAGATACAAATATTCAAACTATATATAAGTACTTTATCCTCCATCTATGCCTAACATCCACAAACTAGTCAACTCATCCCTAAACCTAAAATGTCTCGAACTTACCCGAGTATTATACAAATAATAAATAGGTCAGATTATGTCTAGATTCAATTGTGAAAATATAAACGATATCTCAAGGTATAACATATACACGGCATAATAAAGAAATCCAATCATCAAAGGAATAATCAAATATCCACAACACATCGAACAAGATCCATATCACATCAAACATCAAAACATCCATAAGACAATGAACACAATCAAATACACCACACAATGCACATCAAGCATCAATCGCATACATCACACCACACGGCAAGCATCCATCGCACGCATCACACTCAACACACAGCTCACACGTCACACATCACACACATCGCTTGCATCGCACATGCACACATTGCATACAACATACATCGCACACACAACACACATCGCACACAGCATATATCACACACATCGTACATCGCACATCAATCCATTTATATTTATTTAGCAGTATTATATTTATTCATTTTATTCTTCATTTGTATTTTCATTACTGCTGCTATTATAACTACTACTGTTGCTACTTTTAATGTACTACCAAAAGCCAAGTCTATACCCGAGCCTTGCTACTTCTCAGATGCAAAGAGTGACCCTACTCGTAACATTTTGGAGCGTCCTCACCAGTCTTTAACTGCATAATAGACGTACCTCGCTTCCCATCGTCAATCACCATGCCTCATTCTGCATTCGTCCTAGTGGCCCGTGTAGCAGACTGTGACCATGTGACGAAGGGAGCATGTTGCCATAGCCATCGAGGAGCGACCCCCACGGTCTGTCAAGATAGGATGGGGCTAGCAAAACTTCTAGTTATCACATTTACATAAGGGACTTCACATACCTCGTTCCACTCATAAGCAGAGACAATCATATCGTGCTTTAAAATAAAATAAGCAATAATATAATTTATCTTATACGTAAAGTCAAAAATCCAAATAATATCGATTAATATTCGTGTATAATGTAGAATATTTCACCGATATCCGAGTATTAAATACACGGTCTTCAATGAATTACCCAACATTATACTAGTGTTGAGTAAATAAATGTACTCCCTCGATTAATCAACATTAAATAAATTTCCACTGCACTTATTAAATTTCTCTTCGCTTACTTTTTACTTCAATTCATTATTCTTTATTTCATTACTTTATAATTCAACACAGCAGATAATTTAACTCCATCTCGTTCATAGCAAACAAATCAACAATCATCCATACACACATCAATATATTATTCAATTAGTAATTAACGAGATGAAGAGTTTTGTTTATATATATATATATATTTCACTTTATTTTTTTTGCTTTTTATAAAAACACTTCAATTTAATTTAACTACAAAACGTCTCGTTTTTTTAATCTAACCACTTCAATTAATTTACCAAATACCTGTTTTACTTATTTCTCGTTATTTGTAAAATAAATATTAATTCTCAAAACTCCATATATTTTTTTGGCAAGGCCAGCCGGTTTTTAAAGTGGACCGTCCACTTTTTATTACAACAAACGTAATAAAAAATACAGAGAACAGGAGATAGTCAGGATGCCTATGCTACTATACATGGTTTTTAAAGTGGTCCATCCACTAAAACTAACTAGCTTAGAGAATAGGAGCTAGACAACATGTCTAGACTGCTAATAGCAAATGAACCGCGCAGGGAGCAACATCACTAAAGTTTACCAATAGGCAAACCAAAATACAATGACCAAAACATATCCTAAGCAAACAATTACATAAGAGAGTGACAAAACACATTACATGTAACGACCCGTATTTTTACGGATCGAAAAGTTCGTTCAAATCTGGAATTTTCAACATTTTTGGTTGTTTCAGATTTTGGGAAGAATTTTGGTTAAGTCCTAAGTCGTAGCCGACTTATGGGTTCTGGACGAGTTAGGAAGTCTGGACGAGTTAAGGACTAAGGTTTAGGTCGGCGGCGACCTAAGGAATTAACCGGGTTAAGGAAGTTAAGTCATAGGGTGGCTTAGGTCGAGTGACCGACTTAAGGGAGTAGCCTATCTAAGAAGTTGACCGACTTATAGTATTAACCGACTTAAGGATAGTGGTGAGTTAAGTGTTAAGTCGGCTGACGAGTTAAGATAGTGGTCGACTTAAGACCTGGACGACTTAGTAGTTAGCATGTCTGACAAGTTATTTGTTAAGTCGTTGCCGAGTTAAGGAAGTGGGGTTGACCGACTTAAGAGGTTAGGGCGACCTAAGGAAGAATAGTAGACAGCCTAAGTATTCTGGAGTAGAGTTAGGTCGGCAACGACCTAAGGACATGTTGTGAGCGACCTAAGTGTTTGGGTGTTAAGTGTTAGGTCGGCAGGGTAATTGAGTCGGTAGGTAGTTGAGTCGGCAACGTGTGTTGAGTTGTGAGTCGGCAGGACGTCTCCTGTGTTAAGTCGTAACCCAGTTACGAGTTAAGTCGTAGTCTGCTAAGTCGGTAGGTCGTTCAGGGGAGCATGTGTTGAGTCGAAGCTTGGTTAAGTCGGAGGCCTTTTCAGTTAAGTCGTAGGCGCATGCCATAAGTCGTAACCGACTTAGGAGACAGCTGTTTTGTTGCGAGTCATAGGCAGATGAGTTTTTAGGTCGGCAAGGCACTAGGTCGGCAAGACACTAGGTCGGCATGGTGTTAAGTCGGCACCGACTTAAGAAGATAGCCGAGTTACGACTTAAGGGCAGTTTTCAGCTATAAATAGGAGGGGTTGTTCTCACTTTTTGGGATCCGGATTTTGAAGCGACGAAGTGCTGCCATTTTGAGAGCTCGACTTCTACACTTCTTCACTTCTTTTCTCCACTCTAATCTAGTGCTTCCATCCATCCAAATCGAAGATCAAGATTGAAGATTCAAGAGCTTAGATTGAAGATCTTCATCTTTTCAAGAGAGATTTCTTCATTTGAAGCGGATTTGTGATAGATCAAGCTTGATCCTTTGCTGTCCAGATCTGAAGCGTATTGATTTGGGTTTGTTTAGGTGATTTGGTGAGTGGTGATTATCTCTCACACGGATCCAAAGGAGTATATCGGATTGTTGGCTCGATTTGGTGTTAAAATAGAGATTTCCATGCATTTTCTTCATCCTATGTGTAGATCCATATAGATCCATTGTTTATGATGATGTTACATCCATTTTATCATATGTTAACCTATGCAAGTTCATTCATCAAGTTTGTAGAGATATAATCCATGTTTTCATGCTTATTGGACTTTCAACTCTTTAATTACGAAAATGCCATTATTGTTATAATTGTCTACTTAGATCATTTTTGAATGCTTGATTGCTTGGATTGATGTTTGATTTGATTGATTATTATGAACTAGATGATTGATGATTAGATTTAGACCGAAGACGATTCAAAAGCTAAGGGAAAGGCTCTTGAATTGGAAAAGCTGCTCGTGGCATATGTAGCGGGATGATGAAGCTCTTATGCATAGATTTGATGATATGTTGAGATGGGGCTTTGCGAGGATGTAATGAAGCGAGGCAATCATATGATGAAGACTTGGTCTAATCCAGACGGGATCATTCCAAGCATGTTGATAACTCGGTGATATGATTCGAGTTGAGGATAATGAATGGATATGAGAATAGTCGTCGAGGAGGATGACTAGGAGGCTTGGATAGCATCGTTGTTGAAGGTTCTAGCATGCTCTAAGCAAGGGTACGTTTGGGCAGATTCGATAGTCCCAACGGCCAACTGTTGATGGTCGAGTACTCTGGGCAGATTCGATAGTCCTAGGCACGGGCTGCGACGACGTGCGGGAGTTATGTCTAGAACCGGGGTTTTCATTAGCCCTTGACGGACGGCTGAAAGAATGTGCCGGTCATTCAATTAACGGTGATATCAAAGCAATGATAACAGTGATAGCCAGAGTCATGGATGTTTGGTTGTATCGTCATTCGGACTCAAGAGCGGTATTTTCTGGGTGCTTATCTGATTTAGGCCTTGGTACTTGGAAAACATCGCCCTTGACTCGAGTGACAGTAGCTTTACTTTAAATTGTGTGCTCTGCTATGTTTGCTTCTGCTTAGTGTGTGTCTGGGGGCTATCACTGTAGAATGAGGTTGGAGTGGGAGGGTTGTATTCCTATTCCTTTTCCTTTATGCTCTTTTGGTATGTTGTTAGTTAATTTACTGCTCACTAAGACTGTTGTCTGACTCAAGGCTTTATGTTTTTAATTCTTATTGCCTTGGGCTGTTCGTCCATTTTTGGGACGGGCAGACTAGGTAGCAGGTGACAGGTGCTGTTCTCTTCTCACGATGCTGATATCGAAGACGAGCTAGAGGGTTGCATATTATCTTCTTATATGTACTGGATATTCCGCTGTTTTGTATTCTCTAAGAGATTTGTAGTGAGGCTGGATGTATTGAATATGTGGATGCTTGTATTCAACTATTATGGAGTTTTATATGATGTCATTTTGTTCTGTAAAGCTTCACTATACATATGTTCTATTGTATTTTGTCCATGCGCTGTGAGTAATACGATAGATTCTTTTTGTTTTAAATCTTACCTTGACAATCGTCCATGGTCGCCTGGCACACTTTACAGCGCTTTATCTTTAGATTCGGTGCAGGGGTCATGGGCGGTCGTCACATTTGGTATCAGAGCGAGGTTAATCGATTTTACCCAACGCTCGCTGAAGTAACTACGTATGAGAGACGTAATTGTATTTTGATGGATGATTACTATATATATAATATAGTAGCTTGGTAGAGTTTGAGTCCTTTATGCAGTTGTTTCTCTAAATGTTCTGATCATTCCTTTTTATAGATATTGAGAATGAGTCGAAGAGGGAGACCAGCTGCTAGGGAAGGCCGTGCTACTGGAGAGACTGCTGATTATGCAGCCATGTTCGAAGCTATGATGACTTCGATCATGAGGAGGATACCAGTTCCGGGGGCAGCAGTTGATGTTGGAGTTCAAGTCCAAACTCCGAAACCAGTGGATTTTGCTAAGCTGTGCAAGGATTATACTGCTCTTGGAGGGAAGGTTTTCTTGGGAACAGAATCTACCATTGAAGTCCAGAGGTGGATAGATGCTTGTAGAAGGATCTTTGGTGATTTGGGAATTGATGATGCAACTAAGAGGAAGTTGGCATCAAGGCAGCTTCAGGGGAGAGCTTCTGATTGGTGGAACTCTATTACCATCACTACTCCGGAAGAAGAGATTACTTGGGAGCAATTCCAAGTCAGATTTGAAGCTAAGTTCATTTCTACAGCTCAGAAGTCTGTTCTGTTCAAGAAGTTTGTAGAGCTCAAGCAGGGTGGAAGATCTGTTCTTGAGTATGTTTCTGAGTTTGAAGCTTTGTCCAAGTATGCCCGGTCATATATTGAATCTGCTTATCAGAAGAATGAGAAGTTCGTGACCGGCTTGGATAGTTATCTTGGGAGACAGTTGGTGGATCATTTGGACGATTCATTTGAGAAGCTTGTAGAGAAAGCTCTCAGGCATGAGAGTCTGTTTCCTAAGGAAGGACCTGTTGTTGCTGTTACCAAGGGAGAATCTAAACCACAGCAGGGTGGAAACCAGAAGAGGAAGCAGCAGCAGCAGAAAGGTAAGGATGGCCAGAAGAAGCCGAAAGGCGAGGTGACTTGCTACAATTGTCAACAGAAGGGCCATTTCTCTAAGGATTGTAAGAATCCGAAGGCGCCGATGAAGTGTCACAACTGTGACAAGCCGGGGCATTTCAGGAAGAATTGTCCAGAACCGAGGAAGGACAGGCAGATTGTGCAAGCCTATGCTTTGGGAGCTGTTCCGTCGTCTTCGAAAGCTCCTACTGCTGAAGAGAAGGGAAAGAGTGTGGTTGTTCAAGGTACTCTTTTCCTATGTGGTGTTCCAGTTAGAGTTCTGTTTGATACTGGAGCGTCGCATTCATTTGTTTGTAATGAACTCGTTGGCCGGTTAGGTTTGACACCGGATATTGTTGATAGGCCATTGGTTGTGACTAATCCAGTTGGGGGTTCGTCTTGTTTGTGTATGTTATGCCGTGGTCTAGTTGTGTCAAGTCATGGTTGCTCTTTTGTTTGTGATTGCTTTGTTCTGAACTTTGCGGGGTTCGGAATTATTTTGGGTATGGATTGGCTTAGGAAGTATGCGGCTAAGGTTGATTGCGAAAGGTTGGAAGTGACAGTCGAGAATGTGGAGGGGCGAAAGATTGTGATACGATGTAAGCATGAAGAAGGCGTCTTCATGAGCTTCATGTATTCGCTAGTTGTTCCACGGGATGGACTGTCATCAGTGCCGATCGCTAATAGATTCGAGGATGTCTTTGACGAAGTCAAAGGGTTGCCGCCGCATAGAGAGATCGAGTTTTGTATAGATCTAGTTGAAGGAGCCAGACCTGTTGTGATGCCTCTTAGGCGGATGGCGCCTAGGGAACAGCAAGAGTTGAGGGTGCAAGTTGATGATCTTTTGCAGAAAGGATTCATTCGGCGTAGTGTGTCCGAGTGGGGTGCACCAGTTGTGTTTGCAACCAAGGCAGATGGGTCGTTGAGATTGTGCGTCGATTATCGTGAGCTGAATAAGGTGACTAAGAAGAACAAGTATCCATTGCCGAGAATAGATGACTTGTTTGATCAGCTTCACGAAGCCAAGGTGTTTTCTCAGATGGATTTGGCAACGGGATTTCACCAGTTGAGAGTGGCTAAGGATAGTGTGCCGAAGACTGCTTTTAGGACACCATCCGGTTTCTTTGAGTGGCTGGTAATGCCGTTTGGATTGACTAACGCGCCAGCATATTTTGTGGATCTTATGAATAGAGTGTTCAGAGATCAGTTGAACAAGTTCGTACTTGTGTTCGTGGATGATATTCTGATTTATTCCAGAACTGAAGAAGAGCACAAGACGCACTTGCATATTGTTTTGGAGATCTTGCGAAAACATCAGCTGAAGGCTAAGTTTTCGAAGTGTCACTTCTGGAAGAGTGAAGTGAGGTTCTTAGGCCATGTGATTTCTAGAAGTGGAATAGCGGTTGATCCCGCTAAAGTGGCAGCGATCCAGGATTGGGTTAGACCTAAGAATGCATCAGATGTGAGAAGTTTTCTTGGATTAGCAGGATATTATCGACGGTTTATCAAAGACTTCTCCAAGATAGCTGCACCATTAACAGGATTGACGAAGAAGAACCAAGTGTTCAGTTGGGATGCTAAGTGTGAGCAAGCTTTCGGAATCCTGAAAGAGAGACTGACGAGTGCTCCTGTTTTGACTATTCCAAGTGGGAATGATGAGATGGTGGTTTACACCGATGCATGTGGTACTGGACTTGGAGCAGTGCTGATGCAGAAGGATAAAGTTGTTGCGTATGCCAGTCGACAACTGAAGCCGCATGAAAGGAATTACCCAACTCATGATTTGGAATTGGCGGCGATTGTATTTGCTCTGAAGATGTGGAGACATTATCTGTTGGGAGTTCGATTCGAGTTGTTTACGGATCATAAGTCGTTGAAGTATCTTTTCTCCCAAAAGGATTTGAATCTTCGGCAGCAACGTTGGCTAGAGTTTTTGGCATCATATGATTTTGGTATAGCTTATACTCCGGGAAAAGGTAACGCAGTGGCAGATGCGTTAAGTCGAAGACATGCAGGATTGGGAGCCATGTTTTCAGAATGGAAGAGCCTCGAGTATTTAGCTGGATTTGACTTCAGGCCTAGATGTGAATTGGAACCTGAGATGTTGGCAAACTTATCAATAAGACCGACTCTTGTGGAAAGGATTGGCGAGAGTCAAAAACAAGATGATAAGCTTGTCAAGATTATCCGTGATTTGGAATCTGGAGTGGATCCAGAAAAGGATAAAGGATTCGAGGTCGATCGAGAGGGTTGGCTTCGAAAGCAAGGACGACTAGTTGTTCCCGAGATAGATGAATTGAGGAGTGAAGCCCTGAAGGAAAGTCATCACTCGAAGCTGACAATTCATCCAGGTGGAAATAAGATGTATCGGGATATGAAGAGAACCTACTACTGGGAAGGTATGAAGAAGGATGTTGGAAATTTTATTTCCAAATGTATGAACTGCCAATTGGTGAAGGCCGAACAGAAGAAGCCAAGCGGATTGCTTCAACCATTAGAAGTTCCTACATGGAAGTGGGAACAAGTGTCGATGGATTTTATCGATGGATTGCCTAGAACCAGAACGGGAAATGAAGGAATTTGGGTCATTGTGGATCGTCTGACTAAGAGTGCTAGATTCATTCCTGTTCGATCGACTAGGACTGCATCAAAGTTGGCGGAGTTGTATGTTAAGTGGATAGTTCGATTCCATGGTATTCCGAAGAGTATAGTGAGCGATCGAGACCCATTGTTCACTAGTGGATTTTGGAAGAGCTTCCAGGAAGTCTTGGGAACCGAGTTGTGTTTGAGTACAGCTTATCATCCTCAAACAGATGGTCAGACCGAGAGAGTCAACCGAGTTTTGGAAGATCTCCTCAGAGCATGTGTTTTGGACTTCGGAGGATCATGGGAAGATCACCTTCATTTGGTGGAGTTTGCGTACAACAACAGTTACCAGTCAAGCATTGGTATGGCACCGTATGAGGCATTGTATGGAAGACCGTGTAACTCTCCGACATGTTGGTTGGAAACTGGAGAAAAGTTGATGCTTGGGCCAGAGATGATTCGTCAGACTTCAGATTGTATAGAGATCATTCGGCAACGAATGAAGGCAGCCCAAGATCGTCAGAAGAGTTATGCTGATAAACGTCGTAAGGATTTGGAGTTCGACGTAGGTGAAATGGTTTTTGTGAAGATTTCTCCACTGAAGAATGTTATCCGATTCGGGAAGAAAGGAAAATTGACTCCGAGATTTGTTGGACCATTCCCGATCATCGAGCGAATTGGAAAGCTCGCTTACAGATTGGAGTTACCGGAGAAGATGTCGGGTGTGCACAATGTTTTTCACGTATCATATCTACGGAAGTATGTGCACGACTCGAGTACGGTAGTTTCTGCTGATGGCTGTGAAGACTTAGAAGTTGATCCAGTCGATAGAAGACCTCGTAAGCCGCTTCGTGTTGTTGATACTGACACGAAACAGCTCAGGAGGAAGGTAGTTAAGTTGCTCAAGATACAATGGAGTGATGATGATAACGACTGTACGTGGGAGGTGGAAGAGAGGATGAAAGCAGCTCATCCTGAACTCTTCGAGGTATGGCCCTAAGGTGTCGTGTCATCTAACGAAATTGTAACTTGTTCTAGTTTTAGAATTCTGCATGCTAAGCTAGAATTGGATGCATGATTTGTTGATTGCTATGGATGGTAGGCGTGCAGAATAGTTTTTGATTGCTTTGTTTGTTTGGAATTTCGGGGGCGAAATTCCTAAGGGGGAGAGAATGTAACGACCCGTATTTTTACGGATCGAAAAGTTCGTTCAAATCTGGAATTTTCAACATTTTTGGTTGTTTCAGATTTTGGGAAGAATTTTGGTTAAGTCCTAAGTCGTAGCCGACTTATGGGTTCTGGACGAGTTAGGAAGTCTGGACGAGTTAAGGACTAAGGTTTAGGTCGGCGGCGACCTAAGGAATTAACCGGGTTAAGGAAGTTAAGTCATAGGGTGGCTTAGGTCGAGTGACCGACTTAAGGGAGTAGCCTATCTAAGAAGTTGACCGACTTATAGTATTAACCGACTTAAGGATAGTGGTGAGTTAAGTGTTAAGTCGGCTGACGAGTTAAGATAGTGGTCGACTTAAGACCTGGACGACTTAGTAGTTAGCATGTCTGACAAGTTATTTGTTAAGTCGTTGCCGAGTTAAGGAAGTGGGGTTGACCGACTTAAGAGGTTAGGGCGACCTAAGGAAGAATAGTAGACAGCCTAAGTATTCTGGAGTAGAGTTAGGTCGGCAACGACCTAAGGACATGTTGTGAGCGACCTAAGTGTTTGGGTGTTAAGTGTTAGGTCGGCAGGGTAATTGAGTCGGTAGGTAGTTGAGTCGGCAACGTGTGTTGAGTTGTGAGTCGGCAGGACGTCTCCTGTGTTAAGTCGTAACCCAGTTACGAGTTAAGTCGTAGTCTGCTAAGTCGGTAGGTCGTTCAGGGGAGCATGTGTTGAGTCGAAGCTTGGTTAAGTCGGAGGCCTTTTCAGTTAAGTCGTAGGCGCATGCCATAAGTCGTAACCGACTTAGGAGACAGCTGTTTTGTTGCGAGTCATAGGCAGATGAGTTTTTAGGTCGGCAAGGCACTAGGTCGGCAAGACACTAGGTCGGCATGGTGTTAAGTCGGCACCGACTTAAGAAGATAGCCGAGTTACGACTTAAGGGCAGTTTTCAGCTATAAATAGGAGGGGTTGTTCTCACTTTTTGGGATCCGGATTTTGAAGCGACGAAGTGCTGCCATTTTGAGAGCTCGACTTCTACACTTCTTCACTTCTTTTCTCCACTCTAATCTAGTGCTTCCATCCATCCAAATCGAAGATCAAGATTGAAGATTCAAGAGCTTAGATTGAAGATCTTCATCTTTTCAAGAGAGATTTCTTCATTTGAAGCGGATTTGTGATAGATCAAGCTTGATCCTTTGCTGTCCAGATCTGAAGCGTATTGATTTGGGTTTGTTTAGGTGATTTGGTGAGTGGTGATTATCTCTCACACGGATCCAAAGGAGTATATCGGATTGTTGGCTCGATTTGGTGTTAAAATAGAGATTTCCATGCATTTTCTTCATCCTATGTGTAGATCCATATAGATCCATTGTTTATGATGATGTTACATCCATTTTATCATATGTTAACCTATGCAAGTTCATTCATCAAGTTTGTAGAGATATAATCCATGTTTTCATGCTTATTGGACTTTCAACTCTTTAATTACGAAAATGCCATTATTGTTATAATTGTCTACTTAGATCATTTTTGAATGCTTGATTGCTTGGATTGATGTTTGATTTGATTGATTATTATGAACTAGATGATTGATGATTAGATTTAGACCGAAGACGATTCAAAAGCTAAGGGAAAGGCTCTTGAATTGGAAAAGCTGCTCGTGGCATATGTAGCGGGATGATGAAGCTCTTATGCATAGATTTGATGATATGTTGAGATGGGGCTTTGCGAGGATGTAATGAAGCGAGGCAATCATATGATGAAGACTTGGTCTAATCCAGACGGGATCATTCCAAGCATGTTGATAACTCGGTGATATGATTCGAGTTGAGGATAATGAATGGATATGAGAATAGTCGTCGAGGAGGATGACTAGGAGGCTTGGATAGCATCGTTGTTGAAGGTTCTAGCATGCTCTAAGCAAGGGTACGTTTGGGCAGATTCGATAGTCCCAATGGCCAACTGTTGATGGTCGAGTACTCTGGGCAGATTCGATAGTCCTAGGCACGGGCTGCGACGACGTGCGGGAGTTATGTCTAGAACCGGGGTTTTCATTAGCCCTTGACGGACGGCTGAAAGAATGTGCCGGTCATTCAATTAACGGTGATATCAAAGCAATGATAACAGTGATAGCCAGAGTCATGGATGTTTGGTTGTATCGTCATTCGGACTCAAGAGCGGTATTTTCTGGGTGCTTATCTGATTTAGGCCTTGGTACTTGGAAAACATCGCCCTTGACTCGAGTGACAGTAGCTTTACTTTAAATTGTGTGCTCTGCTATGTTTGCTTCTGCTTAGTGTGTGTCTGGGGGCTATCACTGTAGAATGAGGTTGGAGTGGGAGGGTTGTATTCCTATTCCTTTTCCTTTATGCTCTTTTGGTATGTTGTTAGTTAATTTACTGCTCACTAAGACTGTTGTCTGACTCAAGGCTTTATGTTTTTAATTCTTATTGCCTTGGGCTGTTCGTCCATTTTTGGGACGGGCAGACTAGGTAGCAGGTGACAGGTGCTGTTCTCTTCTCACGATGCTGATATCGAAGACGAGCTAGAGGGTTGCATATTATCTTCTTATATGTACTGGATATTCCGCTGTTTTGTATTCTCTAAGAGATTTGTAGTGAGGCTGGATGTATTGAATATGTGGATGCTTGTATTCAACTATTATGGAGTTTTATATGATGTCATTTTGTTCTGTAAAGCTTCACTATACATATGTTCTATTGTATTTTGTCCATGCGCTGTGAGTAATACGATAGATTCTTTTTGTTTTAAATCTTACCTTGACAATCGTCCATGGTCGCCTGGCACACTTTACAGCGCTTTATCTTTAGATTCGGTGCAGGGGTCATGGGCGGTCGTCACATTACAAGCCAGCAAACAACTAGCAATTGACATAGTTCAATTTGACACACACACAATCACAAGAGGCATTAACCAACAGCAGCCACGAAGCAAACCAGGGCAACACCAAGTTTGCCAAGGAGAAAATTACAACCTAAATTTACACAAATAGCATCTTCCAGAGCAGACATTTGCCAAATAAATTGACAACGAGCATAACATACTAGCAGACTTTATGTACAGCAGTACCACTACAACCACCGAACACACAAACTCAGCCGTAGCAAGGCTATCGCCGCCGAGCAAGGCAGTGGAGGAGGAGCAGAGCTATGGAGAAGCACCCGCGAGGAGAAGCCAAAAACCAACCACAACCCCAATAATAGATCCAAAAAATATCTCATCATACAATCCGGATTCAAAACCAGATGCAATATACACAAGACCAAAACTGAGATAGCTCACCCGAGTCTCGAGACGACAACCAAGGCTGCAAGTTCGCCAAACGCTAAAAACAGTCACTAAGGCAGCAGACCACATTGACTCACGAGAGGGCGCGGGAGATCTGGAGGTTCCGGCTATGGTCGATTCATCAGTGTAGAGAAGCAAAGGCCGAAAGATAAGGGAAAGAATCAGATATGGAAGTGTAGGAAAGGGTTTGAGAGTGGAGCCATCAACAAATAGACAGAAGTGAGGAAAACTAGGGTTAGATAAGCAGCAAATGATGAAGCGAAGAGGGATTGAAAAGATAAGATACGAACAAGAAGAAAATGGAGGCGGCTGCTCCTTTGCCCTAGTCCCCATTAATGGGTATTTGTTGAAAATGCGTCCTAGGTTTTCTTTCCAATTTTTTTTTTGAAAACTCCATATTTTAAAATGGCATATTTATTTCTAAGATACTTTATTCAAACCCATCAGTGAATTTAACCACCACTAAAATCCTTTCATCTCAAATTTTTACTTCAATAATATATTATAAAAAATGCTACGAAAAAGCTTATATTTTCAAATACCTCTAACAACTTCAAATCAAAGTATATTCTTAGTTCATATATATTTTCAAACTCAAGTATATAATTTAAAAATCATTATTTAAAATTCTCATTGATTTTCCAAACCTCTTTAAAACCATTATATCGAGGAATAATTCATCAAACTTAAATTTTACCTCAAATATATATATATATATATATATATATATTTCAAAATACTTCAATAATTAGCCATAAATATATCTTACTTTCGAAAATTCACTAACAATATATAACAAATCCCATAAAAAATAATTTCCATCCAATAATAAATTGCCCTCAATTTTTCAATTACCTCAACATATTATTTTATAAAATGTCAATCTATTAAATCTAAACAAAATTAACCCATCATTTTAAAATATAAACTTTAAATCATTTCATAATTATCCTCTAAATATTTTAATAAACAACGGTAAATAAATAAAATATAAATCTTCATAATTCATATATTTAATAAAATTCCAAAACGCATCATTTATCAAATAATTTCTATTCACAAAATTTTTAAAAATTTTCCTCTTATATATTCTTCCCAAAAACATTCCTCTTTAAAAATTTCCATTAATTATAACATCTTTAATATTGAATAAAAAATTCATTTCAAAATTCACTATTTATTTCCAAATTTATTTATATATTCCGAATAAATTATTTATTTCAGAGCTTCATCTTTTAATTTATTTTCCTTATTTTTGATCAATTTCAAATTTTGTTCAATTATTTGCAAACATCTAATTACTACCCAAACATCACAAATCAACAATCTAACAATAATTATCACAACGACAAATAATTCATAGTTTGTAACACAATTCCAACCATTTTAAACCATATTAACCATCAATCATCAATAAATTATCAATTTCATCAAATAAAACAAAAATCCAGTCAACCAAATAAATCAAGTAAATATATGAGTGAATATGCATCAAAGAATAGGAAATAGACATAGATGTGAGTGAGATAACTCACCAAAATGAAGCTTGAGTTCCAAAATAGCAATACCACTAGCCTACAACTTCACGCACTTCATCCTCCAATTTCAACACCAGACACTTCACTACAACACCTACCATCGTCAATAGCAACCCTACCCATACCTCCAAGTCGCCAAGTCCTAGTCGTGACTCCCTACACGCAACTGCCAACCGCTGCCTCTGACCTTGCATCGACATCCACATCTTACTTTGCCAGCCAAAACCGCACCATCCTCCATCATCCACTGCAAACTTTAGATCGATGCCACCATCTCCTCTAGCTCGACCACATCATCAATGACTCCAACCCACGCCAGCGCCAGCTGCATTACAAACCCACATGCGACACCGTCCATGCAACATGCACCCATCGCGACACCTCCAAGATGGATCGCCTCAGCCGAAGTCCAACACTACCGCTAACGTCAACCTCGCCATCGTCGATTTCGCCTCCAAGCTTTGAGCTACAATGTGCGATTTTCTCCTTTTCTTTTTTTAAAAAAAACGACGTGGATTCTGATTTTTGGGAGCCAAATGAATTTTTTTATATGTCAAAGTCTAATAAAGGAGATCGGGTTTAGGCAAATTCAGGAAGCAAGCAGAGATTTCCAGAAACATGGAGAAAAGAAAATGGGCTTTGGGTTGGTTGTTTTGGGCCTTGATTTAATTTCCTACTTTTCCTATTTATTTAATTCTCTCTTCATTTAAATTACTCTCTCATTAAGTCGTAATTGAATTCTCAATCTATTTAACTTAATTACACTTCACTTTATAAATTATATTCCATTAATTACCCAATTTTATTCATTTCAATACTCATTTATTTTTGTTTAATCATTTATTATTAGATTACATAATAAATTTATTTTTCAACTATTCCAAACATATTAAAGTATTTACACTTCAAAATATTTCATATTGATTAAACATTTTATTTAATTTTGATAGATTATCCAAAAAGGATTTATTAATTTAATTCAATTTATTACAACAAAACTTTTATTAAATAGAATTTAATTAACTATAGGTTTATTTTCAAAAATATTAATTATCACAAATCAAATTTAATCACTTTTATTTTAATAAAATTTATTTATTTATACGACGCAGAAAGCAGGGCTGTTACAGATTTCCCCTTTAAGAAAATTGTGTTCTCGCAATTTCTTAAAGTGAAGTCGGCATACACAACTCGTACCCATACTTTCTTTGTATTCATAGCTCTTCTATCAAGCTTAACTACACAATCCTCTATGTGGCTCTTACCCTCCAACTCACCTTATCGTATGTTATTATTTTAATTAGATTCAATAATGACTTTCTATTCTTCGCATACGATGTATTTTGTAATAATATTCCAAGTGTCGGATTTTTCAAAAAAAATTGACGGAGTCTCCTTTGTACGGAGAGTGTTCCAAAAAATCAAAATACAATATATCACAAAATCAATATACATCCCAATATTGGACATCCAGAAACATAGGAAAACAAGCTAATATCACAATATATATATATATATATATATCGGTAAAGCGTAAATGCATACCTTTTTATTAGCATTTTAAGTAATATACCTTGCTATTAAGCGTGCATAACCAAGATATCATCGTTTATTACTCCCAACAGTCCTCTAGAACACCTGTTCTTAACTCAATATAAATATTTGTCATATATAGAAAGAGGTAGAATAAGTATACATCCACCAGACATCTATAAGCAAGATGACAACTTAATTTAAGACACTTTAGCCAAATTTTTAAAGGTCAAAAACACCAAATCAAGTTATGGTTACTAAGAGTATATTGTTACATAGTGTTTTAAATTTCGAAAATAACTTTTTGATCACAAAAATGTCGATACTGTTTTACAAAAGGAGGGCCAAAATTGAAATGATGTTACAAGTGTAGGTCCACCATCTAAACTAGCATTTTAAGCCATGAATATGTCAAAAAAATTCAAAAGACTTACGGAAAAAGTTGTTGCTTAAATCCTAAGCTTTCCGAAATTGGCAAATACATCGAAGTCGGACAAACCGTTCAAAAGTTACGGTCGAATAAAGTCGGGGCTATTTTTAAGATTTTACACTTTCAGAACAGCGAGCACATCTCATTAAAATTTTTATTTTAACCGTAATTAAACCAAAATTTAGTATTGCACTTCAAATAAAATTATTCTCTAATGATGCATCTTTCTAACAAAATTGTATTCATCAAAAGCGGATCAATAGTTTGAGATTTAAGTTTAAACTAATTTTCGTATTTCTAATCACTCTAAAATGATTTCACTTCTAGAACATTTCCAAAACTATTTATCAAACTGTCGCTAAATTTACAAATCTCGTTCAATAATAACTATATCACTTTTAATTATATGTGTGTGTATGTGTGTGTATGTGTGTGTATGTATGTATACCTTCTTAATTTCAAAATCTTCAAATACTTCAAAACCACTTTTCAAAACTTTCATCAAATCTTTTCGAATAATATTTATTTTGTTTCAACACATAACAATTCAATATATTTTATTAACATCAAAAATCTAAATATTTTTTTTCCACGGTGCATCACATCAAAAACATCTTCACAACATGCATCCAAATCACATACATCATATAATATAGCACGCATACAATCGTAAAATACTAATTTCAAATTTAAATATATCTACAAATTTAACAACAATGCCATGCCACAAATTTCGAGTGGTTTACTTTGCTAATTGCTGGTGTTGACTATGTTATCAACATTGCCTCGCCAATGACTTCGGCTGTCCACTAATGCTCGCTGGCTGCAATTATCACATCAATTATTTAAATATAGAAAACTATTGTTTTCCTTCCAAAACATCTTTCTCAAGATATTACTTATACTTTTCTTCAAATTACATACTCCATTCAAAACAATAATTTTTCATATCTCTCTAATTTCTTTAAAATAATTAATATAACTTTCTTCGAAATTTTATTCAAACATTGGTTTTAATATAACTTAAAATATATTACTTCTTTTCAAAATAATACATCACTCTTCAAAATATTGCGACCCTTTGTCTCATCCTAGTGTTTAGGAATCCTTATTGATCACGCCGATCACACGCGTCATTTAGAATTCATAAGCACTCAACGGACAAATTAACACAAAATCAGCTTCCAAAATTTCTTTAAATATTTACTTGTAGAACAACTTAATCTTTTATAAAAACTCCTCTCCAAACCATATATATTGACACTATAACCAAATAGATTTTTAATCAGTACATATGCTTGCATGTATTAAAACATATATAAATAATTTATGGAAGTTCAATCAAAAATACTCTACTTGCAAAAATCTAAACATCGCTAATCGTCTATCCATAAAAATAAATAAGCAAGCTCTCATCTTAATTTTAATCTATTTTAATTTTATATAAAAATAAACTATTTTATTTTATATGAAAATAATTCTCATTATCTTTTGCAGTAACTTCTCAATTGAAGACACATTGGGTTCAAATCATCCAAACTCATATAGGATACTAACTTGAGTGATAGTTTCTAACGAATACCACACTCAAGAAGAATCGACAAATACAACATCAATAATCAATGTAATCACACAAAGACATCCAAACATCAATCATCCAATTAGAATAGCCAAATAATCAAATTATTTAGCGAAAAGCAATCTATATACTTCCGCCGTGCCACTCTGATCACTATTGGATCTTCTTACTCATCTTGCATCATCACAATTTAAAATCATAAAGTATTCGATATGAGATTCAAATTAGGGACTTTTACGACTTCCCAACCTAATCAACTCAATCCTTACTTCAGAGCCACATAGAGGTTTAACATTCATCATCAATAGCGACACTACTAGCCAAACAAACTACTTCTACCTTCACAACCTCATCCATTTCTCTGCATCTCATACGAAGACTTATACTTAGAAAACGATGAAGAAATATATTATATAGAAAGAAAAAAAATACATCCCCGATGATTGCTCCCCCTAATCATCGTTTACTCCTACTATCACTTAAGTACAAGGAATAATCCACCACACACCTATGGGGATAGGGACTCTAAGTCTCATATAAGACCAAGACTTGTGTCTCTTATACTCTGTATTGTTCAAAACCTCTTTGATACTAAAAATATAACAACCCACCTCTATACCCATACTACCCAAGAGTATTACCGAGTGATACTGTCAAGTAACACAGAGAATGGGACGATGTGGATGATGCACATGTGAATATTCCCTTGGATCAAACCATTGTTTTCTTGCAAGATTTCTTTGTTAAGTTAGGGTCGACCACTTGAATCCCTCTATGCGAACTCCAATTCGATTCCTTGATCCGACTATTGAAATTCCTAAGGCCATGTTTCAGAAATCTCTCGGTCATCTCAAGGATCCGACTCAAGTGCTCGTCTATCAAAATCAAGTGAGAATCCCTTCCCTAACTGGTGTAAATCATCTAGAAACTCTACGCTCAAACTATAGATTCATAACTGGCATGTGAATGGGCTAATCTTTAGAAAATGTTCCTTTTGGTACATGGGATTACTCCCATCACCTGAGGTTTGCCGACACAAAGAAAAGCAATTATAACACGAATGACTTTATGCAAACTCCTGTAACTTATCCGCTCAGTATCTGCTCATTACTGGGCATTCACCGAACCCTACCTGGACATAAATCCAAGTCACACTTCATCGGCCGAACCCACTCAACTTGAGAGCTCATGCATCAAGTTCAAACGGTGACATTTTTTGTCGCTTCACCCTAGTTTTGCAACTAAGGTGACTCATATAAGGTTTATACCTACCAAAGAATTTACCTACTATAAAAGGTGTCAAGTTTAGCCTATCTACCAAGTAGCTAGCAATAGATAAAATAAACTACTCAAGTGTTGGAAGGAACAAAAGTGATTTTCCAAAAAAATAGAGCATACTTCACTGCATAAGCTTCTTTCAATTTTCCTGAGCCATAAGCCCGCTAGGACTCGGTAATGCTTGAAAGGAATAAGCCTTCATCACTTACTCACACTTCAAAAATGTAGGATAGTCCTTCTTTAAGTGATCAAGCCAATCTTAATTGAAGCACTTACACTTCACTTTAATAGGATGGCATTTCATAGCGAAATGCATCACATATGCCATGGGAGTGACATACTAGGCCAACTTTTCTTTCTCGAACAAGCTCGATCTTCCTTGTATCATGGTCGTTTTCACCTCGGTTGGAGTTTCGGTTGTTTTGCACTTTCATTACCTCAACAGTATCTCATGGGCATTCTCACGAAGGAGAACTATCCTAGTGAGATATTCAAAAGTGGACTCTAATGCGTATAAGGCTAAGAAATGAACCCCCAAACCAAAACATAAGACCTAAGGCGAATCTCTTTACCCACAATAACGGAGTACCAACCAACTCAAACTCCAAAACCAAAAGGTTGAGTTGGTCAACACTCCTTCACTGACAAGTTGCCCTGTATAAAATAGATGGAACACTTTAAGCTACAGGCTCCTCTCCATCTCAGAAATGAACTGAGAACTCAAAGTGACACCTGGATAAATTCTAAATCACATGTCTACTTATCAGCCACACAAGCACTGCATCATACCCAGTCAATGTCTTCCTTCTCAAAATGCCGAGAAGTAATCTTCCTTAAAAGAACATTCCCTAGACCTATAATGATGGAAGCTTTCTCATGCATGTATCCAAGACCATGCCTCAGCAATAACCTTAGGACTTAGATATGGCTCCCCTTCAAGGTTATGGAAATTCTGGCACTACTTTGAAGAGTCTAGAGCTGGTGGAGCTAGAAATACTGATGCCCAAAGGGCCACACCACTTCTAGTGCTGACTATAATCTGGTAGATATGTTCACAGACAGCAGAATATCTTTTTTGGTAGCAAAATAGTCTCCGAACTAATCAGGCATCACAAACTGCCTACCCAAAGCACTCATGCACTTCATCTGCTCATATGGGTAGCCTGACGAAGATACCTTAGCAACTAGATTTAGAAATAAATCAAGTCCAGAAGACAAGTGGTGTATACAGTATAATATAGTAGAAAAATACAAGTACACTCTCTCAACTATCTGCTTTGACTAGATTAATTAACTCAAACTGGTCTACTTGGTCCAAGTGTTGAGCCTAAGCTCTGATATCAAATGCAACAACCCGCCCTTTTAGAATACTCAGAAAGATGAAGCAAATCACCAAATCAAAACATCGATAAGATCTCATAATGGAATGACAACATATAATATACCGAATATACATGAACATAATTGAATGAAAATATATAAGATACCACACTAGTGAAAGCAACTGATAAATAAGTATCAGTATAGAAAGTCAGAATACATCAACTTCAAAAAGAACGGAGTTCTGAATAAACATCTGATACAACAGTCTTATACACAAATAACAGGTCTGTCATGTGCTAATAAAATATCATGTATACATATCACGAAATATCAATGCCATGCCTCCAAATGCTCTAGAAGCACATCCGGCTAGCGTATCCCTAAAGCATCTGACTCTCAAACTACTCAATCGAGTTCCAAAGAGTTGTCATGACATAAGCAGATAAAGACAAAACATGGGTCAGACATAAAGTCTGGTGTTAGGGGAGCTATATCAAAATACTGTATATGAAAACTATATACAAATGGACAGGATTAACAAAATCAAAGCCTGCCCTCTCCACAAACATGGCTCAAGGGTAATCCAGACTGTCTATAAACAAGTATAGTAAACCCATCTCAGAAGTAGGGGTTCATCCTGTAACAACCCGCCCTACGGGAATACCCAAGAAGATGGATATTTGTGGTAAAATTAAAGCAAACACTAAACCAAAGTATCGAGAAGATCTCACAACGAAATGACAACATATAATATACTGAATGTACATGAATAGAATAGAATAACAATATAAAAGAGACCACACCAACAGAAGCAACTAATAAATAAGTATCAGTACATAAAGTTAGAATACATCAACTCCAAAAATAAACACAAAGTTCTGAATAAATATCTGATACAACAGTGTCATATACAAATAACAGGTCTGTCATGTACTACTAAAATATCAAGTATATATATCTCTAAGTATCAATTCCACGCCTTCAAAATGCTCAAGCTGCATCCTACTAGCGTATTCCCAAAGAACCTGACTCCCGAACTACTCAATCGAGTACCCAAGAGTGGTCATGACATAAGCATAAAAAGACAAAATGCGGGTCGGACATAAAGCCTAGTGTGAGAGGAACTATCTCAAAATGTTGTTTGTTAAACTATATACAAATATATTGGAACAACTAAATCACAGCCGGCCCTTTCCAAAAATGTGGGTCAGGGGTAATCCGGACTGCTTATAAAAAAGTATAGTAAACCCTTAAAATATGGGATTATACCATAACCTGCTCTCCTCCTATAATCAACGAGTCAGCACAAATATATAACGTGACTGAAATGTAAATATCATACTATGATAAAAGTAACCCAACATCCAAAAGTAGCGTGATCATAATATAGGTCTATCACAAAGGAGGATTGTGCACTAACACAAAATTCAAATACGTATAACATCCAGGTGGTAATCGGTACTACTACAGTCATACATGAAAATCAAGTGGAGAGTAAGCTCAAGTGAATCGGGATTAAAATATACCTTGAACTCCAAGTTACATCCAAAGGCAGTGGATTCATATAGATCCTATCTCGACCTCATAGTGGGCAGGGATGATATGTGATCTGTTCCTGATCGTAACTACTATCTCTCTCTAAATCTTATTTTAAATTGTAAAATTTTAACTACCATATAAGAAATCAAACACATAAGGCAAGCAACAATCAAACAATAGCAAACAATAACAAACAATTATCAAATAACAAGCAATAATAAGCAACCAAAAAATAATTGCAAACAAGAATAAGTAACAATAACCAGCATACAAAATTTTGAACATTTAACCAAGAAATCAACCAATAGCAAAATCAAAAAACATCAAATAGTAGCAAGTAAACATAAGCAACAACAAAAAAAGCAACCAGAAATAACAAACAACGATCAATCCATAGCAAACATAAATAGCAAATCAACAAGTCACGGCCTCCATACAAACAATGAAATATTTAAAGGAGTTTATACCAACATGCTCAATAACCATCAAGTGTCAAACGCGCATGTCAAACCATAAACTCCTACGAGTCCATTCGACATTTAAAAGAAATAAATGCCTAAGTGGTGTAACCCCTATCGTGAATATAATACACGAAAGACTATCACATCTCTTAGTACAAAAAGGAAAACCTATACGATATGCAAGATCACAGAGTCTCAAATTCCTCGGATAAATTCAACAACCAATGACTCGACTTTCCTTTTCTCTCAAACAAAACTCAATCTGTAGAAGAGAAAATTACACTAATTAAATCATCATTAAATGAAGATTTATAATGGCCTGAGTTTGCTCAGGCTCAAACTCACCTCGATCACATAATGTTAATAAGGATAATATACTAATGCACTATGACACTCATCTAGGAAAGCATCATCTCGTCACTTAAAAGATTATCCAAATCACTACAAAACTAGTCGAGAAACCCTTTCCTGAATTATCCTTGCAATGATAATTATACTACACTAAAATTTTACAATAATTAAAAATCACTCCAAATGACATGACACCCAACCCAAGCCTTCGTTTGCTTGCAAGATTTCTTTGTTAAATTAGGGTCGGTCACCTGACTCCATCCTTGCAATTTCCGATCTGGTTCTTTGATCCGACTACTAAAATCCCCTCGCACAACCAAGGTCATGCTTTGGAAAATCTCTAGTCATCTCAAGAATCTGACTCAAGTGATCGTCTATCAGAATCAAGTGAAAATCCTTTTCTTAACTGTTTCAAATCACCAGAAAATATGCCCTCGAACTATAGGTTAAGAATTGGCACATGAATGGACCAATCTTTAGAAAATGTCTGTTTCGACACATGGGATTACTCCCATCACCTCAGGTTTACTAACACAAAGAAAAACAATGATAACACCAACGACTCTAGGTAAATCCCTATAAGTCATCCGCTCGGTCTCTGCTCATTACTACGCATCAACCGAACCCTACCTGGATATAAGTCCAAGTCACACTTCATCAACCGAACTTATTCAATGTGAAAGCTCATGCATAAGTTCGAATGGTAACACTTCTGGTCACTTCACCTCAGTTTTGCAACTAAGGTGACTCATACAAGGTTTGTAACAACACAATTTTTAATTACCTATTTAATTTAATTGGGAATAATTAATTATAATTTGTATTTATGAAATTAAATTATGAAATTAAATCTAGTTTTTGAGAATAGTTGATTTAATTTAATTAAGAAATTAGTTTCAATTCTTAAACAAGATTGCAATTCAAATTCCGAAATATTATTAAATCAATTATTTAAATTTAGCAATTAGGATAAATTGTTAATATTGAGAGTTGTTATTTAAAATGAGATTTTATAATTAATAGTTTATTTTTACTAAAAAAAGAATGAGAATAACTTTTATTTCAAAATTTATATTTAATTTTGTATAATATCTCAATACTATTAGAAATAAGGATTTTAACTAGTTAATTAACTTTGGTAAAAAGTGAAAAATCAATTTATATTTTAATAGCACTTTGTTTAGAGTGAAATAGTGTTTAATAAAAAGTAAATCAAAATAGAAATTAGCAACACTTCTTAAAATTGTGTCACTGTTAACGGGTTTGGGCCTGTTAATATTAAACCTTTAGTGCAAATAGGAGAGTTTTCTCTCTTTACCAATTTCTGAATGAACTATACGTTCATTATTCAAACCAGAGAACAAATGAAAGCTTCTTAAAGCTAAGAAAAACCCTAGTTCTAATAATCACCAAATCCATGTTCAAATTAAAAGGCTTTTGGTTAAACCTTGTAGAAATAATAGTGAGGTAATCTTCTCCATCTTCTAGCGTGTTTATTCAATTGTTAATCTTTGTTTTCGATCATGGGTACTAATTTTTGGTTGTAAATTTCTGAGTTTGATTTAGGGTTTGTGCTTGAGAGATATTTGCTTAGGCGAATCCTAGATTAGTTCATCAAATTCAAGCTTAAAGGTGAGTTAATTCTCACACACCTATCTCTAAAACTCTATTGCTTGATGTTCATGAATGATTCACCTTTAATTGCTTTGTATTGCTTCTATGTGATTGAAACCCTAATGATTTATCTTACCAATTGCAATTACTGAAAATCAGTTTCTCTTCTTGCAATGTTTATTAGCTTTGTTCAAGTTTTGGTCTGTATGCATGTGTGCTTCTGAGTCTATTATGCAACCCTATGATGTCAACGATCATAGAGATCGCGTCGGAACTCGGGGTGGCTATCGGTGGGGAAACAAACGCTTGGACCTTATGTTCCAAATGTCCTACATGTGGAGCGGTCGTAGGCAACTGGTCCACCGGTCGAGCACATAGAACATAAGTTCTAGATGTTGTTTGCTCCACTGATGCACTAAGTTGATACTCGTTCTTCCCCTGGTTGTTTGATGAGTTTTTCCATATGTTTTGCTTCCGATTCCCTTTGTTTTATTCATCCGTTTTGGTTATTTTTTTGATTAAATGATTTGTGGTTGTGTTTATATAAATCAAGTTTATATGTGTGTGTGTGTATGTCTATATATATGTATATACATATACATACATATATATATTGAATGAAGCATTTTGTAAAAGATAGCTGCTATAATATCTTGATTTCAAAAACTAATTTCCACATAAAAGCTATTCCTTTTGTAAATAGTTTTAAATAAATAAATTACATATATATTAATTATTATTATTAGCAAAAAGTGGTTATGGATTTGAGGAAGAGTTTTATGGACTTGAGAAATGGGTTTACGGATTGTAGAGATGGTTTTGGAAATAAAAATACAAGTTGCCTTTAAACTAATATTCAAATATCAATATGATTTTGGAAATGATTATTTATGGTTTTATAAATAAATTGTAACTTTTATAAGTGGCTTTGGAATATAGTTTAGAAACTATAAATCTTTAATAAGACTTTTGGAACAATTATATATATGGAAGTATTTTTGATATTTGAAAGTGGTTTTATAAGATAAATGGACTTAGACACACACACACACAAATGTGTTTTAAAACATGGTTTGCTAACTAAGTATCTTATATGGAAATTTGAGACAACTTTGTCTATATAAGAGCAATTTTGGAACAATTCGGATTCATGGAAGATTTTTTTTATTAAACAGTGAATATTTTTATAAAGATAAATAATAAAGGAATTTATGAAAAATTATATTATTGGATTTCTAAACTACAAACTCTTATATGGTAAATGTTTTGAGAACCTTAATTTTATAATTTGGAAAATATTAATAATCGACTTAATGTTACCGATTGGTTTAAATGCTCTCGCCTAACGCTTCATCGAATATTGTACAACTCATTGAATAGATTATTTGTGTGGTACTTACTAGCCCATTAGCGAGTACTTAAATTTCACCGGGTAGTATGGGATACCTTGGTTAAATTTATGTGATTGCTTTTAGGAAGTATTTAACACTTTAGAGTTGTATTCTGTTTTGGTTTTCGATGGGACTAATGGATCCTTAATGGAATATAGTTTAGGTTTTTCGATGGTTTCCGTAACAAGAGAGATTTTCTAGCTTCTAGTAACTACTTGAATTTTCACCAGGCGTTACAGGACGTTTTGGTTAATTTCTAGTGATTACTGAAAGTGATAGTATTTAACACTTTAGAGTATATTCGTTTTAGGATTCGGTGGGACCGAAAAATCCTTCAGAAATATTCTTTTGGACTTCTTTTCAAACTTAAATATATATAAAAACTAGATTTTTCGAGTCATGGTTGCCCCGATCGTTTTGATCTATCGAGATTTGGGATTTTGCCGATCCTTATGATCGGTCGAGATTCTGTGTTACGGTATAAGCACAATCCTTGGTATCAGATTAGTTCGAGTGATACCACACTATTCGTACGGTATGAGTACAATCTGTATGATTGGTATGTACAATCAGATAAGTGATTGGTGTGGAATTGGTTTTGTGTGCTTAGAGATACTACTTTGTTCTGTAATTCTGCATTTAGTAAATAATCCGTGTTTGTAAACTAAATATATCTCTATGCCTTGATTTAATACCATGTTAAATTATTCTCATGGCCTATTATTTATTGGACATCTAGATTTATTTATATGTTTTTTATTCTTGTGTTATATCTTGTTCTCACCTAATTGGATATTTAGAGATGGTCTGACCCGAGTGTTATTTTAATGCTCTGGTCAGACCGAGACTTTTCAAGTTATAGGATAGGTTAACCTTTGGATGGTTGGGCTAGCAAGGAGGTAAACATTGTTGACTTTTAGTTATCCCTTTCAGGATTTTGAGTTTTGTTTATGAGATGTACATTTGAGATTAGAGAATTGTAACATTTGTATATTATGTGAGTCTAGTATTTTATTTTGTAGACTCATAGTTTGTATGCGTATATAAGATCTATAATTCCGTTGTGATTTGTGATTTCTATTTATATGATATATTGTTCTGATTTTGAGAAACCGATGTGTTTATCACTTTGAACCGAGACTGTACACATCAAATTTTATTCCAGAGATTTAGTGAAAATGTAAGTATGGGATGTCAGTGTTAGTTTAAAGCCATATTCATATTTGGTCGCTCTTAACAAGCCGTATTCTCTGTATTATTAGACGACGTTATTTATAC
This sequence comes from Allium fistulosum, assembly GCA_030737815.1. Taxonomy (NCBI): domain Eukaryota; kingdom Viridiplantae; phylum Streptophyta; class Magnoliopsida; order Asparagales; family Amaryllidaceae; genus Allium; species Allium fistulosum. Next base: position 1,317,447,561 of record CM060903.1, on the reverse strand, counting down.
TGTTCTTTAATAAAATGGGCATCACGGTGGGGTCGTTATAGTTTGATATCAAAGTTGAGTCAGAACATTATAGAATATGATATCACAGATCTGAGACCTAGTGAGACTTAGAGTCCTGTCCCATGGGGGTGTGGTAGATAATTATACTAATTATCTAATTTAGGAAAGGAATATAAAATGATTATCAGGATAAACATTTGGGGAGTATTTTGATTTAAAAATTTAATTTGGTAAATTGGAATTTGTGATATTAAAATTTTTGGAAAATATTTTGTTGAAATCTATTAGAATTTGGAATATTATTTTGAGCTTTTGGAAAATTGAGTATATGAGATTAAAAATTTAAATGATCAAGTATTGATCAGTGTTGCATAATGGAAGCTAGTAGATTGTTTCTGCTAAGTACAGTATCTAGTGATCTATATATGTGGTTAATTGGATGATGTAAGCATGGTTGATCGATTGTTAGGAATTGATTGCTTGGTTGTGTTTATTTAAATCGGATGCATGGACGCTAGTGAAAATATAATAAATACAAATAAGGAAAACTTATGATTATCTATTGTGTTGACTTGTCTGGACATTGTTTAAGGATTCTGATCGATATGTGGGACGCTATGTTATCTATAGGAGTTCCTAAACATCGAACGAGACATTTGACATGAGAAATAATTAATTTGGAAATCTAGAAAAAAAATTAGTTTAAAACAATTTAAAATAATATTTTATCCATCGAATAAATTATGAGAAGTGGAGACCATGGCGAGGTAATGTTGATATTTGTGTAATCAACTTTGTAGCCAAGTGACAAAATGAATCGCTAAAATTGTATGGCTTAGTGTCATTAAATATAATGAGATAAGTTAAAAAATGATTTAAATTTTGGAATTGAGTATATTAAGTTAAATGGAAGTTAATTGGAAATTTTGAAAAGATAATAATTAGAGATCAATTGTCATTTGTGAATTTAACCTCTAAGTTCTTTGGTTTGAATGAAAGTAACTTGTGATATATGAACCTTAATTAATAAGAAGTAAAAATTAAGAAATTATGAAAATCAATCTTGTGGAAAAATATGTATTTTGGATAAATAATAGTTGGAAATGAATTATTTTGAGTTATATGGTTATTTGGAAAGAAAATACTAATTGGAGTTTTGATAATAGTATTATAAGTAAATGATTTGAAACTTGATATTATTGGTAAAAGTTGAATATTTTGGGAAAAATATAATTTGGGAAATAAATTTAAAAAGGAAATTTATCTACTAGTATATATGTGTTTAAAAGTTTGGTGGTTAATAAAATGACAATGGAAATTATAAAAGTGCATTATATATGTATTGTTTTGGAAATTTAATTTTTCAGGTTTCTTTCATTAAGGAAATTGCGGGGATGCAATTTCTTTAAGTGGGAAGTGTGTAACAACACTGTTGTTAATATCTAATTAATTAAATTTAATTGGGAATAATTAATTATAATTTGTGATTTGTGAAACTTAATTATGAAATTAAATCTAGTTTTTGAGATAGTTGATTTAATTTAATTAAGAAATGAGTTTCATTTCTTAAACATGATTTCAATTCAAATTTTTAAATATTATTAAATCAATTATATAAATTTGGCAATTAGGAAAAATTGTTAATATTGAGATTTTTTGTTTAAAATGAGATTTTATAATTAATAGTTTATTTTTATTAAAAAATGATGAGAATAACTTTTATTTCAAAAGTTATGTTTAATTTTGTATAATATCTTAATATTATTAGAAATAAGGATGTTAACTAGTTAATTGACTTTGGTAAAAAGTGAGAAATCAATCTATATTTTAATAAAAATTTGTTTAGAGTGAAATAGTGTTTTATAAAAAGTAAATCAAAATAGAAATTAGAAACACTTCTTAAAATTGCAACACTTTGTTAATTGGTTTGGGCCTAAGTTAATATTAAACCATTAGTGCAAATAGGGTCCTTACCAAATTCTGAATGAACTATACATTCATTATTCAAACCAGAGAACAAATGAAAGCTTCTTAAAGCTAAGAAAAATCCTAGTTCCAATAATCACCAAATCCATATTCAAATTAAAGGGCTTTTGGTTAAATCTTGTAGAAATCGTAAAAAGGTAATCTTCTCCATCCTCTAGTCTATTTATTCAATTGTTAATCTCAGTTTTTGATCATGGGTAGTAATTTTTGGTTGTAAATTTTTGAGTTTGATTTAGGCTTCATGGTTGAGAGATATTTGCTTAGGAGAATCCGAGATTAGTTCATCAAATTTAAGCTTAAAGGTAGTTAATTCGCACACACCTTTTTCTAAAACTCTAATTACCTGCTGTTCATGAATGAATTCACCTTTGATTGCTTTGTGTTGCTTCTATGTGGCTGAAACCCTAAGGATTTATCTTGTCAATTGGAATTACTGAAAATCAGTTTTCTCTTCTTACAATGTTTACTTGCTTCGTTCAAGTTTTGGTCTATATGCATGTGTGCTTTTGAGTCTATTACGCAACCCTATGATGCTGGAAAGCGTAGAGGTCGCGCCGGATCCTGGGGTAGCAATCGGTGGGGAACCAAATGCTTGGAACTTACGTTCCAGACGTCCCACCGGTGGAGCGGTCGTAAGCAACGTTCCACCGGTTTAGCACCTGGAACGTAAGTTTTAGGTGTAGTTTGCTTCAGTAATGCAGTGAGTTAATACTCGTTCTTTCCCTGGTTGTTTGATGAGTTTTTCCAGATGTTTTGCTTCTGATATCCTATGTTTTGTTCATCTGTTTTGATGATTTTTTGAATGAATGATTTGCGGTTGTGTTTATACAAATAAAATTTGTATATATATATATATATATATTGAGTGTAGCATTTTGTAAAAGATAGCTACTATAATATCTCAATTTCAAAAACTAATTTCCACATAAAAGCTCTTCCTTTTGTAAATAGTTTTAAATAAATAATTACATATATATTAATTATTATTAAAAAGTGTTTATGGATTTGAGAAAGAGTTTTATGGACTTGAGAAATGGGTTTTTGAATTGTAGAAATAGTTTGGGAAATAAAAATACACGTTGCCTTCAAACTAATATTTAAATATTAATGTGATTTTGAAAATAAGTATTTATGGGTTTATAAATAAATGGTAACTTTTATAAGCGGCTTTGGAATATAGTTTAGAAACTATAAATCCTTTAATAAGAATTTTGGAACAATTATATATATATATATGAGAAAGTATTTTTGATATTTGAAAGTGGTTTTATAAGAGTAATGTGCTTACACACACAAATATATATATATATATATATATATATATATGGGTTTTAAAACTTGGTTTGCTAACGAAGTATCTTGTATGGAAATTTGAGACAACTTTGTGTATATAAGAGAAATTTTGGAACAATTCAGATTCATGAAATATATTTTTATTAAACAGTAAATATTTTTATGAAGATAAATAATAAAGGAATTTATGGAAATTTATACTATTGGATTTCTAAACTATAAACTCTTACAAGGTAAATGTTTTGAGAACTTTAGTTTTATAATTTAGGAAATACTAATAATCGACTTAGTGTTACCGATTGGTTTAAATGCTTTCGATCGAATATTGTACAACTCATTGAATATAATGTTTGAGTGACTTATTAGCCCATTAGCAAATACTTTAATTTCACCGAGTAGTATGGGATACCTTGATTAAATTTATGTGATTATTTTTAGGAAGTATTTAACACTTTAGCGTTGTTTCTCTTTTGGTGTTAGGTGGGACCGGTAGATCCTTAAGGGAATAAAGTTTAAGTTTTTTGGTGGTATTTGTAATGAGTGAGATTTACTAGCTTCTAGTAAATACTTGAATTTCACCAGGCGGTATGTGATATTTTGGTTAAGTTCAAGTGATTACTGAAAGTGATATTATTTAACACTTTAGAGTATATTCCTTTTAGGGTTCGGTTGGACCGATAAATCCTTAAGAGTTATACTTTTGGATTTCTTTCCAAAGTTAAATATATAATAAACTAGAGTTTTCGAGTCATGGTTGCCCCAATCGTTTTGATCGGTCGAGATTTGGGATTTCCCCGATCCTTGTGATCGGTCGAGATTCTATGTTATTGTATGAGTACGATCCTTGGTATCAGATCGGTTCGAGTGATACCACATTGTTTGCACGGTAATGAGTACAATCTATATGATTGGTATGGAATTGGTTCTGTGTGCTCAGAGATATTGTGCTTTGTTCTGTAATTCTACGTTTAATGAATAATCTGTGTTTGTAATCTAAATATATCTCCATGCCTTGAGTTAATACCGTGTTAAATTATTCCCGTGACCTGTTATTTCTTGGACATCTGGATTTATTTATATGTTATTTATTCTTGTGTTATATCTTGTTCTCACCTTATTGGATATTTAGAGATGGTCTGACCCGGGTGTTATTTTAATGCTCGGGTCAGGCCGAGACTATTCAAGTTACAGGACAGGTTGACCTTTGGATGGTTGTGCTAGCAAGGAGACAAACATTGTTGACTTTTAGTTATCGCATTTAGGATTTTGGGTTTTGTTTATGAGAAGTATATTTGAGACTAGAGAATTGTAACACTTGTATATTATGTGAGTCTAGTATTTTATTTTGTAAACTCACGGTTTATATATGTATATGAGATCTATTATTCCGTTGTGATATGTGATTTCTATTTTATATGATATACTGTTCTGATTCCGAGAAACCGATATGTTTATCACTTTGAACTGTGACTGTACATGTCATATTTTATTCTAGAGATTCGGTGAAAAGGTAAGTATGATGTATCGGTGTTAGTTTAAAGTCATATTCATATTTGATTGCCCTTAACAAGCCGTATTCTCCGTATTATTAGATGACATTTTTTATAATGTTCTTTAATAAAATGGGTATCGCGGTGGGTTCGTTACAAGGTTTATCTCTATCAAAGAATTTATCTACAATAGAAGGTGTCAAGTTTAGCCTATCTATCGAGTAACTAGCAACAAATAAAATTTACCACTCAAGTGTCGAAAGGAACAAAGTGAGTTCCCAAAAATAGAGCATACCTCACTACATAAGCCCCTTTCGATTACTTTCCACTTTCATTACCTCAACGGTATCTCATGGGCATTCTCACTAAGGAGAACCATCCCAATAAGATTTCAAAAGTGGATCCTAATAGGGATATGGTTAAGCAATGAACCACTAACCAATGCTTAAGACCCAATGCAAATCTCTTTGCCCATAACAACGGAGTTCGACCACCTCAAACTCCAAAAACAAAAGGTTGAGTTGGTCAACACTCCTTTACTGATAAGCTGTCCCACTCATAATGCATGGAATACTCAAGCTACATGCTCTTCTCGATATTAGAAATGAACTGAGAACTTAAAGTGATGCCTCGATAAATTTCGAATCACAAGTCTGTTTATCGGTCATAAAAACATAGCATCCTATCCAACCAGAGTCTCCCTTTTCGAAATGCCAAGAAGTACTTTTCCAAATGAGAACATTCCCTAGACCTATAACGATGGAAGCCTTCTTATACATATGTCCAAGACCGTGCCTCTACAACAGTCTTTGGACTCGGATATGGCCTCTCTCTAAGGTTAAAGAAATTACGGCACTGGTTCGAAGAGTCTAGAGCTGGTGGAGCTAGAAATAATGAGGCCCAAAGGGTCACACCACTTCTGGCGCTAAACCAAATCTGCTGGAAATGTTCACAGTGATGGAACATCTATTGCGGTAGCTAAATAGTCTAATCAGGCATCTCAAACTGCCTATCCAAAGTCGCTTATGCACTTCGTCTGCTTATACGGGTAACCTGACAAAGATTCTTAGAAACTAGCAGTAGAAACAAATCAAGTCCAAAAGATAAGCGGCGTATACAGTATTTTATAGTAGAAAAATACAAGTACGCTCTCTTAACGTATCTCCTTTGACCAGACTGATTAAGTAAAATTGGTCCATTTGGTCTGCGTGTTGAGCCTAAGATGTGATACCAACTATAATAACCCGCCTTTCGGGAATACCCAGGAAGGCGGATTGTTGGGATAAAATTAAAGTAAAACACCAAACCAAGACATCGATAAGATCTCACAACGGAATGACAACATATAAATACTGAATATACATGAACTGAATAGAATAACAATTATAAGAGACCACACTAGCGGAAGAAACCGATAAATAAATATCAGTATAGAAAGTCAGAATACATTAACTACAAAAATAAATACGAAGTTCTGAATAAATACCTGATAGAACAGCCTCATATACAAATAACAAGTCTATCATGTACTACTAAAATATAAATGTATATATATATATATATCTAAATATCGATGCCACGTCTCCAGAATGCTACAGCTGCATCCCGCTAGCATATCCCCAAAGAACCTGACTCTCGAACTACTCAATCGAGTACCCAAGAGTTGTCATGATATAAGCAGACAAAGACAAAATGTAAGTAAGACATAAAGCCTGGTGTGCGGGAACTATCTCAAAATACTATATATTAAAACTATATACAAATAGATAGGAATAACTAAATCACAGTCGCCCTCTCCACAATCAGGCTCAGGGGTAATTCAGACTGCTTATAAACAAGTATAGTAAAACCATCTCAAAGTAGAGGATCATACCATAACCTTCTCTTCTTTTGTAATCAACGAGTCAGCATAACTGATATAATGTGAATGAAATGTAAATATCATACTATGATAAAGGTAACTCTACATCCAAAAGTTAGGTGATCATAATATAGGTCAATCGCGAAGTATGCAATGATAATAAATGTAACAACAATAATAACATACAACTAATAACACACACAACATAACAATTGAATATAACTAAGGAATACAAATCAGTACCTATCGTTAATGACTGTTGATGTCAACAATGGACACTTACCGCGATCTAGCAATTCTGTTCTAGTGTTCATGATAAATAGTCTCAGGTAGGTCTCACTGTATCCTCTAAAGCAGACTTTGGTGATATGTGGCCTACTTTTTAAGCCACACCGTACCCTCTACATCGAGCTTTGGTGACATCTAGCCCGCTTACTCATGAATTATTGTAATCCTATGTGAACCACACCGTATCTTCTACATCAAGCTTTGGCGACATCTAGTTCACTCATGGATGATCGTCATCCTATATGAACCACACCGTACCCTCTGAAGTAGAATTTGGTGACATCCAATTCACTCGTAGATTTCTTAAGAACTAGTGTACGCCTCTATCATAAAGAGAACGACACTCGTGCCTTGTTTAATATAACATCGGGGCCACAAAGGAACACCGATACCATATAAATAGATAGATATATATATATATCGAAATATAATGTCATGTAATCAAATGCATCTATCACAAATGAAGATTGATATCTCGCCATCGTCCATTTCGGCGTAGCTGATTCAAATCTCTTTCCAGATGATCTTTGCCAAAAGACCGATAATATACATGACCACAAATATAAGGTCAATACGATGTGTGATAAATAATATAAGGTCAATACGGCATATGGTCATTAATATAAGACCGATACAATGTACGGTCACTAATATGGGACCGATACAATTTATATAACTATACGTACCCCGGGGTCAACCCCCGAAGATATGATTTCAATCTTCGATCGTACACGCATGGCTCCAGTCGGCACGACCTAAAAACCCAACACACAACTCTAAAAAATCTCTATACTAACCCTAACCACATTTCAATGGAACGCATGATCTCAGTATCATAATACTTCTCTGGTATACCCTTTCGGTCCACCTCAAATCTACGGTTTTGGAATACGTGTCGGGATTGGTCACATGTGGACCTTGAAATCAAACTACTCCAAAACCTACCAAAACTTCACAGGTTGTAGAACTTGAAAAATGGTGAATAATGGTCTAAACCTCACCTCAATCTGACTTCGTATGCGAAAGTTATTGCATTTTGAATTTGCATAGTACATAATAGGTCAGTCGACTGAAGGGTTCCATTCAATCGACTGAACCAGTGCAGAGATGAATTATTTTCTCTTGACCAGTCGACTGAATGGACCTATTCAATTGACTGAACTGATAGGTTCCAGGCGATGAGCATGGGCAGGGAGTAGATTCCCTGAACGGACGCCGATTTGCATGCCGTTTCCTCCTTACGCTTCATCCGACGAGTTGCCTTGCTTCCAGAGCCTGCTTCTATCCCATTGAAATTCTACCGGGGTTCACTTATTGATGTTTTGGAAGTGGAATACATAAGTATTCGAAAACTAGTTTCGACACCAAAATCCACTCTTTGCACGAATAGAGTTCAGCGGGTGATTTAAGCGACCTGGCTTCCTCTAACACGCCAAAACTACATACCCAGCCTATATTCCATGTGCATAGCTTATACATGTGTCGATGCGCTCATTCGTGCATGCCTACGCTCACATGCTCATGCAAACACATAACAACTACACAAATCTTGTTTCAGACTTCACCGGAGAATTACTCGGCCTGGTATATTCTTATGCAACTTAGCACACACGACAGTCGCTACGGCTACATGAAATGCCCGCAACGGACTTGTAATCAATTATATTTCTATATAACCAAATAATTGCAAACAAAAATAAACAACCAAATGCACAACAATTCTAGTTAAAATACTATATTTGTTTTAATTCTCGCTTAGCTCTAATTGCACGTATACATATATCCGCTCGTGTACATATACGTACACGTATATTCGAATAAATAATTCAATTACTATTTAAATCAAAAATTACTTTTATTTACTAAATCTTTTCAATAAAAGTGAAATATCCCTTTATATCATTTTATAAAATCTCATACCATTTTACAAAATATCATACTTGCTAATAAATCACTTTACAGCCTTTTAAAATACTTAATCACTTTATTAAAATCAAGTATTTATCATTTTGATATTTTATAATATCTCATATCTATTTTATTTAATATATTCTTCATTTATAAACCTTTAAACCATTTTATAAACACATCATTTGCTATTTTATAAAACACCGTATAATTTTATAAAATACTTCTTTGCTATAAAATCATTTTTCTATTTAAATGATATTTATAAATACTAATTTAGTTTCATTAACTCTCTAATCACTTTAATAATAAGTGTAGAGTTCAAAACTAACTAAATTAGCTTACTAACTATTTTCAAAACCATATCATATAGTCTAATTATTATTAAGTAATGGCATGCACTCAATTATCACATGCAATTAGTCTCTAATTTATCACAATATTACCCAAAACCAATTCCTTAACCCATAATCAAAATTGGAGCTTGCTAACTTTTCAAAACATACCGATTAAGGGTACAAACAATTTATTAGCTAAGGGAAACATGTTTATAACATGAATTCAAGTCTAAACCATAACATAGAATTCTACAAATCAATGTATATCACTTTGTAATCACAAATAAACAATTCTATGAAGTGTAACAAGTAAATTAAGTAGGAGAATCAACCCACTCAGCTTATTTAAACCCAAGCCAAGCCCCAATCACCAAAACAAGCTCCAATCACAAAACCCCCAAATTTTAAATCTCTTGAAATCTTGGATGAAGTTCCAAACTTCGAATCAGGCTAATTCTTTAATGGGTTATGTGAGGAATTGGATGAGAGGAATATAGTGATTTTTTCGGATTTATAGAAATTTATTTGAGCTTAGATTAGTGGATCTAGGTTTAGGCTTAATGAGATGATTATGAGAGTGATTAGGAAAAATGGAAATGAAATGAACATTGGAAATAAAGTGGAAGAGGAGTTAACTCCATATAAACTAACTTACGGGCAAGTAACAGGCTTGGCCCAAATCCAACTTTCTTTCTTTCTTAGGAGTCACTATCCATCCTCGAAATTCATCGACTCCAAACATAGTCAAGTTTAAACTCATTTTACAATCGTCAAAAAAGCAAACTCAACCACGTGTGCATCAAGTCCTAATTCACTCGTTTGTAAAAATCGAGTATAAGAGGCGTTCCATTGCTTAGCGATTAAATATTTAAATTAATCGTTTAAATACTCGATCGTTAAAATTGCGGGGTGTTACATTCCTCCCTCCTTAGAAGAATTTCATCCCTGAAATTCACATGAGTACGAGAAAGTAATAGGACTGGCCTAACTTTCCGATTCTCAGCTTGAAAATTCCAACAGTACCTTCCCATGTTTATTAGCACCACGGAACTCCCAAATTAGAACGCATCACACACTAGGAAATATACGATAACCTACATCATCCCACATCACCCAAAAATTTATACCTCTCTCAAGAAAGCTTCTCGCTATCTAAATGCCAATCAAAGCAAATAGGTATTTTAAATAGCCATACATCAGCTCTCAAGTACCTACTATGAAAGGATGATTGTGCGCTAACGCAGCATTTAAACACGTATAACCTCAGGGTAGTAACCGATACTACAATAGTCATATATGAAAATTAATTGGAGAGTAAGCTCAAGTGAGTCAGGATCAAAATATATCTTGGACTCCAAGTCACATCCAAAGGCAGTGGACTCGTATAGATCCAACCTTGACCCCATAGTGGGAAGGGATGATATGTGATCTATTCCTGATAGCAACCGCTATCTCTCTCCGAATCTTATTTTAAATTGTAAAACTATAACTACCATGAAAGAAATCAAACACATAAAGCAAGCAACAATCAAACAATAGCAAACAATAATAAACAATTATCAAACAATAAGTAATAATAAGAAACCAACAAATCATAGCAAACAAGAATAAGCAACAATAACTAGCATACAAATTTTTGAACATGTAACCAAGAAATCAACCAATAGAAAAATAAAACAACATCAAAAGGTAGCAAGTAAATATAAGTAATAGCAATAAAAAGCAACTTGCAATAACAACAAACAACGATCAATCCATAGCAAACAGAAATAGCAAATAAATAAGCCACAACATCCATACAAACAATGAAATATTTAAAAAAGTCTATACTAGCATGCTCGATAACCATCAAGTATCAAATGCACATGTCAAACCATAAACTCCTATGAGTCTGTTCGACATTTAAAAGGAATAAATGCCTAAGTAGTGTAACCCCTATCATTAATATAATACACAAAAGGCTACCACACTTCTCGGTACGAAAAGGAAAACCTATACGATGCAGAATCACTAAGTCTCAAAACCCTCGAATAAATCTAGCAACCAATGACTCAACTTTCCTTTTATTTCGAACAAAATTCATTCTCTAGAATAGAAAATTATACTAACTAAATCATCGTTAAATGAAGATTTATAATGGCCTGAGTTTGCTCAGGTTCAAACTCACCTCGACCGCACAACGTTAATAAGGATAATATACTAAGTGCACTATGACACTCGTCTAGGAAAGCATCATCTCGTTACTTAGAAGGTTATCCAAATCGCCACAAAACTAGTTGAGAAATCCTTCCTGAACTATACCATGCAATGATAATTATACTACACTAAAATTTTACAATACCAAAAGATCACTCCAAGACGCCCATCCCAAGCCTTCGTTTGCTTGCAAGATTTCTTCGTAAAATTAGGGTCGGTGACGCAGCGGATTAATCAAAACAATCTTCAATCGGTGAAAGTAGCAATCGGTGGATTGGAAGATACTGAAATGCCCGAATTCGTTGATCCGAAGATACCGAACTCTAGATATCCCGAACTCGTTGATCGCGCACGATACCGGGTTCAAAGATCTTCAATTCTTCAAGCGTTGATCAAGTGCACTTGATTCCACGAATCGGCTTCTACAATCGTTGAATCGAGCGTACTCGATTATCCGAAAGAGGAGATAGGAGATTACACTCAACTACTAATTTAGAATGAAAGCACACAGCAATCAAAAGAGAATTTTATTCCAAAAATCAACAACCTTTACAAATGTGACACTCGGCCTATTTATAGGCATTCAATTTTACAACAGAATTTTCATCATCTCCTAAGTCGGTTCCGACCTACCACTCACGACTCAAGACTCACGATTTACGACTTAAGAGTAGACGACTTAAGATCAAAACAGTTAATACAACACAACGCAACGACTTACGACCTAAGTACAGACAACTCAACAAAACTAGTTACAACACCGAGTCAACGTCTTACGACTTATACATGCACGACCCAAAAACATACGACTTATAACAGAACATGCAACAGTAAAATATTCCTTAAGTCGTTGCCGACTTAGCAACTCTTCGCGATCCAACTTAGGTCGTACGCGACCTAAAACAGACGATTTATCACTTCAACTCTTCATCCATCAGCAGCTTCAGAAATCCACGGCTCTGATTAAAGCAGCTTTGGAATCTACGGCTCTGGTCTTCAGCGACTTAACTCCAGACTCGCTAGGTCGTTCACGACCTATCACTTCACCCATTTGCTCTGTTTTCTTATTTCGTAACTCGGTAGGTCGTATACAAGTTAACCTGGTAAGTCGTTCCAGCGACCTATCTTCCAACTCGTTAGGTCGTATACGAGCTAGAAACATGCTAGGTCGTTACAGTATCTCGTTAACTCGCCCATTCCCACTAGGTCGTTGCCGATCTTCACTACCACTAGGTCGTTGCCGATCTTCACTAAGTCCTTGGGACGACTTAAAGCCTTTGTTAGGTCGGTTGTGACCTAGAACTTCATTTTCCCACCATTTCTCACCAAATCTTAACTCGGTGGCTTCCTTCTTAGGTCGGTCTCGACCTATCAACATGTTAGGTCGTACACGACCTATGACTTCTTCATTCTGGGCTGCATCATCCTCCCCAGGTTAAGAAAAATTCGTCCTCGAATTTGTACTTTCTGCATCCACAACAAACTTGTCTCCATGATATGGTATGATATGCTTAACATTGAATACGTCCGACGTATACACATCATCTGGCAGCTTCAATTTTATAAGCATTTTCATTAATTCGTTTTACGACTTCCACAGGACCAATTTTTCTGGCTTTTAACTTGTTATAAGCGCCCACTGGAAAATGATCCTTTGTTAACACTGCATAAACTAAATCACCTTCGTTAAATTCAACATTCCTTCGTTTCAAATCTGCAGATTGTTTATACTTCTCATTTGCTTTCTCCAATCGTTCTTGAACGATCTTATGACATTCCGTCAGCCCTTCAACAAAATCAGCAGCTTTCTTAATTGTCCCCTTTGAGTGTGGTATTACCGTTAAATCCAACGGTCCTTTCGGTAAGCTTGAATATACTATCTGAAATGGACTGAACCCAGTACTTCGATTCACAGCATGATTATGAGCAAACTCTGCCTGGCATAACTTCACATCCCAACTCTTCAGATTATCTTGCACAAGACACCTCAATAAGTTTCCCAACGATCTGTTCACAACCTCGGTCTGTCCATCCGTTTGCGGATGATAAGCACTACTAAATTTCAGCTTCGTTCCCACCATTTTCCACAGACTCAACCAAAAGTGACTCAGAAATCGAGTATCTCTATCCGACACAATAGATTCTGGCAATCCATGAAGTCGATAGATCTCCTTGAAAAACAATTGAGCAACATGAACAGCATCCGCCGTCTTCTTACAAGCAATAAAATGTGCCATCTTGGAAAATCTGTCCACCACAACGAATATAGAATCATTCCCCCTTTGAGTTCTAGGCAAACCCAAAACAAAATCCATACTGATATCCACCCATGGTTTTACAGGCATGGGTAACGGCATATATAAACCAGCATTAGTCGCTGTTCCCTTAGAAACTTGGCAAACATGACATCTCTCCACAAACCTTCCCACTTCTTTCCTCATTGATGGCCAAAAGTAAGACTGTGAAATCAACTGTAAGGTACGGTCTCTTCCAACATGTCCTTCTTCATGTAACTCCTTGATAATCTTCATTCTCAAACTACCCTCCGGTATGCACAATCGATTTCCTTTAAAAAGAAAACCATCAACCATCATAAACTCATCAGTCTGCCCTTCATTGTCATTTTCAACAAATTTCTTAAAATAAGAGTCTTCTGCAATCTGCTCCGGCAATAATTCAAAACCAGTCACTTCAACCTTCATTGTTGTCAACAAATGACTCCTCCTACTCAAAGCATCAGCCACACGATTCGTCACCCCTGACTTGTGTTTAACAACAAAAGTAAACTGTTGCAGATATGCAATCCACGATGCATGTCTTGCTGAAATCTTGTCTTGCCCTTGCAAATGCTTCAATGCTTCATGATCAGTATACAGAACAAACTCTTTCTGAAATAGATAATGTCTCCAATGTTTGATAGCTTGCACAACAACATAGAATTCCACATTGTATGTATTGTATCTCATCCTTGCTCCGGATAACTTCTCACTGAAATATGCAATAGGACGTCCACTCTGACTCAACACTCCTCCAATTCCAACCTTGGATGCATCAGTGTGTAGCTCAAACAACAACTGAAAATCAGGCAATACTAGAATTGGCGCAGATGTCAGCAACTTCTTGATCTTCCCAAAAGCATCCCCTGCTTCCTCTGTCCATGCAAATTGTTTACCCTTCATACAATCAGTCACAGGCGCCATCACACTACTAAAGTGTGGAATAAATCTTCGATAAAATGAAGCCAACCCATGAAAACTACGAACTTCCGTTATCGTCTTGGGTTGCGGCCAATCTCTGATAGCTTCAACTTTACTTTGGTCAACCTGTATTCCCCTTTTCGACACAACATACCCCAGAAATAAAACGCTATGCGTCATGAACACGCATTTCTTCGTTGCAGCATAAAATTGTTCTTGTCTTAGTACCATCAGCACTTCTCTCAGATGATTCAAATGTTCTTCTGGACTCCCACTGTAAATCAGAATATCATCGAAATACACCACCACAAACTTCCCAATGAATGGTCGAAAAATCTGATTCATCACCCTCATGAAAGTACTCGGTGCATTTGATAAGCCAAATGGCATGACCAACCATTCGTATAGACCCTCCCTGGTTTTAAAAGCAGTCTTCCACTCATCACCTGGTCTGATTCGAATTTGATGATATCCGCTCTTCAAGTCAATCTTAGAAAAGATTACGGCCCCACTGATTTGATCCAATAAATCATCAAGCCTCGGCATCGGAAATCTGTATCTAACTGTGATCTTATTCAATGCTCTGCTATCTGTGCACATCCTCCACGTCCCATCCCTTTTGGGTACCAATAGAGCTGGTACAGCACAAGGACTTAAACTCTCCTACACACGCCCCTGTTCAAGCAATTCTTCCACTTGCCTTCGCAATTCTTCATGTTCCTTCGGACTCATTCGGTAATGTGGTCTGTGTGGCAATACTGCTCCCGGAACAAGATCTATCTGATGTTGAATATCCCTCAACGGTGGCAACTCCGTTGGTAATTCTTCTGGAAATACATCGTCAAATTCTTTCAAAACTGATTTTACTTCTTCTGGCACTTCCACCACTTCATGACTCTCTCGTCCAATCAATAAGAATACTTCAGGCTCGTCCTCTACTTCCTTCACAAACTCCTTCAAAGATAACAAAGTTTTGAGCTCTTCAATCTCTTCTGACTTACTTTCTCCCTGTTGTCTTTTCTTTGGAACTAAGATAATCTTCGTGCCTTCAAACATAAAACTATAACTATTGGTCCGACCGTCATGTTGTACTGCTCGATCATACTGCCATGGTCTTCCCAAAAGTAAGTGACAAACATCCATCTCTACCACATCACACCAGATCTCGTCTTTGTATTTCTTTCCAATAGAGAATGGAACACGAACTCGTTTATCCACTTTCACTTCTCCTCCTTTTCTCAACCATGCTAACTTGTATGGATTCAGATGCTTCTCTGTCTTTGACTTCAACTTTGTTACAGCCTCGGTGGAAATGATATTGTCACAGCTTCCGGCATCAATCACAAATTTACACACCTTTCCCAATATAGTACATGTCGACTGAAAGATATTACTCCTCAACCAACTAGCCTCTTCCTGCTTCGGTGTCAAACATGACCTTCTCAGCATTAGATTACAACCTTCATCTCCTGACGCAATATCCTGCTCATCCTCCTCAACTGGACTAGAACACTCTCCATCAACATCCTCATCTTCAACTTCTACAATCATGGTTCTCTTCTTTGGCTTTGGACACTCGTTGCTTTTATGACCCAATTCCTGGCAATTATAACATTTGAAACCATTGTTAACCTTTGCCTTCTCAGCCTCCTTCACCACTGGTCTACTGGTAGGTTTAGAAACATTAGAACTCCCAATAACACCCTTCACTTGATTGTTGGAATTAGTAAACACACCTCCTCCTCGTCTACCCTGGTTCTCCCAAGCCAACGCTTTCTGATGTGCTTCCGCTACAGATCTTGGATCGAACATATTAACCATATCATAAATCTGCATTCTCAATCCCCCAATGAATCTAGATGTCAGCTGCTCTTCCGTCTCCATAATATCATTCCTCGCAATAAGCTGATAAAACTCATCCGCATAATCATTAACAGTCTTCGTGCCCTGCCTCAAATTCTGCAAACGTTGATACATCAAAGATTGATAATTGTAAGGTAAGAACGTTGCTTTCATCAATTTCTTCATCTTCTCCCAAGATTCAACTTTTGACTTCCCCATTCGTTCACGTGTAATCTTGGTTTGCTGCCACCATGCCAAAGCTCTACCCCTCAACCTCGTAGCAACCAACTTCACTCTACGATGTTCTGGAACTTCTTTGAAGTCAAAAATCTCTTCAACATTAGCCACCCAATCTAGAAACTCCTCCGCTTGCATACCACCTCTGAATTCAGGAATTTCTGTCTTCATTCCCGACTCCCACTTGTGATCATACTCATAGTAATTTCTTCCTTGTCCTTGTCCTTGTCCTCGAACACTACCACCATCATACTCCTCTTCAAAGTCAGATGTATATCGTTGTCTATCTCGTCCACCCACATCTCTACTACCATCACGTCTACCACCATCATCCCTTCTATCTACATTCCTCCGTTCACGATCATTCACGTTCCTCCCACGCCCTTGATCATTTTCAACACTTCTGTCTCGATTGGAATGTGGCGAGACTCTACTACCCCCATGGTTAGATTCAGGTGAAACCCTTCTCCGATTTTGATTCATCTCCGTCATAAGCCTCTCTAACCGACCAATTCCTTCGTTAAGCTTTTCACTAAAGTTTTCATTGATTCTTTGATCCATCTCATCGGCCTCTTCTCTTCGATACAAAGCTTCAACGTTTTGATATCGATTGGCTCTCCTTGGTGGCATGATTGAAATCTTCACAAAATTTTCAAATTCAAACACAATTTGAACTTTGATCCAAAATGAAACGGATCGAAAACTTCCACTTTGTTGCAAATCGCGATGAACACGATGGACAAAGTTTCGGCCTCCCACTCAAATCCGATCAAACAACTTCAATACAAAGTCGAACACTTCAACTTGATCACGGCTCAACACTTCAAGCTCGGCTCCAAGACTCGATCTAACTATGATTGGTTAGAACAGGCTCTGATACCAAAACTGACGCAGCGGATTAATCAAAACAATCTTCAATCGGTGAAAGTAGCAATCAGTGGATTGGAAGATACTGAAATGCCCGAATTCGTTGATCCGAAGATACCAAACTCTAGCTATCCCGAACTCGTTGATCGCGCATGATACTGGGTTCAAAGATCTTCAATTCTTCAAGCGTTGATCAAGCGCACTTGATTCCGCGAATCGGCTTCTACAATCGTTGAATCGAGCGCACTCGATTATCCAAAAGAGGAGATAGGAGATTACACTCAACTACCAATTTAGAATGAAAGCACACAGCAATCAAAAGAGAATTTTATTCCAAAAATCAACAACCTTTACAAATGTGACACTCGGCCTATTTATAGGCGTTCAATTTTACAACAGAAATTTCATCATCTCCTAAGTCGGTTCCGACCTACAACTCACGACTCAAGACTCACGACTTACGACTTAAGAGTAGACAACTTAAGATCAAAACAGTTAATACAACACAACGCAACGACTTACGGCCTAAGTACAGACAACTCAACAAAACTAGTTACAACACCGAGTCAACGTCTTACGACTTATACATGCACGACCCAAAAACATACGACTTATAACAGAACATGCAACAGTAAAATATTCCTTAAGTCGTTGCCGACTTAGCAACTCTTCGCGATCCAACTTAGGTCGTACGCGACCTAAAACAGACGATTTATCACTTCAACTCTTCATCCATCAGCAGCTTCAGAAATCCACGGCTCTGATTAAAGCAGCTTTGGAATCTACGGCTCTGGTCTTCAGCGACTTAACTCCAGACTCGCTAGGTCGTTCACGACCTATCACTTCACCCATTTGCTCTGTTTTCTTATTTCGTAACTCGGTAGGTCGTATACAAGTTAACCTGGTAAGTCGTTCCAACGACCTATCTTCCAACTCGTTAGGTCGTATACGAGCTAGAAACATGCTAGGTCGTTACAGTATCTCGTTAACTCGCCCATTCCCACTAGGTCGTTGCCGATCTTCACTACCACTAGGTCGTTGCCGATCTTCACTAAGTCCTTGGGACGACTTAAAGCCTTTGTTAGGTCGGTTGTGACCTAGAACTTCATTTTCCCACCATTTCTCACCAAATCTTAACTCGGTGGCTTCCTTCTTAGGTCGGTCTCGACCTATCAACATGTTAGGTCGTACACGACCTATGACTTCTTCATTCTGGGCTGCATCCGTCAGTCACCTGACTCCATCCATGCAAACTTCGATATGGTTTCCTGATCTTACTACTGAAATCTCCTTGTAGGACTAAGGTGGTGCTTTGGAAAATCTCTCAGTCATCCCAAGAATCCAACTCAAGTGCTTGTCTATTAGAATCAAGTGAAAAAAACCCTTTCTTCACTAGTGCAAATCACCAAAAAATCAACTTTCGAACTATAGGTTAAGGATTGGCACGTGAATGGACTAATCTTTAGAAAATGTCCCTTTCGACACATGGAATCATTCTCAGCACCTGAGGTTTACTGACACAAAGAAAACCAGTTATGACACGGATGACTCTAGGTAAACGCCTATAAGTCATCCGCTTGGCTTTGTTCATTACTGGGCATTCACCGAACCCTACCTGGATATAAGTCCAAGTCACACTTCATCGACCAAACCTACTTAACTTGAAAGCTCATGCATAAAGTTCAAATGGTAAAATTCCGATCGCTTCACATAAGTTTTCCAACTAAGGTGACTCATACAAGGTTTATCTCTACCAAAGAATTTACCTATAATAGAAGTGTCAAGTTTAGCCAGTCTATCGAGTATCTAGCAACAGATAAAATATACCACTCGAGTATCGGAAGGAACAGAAGCGAGTTCCCAAAAATAGAGCATACCTCACTACATAAGCCCCTTTTTATTTCCCTGAGCCATAGGCTTGCTAGGACCTAGTAATGCCTGGGAGGCATAAGTCTTCATCACTTACTCATCCTTCAAAAACGTAATATAGTCCTTCTTTAAGTGATCAAGCCGTCATAATTGACGCACTTACGCTTCACTTTAGCTGGATGACATTTCATAGCGAAATGCCTCCCATATGCCATAGGAGTGACATACTAGGCCAACTTTTCTTTTTCAAACAAGCTCGATCTTTCTTGTATCATGATCATTTTGCCTCGGTTAGAGTTTCGGTTGCTTTCCACTTTCATTGCCTTAATGGTACCTTATGGCATTCTCACTAAGAAGAACCATCCTAACGAGATATTCAAAAGTGGACCCTACCAGGGATAAGGCTAAGCAATGAACCCCCAACCAATGCTTAAGACCCAAGGCAAATCTCTTTTCCTACAACAACGAAATACCGACCACCTCAAACTCTGAAAACAAAAGGTTGAGTTGGTCAACACTCCTTCACTGATAAGCTGTCACGCTCAGGATGTATGTAATACCCAAGCTACTGCTCTTCTCGATATCAAAAATGAAATGAGAACTTAAAGCGATGCCTGAATAAATTCTGAATCACAGGTTTGCTTATCGACACAAAAACATTGCATCACACCCAGCTGAGTCTCCCTTTCCCAAATGCCGAGTAGTACTCTTCCAAACGAGAACATTCCCTAGACCTATAACAATGGAAGCCTTCTTATGCGTGTGTCTAGGACCGTGCTTCTGCAACAGCCCGAGGACTAAGATATGGCCTCCCTCTAAGGCTAAAGAAATTCCAGCACGGCTTCGAAGAGTCTAGAGCTGGTGGAGCTAGAAATACTGATGCCTAAAGGGCCACATCACTTCTGGCGCTAACCGCAATTTGATGGAAATGTTCACGGGGATGGAACATCTTTTGCAGTAGCTAAATAGTCTCTAAACTAATCAGGTATCTCAAACTGCCTATCCAAAGTTGCTCATTCACTCCGTCTGCTCATACAGGTTGCCTAGCAAAGATACCTTAGCAACTAGCGGTAGAAACAAATCAAATCCAGAAGACAAGTGGTGTATACAATATTATACAGTAGAAAAATACAAGTACGCTCTCTCAACGCATCTCCTTTGACCAGATTGATTAACTAAAACTGGTCCATTTAGTTTAAGTGTTGAGCCTAAGCTCCGATACCAACTGTAACAACCCGCCATTCGGGAATACCTAGGAAGACGGATCGTTGGGGTAAAATTAAAGTAAAAAACTAAACCAAGACGTTGATAAGATCTCCAAACGGAATGATAATATATAATATACTGAATATACATGAACATACAGAATAACAATACATAAGAGACCACACTAGCGGAAGAAACTGATAAATAAGTATAAGTATAGAAAGTCAGAATACATCAACTCCAAAAATAAACACGAAGTTCTAAATAAATATATGATACAATAGTCTCATATACAAATAATAGGTCTATTATATACTACTAAAATATTAAGTATATATATATCTCTAAATGTCAATGCTACACCTCCAAAATGCTCCAGCTGCATCCTGCTAGTGTATCCCCAAAGAACCTGACTCCCGAGCTACTTAATCGAGTAAACCGAGAGTTGTCATGACATAAGTAGATAAAGTCAAAACGCGGGTCAGACATAAACACTGGTGTAAGGGGAACTATCTCAAAATACTGTATATTAAAACTATATACAAATCGACAGGAACAACTAAATCACAACCGGCCCTCTCCACAAACTGGCTCAAGGGTAAGCCATACTGCTTATAAACAAGTACAGTAAACCCATCTCAAAATAGGGGATCATACATAACTTGCTTTTCTTCTGTAATCAACGAGTCAGCACAACTGATATAATGCGACTGAAACAAAAATATCATACTATAATAAAAGTAACCCAACATCCAAAAGTAGGGTGATCATAATATTGGTCTATCACGAAGTATGCAATGATAATAAATGTAACAACAATGATAATAGCCAATTAATAACACACACAACATAATAATGGAAGAAAACTAAGGAATACAAACCAATATCCGTTGTTACCAACGGGTGGAGTCAACAATGGACACTTATCGCGATCCAACAATTCTTTTCTAAGGTTCAAGCACATAGCCCAGTGTAGGTCTTATCGTACCTCTAAAGCAAGCTTTAGTGATATGTGACCTACTCTATAAGCCACACTGTACCCTCTACATTGAGCTTTGATGACATCTTCCCACTTACTCGTGAATGATTGTCATCCTATATGAACAACAACGTACCCTCTACATTGAGCTTTGGCGTCATCTAGTTCACTAGTGGATGATCATCATCATATGTGAACCATACCTTACCCTCTGAAGCAGGCTTTGGTGACATCCAGTTCACTCGTAGATTTCTTAAGAACTTATGTACTCCTTTATCAAAAAGAGAACGATACTCGTGCCTTGTTTAATACGCCATCGGGGCCACAAAGGAACACTGATACCATATAGGTATATATATATCGAAATATAACGTAACGTAATTAAATATGTCTATCACAAACGAAGACTAATATCTCACCATCGTCCATCTATACGGATGGTCTTTGCCCAAAGGTCGACAATATACATAACCACTAATATAAGGTTAGTACGACGTATGATCAATAGTAGAAGATCAATATGACATACTATCATTAATATAAGACTGATACAATGTATGACACTAATAGGGGACCGATATAATTTATATAACTATACGTACCCGAGGTGAACCCCCTAAGATACAATTTCATTCTTCGATTGTACACGCACAGCTCCAGTTGCCACGGCCTAAAAACCCACCGGACAACTCTAACAAAAATATCATACTAACTCGAACCGCATTCCAATGGCCTCAATATCATAATACTCCTCTAGTATACTCTCCTGGTCTACCTTAAAGTCTACGGTTTTGGAATACGTGTCGAGATGGGTCCCACGTGGACCTCAAAATCAAAGTACTTCAAAACCTACCAAAATTTCATAAGTTGTAGCCCTTGAAAAATGATGAATAATGGTCTAAACCTCACCTCAATCCAACTTCGTATGCAAAAGTTATTGCGTATTGAAGTTGAATAATACATAGCAAGTCAATCGACTGAAGGGTTCCATTCAGTCGACTGAACTAGGGTAGAGATGAATTGTTTCCTCCTAACCAGTCGATTGAATGGACCCATTCATTTGACTAGACTGACAAGTTCGAGGCAATGAGCCTGGGCAGGGAGTAGATTCCCCGAAAGAACGCCGATTCGCGTGCAGTTTCCTCCGACGCTTCGCCCGATGAGTTGCCTTGCTTCCAAAGCCTGCTTCTATCCCATCGGACTTGTACCGTGTTCCATTTGTTGATGTTTTGGAAGTGGATTACATAAGTATTCGAAAACTAGTTTCGACAACAAAATCCACTCTTTGCACGAGTAGAGTTCAAAGGGTGATTTTAGCGACCGACTTCCACTAACATGCCAAAAAGACATACCCAACCTGTATGCCTTATACGTGTGTCGGTGCACTCTTCATGCATGCTTATGCGCACATACTCATGCAAACACACAACAAATACACAAATCACATATTCATTAACCCTCTAATCACTTTAGCAATAAGTGTAGAGTTCAAAACTAACTAAATTAGCTTACTAACTATTTTCAAAACCATTTCAAATAGTCTATTTATTATTAGCTAATGGCATGCACTCAATTATCACATGAAATTGGTCTCTAATCTATCAAAATATTACCCAAAACCAATTACTTAACCCATAATCAAAATTGGGGCTTACTAACTTTTCAAAGCATGTCGATTAAGGGTTCAAATAATTTATTAGCTAAGGGAAACATGTTTATAACATTAATACAAGTCTAAATCATAAAATAGAATTCTCCAAATCAATATATATATATATATCATAATCATAAATAAACAATTCTATGAAGTATAACAAGTAAATTAAGTAGAAGAATCATCTCATTGACCTTATTTAAACCCAAGCCAAGCTCTAATCACCAAGACAAAGCTCCAATCACACAAACTCCAAATCTTAGCTCCCTTGAAATCTTGGATGAAGCTCTAAACTTCGAATCAAGCTTATTACTTAATAGGTTATTTGAGGAATTAGATGAGAAGAATTATAGTGATTTTTTTGGGGATTTATAGGAATTTATATTAGCTTGGATTAGTGGATCTAGGTTTAGGCTTAAGGAGATAATATGAGAGTGATTAAGAAAAATGGAAATGAAACGAAACGTTGGAAATGAAGTGGAAGAAGAGTTAGCTCCATATAAGCTAACTTATGGGCAAGTAATAGGCTTAGCCCAAATCCACCTTTCTTTCTTTCTTAGGAGTCACTATTCATCTACGAAATTCATCGACTCCAAACATAGTCAAGTCTATACTTATTTACTCGCATCGAAAAAGCAAACTCAACCACGGGTGTATCAAGTCCTAATTCGCTCATTTGTAAAAATCGAGTATAAGAGTCATTCTGTTGCTTAACGATTAAATATTGAAATTAACAATTAAATATTCGATCGTTAAAATTGCGTGGTGTTACAATACCATAAATTGCTCTTCTCCTGTAATCAACGAGTCAGCAAAACTAATATATTGTAACTGAAAATGTAAATACATATACTATGATAAAAGTAACCCAACCTTCAAATGTTGGGTGATCATAATATAAGTCTATCGTGAAGAACAAAATATAGTGAAAGCAGCAATAACAACAACAACTAACTAATAATACGCACAATATAACAATGAAATATAGCTATGGATTACAAATCAATACCCGTCATTGCTGACTGGTGGAGTCAACAATGGACACTTATCGCGATACAACAATTCCAGATAAATAGGGCCAGTACACTAACTACTCGGGCACGTGTCGTGATTTAGATATAAAAAGAGTCAGCACACTAACGTACCCACACATCTATCTCGATTGTATAATAAATAGAGCCAGCACACTAATGTACCCAGACGTCTATCATGATCTTATAATAGGTTGAGTCAGCATACTAACATACCCAAGCATCTACAATGATCCTTTAATAAATAGAGCCAGGTACGTGTATTAGGATCTTGTAATAAATAGGGTCAACACACAAACGTACCCAAATACCTATCTTGATCGTATAATAAATAGAGCCAGCACACTAACGTATCTTGACGTCTATCATGACCTTATAATAGGTAGAGTCAGCACGCTGACATACCCAGGCATCTACCATGATCCCATAACAAATAGAGATAGCACACTAACATACCTAGATGTCTATCAAGATCTTATAATATATAAGGCCAATGTCGTGCATGGTCACAAATGTAATACCGATACAATTTATCAGACTATATAAATTTTGGGGTCAATCCCCAAAGATTGCATTACAAATGGAACGCATGACCTCAATATCATAATACTTCTTTGGTATACCCTTCCGGTCTACCTTAAAATCTACGGTTTTGGAATACGTGTCGGAGTAGGTCCCACGTGGACCTCAAAATCAAAGTATTCTAAAACCTACCAAATCTTCATAGGTTGTACCTCTCGGAAAATGGTGAACAATGGTCTAAACTTCACCTCAATCTGACTTCATATGCGAAAGTTATCGCATTTTGAAGTTGCACAATACACAATAGGTCAATCGACTGAAGGGTTCCATTCAGTCGATTAAACCAGGACAGAGATGAATTGACCAGTCGACTGAATGGACCTATTCAGTCGACTGAACTAACAAATTGAACCGACATGTTCCAAGCAATGAGCTTAGGTAGGGAGTAGATTCCCCGAACGAACACCGATTCGTGTGCGTTTCCTAGGACGCTTCACCCGATGTGTCGCCCCGCATTCAGAGTTCGTTGGGCTCACGAACTATTTCATAATTAGGAATTAAGGTCTCAAATCATTACTGAGTGAATATAAAGATGTTTGAGGCATAACCATAAGCCTAATTACGTTACTAACATTCTCCAAATCATTACATATCATTTCATAATCACCAATTAACAAATATATGAAGTATAACATGTAAATTAATAAGAGAATCATCCCACTCACCTTAATTAAACCCAAGCCAAGCTCTAAGCACCAAAAATCCAAATCCAAGCTTACTTTAAATTTGGAATCTCCCTACAAACTCCACTTCATGCTAAGCCCTTTGCGGGATTTTATATAAGATGAGTAGAGAGGAATTACGGTTATTTTTTTCATGAATTTAGGAATTTTATTTTGGCTTGGATTTGCTTGTTAAAGAAATGGGATTAAGAGGGTAATTAGGAGAAGATTAGAGGAGGAAGAAAATGAATGTGAATGAGAGAATGAAATGACAGTGGGAAGAGATTAGCGACTTAAAGGCTAACTTATGGGCTAAGCCCAAATTCATTCCTTTCTCCAAAAATCACTATTCACTTCAAAAACTTATCGTATCCAAACATAGTTAGGTTTATACCCATTTTACTCGCATCAAAAAAACGAATTCAACCATGGTAAATCGAGTCCTAATTCGCTTTATTGTAACAAACAATTATAAGAGGCGTTCTCCTCTTCTTAAAAGAATTTTATCCCTAAAATTCCTATGAGTACGAGAAAGTAACAAAACTGATCAAATTTCCCATATCTAAGTTTCGGAAAATTCTAACATTCTTATAGCACTATGGAACCCCCAAATTAGAATGCATCACACATTAAGAAATATGTAATAGCCTGAATCATTCCACATTCCCAAAAATTCCTACCTCTCTCAAGAAAGCTTCTCGCTATCTAAATGCCAATCAAAGCAAATATGCATTTAAATAGCTATACATCAGCTATCAAGTACCTAATTGCATTATACAAAGAGGATTGTGCACTAATGCAGAATTCAAACATGTATAACCTCAATGTAGTAACCGATACTACTATAGTCATATGTGAAAATCAATTGGAGAGTAAGCTCAAGTGAGTCAGAACCAAAATATACCTCGGACTCCAAGTCACATTCAAAGGCAGTGGACTCGTATAGATCTCATCTTGACCCCATAGTGGGCATGGATGATATGCGATTTATTTTTGATTGCCATCGCAATCACTCTCTGAATCTTATTTTAAATTATGAAATTATAACTACTATACAAGAAATCAACAAAAATTAAATCAGCGAACATCAAAGTCAAACAACAACAAACAAGATCAAACAGTAGCAACTAGCAATTGCAAGAAACAAACAATAGTGAAAAACGACAATAGCAAGCAATAAACAATAGAAAGCAACAAACAATAGCAAACAACAAATAATAGCAAGCAACAAGCAATAGAAAGAAAAAAACAATAGCAAGAAACAAACAATGGAAAATAACAAAGAATAGTAAGCAATAAATAATAGCAAGCATACAACAATAGCAAGCATACAAAACATTGAAATATTTAAAGAGTCTATACCAACATGCTCGGTGACCATTAAGACTCAAAGACACATGTTAAACCATAAACTCCAATGAGTCACTCGACATTCAGGAGGAATAATCGCTGTAGTGGAGTAACCCCTTTCGTGAATACAATACATGAAAGACTATTACACCTCACATTGTGAAAAAGAAAACCTATACGATATGCAGGATCACCGAGTCTCAAAACTCTCGAATAGATCCATCAATCAATGCCTCGACTTTCTTTTCTTTTGAACAAGACTCATTCTCAAGGAGAGAAAATTATACCAATTAAATCATCATTAAATGAAGATTCACAATTTCCTAGGTTTGCTTGGGTTCAAACCCACATCAACTGCACAATATTAATAAGGATAATATACTAAGTGCACCACAATGCTCACCTAGACAAGCATCATCTCGTCACTTAGAAGATTATCCGAATAGCCATAAAACTAGTCGAGAAATCCTTCCCCGAACTATCCCATGCAATAATTAATATACTACACTAAAATTTTACAATAACTAAAGATCATTTCAAATGACACGACGACCATTCCAACCCTTCGTTTGCTCACAAATTTTGATTAAGTTAGGGTCGGCCACTTGACTTCCTCCATGCGAACTCTGATTCAGTTCCTTGATCTTACTACTGAAATTTCCTAGCACGACTAAGGCCGTATTTTGGAAATCTCTCGGTCATCTCAAGAATCCGACTCAAGTGCTCGTCTATCAGAATCAAGTGGAAAACCCTTCCCCAGCTGGTGCAAATCATTTACAAACTCTACGCTTAAACCATATATTCAAAACTACCATGTGAATGGGCTAATCTTTAGAAATATGTTCCTTTCAGTACATGGGATTACTCCCATCACCTGAGGTTTACCGACACAAAGAAAAGCAATTATGACAAGGACGACTCTAGGCAAACGCCTATAAGTCAGCTACTTGGTATTTGCTCATTATTGGGCATCCATTGAACCTTACTTGGACATAAATCCAAGTCACACTTCATCGACCGAACCCACTCAACTTGAAAGCTTGTGCATCAACTTCGAATGGTAGCATTTTCGGTCGCTTCACCTCGGTTTTGCAACTAAGGTGACCCATACAAGGTTTATCCCTATTGAAGAATTCATCTACTATGAAAGTGTCAACTTTATCTTATCTACCGAGTAGCTAGCAACATATAAAATATACTGCTCAAGTTTTAGAAGGAACATAAGTGAGTTTCCAAAAAAAATAGACATAAGCTCCTACCGATTTTCCAGAGCCGTAAACCTACTAGGACTCGGTAATGCCTGAAAGGCACAAGTCATCATCACTTACTTACCCTTAGGAAATGTAGGATAGTCCTTCTTTAAGTCATCGAGTCGATCGCAATTGAAGCAATTATGCTTCACTTCAGCTGGATGACATTTCATAGCGAAATGCCTCCTATATGCCACAGGAGTGACACACTAGGCCAGCTTTTCTTTTTCGAACAAGCTTAATCTTCCTTGTACCATGGTCGTTTTGCCTCAGTTGGAGTTTTGCTTACTTTCTACTTTTTACCTCAATGGTGTCTCATGGGTGTTCTCACGAAGGAGAAACATCCTAATAAGGTATTCAAAAGTGGACCCTAATAGGGATAAGGCTAAGCAATAAACCCCCAACCAATGCTTAAGACCTAAGGCAAATATCTTTTCCTATAAAAATGGAGTACCGACCACCTCAAACTCCAAAAACAAAAGGTAGAGTTGGTCAACGCTCCTTCAGTGACAAGTTATCCTGCATAAAATGAATGGAATGCTTCAAGCTATAGCCTCTTCTCCATCTCAGAAATGAATTGAGAACTTAAAGCGACGCCTGAATAAACTCTGAATCATAGGTCTACTTATCAGCCATACAAGCATTGCATCCTACCCAGCCAAAGTCTCCCTTCTCAAAATGCTGAGAAATAATCTTCCTTAAAATAACATTCCCTAGATTTGTATCGATAGAATCCTTCTCATGCATGTGTCCAAGACCATGCCTCAGCAACAGCCTTAGGACTTAGATATGGCTCCCCTCCAAGGTTGAGGAAATTCTGACACTGCTTCGAAGAGTCTAGAGTTGGTGGAGCTAGAAATACTAATGCCCCAAGGGCCACACCACTTCTAGTGCTAACTACAATTTGATAGAAATGTTCACGGACGGCGGAACATCTTTTGCGGTAGCTAAATAGTTTCCGAACTAATCAGGCATCACCAGCTGCCTACCTGAAGCGCTCACGCACTCCGTCTACTCATATGGGTAGCCTGACAGAGATACTTTAGCAACTAGCGGTAGAAATAAATCAAGTCCAGAAGACAAGTGGTTTATACAATATAATATAGTGGAAAAATACAAGTATGCTCTCTTAACATATCTCCTTTGACCAGATTAATTAACTCAAATTGGTCTACTTGGTTCGATGTTGAGCCTAAGCTCTGATACCAAATGTAACAACCCACTGTTCTAGAATATCGAGAAAGATAGATCGTTGGGGCAAAGTTTAAGCAAAAGACTAAACTAAGACATTAATAAGATCTCATAAAGGAATGAAAACATATGATATACTGAATATACATGAACGGAATTGAATGACAATATATAAGAGACCACACTAGTGGAAGGAACTTAAAAGTAGGGGATCATGCATAACATGCTCTTCTCATGTAATCAACGAGTCAGCACAGCTAATATAATGTGACTGAAACGTAAATACCATACTATGATAAAAGTAACCCAACATCCAAAAGTAGGGTGATCATAATATAAGTCTATCGTAAAGTACAAAATTATAGTGAAAGCAGTAATAACGCCAACAACCAACTAATAACACACAAAACATAATAATGGAATATAGCTAAGGATTAAAAATCAATACCCGTCATTATTGACGGGTGGAGTCAGCAATGGGCACTTATCGCGATCCAACAATTCCAGATAAACAAGGCCAATACACTAACGTACTCATACATTTGTCACGATTTAGTTATAAATATAGTCAGCACACTAATGTACCCAGACATATATCTCGATCGTATAATAAATAGAGCTAGCACACTAATGTACCTAGATGTCTATCATGATCTTATAATAGGTAAAGTCAACACACTAACATACCCAGGAATCTACCATGACCCCATAATAAATAGAGCCAACACACTAATATACCTAGACGTCTATTAGGATCTTATAATAAATAGGGTTAGCACACTAACGTACCCAGAAACCTATCATGATTGTATAATAAATAGAGTTGGCACACTAACGTATGCATGCATCTATCATGGTCTCATAATAGGTAGAGTCCACAAACTAAAGTACCCATGCATTACCACGATCCCATAATAAATAGAGCCAGTACACTAACATACCCTGACATCTATCAGGATCTTATAATAAATATGGCCAATAATGTAAGGCCAATATTATGCACAGTCACTAATGTAAGACCTACACAATTTATCAGACTATATACATTCCAGGTTCAATCCCCGAAGTTTGCATTACAAATGGAATGCATGACCTCAATATCATAATACTCCTCCACTATACCCTTTCGATCTACCTCAAAATCTACGACTTTGGAATACGTGCTAGGGTGGGTCCCACGTAGGCCTCGAAATCAAAGAACTCTAAAACCTACCAAAACTTCAAAGGTTGCAGATCTTGGAATATGATGAACAATGGTCCAAACCTTACCTCAATCCGACTTCGTATGCGAAAGTTGTCGCATTTTGAAGTTCCACAATACAAAGTAGGTCAATCGACTGAAGGTTTCTATTCAATCGACTGAACCAGGGTAGAGATGAATTGTTTCCTCTCAACTAGTCGACTAAATGGATCTATTCAGTCAACTAAACTGACAGGTTCTAGGTAATGAGCCTGGGCAGGGAGTAGATTCCGTGAACCTGTTAGTCCCTGAGAAGTTGGTTTTGATGACAACAACCTTAGAATAAGATTATAAAATATAAATATTAATAATGTTTAGATATATATGTATATGCAGGATATATATACAGGTACCAAAGAATGAAGACTGTACAATATAGAGATTCAAGAACTGATGAACTCAAGATCAAAGATATCAAGATTCAAGACTCATGAGTATCAAGATTATCAAGAGTTCAAGATTTCAAGATAAGTAATTTAGTTAAGAATTTTGTTAAAACTCCTAGAAAAGCACTGACATCTTAAAATCCATTTTATTCGTGGAATGGAACCCTAAGTAGGATGGAACCTATGAAAAATCTAGTGGAACATTGTTTTATATCCACTAACTTTTATTCAAATGTTTTACAAAATTACATCTTGTTTTCAAAATGATTTCAAAATCTTCCTTTTTAAATCAAAAACATATATCCTGGTTTTAAAATACTTTTAGCCTCAAAATAATCTTTATTTTCAATATCAAATTATCCTTGGTTTTAAACTATCTTTTAATTATAATATATTTAACTTTTAATATTTATACTTAGATTTAAATATAAAATTATAGTAAAATTTTATATATACCAAAATATTATTCTCTATACTTATTTATGTATTTTAACTACAGTTAAGTATATTTATAAAGTTTAAAATAGTTTTAATACAAGATAGAAGTTATCTTCAAAGAAAAACAAATTACCAAAAATAACTTAGGCTTGTCGACAACCCCAAGGACCCCTTGTCGACAAGGTGACAGTTTATTTCAAAAGTTTGAATTTCAAAGGAAGTGTCTATTCGTCGTATCCTTTCACGAATGGACATGGCTATTGTTCTACTATAAATAGGGGCTGTTTTAAACGAATTTATAATCATATTTTCTCTGATTTCACTCCTCTTCTTCTTCCACATTTCTTTATATACATTTTTACCATCACTCTACCGAAATAACCATTGAATCTAACTAGATCATCTCTGGTTTGATTCTCTATCACTATCTCAATAAGATCCCAGTGCTATTCAGAGTTATAGACTTCTTTGTATTCAATCGAGCGAGAAAATGTGTGATTGTAGCCTGGAAAATCAATCAGGTGAACTTGTTGCCCGTAAAATCAAGTATCTCTACCCAGAGGATTGTGAATCTGGAGCGGTGTACCTCGTGGCCTTGAAATCGAGGGTGTAATTGTGAGAATTGATTTTGAAAGGAAATCCGTACTTGTGTTGTGGGACTGGATGTAGGGTAACTCCGAACCAGTATAAAATCCGGTGTGTTCTTTCCTTTATTGCTTTTGCTTTATATCTACATCTGTGTTTGATTCTATGATCATATCTGTGTCTGAATATTGCATACATTTGTGTTCAAATTAATATAAACTCAAAAAGAATTAGTAATTCCTTAAAACACAATTCACCCCCCCTCTAATGTTAATTCTAGCCTTAAGATCCGTAATCCTCATTTCTCATAGAACCGACGTCGATTCGCGTGTCGTTTCCTCCAACGCTTCTCCCGATGTGTCGCCTAGCTCCTGTAGTCTATCTCCATTGCATCAGTCCTCTTCCGAAGTTCATTGGTTGATTATTTGGGAGTGGTTTCTTAAGTAATTGAAAACTGATTTCAATAGGGGAAACCACTCTTTTTCGTATAGAGCTTCCCTGGGATATTTCGACAACCTGGACTCCTCTAACACACCAAATTGGACTCAACCGACTCTCTTGACCCACATGGTGTTTAATCATGTGTTGGTACACCCGCTCGTGCATGTGTATGCAAACACACGTTCGCAAACATGTGAGCTTCATAAGTCGCATTTGGAACTTCACCGGGGAGATTGCTCGGCCCGGTATATTCTCTCGCAACTTAGCGCACGTGATAGTTGCTATGGCTATGTGAAATGCCCGCCATGGATTTGTAATCAATAACATTCCTATATAATTAAATAATTGCAAACGTATAGAAACAATCAAACACACAATTCTAACTACAATACACACATCGTTTTGATCGTTCGCATATATTTAAATAAGTAAACCATTTATCACTTAAATCAAATCTTACTTCTATTTACTAATTCCATTCAATAAAAGTAAAACATCATTTTTTTTAAATCTCATACTGTTTTATAAAATACATTACTCGCTTATAAATTCACTTAAGCCTTTGAAATACTAAATCTCTTCATATCTAATTAAGTATTCCTTTCGTAAACATTTTATAAAATCATATAACCATGTTATAAAATATGTTCCTCATATTATTTTATAAAACTTAACACTCTATATAAAATAGCACTTTCACACTATTTTATAAAATCACTTATCTTATAAACATCACTTTTCATTATTTATAAAACCACTTATTTCATAAAACATCACTTTTATTTTTAAAATCATTTCATTTCATCAATAATATATATAAATAATTCATTCAATTATAAAAATCATTTCTTAGTTTAAATAATATTTATAAGTACTAATTAAGTTTCATTAATCACTCAATTAGCTTCTAACCTTTGTAAAACAATTTAAATTAGTTTTATTATTTCTAATCAATGATATGCCCTTAATTATATCATGTAATTAGCCTCTATTAAATCACAACATCACCTAAAATCAATCTCTTAACCCATAATCAAAATTTGGGCTTACTAACTATTTCATAATTAGAAATGAAGGTCCCAAATCAATAATGAGTGAATATAAATATGTTTAAGGCATATACATAAACCTAATTACATTACTAACATTTTCCAAATCATTCCATATCACTTCATAATCACTAATTAACAAATATATGAAGTATAACATGTAAATTAATAAGAGAATCATCCCACTCACCTTAATTAAACCCAAGCCAAGCTCTAATCACCACAAATCCAAATCCATGTTTACTTTAAATTTTGGATCTCCCTCCAAACTCCACTTCATGCTAATCCCTTTGCGGGATTTTGTAGAAAATGAGTGGAGAGTAATTATGGTTATTTCTTCATGAATTTAGGAATTTTATTTTGTCTTGGATTTTCTTACTAAAGAAAGAGAATTAAGAGGGTAATTAGGAGAAGATTAGAGGAGGAAGAAAATGAATGTGAATGAGAGAATGAAATGAAAGTGGGAAGAGATTACCCACTTATAGGCTAACTTATGGGTTAAGCCGAAATTCATTCCTTTCTCCAAAAATCACTCTTCACTCAAAAAACTCGCCGCGTCAAGTTTATACCCATTTTACTCGTGTCGAAAAAGCAAACTCAACCACGGGTATATCAAGTCCTAATTCGCTCATTTGTAAAAATCGAGTATAATAGGCATTCTGTTACTTACCGATTAAATTTAAATGAATCATTTAAATGTTCGATCGTTAAAAATGTGGCGTGCTACATAAACAGTCTTGGTACAAAGCAATAAACATGTGTAGTTCTCGAGGATAGAACAATACACAATATAAAATAAATCATAGAGAACACTGAGTCATTAACGAGCAATAACATATAATAATAAATATAGAGAAGTTTGAGTGGGTTTATAAAAAGTCAAATGCCCATTATCATCAAAATATACATAACATATTCCATATATACATCTCAGCAACACATGGACACATGTAGATACAAATATACCAACTATATACAAGTACTTTATCCTCCATCTATGCCCAACATCAACAAACTAGTCAACTCGTCCCTGAACCTGAAATGTCTCGGACTGACCCAAGTATTATATAAATAATAAACAAATCATACATGTCAAGATTCAATTGTGAAGATATAAATGATATCCCAAGGTATAACATATACACAGCGCAATAAAGAAATCCAATCATCAAAGGAATAATCAAACATCCACAACACATCGAACAACATCCATAACACATCGAACATCAAAACATCCATAATGTAGGATCGATTTCACCCTAGAGGGGGGTGAATAGGGTGATACTAATAATAATAGAAATTAATGCGGAAATATATATATAATAATTGCAGCACATACAATAGCAGAATAATAAAAGCAAAAATAGAACAACATAGATTTACCCAGCTTCGGCAAAACCCTGCCTACGTACTGCCCCCAAGGTTTCTACTGGAAATTAAGAAGTCAGACACTTACATACGTAAACTTATGACACCCGCTAATGACTAACCTAACTCTAAGCTCAAAACCCTGGCACAACTCAACCACTGAGTTGCGAATTCTCGAACTACACCACCGTAGTTCGTAACTAGTTAAACTAGAGTTTGACTAAAATAATAAACAAAAAATACTAATAAATACAAAACCCTAAATCACTCTTTTGCCCAACTAAATAATAAAATAAAAAGTGCGGCCCAATTGAAAAATAACAGTGCGGCCTTGTTTTAAACACAGATAATCAATCTCCCCTTTTGTTTGCCTCCTGTTAATCTATGCCACCTTGTTCCTTTTGTCTCTCCCAAGAAAACTTATGGTTTTGGTAAAAAATGGAAGACGCCGAAACACTTGATCGATTGCAGCGATGGATTCACTTCGATTTGCCTTGTCAATCGATTCTCTGGCTTTGATAGCTTGCGGTCGCTTCAATTTTCGAGTTCTAGTGAATAGAAATTGGTATGTAATTTTTTGCTTTGATTTATACTGTTGATTTGCTTGAACGCGATTCGATGCTTCTGCCGATGATGAATTTGGTGTATTTATAGGGATGAAACACCCTATATTTTCGTTCATATAAATATGTTTGAATTCTTCATAATTCTTGCTTGGTCGTTCGATTTTTCTTAAATAATGATGATTGCACTGACTTGTTCAATAGTTGAATATTTTACTGATATGCTTTGCTTGGTCACAACAGTTTGCGTTTGGTTTTAGAATCTGTGATGCTTGTTCATCACACCCTTTGCATTTTCAAATATTTTTGACTTTTGTTGAATTTGTTCATCTCGGCCTTGACTTGTTCATTGTAATTTGAATTTTCGTGAATTGCTTTGGTCAGTTCCTTTGACTTCGGCATTTGAGATTGTGATAGTATTTTTGTTCGTTTTGAACTCTTATTCAAACTGCTGTTCAATTCCTCGAGTTGCTTAATCCACTGTACACGTGACCATGTTTGAAGCTTTGTTGTATATATTGTATTTCTGGTCTTGTTCACACATTTGAGTTGTTGCCTTGTGGTTTTCATGTGACAGCCTGGTGTAGTATTTTTGGAGTCTAGTTGAACTGGCGTGGTTCTTCTAGAGTATGTTGAACTGCTAGCTCGATCTGGTTATCATTGCATGTGTGTGTGTATATATATATATATGCATACATGTGTGTAGCTGCTTTGTTTTGTTCACTGCCTGGTCTGCGTTGATGTATGTTGATCCGCACACTCATGTTATACATTACTAGTTCACCTGAGTCTTGCTTCGAGTTGAACTGTTTTGTTTCATTCAGTTTGATGTTATATGTGATCCCTGAGTTGAAGTCTAGTCTGGTTGCTTTTGTTGTTCCTGATCAATTCATTGTTGAGTCTGTATGCATGTTGTTGTGGTCTTGTAGTCTCCGGTATCAATGTTGCATCACTGGTTCATTTTGTTTGGTGAACTTGATGCCTGAACTTGTAGAATGCTTGCATATCCAAATACTCTAGTCTGGTGGTCCTTTTGGTTGGGGTTGAGTTCTTTGCTTGGTCTGATATATGTGTATACT
The DNA here is from genome assembly GCA_030737815.1 of Allium fistulosum. Classification (NCBI taxonomy): domain Eukaryota; kingdom Viridiplantae; phylum Streptophyta; class Magnoliopsida; order Asparagales; family Amaryllidaceae; genus Allium; species Allium fistulosum. Next base: position 1,317,411,135 of record CM060903.1, on the reverse strand, counting down.
CATATATGTATACATGTGTATGTACTGATTGTTCCTCTTTGATCATTTCATTTAACTTCTACAGATACCATGCTTGATCATGTCATGCTCACTTATATGTGTGTCACCATGTATATACATATATATATGTATGTGTGTATATATGTGGTGTGATGCCTATGCTTTGTCCATTGTGCTAGTTGATACTTCATGTGTACTCGAGTTAAACTGATTTGTATTCATGCTGACTTTGTTCTTTGAACTGAATATGTGTATACATCTGTGTTTGTGAGTGTGTGAATGTCGCATGCTCATGTTGCCATGTTCACCTGATCCAAGCTTGTACTGTGATCTCCTGTTCACTTTTTGTTTTTGCTTCACTGTTCTTATTTGAATCCATGTTGTATGTGTTCACTGTACATATCTTGATGTCCAAATGGGTTGATTGAAATGTTGATTTGCTTTCCCTTTGCACTGCCCTGGTATGGTGCACTTGTGTCATCACTGCTGTGTGGCTTTGAGCATTGCCTTGACCATCCATGCTTATACCTGACCTTGTTTGAATTCTTTGTATTGCTGTTTGCATTTTTCTAGCTGATTCATCTTGGTTGTTGGTTGTTTTGTTTTCATGCTTGTGCACTTGTTTGTACAGTACTTGTGCTTCACTTTGCTTCATGCAGTGGTCTGGGTTCAAGTGTTGTTTTGACTTGAGTCTGCACTGGTTCATCTTTGTTGACCTTGTCTCGTTTGGTTGCTGTATTTGGTTGATTTTGCTTTTGCATTTGAGTCTAGCTCGATTTGCATTCATGTTACTTTGCACATTGCTTGTGTACTTTCATTGAACTGGGTTGGTAGTCTTGGTCATGCAGCCCTTGTGTGTTGCTTGATTGCTTGCATATTGAGTCTATGCATATGAACTTGTACATGTCTGGTTTTGGTTGATTTGGTCGAGACTCATATGCGCTTGAGTTGAATCCAGCCTTTGGCTTGGGTTTGACCTTGTGCTCACTTGTCCCTGAAATTTTAACAAGCAAGTGTATATCGATGTGCACGGCCTTGTGGCATGTACAGTGGTACACTGTGCATGTCATAAGTTGTTCGTGTATGATGAATTCAAACGAAAATGATGACGAACAACCCAAATAACCGAGGCAAATGATATTTTCAAACACGCACTTTTATTGTACACTACAAAATATTTCTTTTTCTATTTTGCAAAATATTTCTTTTCAATTTACTGCGTTAGTGTTTATTTTGTAGATAGCTCAGATGCTGGATTCAAGCTGGAACAGGGTTGAGGATAAAAATACGAGTGTTGAGTGAATATGTATTAAGGAGTAATATGTAATTTGAAAAGTTGTGATGTAATCGAAATTGTACTGTAATTGACAATGTGTAAATGTAGTGAGAGCTCAAATTTGTACTATTTGAATTTGTAATAAAATATTTGTTTGAATTTGAATTCTGTGTTATTTATTTTATCCAACAAATATTTTTTTTAATTATGTGAAAAATAGAATAGTACAATATCAAATACATTTAAACGAATATATATATATATATGTTTATTATCGTCAAACAAAAATCATATAATAGCATATTCTACAATCTCCCCATTTTGATGATAACAAACATATATTAAGATTTTGACTTTATTAAATGTATTTGACCTTGATGAATTCCATTTGCTCCCCCTATTTGAATGCTGCCCCTACACTAAAGCTCCCCTTTCATATATGCTTGAAAATAAATAAAAAATATGCAAATGAACCCAGATGAGAATATGCAAATAAAAAATTAAATATTTGAACTTTATTTGCCAAAATCTTAACCTTTATCTCCCCCTTTTGTTATCAACAAAAGAGTAATAGTGTTAGAAAAATAGAGATAAAGTGATAGACATTAATACAACTTTAATACTCAATCTAGTATAAATATTAAATTTCTATAAAAAATCAAACAAAAATCATTGATACTCTGTTAGGTGCATATTCCACTTTAGAGTGATAGGGGTGATGTCGGCATATAAAACCATATGGTTGTGTCTATTTGTGGTATATTTATATTCGGAATTTGAATATCTACTAACCATGCATAACCGTTAGGACTTTTAAATGAGATTAGTAGTATTCCGAATTTTTATAAAAAAATGAATTTCAAGCATCTTCTAACCACGCATAACCATGAGGACTTTTAAATGAGATTAGAATCAACTTGGCTATTTAATAATCAATTTTGATATGTGTTCCATACATGCATAACCGTAAGGACTTTTAAATGAGCATGAAAGCACATAATCAAATATTCCAAGTAATTCACCCATGCATAACCATGAGGACTTTTAAATGAGAGTGAATACTTTGGATGTTTTTATTGTTAAAAAAAATAAAATAAAAACGAATAATTTCCCATTTAAAATACCACATTTTGACATACTATATCGGATTTTGATGAGTAATGGTTGTTAGAAATATGATAGAAATAGAGATGGCCATGGAATTTTTACCAACAAAAGTTATTATAAATCTTGTTTAAATTTTTAAAGAAATTTACTAAATATACTGTCTTAAGTCATAATATATGATTAATATCGACACTGATCACTATTTCAATTACTATTTATCTTTTCGATAATCAGTAGGGATTCAGATTAGTTAATGTAGTCATTTAGGATCAAATCCAAAAACAAATATAAAATCAAATTTCTAAAATGTCTAATCTGAAACGAAGTCAACAAAAACTATTTTCTGGAAGGGGTTTTATAAAAAAATGTCTGGTAATTGAAAACAGTTGAAATGAAAAATATGCAGATATTTTCTTTGAAAATGATACAACTAATGAATGTCTCAACATAAAACACGTTACACAAGTACTTTTTCTATCAACTAGGCTCCTAGTGTAATCTGCATCTGAATTTCCCTTTGACTCAAGGTTATCATTAGATAGATATCATAGACCAAATCGTGGAGTGTGCAACAAATACCTTAAAATCCTATTTACAGCTTTTAAATGAAATTCTTTGGGATTTGAATTGAAACCGTGCAAATAAACAAACAGTGAACATAATGACAAGTCTAGAATCAGTCAACGGTTTTGCACAAATCAGAATCAAAAACAACATTTATTTCCATATCACATAACTGGCTGAATTAAATCATATTATGGTGCAGATTTTCACATTTAATATATCGTTCAAGTTAAATATATTGTTACTATTTTACCTTTACCAATAATTATTCGTTGTTTCCCATTGTGATTCTGCCACCATTGTACTAGGCTAAGGAACTTTGATTTGTCGTCCGTCGTGTGCCTGGAATAGCCAGAATCCAGGTAACACTATTATTGTTCCTTAGCCTGCCACCATACCTACACGAAGAAAGATTTTTGTGACCTATTTGTTTTTATAGGTCCATGATTGTTAGTGACAAACGATTTTGAAAAATAAGTTTGTGTAGACCCAAGACAATTTATATTTGTTCCTTTTGGCACCCAGATTTGTTTGACTTTAAATGATTTTATATTTGTGCCTTTTGGAACCCAAATTAGTATGGTTTTCACGTGTTTGGGTCTATACCAGCAATTATTGTGATTGTTTCCATTTTTTCCACAAATCATGCACTTGGAATTGATTTGATTAATTTTGCTTCTAAGACGTTCAGATTGAATATGCCCAAGTCCATATCTAATGGAATTAACAGATTAATAACATATTTAGTAATTTTTCTCCTTTGGAAAATCTTCCTAAAGTTGTAGACAATTGTTGGACTTTTGTTTTGAGTGATTCATTTTCATTCAATAACAAGGTGCACTTTTTAATAGAATTTTCTCTCCTAGTGTTTTCACTTTCTTTCAAAATCTGAATTTCATTTTAAAGTGATTTAATTCTAGTTTCTGATTTTTTTCATTTTCTCTTCAAATGATGGACACTTATCACACTTAGGGCTCTTATTTCGATAGTTTTTAACCAATTTTAGCTGCAAAACTTCTCCTTTTCGGTTTCTTTCCTTGGCTGAGTCGATTCTGAGGACAATTTGGCTTGATATGACCAGGTTTATTGCACTTGTGACATATGATCCCTGCTCTTTTGGGTTGTCTAGAACTTTGACTATTCTGCTTTTCAGTTGTTGATTTAGAGCTGGATTTCCATACTTGTGATTCCACCTTTTGAATCTCTTTATTAATAGAGCCAGTTCAGCTGCTCCATCATCATCATCGTCATCACTTTCAGTTGTTCCTTTGAGAGCTATTGATTTCTTTCGAGTATCACCTCCTTCACGTTCTTCCTTGAATTTCATCTCTAGCTCATAAGTGGTGAGATTTCCAATTAGTTCTTCAACTTTAACTTGTTTCAAATCATTTGATTCTTGAATGGCGGTAACTTTTGCTTCAAAATTTCATGGAAGGACTCTGAGGATTTTTCGGACTATTTCCAATTCTGTGTATGGTTTTTCGAGAGTTTTTGATTTGTATACGAGATTAGAAAGTCGTCCATACATCTCTTTGAAATTTTCAACCTTGGCCATTGTGAAGTTCTCGTATTCGCTACTAAGCATGGCAAGGCGAGGTTCTTTGACTTGAGAGGTTCCTTCGTGAGTCACTTCAAGTGTGTGCCAAATTTCCTGAGTAGTTAGACAATGTGAGACACGAATAAATTCCATTTGATCCAATGATCAAATAATAGAATTTATAGCTTTAGCATTAGCATTCTGCAGTTTATTTTCAAGATCTATCCATTGATCCATCGGTTTTTCAATTTCCTGATTATCTACCACTATAGTTGGTGTCCTATATCCCGTCTCAACAATATTCCAAGCAACAATGGTTTCAAGAAATAATTTCATTCTATTTTTCCAATATACATATTCAACATTGAACATGGGTGGCCTAACTATGGACTGACCCTCAGTAAAAGCATTGTTAAAAGAAGGCATTTAAAAAATCAAATTTTTAAAACAAAAATTGGTTTTTGAAAAATCAAATTTTTAAAACAAAAATTGGTTTTTGTTCCTAGCTCTGATACCACTTGTAGGATCGATTTCACCCTAGAGGGGGGGGGCGAATAGGGTGATACTAATAATAATAAAAATCAATGTGGAAATATATATATATATATATATATATATATAAAATTGCAGCACATATAATAGCATAATAATAAAAGCAGAAATAGAACAACATAGATTTATCCAACTTCGGCAAAACCCTGCCTACATGATGCCCCAAGGTTTCTACTAGAAATTAAGTAGTCAGACGCTTACACACGTAAACTTGCGACACCCACTAACGACTAACCTAACTCTACGCTTAAAACCCTGCCACAACTCAGCCACTGAGTTGAAAATTCTCGAACTACACCACCATAGTTCGTAACTGGTTAAACTAGAGTTTGACTAAAATAACAAACAAAAAATACTAATAAATACAAAACCCTAAATCACCCTTTTTCCCAACTAAATAATAAAAGAAAAAGTGTGGCCCAATTGAAAAATAACAGTGCAGCCTTGTTTTAAACACAGATAATCGATCTCCCCTTTTGTTTGCCTCCTGTTAATCTATGCCGCCTTGTTCCTTTTGTCTCTCTCAAGAAAAATTATGGTTTTTGGTAAAAAATTCAAGATGCTGAAACACTTGATCGATTGCAGTGATGGATTCACTTCGATTTGCCTTGTCAACCGATTCTCTGGCTTTGATAGCTTGCGGTCGCTTCAATTTTCGAGTTCTAGTGAACAAAAATTGGTATGTAATTTTTTGCTTTGATTTATACTGTTGATTTGCTTGAACTTGATTTGATGCTTCTGCCGATGATGAATTTGGTGTATTTATAGGGATGAAACACCCTATATTTTCGTTCATATAAATATGTTTGAATTCTTCATAATTCTTGCTTGGCAATTCGATTTTGCTTAAATGATGATGATTGCACTGACTTGTTCAATAGTTGAATATTTTACTGATATGCTTTGCTTGGTCACCACGGCTTGCGTTGGGTTTTAGAATCTATGATGCTTGTTCATCACACCCTTTGCATTTTCAAATATTTTTGACTTTTGTTGAATTTGTTCATCTCGGCCTTGACTTGTTCATTGTAATTTGAATTTTCATGAATTGCGTTGGTCAGTTCCGTTGACTTCGGCATTTGAGATTGTGATTATATTTTTTTCCATTTTGAACTCTTATTCAAACTGCTGTTCAATTCCTCGACTTGCTTAATCCACTGTACACGTGACCATGTATGAAGCTCTGTTGTATATATTATATTTCTGGTCTTATTTACACTTTTGAGTTGCCGTCTTGTGGTTTTCATGTGACGGCCTGGTGTAGTATTTTTGGAGTCTAGTTGAACTGGTGTGATTCTTCTTGAGTTTGTTGAACTACTAGCTTGATCTGGTTGTCACTGCATGTATATATATGTATACATGTGTGTAGCTCCTTTGTTTTGTTCACTACCTGGTCTACAGTGATGTATGTTGATCCGAACACTCATGTTATACATTACTAGTTCACCTGAGTCTTGCTTCGAGTTGAACTGTTTTGGTTCATTCAGTTTGATGTTATATGTGATCCCTGAGTTGAAGTCTAGTCTGGTTGCTTTTGTTGCTCCTGATCAATTCATTGTTGAGTCTGTATGCATGTTGTTGTGGTCTTGTAGTCTCTGGTATCAATGTTGCATCACTGGTTCATTTTGTTTGGTGAACTTGATGCCTGAACTTGTAGAATGCTTGCATATCCATATACTCTGGTCTGGTGGTCCTTTTGGTTGAGGCTGAGTTCTTTGCTTGGTCTGATATATGTGTATACTCATATATGTACACATGTGTATGTACTGACTGTTCCTCTTTGATCATTTCATTGAACTTCTACAGATACTATGCTTGATCATGTCATGCTCACTTATATGTGTGTCACCATGTATATACATATACATGTATGTGTGTATATATGTGTTGTGTTACCTATGCTTTGTCCACTGTGCTAGTTGATACTTCATGTGTACTCGAGTTAAACTGATCTGTATTCATGTTGACTTAGTTCTTTGAACTGAATATGTGTATACATATATATATATATATATGCATATATGTATACATGTCTGTTTGTGAGTGTATGATTGATGCATGCTCATGTTGCCATGTTCACCTGATCCAAGCTTGTACTGTGATCTCCTGTTCACTTTTTGTTTTTCCTCACTGTTCTGATTTGAATCCATGTTGTATGTGTTCACTGTACATATCTTGATGTCCAAATGGGTTGATTGAAATGTTGAGTTTCTTTGCCCTTTGCAATTCCCTGGTATGGTGCACTTGTGTCATCACTGATGCGTGGCTTTGAGCATTGCCTTAACCATCCATGCTTACACCTGACCTTGTTTGAATTCTTTGTATTGCTGTTTGCATTTTGTTAGTTGATTCATGTTGGCTGTTGGTTGTCTTGTTCTCATGCTTGTGCACTTGTTTGTACAGTCCTTGTGCTTCACTTTGCTACATGTGGTGGTCTGGGTTCAAGTGTTGTTTTGACTTGAGTCTGGATTGTTTCATCTTTGTTGACCTTGTCTGGTCTGGTTGCTGTTTTTGGTTGATTTTTCTTTTGGATTTGAGTCTAGCTCCATTTGCATTCATGTTACTTTGCACATTTCTTGTGTACTTTCATTAAACTGGGTTGGTAGTCTTGGTCATGCAGCCCTTGTGTGTTGCTTGATTGCTTGCATATTGAGTCTGTGTATATGAACTTGTACATGTATGGTTTTGGTTGATTTGGTCGGGACTGATATGCACTTGAGTTGAATCTAGCCTTTGGCTTGGGTTTGACCTTGTGCTCACCTGTCCCTGCGATTTTAACAAGCAAGTGTATATCGATGTGCACAGACTTGTGGCATGTACAGTGGTACACTGTGCATGTCACAAGTTGTTCGTGTATGATGATTTCAAATGAAAATGATGACGAACAACCCAAATAACTGAGGCAAATGATATTTTCAAACACGCACTTTTATTGTACACTTCAAAATATTTCTTTTTCAATTTTACTACATCGGGATTTATTTTGCAGATAGCTCAGATCCTGGATTCAAGGTGGAACAAGGTTAAGGATAAAAACACGAGTGTTGAGTGAATATGTAGTGAGCAGTAACATATAAATTGAAAAGTTATGATGTAATCGAAATTGTATTGTAATTGACAATGTGTAAATGTAGTGAGAGCTCAAATTTGTACTATTTGAATTTGTAATAAAATATTTGTTTGAATAAAATATTTGTTTGAATTTGAATTCTATATTATTTATTTTATCTAACAAATATTTATTTAATTATGTGAAAAATAAAATAGTACAATATCAAATACATTTAAACGAATATATATGTTTATTATCATCAAACAAAAATCATATACTAGCATATTCTACACATAAGACAGCGAACACAATCAAATACACCACACAACGCACATCAAGCATCCATCGCATACATCATACCACACATTAAGCATCCATCACACACATCACACTCAACACATAGCTTACACATCACACATCACACAAATCTACACATTACACACATCGCACACATCACATACAAAATTCATCGCACATATCGCACACATCGCACATCGCATACATCAATCCATTCATATTTATTTAGCAATATTATATTTATTCATTTTATTCTTCATCTGTATATTCATTACTGCTACTATTATAACTACTGGTACTTTTAATGTATTGCCAGAAGCCAAGTCTACACCCAGGTCTCGCTGATTATCAGATGCAAAAGGAGACACTACTCGTAAAATTTTATGAGCATCCTCACCAATCCTTAACTGCACAATAAACGCATGTCGCTTCCTCGCTTCCTATCGTCAATCACCTTGCCTCATTCTGTATTCATCCTGTTGGCCTGAGCAGCAGACTGTGACCATTCGACGAAGGGGCTATGTCGCCACAACCATGGAGGAGCGACCCCACTGTCGGTCAAGCTAGGACGGGGCAAGCAAAACTTCTTGCTATCACATCTACGTAAAGGACTTCGCACTCCTTGTTCCACTCAAAAGTGGAGATAATCGTATTCCCGCTTTAAAATAAAATAAGTAAAAATATAACTTACCTCGCACGTCAAGTAAAAAATCTAAATAGTATCGATTAATATTCATGTATAATGTAGAATAGTTCACCGATATCCGAGTATTAATACACGATCTCCAATAAATTAAACGACATCATACTAGTGTGGAATAAATAAATATACTCCACACCACGTCCCATACTGCCCGATGAAATACAATCGTATACACAACACTCTCAGTTAATCAACATTAAATAAATTTCCACTTCGTTTATTAAATAGCTCGTCGCTTACTTTTTCCTTCAATTCAATATTCTTTATTTTCATTACTTTATAATTCAACACAGCGGGTAATTTAACTCCATCTCGTTCATTGCAACAAATCAACAATCATCCACACACACATCAATATATTATTCAATTAGCGATTAACGAGATGAAGGGTTTTATTTAAATATATTTCACTTCATTTTTCCTTTTTTGTAAAACCACTTCAATTTAATTTAACCATAAAACAACTCGTTTTTATTATAAAACCGCTTCAATTAATTTAACAAATACCCCTTTTACTTATTTCCCTTTCCTTGCAAAATAAATATTAATTCTCAAAACTTCGTATTTTATAATCACATATTATTTCAAAGAAATTTATTCAAACCCATTAATGAATTTAAAACCACCAAAATCCTTTCGTCTTAAATTTTTACTTCAATAATATGTTATAAAAATACTGCGAAAAAGCTTATTATTTCAAATACCTCTAAAACTTCAAATCAAAAGATTATTCTCAATCTATAAATATTTTCAAACTCAAGTATATAATTTCAAAATCATCATTTGAAATTCTCGTTTATTTTCCAAACCTCTTAAAAACCATTTTTATCGAGAAATAATTCATCGAACTTAAATTCTACCTCAAACACACACACACACATATAATACTTCAATAATATTCAAACATAAATATATTTTACTTCCAAAAATTCACTTAACATATATAACAAGTCCCATGACAAATAATTTCCATCCAACATAAAATTACCTTTAATTTTCAATTACCTCAACATATTAGTTTATGAATGTCAATCTATTAAATCCAAATAAAATTAACCCATCACTTTAAAAATGTAAACTTCAAATATCATTTCATAATTATCCTCTAAGTATTTTTATAAACAACGGTAAATAAATAAATCTTCATAATTCACTTAGTTAATAAAATCCCAAAATGCAACGTTTATCAAATAATTTCTCTTCACAAAATCTTTAAAATATTTCCACTTATATATTCTGCCTAAAATCATCCCTCCTCCAAATTTTCCATTAATTACAACATTTCTAATATAAAATTAGAAATTCATTCAGAATTCACTATTTATTTTTAAATTAATTTATTTATTCCTAAATAATTTATTTATTTCAAATCTTCATCTTTTAATTTATTTTCCTCATTCCGATCAATTTCAAATATTGTTCGATTATTTGCAAACATCTTATTACTACTCAAACATTACAAATCAACAATCCAATAATAATTATCACAATAACAAATAATTCATAGTTTGCAACACAATTCCAATCATTTTAAACCATATCAACCATCAATCGTCAATAAACTATAAATTTCATCCAATAAAACGACAATCCATTCAACCAAGTAAATCAAGTAAATATATGGATGAATACGCATCAAAAAATATGAAATAGACATAGATGTGAGATATAACTCACCAAAACGACGCTCGAGTATGAAAACAGCAACTACCATTGGCACACAAGCTTCAACCTACATCTTCACGTGCTTCATCCTCCATTTTCCACACCTGAGATTTCAATACAACACCAGCCATCGCTAACAACAACCCCAGCCACACCTCCAAGTCGCCAACACCTAGTCGCGATGCCCCACACGCAGCCACCAACCACTACCTCTGACCTTGTATCGATGTCCACTCCTTACTTCGCTAGCCAAAATCGCACCATCCTTCATCCGCCACTGCAAACTTCAGATCGATGCCATCAACTCCTTTCGCTCGACCATATCATCAATGGCTCCAACCCACGCCAACGTCAGCTGCACTATAAACCAACACACGACACTATCCACACAATTGCCTGCACCCATCACGACACCTCCAAGTTGCATCATCTCTGCCGAAGTCCAATGCCACGCCAACATCGACCTCGCCATCGCCGATTTCGCCTTCAGGCTCCGAGGTACATCGTGTGATTTTCTCTTTTTTTTAAAACGATAGGAATTTTGATTTTTGGGAACCAAATGAATTTTTTTAGGGCAAAGTCTAATAAAGGAAATCGAGTTTAGGCTAAGTCAGGAAGTAAGCAGAGATTTTCAGAAACGTAGAGAAAATAAAATAGGCTTTGGGCTGATTGTTTTGGGCCTTGATTTAATTTCCTACTTTGCCCATTTATTTAATCATCTCTTCATTTCAGTTACTCTCCCATTAAGTTGTAATTAAATTTCCAATATATTTAATTTAATTACACTTCACTAAACAAATTATATTCCATTAATTACCCAATATTATTCTTTTCAATACTCCTTTATTTTTATTTAATCATTCATTATTAGATTACATAATAAATTTATTTTTCAACTATTCCAAACATATCTAGTTATGTACACTTCAAACTATTTTATATTGATTAAGCTTTTTATTTAATTACAATAGATTATCCAAAGATAATTAATTTAATCAATTTATTACAATAAAATCTTTTATTAAATAAATTTTAATTAACTAAAAGTTTATTTTCAAAATATTAACTATCACAAATCAAATTTAATCACTTTTATTTTAATAAAATTTATTTATTTATACGACGCACAAAGCAGGGCTATTACATTTCCTTTTGCTTTTCTCCAATATTGTTTCTAATAAATTACTAACCTTATTTTAATATAAATTCTAACGTTGCTTTTATTTAAATTTCCTAATATTCTTACTATTTTTCTTCTACCTAAGTTACTCTTATTTTGAATGACTTCTCCCTATATAATTTTTTAACTTTAATTGTTTTCTTTATTAGGTCATTGCAATGTGTTCGCCTACTGCTTTAACCATTGGGCTTTTCTTCATTAACATGAAAAGAGATACCTAATGTGTAAATCTATTCCAGTTGTTTTTCTCAGTATTTTCTTTATATGAGAATATTCTTTATATCTTCATTATTGGGCATTCTTATCATTTCATTCTCCTTATCCCATTTAAATCAAAGTACCATTTCCATTTATCCACCCCTTATTTTTTTTTAAAACATTGTATTGCCAAAAATAGAGAAATAATCGAGCCAAACATACGCTTAATTTTCCATTACTTCAGAAACAAAAAATCTCTTTACCAAAAAACTTTAAATTGAATTTTTTTAACCCAACTAATTTTAAACTTCATTAAGAATCTCTAAATAGCTCCTTAATTTAAAATTTCTAAATTTTATGGCTTTTTCAAAACAACAACTTTCCAATGATAGGGTCCTTTTATTTTAAAATAGATTCGTTTAAAACTACTTCAAATATTTTTAGAAAATATAAAATCTTTTATTAAATTCTTTCACATGGGTCCAACTTAGAAATAGAATTTAATTATCCTTTCTTTTGGACTTTTCTTCTTTTCCCTTTATTCTTAATCTCTTCTTATTAAAAAATATGGTTATCATCTTTAGGTGGTCGATGCACATCTTCTTGTGGGAACTTACTCAATTTTTACCCCTGGATATCTACAACATATAGATTCTTACTCCTCCTTTTGTTTGGATTAAATGTACATCATTAATTGGCAATCTAGTGAAATCCACAATCATATGACAGTTCAGGCCCGGTAAATGAGTCAAGTACCATCCAGATTCAAGGACCCTTCTATATGACGTGGTCATGCTCTTCATGGTCAACGCCATATGGTACGGCATGCACCCTGAGGGGTAATTAGAGGTAAGTGTATAAATTAACACTATTTATTGATCCAACTCATAGTTATCATATCCATCTTTTAAGAATATGGTCCTAACTACTTCTATAGTCGGAATTTGCAGAGTTCGACCCATGATATATACATACATATACATAGACACACACACAGATATATATATATATATACACAAATATGTTCACTCGGCGTATCCTAATTCCTATGATCGACTAAATTGAAACCCAAGTCTATTAGGGTACGGATCGTTGGTGTTGGTAACCTATAATAAACATATGTATATCGAAGAGTGAACTAATAATGGAATAGTCAAAAATAATAAAACATATATACTGACTAAGTCTACTTCCTTGGAATCAATTTATTCCTTGGATATCTAGTTGCCTTGTTAATGTCGAGCATGAATGAGAAGACATTTTCATCCCCCATTCTCGCCTTGACCAGTATCCTATCCTTCAAAATCTATCATGTGGATTGTAATGACGAGGAGTAAGAATAACATTCTAATGATTGGTAAATTATATACTTTATTCATAATACTAGTTTATACCGATTGATTTCTGTTTAGTGTTATATCTACTATTCATGGGATTATTTATTTAATTCCACTTGCGCACACGATATATCCAACCTTTCTTCGAGGGGTGTGTGTGTGTGTGTGCATGTTTGTATAAGCGTTATACTACCCAAAAGGAAACCCCACCCAATACTTCTTAAATAGTGAGGATACAGACCCAATGGCCATTTAATACTTCAACTCCGAAGCAGGACCTCCGTAACGTAATCGACAGTCAACCAACTTTGGCTATGAAGGTCAACGACCCATAGATATAACTTTATAATTTAATTAGATGTATTACTAACGCATCTCAAAGACTTATGTAAGGGTTAACTAGCCCACTTCCGACAAACAAACAATTAATTAAACTTGAGGTCCTTGCGCATCCCATACGAATTCTACACTGGTAGGAAGCATAATCTGTCAACGCGTAACCCAAGTCTTTGCTAATGAACGGTCGGGACTACTAGTAGTCAAAACCTATATGTCAGTCCTACTTCTAAATACCGGTCTATCAACAACACTTACATAGCCCGTCGGTCCCCATAGTCGAAATTCCTTTTAGACTTACCTAATATATGTCAAGGAAAATGCCTACATCAATTACTTAATATCTCTGGTTTAGAAATGAAGCAGGCCCCATTTCCCAATTACGCACTTGTCGTAGGTTATTTAAGGCTTCTTAAATAGGGAGTAGGCAAGCCCAGGAACCATTTACAATTAACCTAAATATTGGGCTAGGCTCACTAATTCACGCCCATCATACCGTATTATTGAGACCATATAATTTTCACCATGGAAATTATTACGCCTCTTAAGTTCATATTATTGAGACCATATAATTATCCGTCATAAATGGTGATCATTATTCAAATTGGACAATTACTAATAACATTTATTTATTAGTTTCAATTTTAACTTATTATGTCTATTCCATTTTTCCCATAAATGTCATGTTTAATTCTATAATTAATCTCATTAAATGCATATATGTCCCCATTTGATTTCTATAACTTCCTATTGACTATGCATTTATTGCCCATTAATATTGCAATCATTATTCATTAATTAACGTTGGAGTTATTACCCCTTTTTTGTTGCAACCTTCTAACCTTCTGATTTATTAAGTTATTAATAAATTGTAATTAATGCAAGAACTAACGTATATTTATTTATTATGCTTTATCATTTACCTTATGTATATTTATATTTTTAATTAGTAGACGCGACTATATGTATAAGTATATACATATTTCTATTTTTCACTCTTTAATTTCTACATTTAGGAATTCTAGAATATATAATTATGTGTACATTCTATAAAAAATATATTTGTTTTCTCATTTTAATATATTGAAGCAATACTTCCCCTAAAAGAAAATTATTACCGTTGTAACTTTTCATAAACTACCTAAAATGGGACTTTTGCTCCATTGAAATTAAAAAAAATTATATCTTTTCATTTTTATAGAAATAGACATTGCAAACCACGGAGAAGGGAATCTATACTTTACACATCTCTTTTATTTATGTATATTCCTTATTATTCCAAACTATGCACTTTTTATACATAGTAGTTAGACAGTCTATGGAAATTTATATGGAAATAAATACAACTAAATTGTACATTCAACATTCCCAATAAATTAAAATATAGAAATTTACATTCCTAATCAAATTAGGGAATTCCAAATGAATACTAAACAATTCTCAGCCCAACTAACATAAACCTGGAATAAACTTCATAATCTTATCAACATCACACTTTACAATTTTTAGGGACTAGTTTCCCTAAATTCCCAGATTATAGTGCATATGTCATTCCTTCACAATTACATAATTTATAGAATATGTAGGCGAGATTTCAATTAAATACATTCATTTTAAGCCTATAATTCAACGGGTCTTGCGTAAGCATAACAATCTATAAATTCAACGACATAAATCTCTGTGTTGTATGTAAATTATATAATTTTTTACTCACATTTCTAGCATTCCAAATCTCCAAATCCGAATTCATTCATTTATTTGACTCCTATTTCCTTTTCAACCCAAAAATATGTATAAAACGATATATACATAACCATTAGAATTACAGATCTAAGAGGAATGAATTAAGTGAAATTTAGATTTACAATTATAGAATATACCTTTTTTGCAGAATTGATTCACTCCTTCTCTTCTATTTTCTGCCCTTCTATGATATATATATATATATATCTGTGTGTGTATGTATGTATACACTACTAGAAATACTATTTATTGCGATGCCCATTTCCAAGGCCGTCGACGGCTAGTAATCGCCGTGGCATTACTGAAAGTAAAATAAACTAGCCGCTCGTAGCCGTCGTAAAAATACCTGTCGGCGGCCGTCGGAAGCCATCGAAAAGTAGCGAATACTTCAGCCCTAGGCCGACACTTCTTCATTATCCAAAACCCAAATTTCCTTTCCAAATCTCACCTCGATCACCTCCTCCACGCCGTCAGCAAGCCTCCACGCCTCCAAGACTATCTCCATCTTCAATTTTCAAGTCTCTCCATTAGCTATTTCTCTTCAAGAAGGTTTCATTTATAAACTCTATTTAATTTTGATTTGGTATACTAGGGTTAATTTGTTGTCATAGTTGTTTATAATACTCCATTGATTGTTCGTTATACCCTATTGAATGCTAATTAAATTGTTATTATAATTGTTTATCGTATAAATGTTGAGAAAAATAATTTGTTTAGTGTATATGTGCATTAATTGGTGTATATGTGTTGATTAATTAGTGCATACACGCATTAGGGCTGGTTTGGATTAATTAGAGTTGATGCTTAGGATTTAGTGTATGCATTTTTAAGATGACGAAAACGACGATTTAGTGTATACGTTTCTTAGAATGTAAATAAATTATTGTAAAAATTGTTTTGTATAAGCTTTACTTTTTATAAATCCCTTAGATAGTTTTTGGCCCCGTCTGCCAAGTATTGTATATGTTCGTTACATGAATATTCGTTTTTATCACAGAACAGACATTTATATTCATCTGATTAAATATTTATCGGATTTGTCCTTGTATTAGATAAGTTACAAACACAATAAAGTAATTATATTTTGCAAATCATTTCATTTTAAATGGATCACAAAATTTCGACAACACTTTCTTTTTGTTCCCTGTGTACACACATATGTGTACGATATAGGGAACAAAGGGCAAGTGCTGCCGAAATTTTATTGAATCGTTTAAAATAAAATGATTTACAAAATATAATTACTGCTGTGTTTGTAATGGGAAGTAGGATGACCAACCATCAAAGTGTAAAACAATAACCTAGAAATTTAAGATTATATCATATAATTTGTGTAAATCCGTTTGAAAATAAAATTAAGTAGAATAATATTATATATTTGCGAAAATTTAAATGTATGATTTGATTGAAAATAAAATATCAATACATAAATGATTAATACGTTTTTATGTTTTAAAGTAGGAAAAATGGTTAATTATTTTATCGATTGGAGTTGGATATACCAACAAAGAAGAGGCTCAATAAGTGAACATTTTCAGAATGGTGTACACGTCCTTATTGAATTAGCTTTAAGTAATAATGGGAACGACGAAGAAATTCGTTGTCCATGTAGTAGGTGCAAATTATTGAAGCATTTGATACCGGATATGGTAATAGTTCATTTGCGCCAATATGATTTCGTGCCGAATTATTTGGTGTGGGATCGTCATGGAGAACTTATAGCACCTAATCCCGTACATTCGGAGGAGGAGGTGGGTAATGAAATTGTTTTGACGAATGTCATAGAAGATATGGTTGAAAATGCTTGGGTCGTATGGTGGAGAAGCGATGAATTCAGGGTAAGTCTATCAGATATCACCTTCATTTCTTCAGTAGAGAATACATAATTTATACTTGTAAAATATAATCTTAATTTTTAATTTGCAAGCGGAGTTAGACAGGAACTCGATGAACAGGAAGAAAAATCCAATCACACACCGTGGTGGCTCGAAATCATTTCAACATCATCCTGAGGACCTGGTAAATTGATTAAATGCAATTACGAACAGTTATTACATTTTTTGTATAAATTTGTATGAACAACAATAATATACACCGGTTATTGCAGAAAAGTGCGCATGGGGCTCATGTCTCATATATGGACGTATTTGCACATACCCATGCTGTCAGGCAGACCGAAGACGAGGGATCAGTGACGTATGCCTGACATGAAGATGATAAAGCATACGCCGCACATGTTATATTTTAAGTTATAAATTATTAATAATAATCATTTTAATTAATTAGTTATAAAATATTATAATAAAGTCATGTAATATTTAATTGTATTTAATTTTACGTTGTAGGAAAGATTTATGCAAGCACGTGCATAGATGTTCGAGCAATCGGGACGGGAGCAGTTGACCCTTGATGAGAAGGACGCTATCTGCGATTCCGTTATGGACCCGACACAGCAAAATAGGCGCTATGGCTACGACAATCAAACGACAATTTATAAAAATCAACTAAGTTGTAAAAATTGCTTAATTTTTATAAAAGTTACGTAAATAACTTAATCATATTTCGACTTGTTTTGTAGGCTAATGTAACACCCCGTATCTAGAGGCCAAATGCTATGCGCTACAGATGCTGTAGTCATCCATAGTATTAACTTCTGGTGACAAAATACGGTAATGCTAATGATATCCATAATATCAGAAGCACTTGAATATGCACAAAATCACAAATTTCCAAAAATAACATTTTAATGATTACATTTCAAAACAAATTCATATCCAAGTTACATAATCCCATAATTGTTTCCCAGGTAAAGATCAATTATAATTACAATAATACGCCAAGAGCGACATATGACGATGCCCCCTTGGTTAATCAGAGTCAATATAGTCATATCTGACTTAATATACACAGCGGAATCAAAGCAAAATAAACTATAACTCCTAATTAGCTATCTGTCAGCCACCTGCTCATCTCCGGAAACTTTATTCGCCAAAATTTCTAAAACCTGAAAATCTTAACCCAAAGCCTACTCAAATCAATTTTGAGCACCCGAGAGTTTACGGGGAAACAAAAACTTCGAGTCAGACATAAAGCCTGGGATAAATAATATTGTTACATCTCGGTTCACCGATATTAAGTGAAACCATGCCACTTAGCGGAATGGGTTTCCCCTCACCAATATCCTCTTTAAAAAATATATTTTGCAAATCTTTTCCTTCAACCAAACTGGTTAATCAAACTGATATAATAATGATAATAATAGCTAAATCCTCTAAGCTATAATCAGGTAACTAATGGACTATCTGTCCACAAGTAGTAAATGGACTATCTGTTCGAAAACTAGGCTGACTGCCTGCAAATTGGACTAACTATCCACAAAATGGACTAACTGTCTGAATCAAAATGGACTATCTGTCCCAATCATTTTCTTAGGGTTAACTACCCTTCATCTTTTTTCTTGAAAACCTTTTCAAAATGATTTAACCTTTTAAATCATACTTATACAAGTAAAATATATTCTTAGCTTTACTCTAAGCTATTTTGCCATGTTATATATATATTTTGCTCAAAAAATGTTGCTGAATTTTAATGAGGTTTGACTATCTTTCCAAACAATTTGAAACCCTTTTTAACTTGAAAATACTTAAGCTTTATCGCCTATTTAATACATTCGAAACCTTTATTTAAAACCTTTAAACAACCCTTTCGAAACCCTTGAATGTAAGCCTTTCAAAACCATTGAAAGTAACCCTTTTGAAACCATTAAAAGCCTTTCCTTCAAAAGCTTCAATACATTTGACATCCCTTTTTAACACCTTTAAAATTGCCTTTCGAAAACATAGGAAAAACCTTTCCATTCGACCCTTTCGAAATCCTGGGGAACCACCCCTTCGAAACCATTCACTATAACCCTTTAGAAAGCATTAAAATAAAAAACCTTTCGAAAGCCTTTGGGTTCAATTTAAAACATGTGGAAATCTTTCGAAACCATTCAAAAAATTTCCCCTTCAAAACCTTTGAAAACTGTCTCGATCGAAACCATTTGGATTATGCCTTCAAGTAGAGCGAAAGGATCATAAATCCATTAAAGTCGAAAGCACTTCTTTCGAAACCATTAAAACTGACTCTTTTGAAACCATTTGGGTTATACTTCAATCATAGAAAAAGGGTCTTTAAAAACTTTAAGTTGAAAGCATCTGTTTTGGAACTATTTCCTAATTAAATAAGTGATGGTGTCGAAACCATCCCTTCGAAAGCATTGGAGAAGTAGCCAAATTTTAGAAAACAAAGTACCCCTTCGAAACCATCTGGGTTGAAAGGTAAAAAGGTGGCAGCAAAAGGTTTCGACTTAGTCGAATGCGATCATTTAAAACAAAAGCGCAACCCAATCAAAACCATTTCCTTAATTCCATTTGACTTAACCAAGTCGAAAACTACTCGGTCGAAAGCCATTTAGTCGAAAGCAAGCAGACGCATTTTTAATTTAGAAGCAAAGTGGTGCTTCGATCCCTTCGGAACCCATGGTTTCAACCTCATGTCTTTCGCCTTCTATCCAATTCGCTACATACCAATATATTGATACCATGCACATTGGTTTCGATGGTGTTGAAGGCAGAGGGACTTAGTCGAAAGCCAACCAAGGCGAAAGCAGGTGCCGAAAGCAACAAAATAACAAAAAGCATGTAGCAAATAGTTCTTTTCACCTAACCTGCTTTACGTGTCAAATTTTGATTGATTGCCTCTTTTCTTTACTACTAAAAAGTGCTGAAATTTTCAAAACTAACTATTTGGATTATTTGTAAAAAGCCCCTTCTCCTTTTATAAATATATAAAACATTTAAGTCTCATATCTTAAATAATTTTATATACCCATTAAAACACTTGGAAAAATTCTACAAAAATTACAAAAAATCTCTTTTAATATGTTTTCCAACATATAAAAATTTCAGACCCAAACCTTTTATTATTTGACCGTAAATAATTTATAACCCAAATTAACATTTTCTTTACTAGAAAATTCATATAAAATCCACAACAATTCTGAAAATTTAAAACCATGTCCAAAATAATATTTCCGCTCTATATAAAAATTCGCAAGGTATTTGGATGTCATTTAATAGGGTTTTCATATCAAAACATGTCATAAAGTCTATATGGACAACTATAAATCATCAACAAGTATATATAATCATTCCCTCATTAAAAAACAAGGAAAATCAATGCAAAATCTTTCGGATTCATCTTAAAACCGAAAAAAAAACAAATATGAGATGTAAACATTATTCACCTTAGCTTTAGAGATTAAAAAGATTGAGATGTGAGCGAATGATTTACTTAAGCTTCTTCCTAGCTTTTCTCTATTTTTCCCCCTTTCTCTTATTAATGGTGGCCGACCTCTTGCTTAAATTTTTTATAAAAATGAAATGAACGTGTAGCGGATAAACGGCGAAGGGTTTAGGGTATAAGAATGGCCTCTTTCCTATTTTACACCTCCTCTATTTCATGTTAACTCTTATTTTAATTCATTGGTTAAATGGCATGGCTACCCCTTAATAAAAATAAAATCTCAATCCCCTAATCAACACATTATTTTACTTAATTTAACTAGTTAAATATCCTAAATAATGTTACCAAAAATATGAGTGTTACAAACTCCCCTCCTTAAAGAATTTTGTCCTCGAAATTATGATAAGTACACAACACATCAATCAAAGAGGTAAAACATACCATCAAATAAGTCCGGATAAGTATCTCTAATCCTGCTCTCAATCTCCCAAGTATAGTCCATGTCATCGTCGCTCTACTGGACTTTGACTAATCTGACCGTCTTGGTTCTAAGCCTCTTCTCATCTCTCGCAATAATGCGAATATGCTTTCTCACTATAGTCAAATCCGGTTCTACTACTAACTCATCTAGCACAGTCAGTGCGATAGTAGTCTCCAGGTCTCTAACACACTTTCTAAGATCAGAAACATGGAAAACATCGTGGACTCCTGCCAAACTGCTTGGTAACTCAACTCTATATGCGAGTTTCCCGATCCTTTCAACAATAGGAAAAGGTCTAATGAATCTCGGTGCTAACTTTCCTAATTTCCCAAATCTGATCACACCCTTCATCGGTGACACTTTAACGAAAACCTAGTCTCCAACTGAGAACTCTAAATCTTTCCGCCTTCTATCTGCATAACTCTTCTGCCTAGACCGAGCCTCCTTCATCCTAGCTTGAATGACCTCAATCTTTTCTACAGCTTCTCTGACCAAATCTGGACCAAGAACCAAACTATCTCGGTCTTTAACCAACATACAGGAGATTTGCATGGCCTTCCATACAAAGCTTCAAACGGTGCCATCCCAATACTAGTATGATAACTATTGTTATACGAAAACTCGACTAAATGCAGATGGTCTTCCCATGATCCCCCGAAATCCAATACACAAGCTCTTCACGAATCTTCCAAGATTTTGTTAACTCTTTCTGTTTGCCCATCTGTTTGCGGATGGTAAGCGATACTCATCTTGAGCTTGGTTCCCTAAACTTCCTGCAGACTCTTCCAGAACTCACTAGTGAGTAAGGAATCTCTATCACTAACTATACTACTAGGAATTTCGTGCAGTCTAACCACATTCTTCATAAACAACTTTGCCAAAATAGGTGCCGTTCTGGTTGACTTAACTGGAATGAAATGGGCACTCTTGGTCAATCTATCCACTATGACCCATATACTTTCATTTCCTCAGTTCGACCTTGACAACCCGTCAATAAAATCCATAGAAATAGAATTCCATTTTCGTACCGGAATATCGAATGGCTGAAGCAATCCACTTGGCTTCTGGTGTTCGGCCTTTGCCTGTTGGAAATTCAAGCACTGCTTTACACATAAGCTAATATCACGCTTCATACCTTCCCAGAAGAAACTTCTCTTCATATCCTGATACATCTTAGTTCCTCATGGATGAATAGAGAACTCTGAACGATGGCATTCCTCCAAGACTTCTTACCTTATGTTTCCTACGCTCGGAACACATAATCTTCCTTTCTTTCTCAACCATCCATCCTGGTCAAGACTGAAATCTTTTAAGTCATCACTCTTGGTTCCATATCTTAACTTTCGGATCCGTTCAGCTAACACTGGATCCTTCTCCCGGTTAGAAGCAATCCTTTCAATTATCACTGGTCGAACTTCCAAACAAGATAATATTACGGTATCTCTGCTAGACCCAGCCTCAGATCTCCACTGCACTCTGCAATCTGCTAATGCTTCCAAATCTTTCCACTCAGCAATCATCGCCAACACTGCATTTTGATGTTTCCTGCTAAGTGCATCTGCAACCTTGTTGCATTTCCACGATGTGTACTCAATCCTAAAATCATAAGCAGCGATAAACTCTAACCACCTATGTTGTCTCATGTTTAGCTCCTTCTGAGAGAACAAATACTTCAGCAAATTGGATCTGTATATAACTCAAACCTCTCTCCTAAAAGGTAGTGTCTCCACACCTTCAACGCGAAAATCACTGCAGCCAATTCCAAATCATGTGTCGGATATCTGACCTCATGCGGTCTAAGCTGTCTAGAAGCATATGCAATCAATTTACCCCTCAGCATCAACACAGCTCCTAATCCCGTTCCATATGCATTGGTATAAACCACTAAATCTTAATTCCATTGTTGTCAAAAATCATAAAATCCTACGATTTAAATCTCGTTTCAAATTGAATCTTTCCCTTTACGATTCGATTCACATTCCGATTCAAACTCGGTTAAAACTGCAGTAGAGAAAATTCATTTCAATACATATTGATGGATCCAATATACTTATTTTGGTCTACAATTTCAATTCTATGTTGTTTAAACAAAATCAAAATTGAACAAATGAAAAAAAAAATTGAGTTTTATGTTTAGATGTGGAAGTTTAAACATCAAAATCAATTTTAAAGTGTATACGAACCTTAAAATATGGATCTTTTAAATCTACTATTTACGATTTAACTTCCGTTTCGATTTAAAATTTAAGCCTTGCGATTTACGATTTAAATCTCATTTTGATAACCTTGCTTAATTCCCTTCCAGAACAACTAACACAGGTGCATGGGTCAATAAGTGTTTCAAACTCCGGAATGCTTCCTCACACTTATCGGTCCACACAAACTTTACATCCTTTCTCGTTAGCTTGGTCATCGGTGTGGCTATTTGCGAAAAATCCTTAATGAACCTCTGATAATAACCAGCCAACCCATGGAAACTCTTTATCTCCGTCACTGTCTCGGGTCTTTTCCAACCATTTGTAATGACCCGTAATTTCTGATAATTAAAAATATTTAAATTAATAAGATATTGGTGTTAATATTGGAAGAAATAAAAAAAATTGTGATTTATTAATAAGAAAATTAACTAGAATGAATTGTAATATGGATAATGTAAAGTAATGAATAACTACTTTAATGCAATTTCAAATTGATTGAAATGATTGTGAAGTTAAAATTTGTTATAAATTATAAATAGGGTAAGTTTGGCTCACATCCCTAATAAGTTTCAAAATAAACAAAACATCCTTTATAAACAAAACTTACATTTTCGCTCCCTATTTTCAAATTCGTGCAAGCAAAAATACACAAATACCCTTTATGTTTTTAACATTGCAAACGCGTATAACTTTACGTACAAAAACCGGATCAACATACCGTTTTCACCAAAAAATCACAAATTTTATGATCTTTGAAATGAGATCCATTGTTGATACCAAAAATTCATAGTTGTAGTAAAGGTGCAATTATTTCAAATATTTGTAGACAATTCAGCAAATTTTGAACCTTTTTGATTTTTTTTTTCAAATTTACAAAATTTGCAAATAATTGCAGATATTTCTGCAGCTATATGGTATAGTTGTAGAAATGTCTGCAACTATTGGGTATAGTTGCAGAAATTTATGCAATTATATTGTATGGTTGTAGAAATATCTGCAACTATTGCATATAGTTGCAGAAATGCAACTATTGCAAATAGTTGCAGAAATGTCTGCAACTATTGCGTATAGTTGCAGAAATTTCTGCAACTATTGCTTATAGTTGCAGAAATAACTGCAACTATTGCGTATAGTTGCAGAAATTTCTGCAACTATTGCTTATAGTGCAGACATTTCTGCAACTATTGCATATAGTTGCAGAAATGCAACTATTGCAAATAGTTGTAGAATTGTCTGCAACTATTTGCAATAGTTGTAGAAATTTCTGCAACCATTGCGTATAGTTGCAGACATTTCTGTAACTATTGCATATAGTTGCACAAATGCAACTATTGTGTATAGTTGCAGAAATATCTGCAACTATTACGTATAGTTGCAGAAATTTCTACAACTATTGCATATATTTGCAGAAATTTGTTACGATTATTTATAACTGCAAATATTAAGAATATCATATTTCATAAAAAAACTTGATTCGTCTTCAATTTAATTGCAGTTTTCCATTTAAATCGAAAAATAAGAAGAAGAATTAGAGCTCAACTGTGAAGCGCAGGGGTAATTTGGGGAATAAATTGGCAGAAAACAGAAACAGGGACGTAGAAAATATATTTTTTATGACAGGGATCCGCTTTGAAATTAAGTTCCATTTTAAGGAAGTGTGACTAATTTTCACTTGTAAATAAGTAAATAAACCAAATTGTTGTATTAAACGGTAAAATTGTATGCAATTAATTGAAATCGGTTAATATAGAATAATTAATTAGTATGTGAATTTATTAGTTTTATTTGTTTACAATAAACTTAGAAATGTGTTTGAAATCATAATTTGTCATAATTATTTAGTTATTATTTCACTATTTAATCCGTTGAAATTTAATTGGAAATCAATTACAATAAATCTATTTAAATATTGTAGTTAATGTAAATTAAAATGATACCTGTAGAATATTGATATAATAAATGGTAAACCAGTGTTAATTATATCCATAGAGTAATAATGGATTGAATAATAAGATGAAAAATCAAATAAATGGATTTATTGGGATTTAAATTAATAATCAATTGGATTTATTGCTATGGAAATTGAACATCGTAATTAGTACAATGTTTAACATTGGATTTGACTTGGAAATTTCCTTTAAAGGATTATAAATTACTAGGTAATCAAAAATGATGGAAAATGGTTAACCATTAAATTTGAATTAATAAGTGATTTAATTAATTTAATAATAATTTATTTAATTAATATGAAAATAGCCATTTAGGCCACTCTCTCGGATTTCGATGAAACCAGTTTCATCAGATCCGTAACGGTGAATTATTGTAGAATTTCAAGTTTCGTAGCGATAAGACTTGTCGTTTGATCGTGCAGACTCGAAACGCGTAGAGATCAATTTAATGAAATAAATTTGAAATAAGCCGATTTTAAAAGCTAACTTTTTCATACAATGGAATTAGGACTTGAAACTTATTCCATTGAATTTAAAAATATCGAAAACGTCTATTTCGATATATTGGATGACCCACTTTCGCTTCGGAAGCGAAACGGGCTTTTCGGGTCGTTATTGTCATTTCAAATCAATTCGATATGTTCATTCCTTCTTATCGGGTTTTGTTCATATAAATAGTTTTGTTCTAACCCTAGCAGCCCTTTTAATTCTCATTTGTGTACGTACTAAAGTTTCTATCGTTTCTTTCTTCTCAATGGCTGAAAACCTATTTCCCAAATCCAAATACAAATCAAAATCAATTTCAAAATTCAAACTCTCCAAACCCCATCATATTATATATCGTTGGAAAGCTCTCGCGAGCACAACTCAAATCTGCTATTCGTTTTTGCAATCGGGTTATGGTTGTCCAGAATTGGCCAAAGCATTCTCGGCCATCCGTTTAGGGTTTGATCATCGACGATGGATCGTCGATTCGAGGATGCAGTTTTGTGGAGAGTGCCATGGGAAGTGCATCGGTGGTGTTCGTTTGGGAAATAAATGGTTGGATCATCGGGAATAATTCGAGTAGGGTTTAAATCCTAGGCGGTGCCTCCCCTTCACTGGTCGCGATCGGCGATGAGGAGATGATCGCGGGGGGGGGGGGGGGGGGGGGGGTTGGTCGTGGCCGCGATGGCCGTGGATGGGTGTCGCGTGGTCTTCGTGTAGGCGGCAGGTTCAATTTTTGTACGAGGGGTACGTTGATGACGTGTAAGTTTGAACGTGTTATTTTATTTGTTTTATTTTAATTTATTTTTAATTTTCCAAACTTCTAATTGTCATATCTTTTATGTACGAGGTTGGATTTGCGCGCGGTTTGTTCCACTGCGGTCGTATCGAAATTTCAGACATTTTGGAACTAGTTTGGATGAATTCTAAGACTGTTGAATTTTGGGCCTTATTTTGGATTTCAAATCGATTTGAAATCAAAGGTGAGTGTTTTAACCCACTCACAACTACTAAATTATCTTATGTTAGTTAAATTGAGTTTATGATGCGATTAGAAATTGATTGGTAGATGTTTGGTATATTTAAATTGTCATTCTAGTTAAATATGACTTTTATTGAATTTAATCGCCATTAATATGATATTAAATTTTAAATTGCCAGTTAATACCTATTATTGATTATCAGTCATTTGTTATTGCTTGATTTGCATGATGATTGTGATGGATGTTTGATTGTTGATATTGGATGATTAGATGTTATATTTATATTGTTATAACACTGCAAGTTCCCTTAGTTTATTGTTAGAAATTACCTATGGGTTGAAATGATACATACCCAAACGATCTTTAGATTAGGGAAAAATCGTTATGGGTTGAAATGATAAACCCAAGCGATTTTATGGATTTTGAATGTTAATTTGGGATTGCGAGTTGAAATGATATATACCCGTAAATTTAAATTTATTGCGGATTGAAATGATATATGTTCGTATCACTTGACCATAGGGTAGAAAATTATATACGGACACCGGATTGGTTAAATTAAATGATTTTTTTAAATCATTAAATTTTGAATTCAGTTAAATGATATTTTGAAATAGATTTTGATTTATATAAACTGAATTATTTTCAAAAATCCAAGCGTTAAATGTTGAAATTGGAATTGATTTGATGAATTGTTTAAAGATTAAAATGGAAATTTCAAAGTTGAATTTTGAAGCATAAATGAAATTTATCGAAATTGAGTTATTGAAATGTTTGAATATAACGTTGAAATCTATTTAATTCGAAGTGGTTTAAATTGATAATTCAAACATGGATTTGAAATCCATATTGATTAAATGGTTTTAAATGAAAATCTAAATTAAAGGACAAATTTTGGTTAGTTGATTTGAAAGCTGGACATGGTCCAGATGTGTTGAAATGAAAGAAATGGCTTAATTTTAATATTAATTTCAAATTAATAATTTTAATATAAACTGTTTAAAGATTTATTATTTCAAAAATCCTGATCCTAAGATTTTCAAACTATGAACTATTTTAAACTATTTTAAAACTATTAAACTATTTTAATCTATTGTAAACTATTTCAATCTATTTGAATCTATTTAAAACTATTTAAAACTATATTAAACTATTTTAATCTATTTTAAATTATTTAAACTATATTAAACTGATGCAGTGCAGAAAGCTAAGGGTCTAGGTCGCTCACGATCTAAGGAGTGTGTAGGTCGCTCACGACCTAAGGAGTTAGAGGGGGGAGTGAGTGATGCCGAGAAGAGTGGTTGCACAGTCCAATTCGGTGAAGTGGTAGGTCGCATACGACCTAACAAGGCTTTTAAGTTGGAGCTACGACCTAACAGAAACGAGGTGCTGGAACGACCTAACATGTTCTTAGGTCGCGTACGACCTAACTGTGCAGTGCAACATGGTGAACGATCTAACATAACACCAAGTACAGAGCTACGACCTAACGGGTTAGTGGATGGCGAACTAAAACAAGGAGATAGGTCGCTGGAACGACCTAACATGCTTTTAGGTCGCGTACGACCTAGCGAGATAGGAAAGAGGGGGCTGGAACGAGCTAATGGGGTGCTCCGACCTAACAAATCACGACTTAAGATAGGTCGCAAAGTCTTAGGTCGCAAAGGCCTAGGTCGCAAAGTCTTAGGTCGCAAAGGCTTAGGTCGCATAGTCTTAGGTCGCAAAGGCCTAGGTCGCAAAGCCTTAGGTCGCAAAGGATTAGGTCGCAAGGCCTTAGGTCGCGAAGGCTTAGGTCGCGAAGAATCTCTGAAGCCGCTTCTGTTAGGTCGCAAACGAAGGGATGCCGTTCATTCTTAGGTCGCAAAGCTCTGGAGGCCATTGATTTCCCCAACTCGCCGATCTGGAATGCTGTGTGTTCATTTGTTAAGTCGTGGAATAATGTAATTAGGTCGTTACCGACCTAAGTGAGTTGTTTGTCTTTTAACATGTTTGTTAGGACGCGTCTGTACTAGGTCGCAACATTCAAGGTCGAAGGTCGTTTTCGACCTAAGTACTTGTAATATTTTGAAACTTTTCTGCTGTGTTGAGTTGTAGCCTATAAATAGGCGTGTATGGTCATTTTGTAAAGGTTGTTGATTTTTGAATAAAATTCTCTTTTGATTGCTTTGTGCTTTCATTCAAATTGGTAGTTGAGTGTAATCTCCTATCTCCTCTTTCGGTTAATCGAGTGCGCTCGATTCAACGATTGTAGAAGCCGATTCGCGGAATCAAGTGCGCTTGATCAACGCTTGAAGAATTGAAGATCTTTGAACCCGGTATCGTGCGCGATCAACGAGTTCGAGATAGCTAGAGTTCGGCATCTTCGGATCAACGAATTCGGGCAATTCAGCATTCATCAATCCATCGACTGCTACTTTCACAGATCTACATTGTTTTGAATTATCCGCTGCGTCAGTTTTTGGTATCAGAGCTTGTTCTAGCCAATCATAGCTAGATCGAGACTTGGAGCCTAATCATTTGAAGAGATTTGAAGTTTGAAGTGATAGCCGAGAGCTTGAGGTGTGAGCCGTGAGCAAGTGAAGTTGTTCGACCTTGCATTGAAGATTGTTTGATCGAATTTGTAGTGGGAGACCGAAACTTTGTCCATCGTGTTCATCGCGATTTGCTACAAAGTGGAAGTTTTCGATCCGTTTCATTTTGGATCAAAATCCGAAAAGTGTTTGAATTTGAAGATTTGTGAAGTTTTCAAGTATGCCGCCAAGAAGAGCTAATCGCCACCAAAACGTAGAAGCTTTATATCGAAGAGAAGAAGCTGATGAGATGGAGCAAAGAATCAATGAGAATTTTAGTGAAAAGCTTAACGAAGGAATTGGCCGGTTAGAGAGGCTTATGACGGAGATGAATCAAAATCGGAGAAGGGTTTCACCAGAATCTAATCATGGAGGTAGTAGAGTCTCACCACATTCCAATCGAGACCGAAGTGTTGAAAATGACCAAGGGCGTGGGAGGAACGTGAATGATCGAGAACGGAGGAACGTTGATAGAAGGGATGATGGTGGAAGGCGTAATGGTAGTAGAGATGTTGGTGGTCAGAATCGACATCGTTATGCATCTGATTTTGAAGAAGAGTATGATGGTGGTAGTGTTCAAGGAAGGGGTCAAGGAAGAAACTATTCTGAGTATGATCACAAATGGGAGTCGGGGATGAAGACAGAAATTCCTGAATTCAAGGGTGGTATGCAAGCGGAGGAGTTTCTAGATTGGGTGGCTAATGTAGAGGAGATTTTTGATTTCAAAGAAGTACCAGAACATCGTAGAGTGAAGTTGGTTGCTACGAGGCTGAGGGGTAGAGCTTTGGCATGGTGGCAGCAAACCAAGCTTACACGTGAACGAATGGGGAAGTCAAAGATTGAATCTTGGGAGAAGATGAAGAAATTGATGAAAGCAACGTTCTTACCATACAATTATCAATCTTTGATGTATCAACGTTTGCAGAACTTGAGGCAGGGCACGAAGACAGTTAATGAATATGCTGATGAATTTTATCAACTCATTGCAAGGAACGATATTATGGAAACAGAAGAGCAGCTGACATCTAGGTTCATTGGAGGATTGAGAATGCAGATTCAGGATATGGTGAATATGTTCGATCCAAGATCTGTAGCAGAAGCACATCAGAAAGCGTTGGCTTGGGAAAAACAAGGGAGACGAGGAAGTGGTGTGTTTTCTAATTCTAACAATCAAGCGAAGGGTGTTGGAGGAAGTTCTAATGTTTCTAAAACTATCAGTAGACCAGTGGTGAAAGAGGCTGAGAAGGCGAAAGTTAACAATGGTTTCAAATGTTACAATTGTCAAGAAATGGGTCATAAAAGCAGTGAGTGTCCAAAGCCAAAGAAGAGAACCATGATTGCAGAAGTTGACGAAGAGGATGTTGATGGAGATTGTTCTAATCCAGCTGAGGAGGATGAGCAGGATATTGCGTCAGGGGACGAAGGTTGTAACCTAATGCTGAGGAGATCGTGTTTAACACCAAAGCAGGAGGAAGCTAGTTGGTTGAGGAGTAATATCTTTCAGTCAACATGTACTATTCTGGGGAAGGTGTGTAAGTTTGTGATCGACGCAGGAAGCTGTGATAATATTATTTCAACCGAAGCTGTGACGAAGCTGAAATTGAAGACAGAGAAACATCCGAGTCCATACAAGTTAGCATGGTTGAGAAAAGGAGGAGAAGTGAAAGTGGATAGACGAGTTCGTGTACCATTCTCTATTGGGAAGAAATACAAAGATGAAATATGGTGTGATGTAGTAGAGATGGATGTTTGTCATTTATTATTGGGAAGACCATGGCAGTATGATCGAGCAGTACAACATGACGGTCGGACCAATAGCTACAGTTTTATGTTTAAAGGCACGAAGATTATCTTAGTTCCAAAGAAGAGATCACAAGAAGAAAGTAAGTCCGAAGAAATCGAAGAGCTGAAAACTTTATTATCTTTGAAGGAGTTTGTGAAGGAAGTAGAGGAGGAGCCTGAAGTATTCTTGTTGATTGGACGTGAGAGCAGTGAAGAAGTTGAAATTCCAAATGAAGTTAAACCAGTTTTGAAAGAATTTGACGATGTATTTCCAGAGGAATTACCAACGGAGTTGCCACCGTTGAGGGATATACAACATCAGATAGATCTTGTTCCAGGTGCTGTATTGCCACACAGACCACATTATCGAATGAGCCCGAAGGAACATGAAGAGTTGCGGAGGCAGGTAGAGGAATTGCTTGAGCAAGGACGTGTGCAGGAGAGTCTGAGTCCTTGTGCTGTACCAGCTTTATTGGTACCCAAGAAGGATGGGACATGGAGAATGTGCACTGACAGTCGAGCATTGAATAAGATTACCGTGAGATATAGATTTCCAATGCCGAGGTTGGATGACTTGTTAGATCAAATAAGTGGAGCTATTATCTTTTCGAAGATTGATTTGAAGAGCGGATATCATCAAATTCGTATCAGACCAGGCGATGAATGGAAGACTGCTTTTAAAACCAGGGAGGGTCTATACGAGTGGTTGGTCATGCCATTTGGTTTATCCAATGCACCAAGTACGTTCATGAGGGTGATGAATCAGATTTTTCGACCATTCATTGGAAAATTCGTGGTGGTGTATTTCGATGATATTCTTATTTACAGTGGGAGTTCAGAGGAACATCTGAATCATCTTAGAGAAGTGCTGATGGTACTAAGACAAGAACAATTTTATGCTGCTACAAAGAAGTGCGTGTTCATGACGCACAGTGTGTTATTTTTGGGGTATGTTGTTTCAGAGAAAGGAATACAAGTTGACCAAAGTAAAGTTGAGGCGATCAGAAATTGGCCGCAGCCCAAGACAATAACGGAAGTTCGTAGTTTTCATGGGTTGGTTTCATTTTATCGGAGGTTTATTCCACACTTTAGTAGTGTGATGGCGCCTGTTACAGATTGCATGAAAGGTAAACAGTTTGCATGGACAGAGGAAGCAGGGAGTGCTTTTGGGAAGATCAAGGAATTGCTGACGACTGCACCAATTCTAGTATTACCTGATTTTCAGTTAGTTTTTGAACTACATACTGATGCATCCAAGGTTGGGATTGGAGGGGTGTTGAGTCAGAAGGGACGTCCAATTGCCTATTTCAGTGAGAAGTTGTCAGGAGCGAAGATGCGATACAGTACGTATGATGTGGAGTTCTATGCTGTTGTACAATCTATTAAGCACTGGAGACACTATCTGTTTCAGAAAGAGTTTGTTCTGTATACTGATCATGAAGCATTGAAGCATTTGCAAGGGCAAGACAAGATTTCAGCGAGACATGCATCGTGGATTGCATATCTGCAACAGTTTACTTTTGTTGTGAAACACAAGTCAGGGGTGACAAATCGAGTGGCTGATGCTTTGAGTAGGAGGAGTCATTTGTTGACTACACTGAAAGTTGAAGTGATGGGGTTTGAAATGTTGCCGGAATTATTTGTTGAAGATCCTTACTTCATGAAGTTTGTTGATAAAGTTAAGGAGGGAAAGACGGATGAGTTCTTGATGGTAGATGGTTTTCTTTTTAAAGGAAGTCGATTGTGCATACCGGAGGGTAGTCTGAGAATGAAGATTATCAAGGAGTTACACGAAGAAGGGCATGTTGGAAGAGACCGTACCTTACAGTTAATTTCACAATCCTACTTTTGGCCATCGATGAGGAAAGAAGTGGAGAGGTTTGTGGAGCGTTGTCATATTTGTCAAGTTTCGAAAGGAACTGCGACTAATGCTGGTTTATATATGCCATTACCTGTACCAACTAAACCATGGGTTGATGTGAGTATGGACTTCGTGTTGGGATTACCAAGGACACAGCGTGGTAACGATTCCATATATGTGGTGGTTGACAGATTTTCAAAAATGGCACATTTCATTGCTTGCAAGAAGACGGCAGATGCGGTTCATGTTGCTCAGTTGTTTTTCAGGGAGATCTATAGACTTCATGGATTGCCAGAATCTATTGTGTCGGATAGAGATACTCGATTTCTGAGTCATTTTTGGTTGAGTTTGTGGAAAATGGTGGGAACGAAGCTGAAATTTAGTAGTGCTTATCACCCGCAAACGGATGGACAGACTGAGGTGGTTAATCGATCGTTGGGAAACTTGTTGAGGTGTCTTGTTCAAGATAATCTGAAGAGTTGGGATGTGAAGTTATGTCAGGCAGAATTTGCCCATAATCATGCTGTGAATCGAAGTACGGGGTTCAGTCCGTTCCAGATTGTTTATTCAAGTTTACCGAAGGGACCGTTAGATTTAACGATGATACCACACTAGAAGGGGACAATTAAGAAAGCTGCTGATTTTGTTGAAGGGCTGACGGAGTGTCATAAAATCGTTCAAGAACGATTAGAGAAAGCAAATGAGAAATATAAACAAGCTGCAGATGTGAAACGACGAAAAGTTGAGTTTAATGAAGGAGATATGGTTTATGCAGTGTTAACAAAAGATCGTTTTCCAGTGGGCGCGTACAACAAGTTGAAAGCCAGGAAAATTGGTCCGGTGGAAGTTGTGAAACGAATCAATGAAAATGCTTATAAACTGAAGCTGCCAGATGATGTGTATACATCTGACGTATTCAATGTTAAACATCTTGTACCATATCATGGGGAAGAGTTTGTTGGGGATGAAGAGTGTGCGAATTCGAGGTCGAATTTCTCTCAACCAGGGGAGGATGATGCAGTGCAGAAAGCTAAGGGTCTAGGTCGCTCACGATCTAAGGAGTGTGTAGGTCGCTCACGACCTAAGGAGTTAGAGGGGGGAGTGAGTGATGCCGAGAAGAGTGGTTGCACAGTCCAATTCGGTGAAGTGGTAGGTCGCATACGACCTAACAAGGCTTTTAAGTTGGAGCTACGACCTAACAGAAACGAGGTGCTGGAACGACCTAACATGTTCTTAGGTCGCGTACGACCTAACTGTGCAGTGCAACATGGTGAACGATCTAACATAACACCAAGTACAGAGCTACGACCTAACGGGTTAGTGGATGGCGAACTAAAACAAGGAGATAGGTCGCTGGAACGACCTAACATGCTTTTAGGTCGCGTACGACCTAGCGAGATAGGAAAGAGGGGGCTGGAACGAGCTAATGGGGTGCTCCGACCTAACAAATCACGACTTAAGATAGGTCGCAAAGTCTTAGGTCGCAAAGGCCTAGGTCGCAAAGTCTTAGGTCGCAAAGGCTTAGGTCGCATAGTCTTAGGTCGCAAAGGCCTAGGTCGCAAAGCCTTAGGTCGCAAAGGATTAGGTCGCAAGGCCTTAGGTCGCGAAGGCTTAGGTCGCGAAGAATCTCTGAAGCCGCTTCTGTTAGGTCGCAAACGAAGGGATGCCGTTCATTCTTAGGTCGCAAAGCTCTGGAGGCCATTGATTTCCCCAACTCGCCGATCTGGAATGCTGTGTGTTCATTTGTTAAGTCGTGGAATAATGTAATTAGGTCGTTACCGACCTAAGTGAGTTGTTTGTCTTTTAACATGTTTGTTAGGACGCGTCTGTACTAGGTCGCAACATTCAAGGTCGAAGGTCGTTTTCGACCTAAGTACTTGTAATATTTTGAAACTTTTCTGCTGTGTTGAGTTGTAGCCTATAAATAGGCGTGTATGGTCATTTTGTAAAGGTTGTTGATTTTTGAATAAA
This sequence comes from Allium fistulosum, assembly GCA_030737815.1. Classification (NCBI taxonomy): domain Eukaryota; kingdom Viridiplantae; phylum Streptophyta; class Magnoliopsida; order Asparagales; family Amaryllidaceae; genus Allium; species Allium fistulosum. Next base: position 1,317,376,021 of record CM060903.1, on the reverse strand, counting down.
ATTCTCTTTTGATTGCTTTGTGCTTTCATTCAAATTGGTAGTTGAGTGTAATCTCCTATCTCCTCTTTCGGTTAATCGAGTGCGCTCGATTCAACGATTGTAGAAGCCGATTCGCGGAATCAAGTGCGCTTGATCAACGCTTGAAGAATTGAAGATCTTTGAACCCGGTATCGTGCGCGATCAACGAGTTCGAGATAGCTAGAGTTCGGCATCTTCGGATCAACGAATTCGGGCAATTCAGCATTCATCAATCCATCGACTGCTACTTTCACAGATCTACATTGTTTTGAATTATCCGCTGCGTCATAAACTATTTTAATCTATATTTAACCATCTAAATTATTTTAAAGTATTTTAAACTAATTTATAGTATTTTAAACTATTTTAAAATATTTTAAACTATTTTAAACTATTAAAAACCATTTAAAACTATATTTAAAATATTTTTAACCATTTAAAAGCTATTTTAAACTATTTAAAGTATTTTAAACTATTTAACTATCTTAAACTATTTATGATTATCTAAACTATACTTCTAATTTCTACCGGTGCAAGGTTGAACTGTTTATATTTAAATCCTTGATTTAAAAGCGAATATGGTTAAATGATGTTATAACCTAAGTTGAGATTTGAAATGATATTTTCTAGAGAAGCGACATATTTGAGTGAATATGATTTCGAAAGTGATATGGTTTGAATTGAATATGATATTTTGATATCAATTATGAAAAGGTTTTGGAAATTTAAAAGAACCATCCGGTGTGAAAGCGTTTGGTTGTTAAAGAGACCAGGATCAAACATTGTCATACTCGCTTCCAATACCGAAAAACACTTTAACAACTGTGTACGTGGTGGAGATTCCAGAATGAAGTAGGATGGTTTGGCGAACGATTATGTATGAGGTATTTACGTAGCCCTGACTCCCGTGAGTCAGCTTAATGTGGCTAAAATAGGAGCCATGCCGGGCCAAGTGAGGTCGCACATCCGATCGGACACATTTCTTTAATACCATATTATGACTTTGTGATTGATTTGGTGGCCACCCCTCGATTTTGATTATGGGAGTGTGTTCCGAGGTGGGCGATAGTAGCTGCTATGCGTTACCACCAGTCCGGATCCGCAAAACGGTAGTATCCTACCCTGGGCATTGCCTCGCGTGCCTTATCACATGCCTTATCGTGCCTTCTGCGAGTTTGGTTTGTACTATACCTATGGAGTGCCCTCTAATAGCCCTCCAGTTTATGGAGGAATTACGGTATTGTATAGACTATGAGAATATATAAAAGTGTGTTAAGGGGGATATGGGTAATGCCATAATGCTATTTTAATACTTTACTTTACCGTAGACACTATTATAATAGCGTATTGTACTATGTATGTAGATAGTTTAACGGATCCTTAGGAGATGGAATCCCGAACATCCCTTAAGTTATTGCACTCATGTTAGACACTGGATAGGAGATGTAAAATCCAGTAAACATATCTAAAGCCATTACACTCATATTTATTTACTGTTGATTTAACTTACATAAGATCTTTTAGTCCTGACTCGAGTGTTTTGTCTTTTCATTTCGCCCGGGTCAGTCTGAGCTTTTTAGTGTATCAAAGACTGCTTTCGGGAGGACGAGGACGAAGATGTAGTACTATTATTACTTATTATATATTTCCACTGCATCATGTTGTTCTGCTGCATTTATTTATTCCTGTTGTATGTAACTCTGATTCCGTATTGTAAAAGTGCAATCAAATGTTATTTGTAAAACAGCTTCATGAACTGTTATTTGATTATTATATTTTATCATTCCGTTGTGAGATTCTGTGTTTGTTTTATTTCTTTCTCTTCTTTTTCTTATTTACCCCATAACAATTCTCCCTTTTAAATGGTTTGAGTCTGACGTGTGTGGTTTATCGTCGATTTAAACTATCCAAAAAGGTGGGTCGTTACATATTTACTGCTTCATCTTAGTCGGATCTACTGACAACCCTTTCTCTGAGACTACATAACCTAGAAACTTCACTTTCTTCTTTCAAAAATGGCATTTTGAAATCTTCGCCTTTAGCTGATGCTGCCTCGGCGTCTCAAGCACCACTCTAAGATGAACTTCATGCTCTCTTTCATCCTTAGAGTATATCAAGATATCATCTATGAAAACCAATACAAACTTATCCAAGTGCTCTCGGAAAACTCGGTTCATTAAATCCACAAAGAAAGCCGACGCATTAGTCAGTCCGAATGGCATAGCTAACCATTCGTACGACCCATATTTTGGTCCTAAACGCCGCCAAAGGTATACTATCCTCTGCTACTCTGAGCTAATGGAGACCTGTCACCAAATCCAACTGCGAGAATACCTTGGTTCCACTCAACTGGTTGAACAAATCGTCAATCCTTGGCAACGGATATAGATTATTTATCATCCTCTCATTCAACTTACGATAATCGATACATAGCCTCGACTATCCATCCGGCTTCTTAGCAAACACTGCGGCTGCTCCCCAAGGTGAACTACTCGGCCTGATACAGCTCTTGCCTTCAAATTTCACCAACTGTACTTCAACTCCCTCATCTCTGTGGGGGTCATCCTGCTCGGCGGCCTACTCACTGGTTCTGCTCCCGGAACCAAATCTATTTGAAACTCAATATCTCGTTTCGGTGGCAATCCAACTACAGGCTCAACAACATCCGTGAATTCTCTAACCACGAAAACTCGATTCAGCTCTTCTTCTAACACCATAACACCCAACAAAGCATTCACCTCACCGTTAGAACCTTCTACGTTATAAACCATCCGATCACTACAATTAGGGTGTCTAAGTGATATTTTTCTATCTTGATAAAATATCCTAGCGTCGTACTCACTTATCTAATCCATCCCAAGAATAATCCCGAACCCCACAAAATCAAACACATGCAAGCTGCCAACAAAAGCATGACCTAACAAGTCAAACTCTAACTTTTCACATCTCAACCCTAGAGCTGCATACCCTCATATTGGATTCGAACCCGTAAGGAAGTAACTAAATATATGGGTTCTAGGTTAAGCTTATCAATCAAACATCTAGATATAAAAAAAATGCGATGTACCAGTATCAAATAGAACGCTAACAAACATACCATGAATCTGAAGCGTACCTCCCAAAACTGCCTTTCCTTTCTCTTGAGCTGTTGGCTTAGAAGCAGCAGGCTCAAATGCTTACACCTTGCACTTTCCATCCTTAGCGGGCTCCTTGCACTAGTTCTTATAGTGGCCAATCTGGTCGTAGTTGAAGCACCTGACATTCTTCTTCCCGGCCACCTCCTTTTCCTTTCCAACACGACCTCGTTAGCAAAATGCTCCCTCTTGTCGCACTTGAAGCAAACAATCTCAAACTCCCCTTTCTTAGCTGCTCCACCCTTCTGAGCACCTTTCTTGGGAAAGAACTTCCACTTCTGACTCTGCCTAACTTGGACCTCCTTAGCCTTATTCTTCTCTAGAGAATCAAGAATCTCCTCATGCCTTAAGGCCATCTCCACTACAAAATCAGAAGGATCTCTAATATGAGGTAATGTAGCCCTTGCTAACTCAGACTTCAACCCCCTGATAAACTTATCATTCCTCTTTATTACTATATCCACTGAAGCATACCCATATCTGGCCAACTCCTCAAACCTCCTAGCATACTCCAGATCGGACATCTCTCCTTGCTCTAACTCATCAAACTTTTTTATCAGAGCTTACTGTGCCATCGTAGACATGAAACTCTCCTAGAACCTCCCCTTGAAATCTGCCCATGTCAAGGTTTCCTCATCCACACCAGCCATCACACTGTTCCACCAAAACAAAGCTGCTCTTTGGAGCTATATCGAAACAAGCCTCCTCTTCTGCTCATCATTGAGCCCTAAATCTGAAAAGATTCTTTCACAGTGCAGCAACCAATTTTTCACCTCTATAACATCCTCTATACCCAAAAATGGCTTCCCTCCAAGCTTAGCTGATCTCCGCTCAGCTTAGCATAATGGTTAATTACCAGAAATTCCAGAACTCCTGCTCCTGCAGCATCTCCTCCTACCACTCCAGCTCCTGCAGCATCTCCTCCTACCACTCCAGCTGCAATTCGAGCTTGCATTATATTCACAAAAACCTGATACATAGCTCTCTTGTCCACTTGCGGGGCTCCAGCACTTACATTCTCTATTTGTGCCTGACCTTGGGTCCTCCTCGCATTAGGTCTGGCATTCCCATCGGTGCCCTCCCCTCCTGGGTTAACTCTTCCTCTTCTACCATCCATATCTATATTCAAACCTCATGAGATACAAAAAAAATAACCTAAAAAGATATGAGACTAGCTATAAAGCGTATACTTGTATATAGCAAATAAAAATACGTTACTATAGCATTATCTCCTACCCCAATCTTATTCGAATTCCTTAGGATTATGTTTTAAAAACCATTTTTAGTTTAAAGTTTTTCGTAAACCTTTACTCTGGTACCAAGTTGTAACACCCCGTATCTAGGGGCCAAAAGCTAAGCGCTACAGATGCTGCAATCCTCCATAATTTTAACTTCTGGTGACTAAATACGGTAATGCTAATGATATCCATAATATTGGAAGCACTTGAATATGAACAAAATCATATATTTTCAAAAACAACATTTTACTGATTACATTTCAAAGCAAATTCATATCCAAGTTACATAATCTCATAATCGTTTCCAAGGTAAAGATCAATTATAATTACAATAATAAGCCAAGAGCGACATATGACGATGCCCCTTGGTTGATCAAAGTCAATATAGTCATATCTAACTTAATATACACAGCGGAATCAAAGCAAAATGAACTATAACTCCTAATTAGCTATCTGTCAGCCACCTGCTCGTCTGCTGAAGCTTTATTCGCCAAAATTTCTAAAACCTAAAAGCCTTAACCCTCAGTCTACTCAAATCAATTTTGAGCACCCGAAAGTTTAAGGGGAAATAAAAACTTCGAGTCAGACATAAAGCCTGGGGTGAATAATACTGTTACATCTCGTTTACTAATATTAAGTGAGTTCACGCCGCCTAGCGGAACGAGTTTTCCCTCACTAATATTCTCTTTAAAACATATATTTTGCAAATCTTTTCCTGCAACCAAACTAGTTAATCAAACTGATATAATAATGATAATAATAGCTAAGTCCGTTAAGCTATAATCAGGTAACTAATGGACTATCTGTCCACAAGTAGTAAATGGACTATCTGCCCACAAGTAGTAAATGGACTATCTGCCCACAAGTAGTAAATGGACTATCTGTCCGAAAGCTGGATTGATTGCCTGCAAACTGGACTAACTGTCCGAATCAAAATGGACATTTTGTCCCAATCATTTTCTTAGGGTTGACCACCCTTCATCTTTTTCCAAAACAAGTTAAAACCCTTTTTAACTTGAAAATACTTAGGCTATATTGCCTATTTAATACATTCGAAACCTTTGTTTAAAACCTTTAAACAACCCTTTCGAAACCCTTAAAGGTGACCCTTTCGAAACCATTGAAAGCGACCCTTTCGAAATCATTAAAAGTCTTTCCTTTGAAAGCTTCAAAACATTAGACATCCCTTTTTAAAACCTTTAAATATTGTCTTTCGAAAACATAGGAAAAACCTTCCCTTTCAACCCTTTCGAAAGAACCACCCCTTCAAAACCATTCACTAAAACCCTTTCGAAAGCATTAAAATACTAAACCTTTAGATAGCCTTTGGGTTCAATTTAAAACATGTGGAAACCTTTTGAAACCATTCAAAAATTTACCCCTTCGAAACCTTTGAAAACTGTCTCGGTCGAAACCATTTGAATTATGCCTTCAAGTAGAGCAAAATGATCAGAAGCCCATTAAAGTCAAAAGAACTTCTTTCAAAACCATTAAAGCTGTCTCTTTCAAAACCATTTGGGCTATACTTCAATCATAGAAAAAGGGTCTTTAAAACATTTAAGTCGAAAGCATCTGTTTCGAAACCATTTCCTAAGTAAAGAAGTGATGGTGTCGAAACCATCCCTTTAAAAGCATTGGAGTAGTGGCCAAATTTTAGAATACAAAGTACCCCTTCGAAACCATCTGGGTCGAAAGGTAAAAAGGCGGCAATAAAAGGTTTCGACTTAGTCGAAAGCAATCATTTAAAAAAAAGCGCAACCCAATCGAAACAATTTCTTTAAATCCATTTGACTTAGTCGAAAGCTAACCAAGTCGAAAGCCATTTAGTCGAAAGCAAGCAGGCACATTTTTAATTTAAAAGTAAAGTGGTGCTTCGATCCCTTCGGAACCCATGGTTTCGACCTCATGCCTTTCGCCTTCTATCCAATTCACTATGTAACAATATATTGATACCATGCGCATTGGTTTCGATGGTGTTGAAGGCTGAACGACTTAGTCGAAAGCCAACCAAGGCAGAAGCAAGTGTCGAAAGCAATAAAATAGTAAAAAGCATGTAGCAAATAGTGTTTTTCACCTATCCTGCTTTACGTGTCAAATTTTGATTGGTTGCCTCTTTTCTTTACCACTAAAAAGTGCTACAATTTTCAGAACTAACTATTTAGATTATTTGTAAAAAGCTTTTTCTCTTTTTATAAATATATAAAACATTTAAGTCTCATACCTTAAATAATTTTATATACCCATTAAAACACTTAGGAAAATTCTACAAAATATTAAGAAAATCTCTTTTAATATGTTTTTCAACATATAAAAATTTCAGATCCAAACCTTTTATTATTTAGCCGTAAATAATCTATAACCCAAATTAACATTTTTTTATTAGAAAATTCATATAAAATCCACAAAAATTCTGAAAATTTGACGCAGCGGAATAATCAAAACAAGATAGATCGATGAAATAGCAATCGGTGGATTGATGAATACTGCGATGCCTGAATTCGTTGATCCGAAGATACCGAATTCTAGCTATCTCTGACTCATTGTTCCGAAGATACCGGGAAAGAGATCTACGATTCTTCAACATTGATCTTGCGCACAAGATACCGTGAATCGGCTTCAACAAACGAAGATTCGAGCGCACTCGAATAACGTAAGTGGAGATAGGAGACTTCACTCGACTACCAATTAGAAGAAAGCACAAAGCAATCAAAATGGAAATTTTATTCAAAAGTCAACAACCTTTACAAATGAAACAACTTGCCTATTTATAGGCTACAACACGCAAAACAGAAGAAAATACAACTCCTAAGTCGTCGCCGACCTAACAGTCAAGACCTAAAAAATCAGACGACTTACGACTTACAAACATCACGACTTAAGCCTTATAACAGAACGACTTAACAACATGTTCAAAGAAACAATACAACATGTAAGCGACCTAAAACAGATATGTAACGACTTAAAGAACGCGCGCGACTTATCATCCTTCACACGACTTATAGAAAACAACTCGCGACTTATCAGCATTATCTCTTCGACTTATCAAAGTAGCTCACGACTTATCAATATTTCCTCCCGACTTATCAATGTCTCGCGACTTAATTTCCTGGCGGCATTGTTTGATTGAAGTCTTATGTTGTTCGTGAGTTAATGAAATATGGCAGCGACATAACAGAGGATCTTCGCGACTTAGGATTAGATCGTAGAAGCTAGGTCGTGGAGTCTGGAAGTTCGAGGAATTTGTTAGGTCGGAATTGATGGGTCGTAGGTCGTGGTGAGGTTCACGACTTAGGGATAGGTTGGGAAGTGATTGCGACCTATCGTTAGGTCGGAGATTGTTGGCGAGTCGCGACTTACTGGAATTAGGTCGGGGAAAATTCAGAGAAAGGCAATTAGGTCAGGACGTTTTATAGGTCGGGGAAGTTAAATCGTAGGTCGCGGTGGAGTGGATTAGGTCGGGAAAGTTATGTCGTGGAGGCGGTAGGTCGGAGATTGTTTGAATTAGGTCGGGAAGTGGATTTAGGTCGTGGGAGCGGTGGAGTTTTAAGTCGTAGGTCGCGATGGAGGCTGGAGATAGGTCGGAGCTTCTGGTAGGTCGTAGGTCGCGGGAAATGGAGTTTAGGTCGGAGAATGTTTTCGTCTTCAAATCCAGGTGCGCTGCTTCATCATCCTCCCCTTGTTGACAAAAATTCAACCTCGAATTTGTACTTCTCTTTTCTTCAACAAGCTCATCCCCATGGTACGGAATCAAATGTTTAACGTTGAAAACGTCAGCAGTGTGAATATGATCTGGCAACTTTAACCGATAGGCATTATTATTGATCTTCTTCAAAATTTCCAACAGACCAATTTTCCGCGCTTTCAACTTGTTGTACGTTCCAACTGGAAATCGATCCTTTGTCAATACCGCGTACACAAAATCACCTTCGTTGAACTCCACACTTCTTCTCTTCTTATCCGCTGCTCGTTTATACTTCTCATTTGTCTTCCCCAAACGTTCCTGAACGATTCTATGGCATTCTGTCATTCCATCAACAAAATCAACAGCCCGTTTAACTGTTCCCTTTGATTGTGGTACTATCGTTAAATCCAACGGCCCCTTTGGCAAGCTTGAATACACAACTTGAAATGGACTATAACCAGTACTTCGGTTAACAGCATGATTATGAGCAAACTCTGCCTGACACAACTTTAAGTCCCAACTCTTCAAATTGTCTTGTACAAGACATCGCAATAAATTTCCCAGGGATCTGTTCACAACTTCAGTTTGTCCATCTGTTTGTGGATGATAAGCACTACTGAATTTCAATTTCGTTCCCACCAACTTCCACAAAATTAGCCAGAAATGACTTAGAAATCGAGTATCCCTGTCTGAAACAATCGATTTAGGCAATCCATGAAGTCGATAGATTTCTTTGAAAAATAACTGAGCCACACGAACAGCATCCGTCGTCTTCTTACAAGCAATAAAGTGTGCCATTTTCGAAAATCGGTCAACCACCACATAAATGGAATCGTTTCCCCTTTGAGTTCGAGGTAAACCCAAAACAAAATCCATACTCACATCAACCCAAGGCTTAGTTGGTACAGGTAACGGCATATATAATCCAGCATTGGTCGCAATTCCTTTCGAAACCTGACAGATATGACATCGCTCCACAAATCTTTCCACTTCTTTCCTCATTGATGGCCAAAAATAAGATTGAGAAATCAGCTGTAATGTACGGTCTCTACCCACATGACCTTCCTCATGCAATTCCTTCACAATCTTCAACCGTAAACTGCAATCCGGTATACATAATCGAGTTCCCTTGAACAGAAACCCATCTACCATCACAAACTCGTCAGTACTTCCGTCTTTGACTTTCTCAACAAGCTTTGCAAAATAAGGATCTTCTTCAAACAATTCTGGCAATAATTCAAACCCTGTCACCTCAACTTTTAGTGTAGTCAACAAATGACTCCTCCTACTCAAAGCATCAGCTACTCGATTCGTCACCCCTGACTTGTGTTTAACAACAAAAGTAAACTGTTGCAGATATGCGATCCACGATGCATGTCTCGCTAAAATCTTGTCTTGTCCTTGTAAATGTTTCAACGCCTCATGGTCAGTGTAAAGGACAAACTCTTTCTGAAATAGATAGTGTCTCCAGTGTTTCACTGCTTGTACTACCGCATAAAACTCCACATCATACGTATTATACCTCATCTTCGCCCCTGATAACTTCTCACTAAAGTATGCAATCGGACGTCCCTTCTGACTCAGCACTCCTCCAATCCCAACCTTCGATGCATCAGTATGTAATTCAAACAATAACTGAAAATCTGGCAACACTAGAATTGGTGCTGTCGTCAAAAGTTCTTTGATCCGCTCAAAAGCAACCCATGCTTCCTCCGACCAAGAAAATTGCTTTCCCTTCATACAATCAGTAACCGGTGCCATCACGCTACTGAAGTGTGGAATGAATCTTCGATAGAATGATGCTAGCCCATGAAAACTTCTCACTTCGGTTATTGTCTTCGGTTATGGCCAATTTCTGACTGCTTCAACTTTATTCTGGTCCACCTGGATACCTTCTCTTGATACAACATATCCCAAAAATAAAACACTATGCGTCATGAACACGCATTTCTTCGTCGCAGCATAAAATTGTTCTTGTCGCAGTACCATCAGCACTTCTTTCAGATGATTCAAATGTTCCTCTGGATTTCTACTATATATCAGAATATCATCGAAATATACCACCACAAATTTTCCAATAAATGGTCTAAAAATTTGATTCATCACTCGCATAAATGTACTTGGCGCATTTGATATGCCAAATGGCATTACCAACCATTCGTATAGACCCTCCCTGGTTTTAAAAGCAGTCTTCCACTCATCACCTGGCCTGATACGAATTTGATGATATCCGCTCTTCAAATCAATCTTCGAAAATATAGTAGCTCCGCTCAGCTGATCTAACAAATCATCAAATCTGGGCATTGGAAATCTATATCTCACAGTGATCTTATTCAATGCTCGACTGTCAGTGCACATTCTCCACGTTCCGTCCTTCTTTGGCACTAACAATGCTGGTACAGCACACGGGCTTAAACTCTCCTGGATACGCCCCTGTTCAAGCAACTCTTCCACTTGCCTTCTCAACTCTTCATGTTCCTTCGGACTCATTCGATAATGTGGTCTGTGTGGCAACATCGCTCCCGGTACAAGATCAATTTGATGTTGGATGTCTCTCAGTGGCGGTAACTCCTTTGGTAATTCCTCTGGGAACACATCTTTAAACTCTTTCAATACGGGTTTCACTTCCTCTGGAATTTCAGCCTCTTCACTGCTCTCACGCCCTATCAACAAGAATACCTCTGGCTCCTCCTCAACCTCCTTAACAAACTCTTTCAAAGATAACAAGGTCTTCAGCTCCTCAATCTCTTCTGACTTGCTTTCTCCTTGTTGTCTCTTCTTCGGAACTAAGATAATCTTCGTACCTTCAAACATAAAGCTGTAGCTATTGGTCTGTCCGTCATGTTGTACTGCTCGATCATACTGCCATGGTCTTCCCAAAAGTAAGTGATAGACATCCATCTCTACTACATCACACCAGATTTCGTCTTTGTATTTCTTCCCAATAGAGAATGGAACTCGAACTCGTCTATCCACTTTCACTTCTCCTCCTTTTCTCAACCATGCTAACTTGTATGGATTCGGATGCTTCTCTGTCTTTAACTTCAACTTCGTTACAGCCTCGGTTGAAATGATATTGTCACAGCTTCCTGCGTCAATCACAAATTTACACACCTTTCCCAGTATAGTGCATGTCGACTGAAAGATATTACTCCTCAACCAACTAGCTTCCTCCTGTTTCGGTGTCAAACATGATCTTCTCAGCATTAGATTACAACCTTCATCTCCTGACGCAATATCCTGCTCATCCTCCTCAACTGGACTAGTACAATTTCCATCAACATCCTCATCCTCAACTTCTGCCATCATGGTTCTCTTCTTAGGCTTTGGACACTCATTGCTTTTATGACCCATTTCCTGGCAATTGTAACATTTGAAACCGTTGTAAACCTTTGCCTTCTCAACCTCCTTCACCACCGGTTTACTGAAAGGTTTAGAAACATTAGAACTTCCACTAACTCCCTTCACTTGGTTGTTGGAACTAGTAAACACACCACCTCCTCGTCGACCCTGCTTCTCCCAAGCCAACGCTTTTTGATGTGCCTCTGCCACAGATCTTGGATCGAACATATTAACCATATCTTGAATCTGCATTCTCAATCCCCCAATGAATCTAGATGTCAACTGCTCTTCCGTTTCCATAATATCATTCCTCGCAATAAGCTGGTAAAACTCATCCGCATAATCATTAACAGTCTTTGTGCCCTGCCTCAAGTTCTGCAAACGTTGATACATCAGAGATTGATAATTGTAAGGTAAGAACGTTGCTTTCATCAATTTCTTCATCTTCTCCTAAGATTCAACCTTTGACTTCCCCATTCGTTCACGTGTAAGTTTGGTTTGCTGCCACCATGCTAAAGCTCTACCCCTCAACCTTGTAGCAACCAACTTCACTCTACGATGTTCTGGAACTTCGTTGAAATCAAAAATTTCTTCAACGTTAGCCAACCAGTCCAAAAACTCCTCAGCTTGCATACCACCTTTGAATTCTGGAATTTCAGTCTTCATCCCAGATTCCCACTTGTGATCGTACTCCGACTGATTTCTTCCTCGTCCACGCCCTCGTCCACGAACACTACCACCGTCATACTCTTCTTCACAATCCGATATATATCGATGTCGATCCTGACCACCAACATCTCTACCACCACCATTTCTTCCACCAACATCCTACGATCTACATTCCTTCAATCACGATCATTCACATTTCTATCACGATTTCGATCATCAATATTTCTATCCCAATCTCGATCTACACTTCTATGATCACTATCAACACTTCTCTCTCGATTTGAATGTGGTGAGTCTCTACTTCCCCCATGGTTAGATTCAGGTGAAACCCTTCTCTGATTTTGACTCATCTCCAACATCATCCTCTCTAATCGACCAATCCCTTCATTAAGCTTCTCATTGAAATTCTCGTTGATTCGTTGCTCCATTTCATCGGCCTCCTCTCTTCCGTACAAAGCATTAATATTGCGATGACATTGAACTCGTCTCGGTGGCATGATTACTCTTCAACAAATTCCAACAAAAACTTCACTTCGATCTAAAAATCTTCAAATCAAAACTACCCACTTATGGAAGTCTTCAAAAATCTCCAAACGAACAAATATCTTCAAAATCTCGATAACCCACTTCTCCAAATGATGTAAATCTCGCACAACTCCAAAAATCTACGCAAACTCCTTGCGTTCTAGCTCCGATACCAAACTGACGCAGCGGAATAATCAAAACAAGATAGATCGATGAAATAGCAATCGGTGGATTGATGAATACTGCGATGCCTGAATTCGTTGATCCGAAGATACCGAATTCTAGCTATCTCTGACTCGTTGTTCCGAAGATACCGGGAAAGAGATCTACGATTCTTCAACGTTGATCTTGCGCACAAGATACCGTGAATCGGCTTCAACAAACGAAGATTCGAGCGCAATCGAATAACGTAAGTGGAGATAGGAGACTTCACTCGACTACCAATTAGAAGAAAGCACAAAGCAATCAAAATGGAAATTTTATTCAAAAGTCAACAACCTTTACAAATGAAACAACTTGCCTATTTATAGGCTACAACACGCAAAACAGAAGAAAATACAACTCCTAAGTCATCGTCGACCTAACAGTCACGACCTAAAAAATCAGACGACTTACGACTTACAAACATCACGACTTAAGCCTTATAACAGAACGACTTAACAACATGTTCAAAGAAACAATACAACATGTAAGCGACCTAAAACATATATGTAACGACTTAAAGAACGCGTGCGACTTATCATCCTTCACGCGACTTATAGAAAACAACTCGCGACTTATCAGCATTATCTCTTCGACTTATCAAAGTAGCTCACGACTTATCAATATTTCCTCCCGACTTATCAATGTCTCGCGACTTAATTTCCTGGCGGCATTGTTTGATTGAAGTCTTATGTTGTTCGCGAGTTAATGAAATATGGCAGCGACATAACAGAGGATCTTCGCGACTTAGGATTAGATCGTAGAAGCTAGGTCGTGGAGTCTGGAAGGTCGAGGAATTTGTTAGGTCGGAATTGATGGGTCGTAGGTCGTGGTGAGGTTCACGACTTAGGGATAGGTTGGGAAGTGATTGCGGCCTATCGTTAGGTCGGAGATTGTTGGCGAGTCGCGACTTACTGGAATTAGGTCGGGGAAAATTCAGAGAAAGGCAATTAGGTCGGGACGTTTTATAGGTCGGGGAAGTTAAATCGTAGGTCGCGGTGGAGTGGATTAGGTCGGGAAAGTTATGTCGTGGAGGCGGTAGGTCGGAGATTGTTTGAATTAGGTCGGGAAGTGGATTTAGGTTGTGGGAGCGGTGGAGTTTTAAGTCGTAGGTCGCGATGGAGGCTGGAGATAGGTCGGAGCTTCTGGTAGGTCGTAGGTCGCGGGAAATGGAGTTTAGGTCGGAGAATGTTTTTGTCTTCAAATCCAGGTGCGCTGCTTCATCAAAATTGAAACAGATTTCCAAAATATTTCTAGTCTATATAAAAATTCGCAAGGTATTTGGATGTTATTTAATAGGTTTTATATCAAAACATATCATAAAGTCTATATGGACAACCATAAATCATCAACAAGTACATATAATCATTTCATCATTCAAAAATATGGCAAATTAATTCAAAATATCTTGGATTTCATCTTAAAACCGAAAATAAAACAAATACGAGATGTAAATATTATTCACCTTAGTTTTAGAGATTAAAGAGATTGAGATGTGAATTGATTTGATTTGCTCTTCTTCGTAGCTTTTCTCTATCTTTTTCCCCTTTCTCTTGTTAATGGTGGCCAGCCTCTTATTTAAAAAATATATAAAAATGAAATGAACGTGTAGGGGATACACGGCCAAGGGTTTAGGATATAAGAATGGCCTCTTTTCTATTTTACCCCTCCTCTATTTCATGTTAACTCTTATTTTATTTCATTGGATAAATGACACGGCTACTCCTTAATAAAAATCAAATCTCAATCTCCTAATCAACACATTATTTTATTTAATTTAACTAATTAAATACCCTAAATAATGTTACAAAAAATATGGGGTGTTATGGCTAGGGCCTCACAAAAAGCTTATCAAAAGGCTCAGGACAAAGGTGAGATTAATGAGCTTCGACAGCAGATTGCACAGCTGTAGGAGCAGGACCGCCTCTGAGCAGCGTAAATAGAGCAATTGAACTAGCGTTTGGCCGAGTACATGAAGCATTCCCTTCGTTTGGTGGTTCCGGAGCCGACGACGAGTCATGAGGTACATTTTGCAGTGTTTGTTTTTGAAACTTGTGTGTATATACAATGAGGGATGGTGATGTTGACTTATGGACATGTGGTATTTAATGTTGATTTATGAGGTTGATTTGTTGAACTGATGTGTTTGTTGGCATTTTAGACGTTGTATATGTTGTACATTAAGTTGGATGCACATATTGTTATTGGGTGTGTGAGATTGATGATGGATGATTTGTTTTGTATTGATGGTAATGTTTGAGTTTGAGATTGAGATGGTAATGTTTGAGTTTTATATTGTTATTGATATTTATATTGGTTTTAGCTTATATATCTGATATATATTGATTTTAGCTTATATATCTGATATTTATATCGATTTAAGTAAGGTGGGGATGAGGTGTAGTGGAGAAATGTGTATAAGCAGAATCCTACCTATACACACACACGTTATCACACATGTAATTAGTCCCAATGTCATGTAGAAAATTCATTTTATTTGAAAACTAATACATCTAGAAGTTTATTATTATTATAGTTCGTGATTGAGATGCTGTCATATACTGATATGGAAGCTAGCAAGGCTTGGATATTCTCTTATTAACATATAATCAAAATTTATTATAAATACGATGGGGAAAAATAGACATTACCAAAAAATACTCTAGCTTTTCAAAACAGAAAAATGAGGGTTTGGTCCTTTATCTTCAGGCTAGTATCCTCAGTTCTCCTATTCAATGTGCATGCAGCATTTTCTAAGTTGCATCCTACACACAACTTCAAATCACTTCATCTCACTGCTTCCAACTTTCAAATTCAAATGCCCTATAATTTGAATGCTACAGATAGGTATAGCTTCAACAAAGGAGTGCATAAACTGTGGGTGCTAGCTGATGATAAACCCCTTTCACTGACAAGCAACACTTCTGCTCGAACTGAAATTCGAATTCAAGTATGTCTTAATTTAGAACATCACTTTTGTACATAAAACATATAGCATTATATTAGAATTGCCAATTAAGTATACATATGCTCATGTAGTAAAATTATTGTCAACTAAAATCTGTATGTAGGTTGGCATGAAACCAAGCATATTGTTTGCCCTTAGACAAATCAAAATATGACCAATACAAGATAATTTAGATACATATACTAGTTAAAAAAGTATACTAAAATTTTCAGGTTGCATTTGTACAATGATGTAAAAAAGAAATGAGTTCTTAATAATACATATATCAGTTATAAATTTTGCAGGCCATGACATGCTGCAATTTTTCTAGATGATTGACAAGAAGTATATACTTCATGTAGGGATATGATTATTCAACAGGTGTGTGGCAATTTGAAGGACATGCATATGTTCCAATTGGTACAAGTGGAGTATGTATCATGCAAGTATTTGGGTCAGGTATTCCTAATAGGGCTACAACTCTAATGCTAAGAGTCTACAATGGTGCACTAATGTACTATCGGAGGGTACTAGTTGCTGATGAAATCTATGGTAGATGGTTCAAAGTGAATGTGATCCATGATACAAACAGAGGAATAGTTCAAGTTTTCATTGATGGACACCTCAAATTAGTAGTAAACGATGGAGGGAGGGCGAATCATTACTTCAAATGTGGTGTTTATATGCAGAAGAATGGTTCCTATTTTATGGAATCTCGATGGAAGAGAATCAGGGTATTGAAGTTAGCAAACTGAAACAAGTTTGTAATCAAAATAATGCACTTGAAATGGTGAAAACCTAATAATATTGGAATATTTTTCTTCAAAACTTGCATCAGAGTACATGAGATAGCGACGACATATGATTTATATGCTTGCTGACAATTAATGGACGTTTAGGCTGGTAGGGCAATAATACTGTGAAACAAAAACTGAGCTAACAGGCCTCATTATGATTAAACATTGAGAGTTATCTAACAAGTTGACTAACAATCTAATAGGTGAAGGTTGAAAAAGGTCACCTTTGAAAGTAGTATAGTCTCTTAAAATAAATAACTCTGGCAGTGCCAATATGTGAAGCTGCTAGTGGCTAAAACAAACAAATGGCCTCGTTAGTTTTAATAAATTTATCTTCATGATCTAGAATAATAGAAAGTAGAGGTTAAGTGTAAAAGTAGAAATTACTGAAGCATGTGAATTAGATAGGATTATACCAAATATTAAATAAGGTTCAGGTTCCAGCTATCCGGTAATTAATAAATAACATGTGACCAAATTATAGTCAACCATATATTGAAAATGATTGGGAAAATTATTAATGCTTACCTTTCTCTATGTTTTAGTAATTGTCTTCATGTAGTTCTCTTCTTCTGTAGACTACGAATCTCTGTGGAATTCTTTTAGCCAGATCCGAAAAATAAAGAAACCAATGAAACTTTTATATTAACAACAGAAAGTGATATACTACAATATGAAGACAGAGTAGTAAAAGAAAAAAAAATTGAGACTGAAACAAAGAATTGTCAAGAAAATAACATATCATAGTGAACCCATAACAAACAAGTAATATAAGATGAATCATTAAAATCAATTTGTAATGGTTCGTAGTCCTGTTCCTTGCTGATGCAGTAGCATACCTGGATGAATCCAGAACGAGCGACCCACCTTCACGACCTACCAACCACCGCGACCTACGACCTAGCCTTCCCCACGACCTAACTCCTCTGCGACTTACCAGTACTCACGACCTAAACCTAAATCGCCACCACGACATAATTCCAGCTCCAATCCTCCACGACATAACATTCTCCGACCTAAACTCCCCCCAAACACCACGACTTAACCACCACGACTTACGACTTAACCACCACGACTTACGACTCATCACCACCATGACTTACGACTCATCACCGCAATTCCTACAACCTACCAAAATCAAACGACCTTCTCTCCATTCGCCTAAATCGCGAACAACCTACGCTAAGTCGCTCGTCGACATACCAAAGCTCCGCGACCTAACTCCATACCACGACCCATCCAGTAATTCGAAGCCGCGACCTAAAACCCCAATCTAACTTCATCGTCCACGACCTAATTCCTACTATCGCGGTCAAGCTTCCCTAACTCGCGTATTGATAAGTCGGAAGATAATATTGATAAGTCGCGAGATTTGATAAATGAAGATGCTGGGATAAGTCGCGAGTTTTGATAAGCGGAAAACGTTTTGATAAGTCGCGAGTTTCTTCTAAGTCGCGAGATGATTTGGAAGTCGTGAAGTACTGTGATAAGTCGTTACACATTAGTGATAAGTACTGTTGATAAGTCGTGAGTGTTTTCTAATACATTGGTGTGTAAAGTGTTGTAATTTTCTTAAGTCATTGTGCAGTGTTGTAAACCCTATAAATAGGGACGTAATGTCATTGTAAAAGGTTGTTGATTTTGAAATAAAATTTCCTTTGTTAGCTTTGTGCTTTCATCCAATTGGTAGTCGAGTGTGATCTCCTATCTCCACCTTCGGTCAATCGAGTGCGCTCGATTCAACGATCGTGAAGCCAATTCACGGAATCAAGTGCGCTTGATCAACGTCGAAGAATTGAAGATCTACTTTCACGGTATCGAGATCGATCAACGTGACGTAGATAGCTAAAATTCGGCATCTTCGGATCAACGAATTTGGGCATCTCAGTATTCATCAATCCACCGATTGCTACATTCATCGTATCATCTGTTTTGTATTCCGCCGCTGCGTCATTTGATATCAGAGCTAGAACGCAAGGAGTTTGCGTAGATTTTTTTGGAGTTGTGCGAGATTTACATCATTTGGAGAAGTGGGTTATCGAGATTTTGAAGAGATTTGTTCGTTTGGAGATTTTTGAAGTTTTCAACAAGTGGGTAATTTTGATTTGAAGATTTTTAGATCGAAGTGAAGTTTTTGTTGGAATTTGTCGAAGAGTGATCATGCCTCCGAGAAGAGCTAACCGTTATCGCAACATTGATGCTTTGTATGGGAGAGAAGAGGCCGATGAGATGGAGCAAAGAATTAACGAAAATTTTAATGAGAAGCTTAATGAAGGAATTGGACGATTAGAGAGAATGATGTTGGAGATGAGTCAAAATCAGAGAAGGGTCTCACCTGAATCGAGCCATGGAAGAAGTAGAGTTTCACCACATTCAAATCGAGAGAGAAGTGTTGATAGTGATCATAGAAGCATGGATCGAGATTGTGATAGAAATGTTGATGATCGAAGTCGTGATAGAAATGTGACTGATCGAGATCGGAGGAATGTAGATCATAGGAATGTTGATGGAAGGAATGGTGGTGGTAGAGATGTTGGTGGTCAGGATCGACATCGATATACATCGGATTGTGAAGAAGAGTATGATGGTGGTAGTGTTCATGGACGAGGACGAGGACAAGGAAGAAATTACTCTGAGTATGATCACAAGTGGGAGTCGGGAATGAAGACTGAAATTCCTGAATTCAAAGGTGGTATGCAAGCGGAAGAGTTTCTAGATTGGGTGGCTAATGTTGAAGAAATTTTTGATTTCAAAGAAGTTCCAGAACATCGTAGAGTGAAGTTGGTTGCTACAAGGTTGAGGGGTAGAGCTTTGGCATGGTGGCAGCAAACCAAACTTACATGTGAACGAATGGGGAAGTCAAAAGTTGAATCTTGGGAAAAGATGAAGAAATTGATGAAAGCAACGTTCTTACCTTACAATTATCAATCTCTGATGTATCAACGTTTGCAGAACTTGAGGCAGGGCACAAAAACTATTAATGATTACGCAGATGAGTTTTATCAACTTATTGCAAGGAATGATATTATGGAAACGGAAGAACAACTGACATCTAGATTCATTGGGGGATTGAGAATGCAGATTCAGGATATGGTTAATATGTTCGATCCAAGATCTATGGCAGAGGCACATCAGAAAGCGTTGGCTTGGGAGAAGCAGGGACGACGAGGAGGTGGTGTGTTTACTAATTCCAACAATCAAGTGAAGGGTGTTAGTGGAAGTTCTAATGTTTCTAAACCTATCAATAAACCAGTGGTGAAGGAGGCTGAGAAGGCAAAGGTTAACAACGGTTTCAAATGTTACAATTGTCAGGAGTTGGGTCATAAAAGCAATGAGTGTCCAAATCCAAAGAAGAGAGCAATGATTGCTGAGGTTGAGGATGAGGATGAGGAGGCTGAAGATTCTAATCAATTACCAGTTGAGGAGGAAGAATTGTTGTCTGGAGATGATGGATATACATTAATGATGAGGAGGAATTGCTTAACACCGAAGCAGGAGGAAGAGACTAGCTGGTTGAGGAGTAACATCTTTCAATCGACGTGCACTATCTTGGGAAGGGTTTGCAAATTTGTTATTGATGCTGGAAGCTGTGATAACATTATCTCTACAGAAGCTGTAAAGAAGTTATCATTGAAGACAGAGAAGCACCCGAAACCGTATAAGTTAGCTTGGTTGAGGAAAGGTGGGGAGGTGAAAGTTAGTCGAAGGACTTGTGTTAATTTTTCAATTGGGAAGAAATACAAGGACGAAATTTGGTGTGATGTTGTGGACATGGACGTATGCCATTTGTTGTTGGGGAGACCGTGGCAATATGATAGGGCGGTGCAACATGATGGGCGTACCAACAGTTACAGTTTCATGTTTGAAGGCACGAAGATTACTCTCGTTCCCAAGAAGCGTCAACAAGAAGAAAACAAACTGGAGGAGATTGAAGAGCTGAAAACTTTATTAACCTTGAAGGAGTTTGTTAAAGAAGTCGAAGAGGAGCCGGAAGTATTCTTGTTAATTGGGCGTGAGAGCAGTGAAGAAGTTGAAATTCCAGAAGAAGTTAAACCAGTATTGAAAGAATTTGAGGATGTATTTCCAGAGGAGTTGCCAGCGGAGTTACCGCCGTTGAGGGACATTCAACATCAAATTGATCTAGTTCCAGGAGCTGTGTTACCTCACAGACCACACTACAGAATGAGTCCAAAAGAGCATGAGGAGTTGCGAAGGCAGGTGGAAGAATTGCTTGAACAGGGGCGTGTGCAGGAGAGTTTAAGTCCTTGTGCTGTACCAGCTTTGTTAGTACCGAAGAAGGACGGGACGTGGAGAATGTGCACTGACAGTCGAGCATTGAATAAGATTACTGTGAGATATAGATTTCCAATGCCGAGGTTGGATGACTTGCTAGATCAAATAAGCGGAGCTACTATCTTTTCGAAGATTGATTTGAAGAGCGGATATCATCAAATTCGTATCAGGCCAGGTGATGAGTGGAAGACTGCTTTTAAAACCAGGGAGGGTCTATACGAATGGTTGGTAATGCCATTTGGTTTATCAAATGCGCCAAGTACATTTATGCGAGTGATGAATCAAATTTTTAGACCATTTATTGGAAAATTTGTGGTGGTGTATTTCGATGATATTCTGATATATAGTGGAAGTCCAGAGGAACATTTGAATCATCTGAGAGAAGTGCTGATGGTACTGCGACAAGAACAATTTTATGCTACGATGAAGAAATGCGTGTTCATGACGCATAGTGTTTTATTTTTGGGGTATATTGTATCGGATGGAGGAATACAGGTTGACCAAAGCAAAATCGAAGCGATTAGAGATTGGCCAAAACCCAAGACGATAACAGAAGTTCGAAGTTTCCACGGGTTGGCTTCATTCTATCGAAGATTTATTCCACACTTTAGTAGTGTGATGGCGCCTGTTACTGATTGTATGAAGGGCAAACAGTTTTCATGGACGGAGGAAGCAGGAGTTGCTTTTGAACGAATCAAGGAGTTGTTGACGACAGCACCAATTCTAGCATTACCTGATTTTCAGTTGTTGTTTGAATTACATACTGACGCATCGAAGGTTGGAATTGGAGAGGTGTTGAGTCAGAGGGGTCGTCCTATTGCATACTTCAGTGAGAAGCTATCGGGAGCAAAGATGAGATATAGTACATATGATGTGGAATTTTATGCTGTTGTGCAAGCTATTAAGCACTGGAGACACTATCTATTTTAGAAAGAGTTTGTTCTTTACACTGACCATGAGGCGTTGAAACATTTACAAGGGCAAGACAAGATTTCAGCGAGACATGCATCATGGATTGCATATCTGCAACAGTTTACGTTTGTTGTGAAACACAAATCGGGAGTGACGAATCGTGTTGCGGATGCATTGAGTAGAAGAAATCATGTGTTGACTACAATGAAGGTCGAAGTGACAGGGTTTGATGTGCTACCAGAGTTATTTGTTGAAGATCCTTACTTTATGAAGTTTGTAGATAAAGTGAAGAAAGGAGAGACGGATGAGTTTGCGATGGTAGATGGTTTTCTGTTCAAAGGAAATCGATTGTGTATACCTGATTGTAGTTTGAGAATGAAGATTGTGAAGGAGCTACATGAAGAAGGCCACGTAGGTAGATACCGTACATTACAGCTGATTTCTCAATCTTATTTTTGACCATCAATGAGGAAAGAAGTGGAGAGGTTTGTGGAACGATGTCATATCTGTCAGGTTTCGAAAGGAACTGCGACCAATGCTGGATTATATATGCCGTTACCTGTACCAACTAAGCCTTGGGTTGATGTGAGTATGGACTTTGTTTTAGGTTTGCCTCGAACTCAAAGGGGAAACGATTCCATTTATGTGGTGGTTGACCGATTTTCGAAAATGGCACATTTTATTGCTTGTAAGAAGACGGCGGATGCTGTTCATGTTGCTCAGTTATTTTTCAAAGAAATCTATCGACTTCATGGATTGCCAGAATCTATTGTGTCAGATAGAGGTACTCGATTCCTGAGTCATTTCTGGTTGAGTCTGTGGAAGATGGTTGGGACGAAGCTGAATTTTAGTAGTGCGTATCATCCTCAGACGGATGGGCAAACTGAAGTTGTGAATAGATCATTGGGTAACTTGTTGCGATGTCTTGTGCAGGATAATTTGAAGAGTTGGGATATGAAATTGTGTCAGGCGGAATTCGCACACAATCATGCTGTCAACCGTAGTACGGGTTTCAGTCCATTTCAGATTGTATATTCAAACTTGCCAAAGGGACCGTTGGATTTAACGATAGTGCCACAACCGAAGGGGACAGTTAAGCGGGCCGCTGATTTTGTTAATGGGTTGACAGAATGCCATAGAATCGTTCAGGAACGATTGGAGAAGACGAATGAGAAGTATAAACAACTAGCAGATAAGAAGCGAAGAAGTGTGAATTTCAAAGAAGGTGATTTGGTTTACGCCGTGTTGACAAAAGATCGTTTTCCAGTTGGAACGTACAACAAGTTGAAAGCTCGAAAGATTGGTCCAGTTGAAATCTTGAAGAAGATCAATGATAATGCATATCGATTGAAGTTGCCAGATCATATTCACACTGCAGACGTTTTCAACGTAAAACATTTGATTCCATACCATGGGAATGATCTTGTTGGGGCAGAGAGAGATGCAAATTCGAGGTCGAATTTTTGTCAACAAGGGGAGGATGATGCAGTAGCATACCTGGATGAATCCAGAACGAGCGACCCACCTTCACGACCTACCAACCACCGCGACCTACGACCTAGCCTTCCCCACGACCTAACTCCTCTGCGACTTACCAGTACTCACGACCTAAACCTAAATCGCCACCACGACATAATTCCAGCTCCAATCCTCCACGACATAACATTCTCCGACCTAAACTCCCCCCAAACACCACGACTTAACCACCACGACTTACGACTTAACCACCACGACTTACGACTCATCACCACCATGACTTACGACTCATCACCGCAATTCCTACAACCTACCAAAATCAAACGACCTACTCTCCATTCGTCTAAATCGCGAACAACCTACGCTAAGTCGCTCGTCGACATACCAAAGCTCCGCGACCTAACTCCATACCACGACCCATCCAGTAATTCGAAGCCGCGACCTAAAACCCCAATCTAACTCCATCGTCCACGACCTAATTCCTACTATCGCGGTCAAGCTTCCCTAACTCGCGTATTGATAAGTTGGAAGATAATATTGATAAGTCGCGAGATTTGATAAATGAAGATGCTGGGATAAGTCGCGAGTTTTGATAAGCGGAAAACGTTTTGATAAGTCGCGAGTTTCTTCTAAGTCGCGAGATGATTTGGAAGTCGTGAAGTACTGTGATAAGTCGTTACACATTAGTGATAAGTACTGTTGATAAGTCGTGAGTGTTTTCTAATACATTGGTGTGTAAAGTGTTGTAATTTTCTTAAGTCGTTGTGCAGTGTTGTAAACCTTATAAATAGGGACGTAATGTCATTGTAAAAGGTTGTTGATTTTGAAATAAAATTTCCTTTGTTAGCTTTGTGCTTTCATCCAATTGGTAGTCGAGTGTGATCTCCTATCTCCACCTTCGGTCAATCGAGTGCGCTCGATTCAACGATCGTGAAGCCAATTCGCGGAATCAAGTGCGCTTGATCAACGTCGAAGAATTGAAGATCTACTTTCACGGTATCGAGATCGATCAACGTGACGTAGATAGCTAAAATTCGGCATCTTCGGATCAACGAATTTGGGCATCTCAGTATTCATCAATCCACCGATTGCTACATTCATCGTATCATCTGTTTTGTATTCCGCCGCTGCGTCATTTGATATCAGAGCTAGAACGCAAGGAGTTTGCGTAGATTTTTTTGGAGTTGTGCGAGATTTACATCATTTGGAGAAGTGGGTTATCGAGATTTTGAAGAGATTTGTTCGTTTGGAGATTTTTGAAGTTTTCAACAAGTGGGTAATTTTGATTTGAAGATTTTTAGATCGAAGTGAAGTTTTTGTTGGAATTTGTCGAAGAGTGATCATGCCTCCGAGAAGAGCTAACCGTTATCGCAACATTGATGCTTTGTATGGGAGAGAAGAGGCCGATGAGATGGAGCAAAGAATTAACGAAAATTTTAATGAGAAGCTTAATGAAGGAATTGGACGATTAGAGAGAATGATGTTGGAGATGAGTCAAAATCAGAGAAGGGTCTCACCTGAATCGAGCCATGGAAGAAGTAGAGTTTCCCACATTCAAATCGAGAGAGAAGTGTTGATAGTGATCATAGAAGAATGGATCGAGATTGTGATAGAAATGTTGATGATCGAAGTCGTGATAGAAATGTGACTGATCGAGATCGGAGGAATGTAGATCATAGGAATGTTGATGGAAGGAATGGTGGTGGTAGAGATGTTGGTGGTCAGGATCGACATCGATATACATCGGATTGTGAAGAAGAGTATGATGGTGGTAGTGTTCATGGACGAGGACGAGGACAAGGAAGAAATTACTCTGAGTATGATCACAAGTGGGAGTCGGGAATGAAGACTGAAATTCCTGAATTCAAAGGTGGTATGCAAGCGGAAGAGTTTCTAGATTGGGTGGCTAATGTTGAAGAAATTTTTGATTTCAAAGAAGTTCCAGAACATCGTAGAGTGAAGTTGGTTGCTACAAGGTTGAGGGGTAGAGCTTTGGCATGGTGGCAGCAAACCAAACTTACATGTGAACGAATGGGGAAGTCAAAAGTTGAATCTTGGGAAAAGATGAAGAAATTGATGAAAGCAACGTTCTTACCTTACAATTATCAATCTCTGATGTATCAACGTTTGCAGAACTTGAGGCAGGGCACAAAAACTGTTAATGATTACGCAGATGAGTTTTATCAACTTATTGCAAGGAATGATATTATAGAAACGGAAGAACAACTGACATCTAGATTCATTGGGGGATTGAGAATGCAGATTCAGGATATGGTTAATATGTTCGATCCAAGATCTATGGCAGAGGCACATCAGAAAGCGTTGGCTTGGGAGAAGCAGGGACGACGAGGAGGCGGTGTGTTTACTAATTCCAACAATCAAGTGAAGGGTGTTAGTGGAAGTTCTAATGTTTCTAAACCTATCAGTAAACCAGTGGTGAAGGAGGCTGAGAAGGCAAAGGTTAACAACGGTTTCAAATGTTACAATTGTCAGGAGTTGGGTCATAAAAGCAATGAGTGTCCAAATCCAAAGAAGAGAGCAATGATTGCTGAGGTTGAGGATGAGGATGAGGAGGCTGAAGATTCTAATCAATTACCAGTTGAGGAGGAAGAATTGTTGTCTGGAGATGATGGATATACATTAATGATGAGGAGGAATTGCTTAACACCGAAGCAGGAGGAAGAGACTAGCTGGTTGAGGAGTAACATCTTTCAATCGACGTGCACTATCTTGGGAAGGGTTTGCAAATTTGTTATTGATGCTGGAAGCTGTGATAACATTATCTCTACAGAAGCTGTAAAGAAGTTATCATTGAAGACAGAGAAGCACCCGAAACCGTATAAGTTAGCTTGGTTGAGGAAAGGTGGGGAGGTGAAAGTTAGTCGAAGGACTTGTGTTAATTTTTCAATTGGGAAGAAATACAAGGACGAAATTTGGTGTGATGTTGTGGACATGGACGTATGCCATTTGTTGTTGGGGAGACCGTGGCAATATGATAGGGCGGTGCAACATGATGGGCGTACCAACAGTTACAGTTTCATGTTTGAAGGCACGAAGATTACTCTCGTTCCCAAGAAGCGTCAACAAGAAGAAAACAAACTGGAGGAGATTGAAGAGCTGAAAACTTTATTAACCTTGAAGGAGTTTGTTAAAGAAGTCGAAGAGGAGCCGGAAGTATTCTTGTTAATTGGGCGTGAGAGCAGTGAAGAAGTTGAAATTCCAGAAGAAGTTAAACCAGTATTGAAAGAATTTGAGGATGTATTTCCAGAGGAGTTGCCAGCGGAGTTACCGCCGTTGAGGGACATTCAACATCAAATTGATCTAGTTCCAGGAGCTGTGTTACCTCACAGACCACATTACAGAATGAGTCCAAAAGAGCATGAGGAGTTGCGAAGGCAGGTGGAAGAATTGCTTGAACAGGGGCGTGTGCAGGAGAGTTTAAGTCCTTGTGTTGTACCAGCTTTGTTAGTACCGAAGAAGGACGGGACGTGGAGAATGTGCACTGACAGTCGAGCATTGAATAAGATTACTGTGAGATATAGATTTCCAATGCCGAGGTTGGATGACTTGCTAGATCAAATAAGCGGAGCTACTATCTTTTCGAAGATTGATTTGAAGAGCGGATATCATCAAATTCGTATCAGGCCAGGTGATGAGTGGAAGACTGCTTTTAAAACCAGGGAGGGTCTATACGAATGGTTGGTAATGCCATTTGGTTTATCAAATGCGCCAAGTACATTTATGCGAGTGATGAATCAAATTTTTAGACCATTTATTGGAAAATTTGTGGTGGTGTATTTCGATGATATTCTGATATATAGTGGAAGTCCAGAGGAACATTTGAATCATCTGAGAGAAGTGCTGATGGTACTGCGACAAGAACAATTTTATGCTACGACGAAGAAATGCGTGTTCATGACGCATAGTGTTTTATTTTTGGGGTATATTGTATCGGATGGAGGAATACAGGTTGACCAAAGCAAAATCGAAGCGATTAGAGATTGGCCACAACCCAAGACGATAACAGAAGTTCGAAGTTTCCACGGGTTGGCTTCATTCTATCGAAGATTTATTCCACACTTTAGTAGTGTGATGGCGCCTGTTACTGATTGTATGAAGGGCAAACAGTTTTCATGGACGGAGGAAGCAGGAGTTGCTTTTGAACGAATCAAGGAGTTGTTGACGACAGCACCAATTCTAGCATTACCTGATTTTCAGTTGTTGTTTGAATTACATACTGACGCATTGAAGGTTGGAATTGGAGAGGTGTTGAGTCAGAGGGGTCGTCCTATTGCATACTTCAGTGAGAAGCTATCGGGAGCAAAGATGAGATATAGTACATATGATGTGGAATTTTATGCTGTTGTGCAAGCTATTAAGCACTGGAGACACTATCTATTTTAGAAAGAGTTTGTTCTTTACACTGACCATGAGGCGTTGAAACATTTACAAGGGCAAGACAAGATTTCAGCGAGACATGCATCATGGATTGCATATCTGCAACAGTTTACGTTTGTTGTGAAACACAAATCGGGAGTGACGAATCGTGTTGCGGATGCATTGAGTAGAAGAAATCATGTGTTGACTACAATGAAGGTCGAAGTGATAGGGTTTGATGTGCTACCAGAGTTATTTGTTGAAGATCCTTACTTTATGAAGTTTGTAGATAAAGTGAAGAAAGGAGAGACGGATGAGTTTGCGATGGTAGATGGTTTTCTGTTCAAAGGAAATCGATTGTGTATACCTGATTGTAGTTTGAGAATGAAGATTGTGAAGGAGCTACATGAAGAAGGCCATGTAGGTAGATACCGTACATTACAGCTGATTTCTCAATCTTATTTTTGACCATCAATGAGGAAAGAAGTGGAGAGGTTTGTGGAACGATGTCATATCTGTCAGGTTTCGAAAGGAACTGCGACCAATGCTGGATTATATATGCCGTTACCTGTACCAACTAAGCCTTGTGCTGATGTGAGTATGGACTTTGTTTTAGGTTTGCCTCGAACTCAAAGGGGAAACGATTCCATTTATGTGGTGGTTTACCGATTTTCGAAAATGGCACATTTTATTGCTTGTAAGAAGACGGCGGATGCTGTTCATGTTGCTCAGTTATTTTTCAAAGAAATCTATCGACTTCATGGATTGCCAGAATCTATTGTGTCAGATAGAGGTACTCGATTCCTGAGTCATTTCTGGTTGAGTCTGTGGAAGATGGTTGGAACGAAGCTGAATTTTAGTAGTGCGTATCATCCTCAGACGGATGGGCAAACTGAAGTTGTGAATAGATCATTGGGTAACTTGTTGCGATGTCTTGTGCAGGATAATTTGAAGAGTTGGGATATGAAATTGTGTCAGGCGGAATTCGCACACAATCATGCTGTCAACCGTAGTACGGGTTTCAGTCCATTTCAGATTGTATATTCAAACTTGCCAAAGGGACCGTTGGATTTAACGATAGTGCCACAACCGAAGGGGACAGTTAAGCGGGCTGCTAATTTTGTTAATGGGTTGACAGAATGCCATAGAATCGTTCAGGAACGATTGGAGAAGACGAATGAGAAGTATAAACAACTAGCAGATAAGAAGCGAAGAAGTGTGAATTTCAAAGAAGGTGATTTGGTTTACGCCGTGTTGACAAAAGATCGTTTTCCAGTTGGAACGTACAACAAGTTGAAAGCTCGAAAGATTGGTCCAGTCGAAATCTTGAAGAAGATCAATGATAATGCATATCGATTGAAGTTGCCAGATCATATTCACACTGCAGACGTTTTCAACGTAAAACATTTGATTCCATACCATGGGAATGATCTTGTTGGGGCAGAGAGAGATGCAAATTCGAGGTCGAATTTTTGTCAACAAGGGGAGGATGATGCAGTAGCATACCTGGATGAATCCAGAACGAGCGACCCACCTTCACGACCTACCAACCACCGCGACCTACGACCTAGCCTTCCCTACGACCTAACTCCTCTGCGACTTTCCAGTACTCACGACCTAAACCTAAATCGCCACCACGACATAATTCCAGCTCCAATCCTCCACGACATAACATTCTCCGACCTAAACTCCCCCCAAACACCACGACTTAACCACCACGACTTACGACTTAACCACCACGACTTACGACTCATCACCACCATGACTTACGACTCATCACCGCAATTCCTACAACCTACCAAAATCAAACGACCTACTCTCCATTCGCCTAAATCGCGAACAACCTACGCTAAGTCGCTCGCCGACATACCAAAGCTCCGCGACCTAACTCCATACCACGACCCACCCAGTAATTCGAAGCCGCGACCTAAAACCCCAATCTAACTCCATCGTCCACGACCTAATTCCTACTATCGCGGTCAAGCTTCCCTAACTCGTGTATTGATAAGTCGGAAGATAATATTGATAAGTCGCGAGATTTGATAAATGAAGATGCTGGGATAAGTCGCGAGTTTTGATAAGCGGAAAACGTTTTGATAAGTCGCGAGTTTCTTCTAAGTCGCGAGATGATTTGGAAGTCGTGAAGTACTGTGATAAGTCGTTACACATTAGTGATAAGTACTGTTGATAAGTCGTGAGTGTTTTCTAATACATTGGTGTGTAAAGTGTTGTAATTTTCTTAAGTCATTGTGCAGTGTTGTAAACCCTATAAATAGGGACGTAATGTCATTGTAAAAGGTTGTTGATTTTGAAATAAAATTTCCTTTGTTAGCTTTGTGCTTTCATCCAATTGGTAGTCGAGTGTGATCTCCTATCTCCACCTTCGGTCAATCAAGTGCGCTCGATTCAACGATCGTGAAGCCAATTCGCGGAATCAAGTGCGCTTGATCAACGTCGAAGAATTGAAGATCTACTTTCACAGTATCGAGATCGATCAACGTGACATAGATAGCTAAAATTCGGCATCTTTGGATCAACGAATTTGGGCATCTCAGTATTCACCAATCCACCGATCGCTACATTCATCGTATCATCTGTTTTGTATTCCGCCGCTGCGTCACTTGCTATGGTAATCCTCTTAAATGTTAGTAACTTAGTAATACATTTTGTAATGGTGACCCAACAAATGGGTTTACAGAAATGCCCTTAACTGAGAAAGGTTTGGTTATATAATGGCCATGTAATTTAAAACAAAATGAACGTTACTGATGAAGTACATAAGCAATAAAACAACTGGTGCTGCGGTTCCATGCATAATGGAGCATGTGGTACTGAGGTTGCACAAATACATCGTACCACAATAGCAGTGACTATGTTAATGTAGGAATCTGTTGATGGCCAGTTAAAAGTCGATCATAATAACCATAGTGGAATCAAACATCTATAATAGGTGAATGAGAATGTTTATGATACTTGATGTTGATGCTGATAATATACTGTATTTGTTTATGATGTTCAAAATATGGGAATTGAAGAAAAGGGCCAAAGGTAAATTTTATTTCATATGTGTAGTTTATGGCTAAGTTGACGAAACAAATTACATGGAATGGAGATGAAGGGATACTGTAGTGGTAAAGAAAAAACGACTAAATTGTACTGTACGTCTAAGTTATGGGTGCATCTTTTGGACTTGTAATTACCTTTTGAAGAAATTAAAAAAAAAAATGACATGTCCAGTATTTTAATATCTTAGAGTAATGATATATAGACTATTGATCCATCTCATTTTCCACTTTTTCTAGATAACAGTATTGACTGTGTCACTCTCAATATTGCGTCCTGCCTTGCGAAATCTACGTTTTATTAGTATTTATGTCTATTTTGTATATGTCTATCAATGCTTATTGTTTAATTGTTTTTTTAACTCAGCTTTAGTGTTGATGTCAGGGGCGGAGCCCACATGTATATGAGGTAGGCACATGCCTACCCCATTAATTTGATGCAGCAACAAAACAGATGCAGCACCAAATGAAGAAAGGGGAAAAAAATTTAACGAACGAAAAAAGTATCACTGCTCGCTTGCTCCCTCAAGCATGGACCACGGCAGTCTCTGTAACGACCGCTATTTTGGACCATTCAAATCGAAAATAAATCCACACATGTCTAACTTGAATAATTCAAAATATCAGATTGTTAATTTAAATTTTGGCAAAACTCAGAATATACAGTAAATAAACCAATCACAGAATCACAGACACAGAGTAATACAATAATACGCAGCGGAAAAGATAAAATAGTAGTTCATGAAGCTACTATATAAACATCAGAGTTAGAAATAAAATACAACAGAATATCTCAAATACAGTGAAGTCTCCAACCCAAATAGATGACTTCTGTGAACGAATCAACTGGAAAGCTGGAAGCTGAATCAATAGTTGGATCTCCAAACGAAGCTCCAAACTCCAAAGGTGAGTCTCAAATGCTGTATCACTCAGTCTGACCCGAGCGTAAAGCAAAACACAAAACACTCGAGTCAGGATTAACATTCTTATATCGATAAATCCAACTCAAGTGAAATATCAACTGAAATACAAGTAACTTAAAGGATGTTTGGGATAACCATCCTCTAAGGATCTGTGGAACTATCTACAAGGTAGAAATATACACTATAACACCGTGGTATTTCAAATTAATTTATTCTTCAAACCCAAATACCATTTCATTTCAAATATATCTATTTTCCTAAATAATATATATATGGGTTAAATAATTTATAAGGTAAAGTATTTAATTTCCTCAAATTTCACAAATTGATTCAAATCAACTCAAATTCCAAATTCAAATTTTATTCAAAGCTCAATTCATCAATTCAATTCAGTTCTAAATATACCATTTAAATTTTAAATATATTTCAAAGCTTTAATATTCAACATTTTCAAAGTTAAATTTAACAGTTTCATATAGCTCTTGATTTAACTTCATTATTATTTAATCAGGGAATGTTCACTTCAATATCATTTAACTAGCCTTAAATTTCATTTTACTAAATATTTCCTTAAATTTATTTAACCAAGAAATATTCATTAAATTATTTAAATCAAACTCAAGTTATAAATCATATCTTAAATCCCAATTTCAATAAGTTTTAAATCGGTTTAATTAAATAAAATTCTTTACTAAATTCAAATTATCTTCCCATCCTTAACTTATTCAAATTTTTACCAAAATCTATTTCGAAACATAAATTTAAATACTTAACCATATTATATGTATTAAATCAATCTCAATTAAATCAAATATTATTATTAAATCTATATATATATCATTACCATTTATATATAATAATTTAAGAATCAACATTTATTAAAACCATATATTTCTTCCCAAATTCATAGAATTATTTTCAAAATATTTATATATGGACCAACGGTGTCTGTATATAATTTCCTATCTATGGTCAAGTGATACGGATATTTATCATTTCAATCCGTAAATTTAAATACATACGGGTAGATATCATTTCGACCCGTAATCCCAAATTCAAATCAAATGAAAATCGCTTGGGTTTATCATTTCAACCCATAACAATTTTCTCCTATTCTAAAGTCCGTTCGGGTATGTATCATTTCAACCCATAGTGAATTCTATACTAACAGGGAACTTGCAGAGTGATAACAGATAATATAAAATACAACAACAGGCATATATCAATAATAATAAAATAATATAAACAATAGGATATGGTGTCATATCCCATAGGTGAACAGTTACAGATACTAGCATATATAACAATTTAAATAACTACAGCAGCATATTTCAATTGTCGTTTCAATTGAAATCAAATTTAATAAATATAAGAATGTTAAATCGTGAGTGATTACTCACCTTTTGAGGCTAGATAAATTTGACAAAGAATTGAGCTACGGATTGGGTCTCGACCTAGACGATCGAACAAATCCAAACAAAAATTTCAAAGCGAAGTAAGCTGAAAGTGGATTTGACGGCAAAGCTGAAAGATAGGGATCGATGAGAAAAAGAAATCAATCAGTTTGATATTAACAGAATATATATATACATATTAATTTCCTTAAAATCAATACTTTAATTTAAGACAAATGTTAAAATAATATAAAATATAATAAAGCTACCACTACGCAAAACAATTTTTGGACAGTATATACATATATACACCCTACTTTATTATTATTATTATTATTATCACATACATTTGAAAATCAAAAAAATCTATAGATATTTTTTTTTGAAATCAAAGCTTCACTATACATAAAATCTTATAATATTCGTACTATAACCTTTATAGGTAACAGCACATAATACTAACATAAATGTTTAATAAACAAAATATACTGCTATTTACAGTATTATATATACATTGTCATAATATAGAAATACTGAAAACTGCAAAATATACCAGATATGTATAATATATAAAACAGGTTGTTTTTAAATCTATTTAAAATATTAATGTAAATAAGGAGCCTGGGAAAACAGATTCTTTGATACACCTCTGTCTATAAATCATACAACCATATATATAACTACTAGTTGTATAAATCTACATATCCTACAAAACAATACTTGTAAACCAACGTGTGAAATCAATTTACACAAATAAATTTTTATAAACCAACATATTTTCCAAATCAGAGAAGCAAGATTTACTATATACCTAAAGTATATGCAAACTATATATATAATAAATACTTCCATGCTTTCAAATAAAACAGCACCTGACTTTTCATAACTTTATACTACTAACAGAAATGCAGACAACTACCAAACTTACAATTATAATATACTAACCATAATACATAGACTTAAATTTATACAGCAACAAATATATGCACTGTAAAAAATACCTCTTTAAAGTATACATACTATATTTTTCTTTAAAAAAAACTACTGCAGCTATATATTACACGGTAACCATTATAAACCTATATATAGTATATTAACAACACTATAATAGCATAGAAAACCATACTATATGTATATTAAAAACTAACCTATTCATATAACATAACGTATACCCGGATATGAACTATATATATATAAGTTATAAAATATACAAACTGATATATATATATAAGTTTAAAACTAACGTATAAAATAAAGATGCAACAGACCTTTATAAACACACATATTACAACACACGCAACACATATATAAACATATATAACTAACGTTTATATATAAAAATAAGTATGTACACGTTTATAAAACAATATATAAAACAGATCATTGCAAATAACACTTACATTAAAAATAACAGAGAGGCTGGGCTCGGCTATTGGTGTTGTTGCTTGGATGAATAGGCGAAGGCGAGGGGACAAGGCGGAAGTGAGGCCGGTCGAGGAGGACGTGGCTTGCGTGCTATTGCTTGCGGGATCGGGTTAAGGCAAGGGACAAGGTATTGGCCGCGCGTGGAGAGAAACACGGTCGAAGTGTGGGGTAGGGGATTTGAGGCGGTTTGCCTTTGGTGGTGGAAGGTTGGCGTGAATCGGTTGCAGGCGGAGTATGTACCATAGGCGTGAGGCTGAGGGGGTGGATGTAGAGTCGATCTGGGTTGCTCGAGTTCTGGGGAATAAGGCGGGTCGGAAATGGAGAGTGGATGGAGGAGATCGGAGTGTGGAGATGCGGGAGGAGGCGTAGGCGGTTAGGCGCTTGAGGTTGCCGAGCTCGGCATGGGTGGATATGCGTGAAGAGGGGGAATGAGAAAACGTGGAAGATACTAGATCTCAGGAAAAAGAAAAAGAAGAAGCCACAGGGAATATATATGCGAAGTGATAAAGTAGTGGTAAAGTTTTGTTATATAAATTTTTCTTTTGAAACAACAGAATGGAAAAAAAGGCAGAGAGGCAGAAAATGTACCAGATGTAATAAAGTGAAATGATGAGAATGGTAACGTCTTTCCATTGATTCTGCAACCTTTATTAAAGCAATTATCTTGCTTGGTTGACACGGTTCAAATTTTAAAGAAAAGGGAATCAAAAGTCACGAATTTTGGTACCAGTACAATATATAGTTTGATTACTCTCGTCGTCGTGTACCGGACCTCAAAATACGGAAATAAATATATCGTAGAGATCAGAACGACGTGACGATCAAAACGGTATACAAATACTAGTGGTACGATCATCCGATCGAAAGTCGATAATCGGTACCAGAAATGCTGCTATTTTGCCAGAATTAAGATAAACGGAGCAGAAGAAGTCCAAATTTGGAAAACGAAAGATGACATCTCACTTAGAAGAAGATTTAGAAATTTACTGTATAAAAATATTCAAGTTTGGAAAACATTTTATTACCGTCAATTATTAACTGAATTGAGTTTGAATAAAATTATACCATAAAATAAACTTCAATATTATCAGGTGAAAATTTACCATATGCTATGTTTTTAAATACGTATCCCAAATATTATATATTTTATTTCAAAATTTTATTATTTAAAATTTCACAAAAATTCAATCAACTACGTTATAAAAATTATTAAAATTTACGGGTCGTTACACTCTCCCCCACTCAAAACTTTTCGTCCCCGAAAAGAAAGGAGGTAGAAGAATAGAACCAACCAGAAAGAAAAATAGATTGAAAGTTAAGATTAAACAATTAATTTGAAACTATATAAATTTTACCTGAAATATTCACACTTTTCAAAACCCATTTGTAAAATTTCTTGCTTCCTTCATAAATACCATCTATATGTTTAAATAACACCTTTATAAATATATGAAAAATATTTGAAAACAATTATTTACATCATTACTTATATTTACAAAGAAGCTATTTGAAAACATTAAATCCATAATTCATAAATTTATTAATTTTTTTCTCAAGATACTTTTCAAATATTATTAATAATCAATAATCATTTACTTTAAATATGTTTTATTTAATTAATAACTTCTAAAATATTTATAACACTAAAATTTCTATTAAACCATGTAGTATATAAATAAACAATTTTAAAAAAGGATATAGTCAACAAGGAAAAAAAAGGAGGATTTGGAAAACAGATGATGGGTGAATGAATAAAGCTGAGCAATTAAGGAAGATTCAAAAGAATAGTATCAGGCACGAATAATTAATTTAGAACCATAAGGGTTTTAATTTCAAATATTAATATAGAATTTCTTTTGTTGAAAATACCTTTATAATAAAATACTTTTATAACTCGATGTTTAAACAAGTTTATCCTTGTTCCTGTAGACTCTGGTAGTGCGTTGATCAGGCGCAAAACTAGAATTCTCCAGGTACTTAGTAGACCCGTTTCAACACCCAGTGAAAATACTGGAAAAACTTTTAAAAACAGATATGGAAAGTACAATCCAAACAAAAACAAACAAAACCTTTGTCTAACCATGGTTCGCAGATACACAATGGTTACGCCTGGATCCCCCAGGAAACAATCCATATCCGTAAGCTTTCTCAGCCCTGCGAGTTATGCCATGATGACTAGTAGAATGCAGGATACATAATGGTTACGCCTGGATCCCCCAGGAAACAATCCGTACCCCCAGGCAAGACTCAGCCAAGCAGTTGCGCTACTATTCGCGACCTACACAGATTGCGGATACACAATGGTTACGCCTGGATCCCCCAGGAAACAATCCGTACCCCCAGGCAAGACTCAGCCAGGCAGTTGCGCTATGCAGTCGCGCTCGTAAGACCATGGGTAACGCCATGGAATTCGAAGGACACTCGAGTATCATATCCGGAAAACCAAAAATCAGAGAGAATAATATCGATAGAATGAATCCAAGATGTGGCCACAAATCGGATATCAAGCAGAAGGCACTTTCCATATCTTTACTTCGAAAATATGTATCATATAGTACATTTTCAAATCACTTTCAAATATCGTACTTATATAAAATCCATTATATATAAGATTTAATTTTCAAATCAAATACTTTTCCAAAATCAAAAGTATATCAAATCACACTTATATAGACTTTAATTATATAAGATTTCACTTTTCAAATTGAGTACCCTTTTCAAATCCATAGTTTTCGAATCAATTTCATACTCATACAAATCAATTTTATATAAGTTCGACAACTCCCAAATCAAGTGTTTAGTAACATAAGGTTCTCAAATTTCAATTTGTTCCAATATCAGTTAAATTTCAAAATCATATACAATTTTACCAAATTATTTCTTCTCAAATTAAATATCTTTAGTTCCAAAGTTTCCAAAATAATAGATTTAGAAAATAAATCCAAATTTCCAAATCAATATAATTTAAGTCAACCAATTCATTTCCAAAATCAAATGTTTCAAAAATCATCTTATAATTACGTAAGGTCCATCTTATATAAGGATCAAATTTTCCAAAATAAATTTCGCTGTATGAAGAGCCATATGGGATTGAATATCTTTGCTTTTATGAGTTATATATCTTTGTAATTTTAAATTGGAAATTTTCTTTTAGTAAGCAAAGATATTCTACATGACAGCTTTCAATTTCAGCGTCAAAATATATCAATTATATTAGAATATAAGATGTACATACGTCATCATTTCGCAAAATCACATTTGATCGCTCGCTCGATCACACAAGTTCGCTTTCGAACTAGTATTGTCCATTCGACTTCCCTAACGCGGATTTCTATATGGTTTCTCGACTAGAAGCCATCAGTCTCCTTGCATAGCCATATACTATGATAGAGAATTCTAGAATCAAGCCCAAAATCCATATCAAATATTCGTCATCAAGAATCGAATGAAAAATCCTAACGCGAAATGGTGTAATTAACCTCGAACTTGTGTACTCAAACCTGGATCAAAGTAATTATGCGAATAAAACAGCATACGTACAACTTATATATTTATTCCAACTTGTTAAATATATAGTTTCATAAAGATGTTACTAAGTTAAAACATTTAAACTAAATTTTATTCAAAATATTTTGAAGACCAAATTCTTCTCAAAACATTTCAAATCTAAATTTCATATTAGAAAAAATTTAAAATTTCCTTATTCATTTACTTAACAAAACAGTTTCAACTATTTAAATCATATTACTTCATACTTAAACATTCAAAACAAACTTATATACTTTATCAAAATAGTTTTCAAAATTTCTTAGATTTGAAAAGTTAACCTTGATTTGGAAGTACTCGAACTTCAAAATAGTCGAAGAAATCATTTTCAAATTCAAGAGTTGGAAATCAGCAACAAATCAGTAAATCAATTTTAATAGATAGGGTTATATCAAATCCGAAACTCAAGGACTGAACGCCGGCTTACTTCAAATCATTTCAAATATATATACATATATCTTTTAAATATCAAATCTTACTTCGAAATTTGAAATCAAAATTTGTTTCGCAAAATCACTCGCGTAGCAGTGCTACTAAAGTGGCCTCTCCCCCACTCTGAAACTCGAAAATCAATGTCGATGATGCGTGCACTCATCACCGAAATTATTTTCCAGCGACATAAGTGAGTTCTGGACTTCTATTTTCTCAAACTTCTTTTGAAATTTCTTCAAAATCATTCGAAACTTATTTAAAATCATTTGAAACATTTCTAATTCGGAAAATATTTTTAAATCATATTATTATTATATATTTAAAAATCTTAAAACCAATTTCAAAATACCGGAGTTCAATTCTCGAATTCCAAATTTGAAATCCTTTAGTCATAAATCATTTTTAGATAAATCAAATTTCTTATATAATTTTTTCAAAATTACAAATCCTTTCGAAACCTCAAATTCTCATTTTAAAAAGGGTATTAAATCCTTATCGAAAACATTTCACTTTTATAAATAGAATATAATCATACTTATCAAAATAATAATTTCGATTTAGAAAATAATTTCTAGAATACAAACAAACCCGATTTTCAAAGGATGATTTAAGAATGGATTTCAAACAAAGATAGAGATTCAAATTAGAGGAACTCTTATCAAATAGAATTCTAATTCAAAGATAGGCTCAAACGAAGATGAGATAATTAATTACAAAACAGTAGATGGATACACTTATATAAATCGCGGGCGACCTTAACCGGGTCAACCGTGACTTCAAGAATATAATCGATGCGGAAATCTAAGAAAAATTAACATCGATCGCAAGAGATAGCGGCATCTAAACCAAAGATATAGAAATCTCTGGTGAATCAATGCCAATTGTGAAGGAGTTTCACCCCTTCACAAATCCTTCAAAGATTGGTGGGATCCTATTCTTATAGAGATCATTCGAAGTGGAGTTATAGGATACTCCAGAATCAAAAGAATACCAATAGAGAGAGACAAGAATGAATTTTGGAACCGTAGAGAACGTTCCAAAGTTCAAAGGAAATCGAGTTAAAAGGAAGAAATTAAACTCGAACGAAAGTGATTCTATAAATAAATTTACAATATATGCTAAGTTTCACCTAGAGCCAAAGCTCTGATACCAACTGTAACGACCGCTATTTTGGACCATTCAAATCGAAAATAAATCCACAAATGTCTAACTTGAATAATTCAAAATATCAGATTGTTAATTTAAATTTTGGCAAAACTCAGAATATACAGTAAATAAACCAATCACAGAATCACAGACACAGAGTAATACAATAATACGCAGCGGAAAAGATAAAATAGTAGTTCATGAAGCTACTATATAAACATCAGAGTTAGAAATAAAATACAACAGAATATCTCAAATACAGTGAAGTCTCCAACCCAAATAGATGACTTCTGTGAACGAATCAACTGGAAAGCTGGAAGCTGAATCAATAGTTGGATCTCCAAACGAAGCTCCAAACTCCAAAGGTGAGTCTCAAATGCTGTATCACTCAGTCTGACCCGAGCGTAAAGCAAAACACAAAACACTCGAGTCAGGATTAACATTCTTATATCGATAAATCCAACTCAAGTGAAATATCAACTAAAATACAAGTAACTTAAAGGATGTTTGGGATAACCATCCTCTAAGGATCTGTGGAACTATCTACAAGGTAGAAATATACACTATAACACCATGGTATTTCAAATTAATTTATTCTTCAAACCCAAATACCATTTCATTTCAAATATATCTATTTTCCTAAATAATATATATATATGGGTTAAATAATTTATAAGGTAAAGTATTTAATTTCCTCAAATTTCACAAATTGATTCAAATCAACTCAAATTCCAAATTCAAATTTTATTCAAAGCTCAATTCATCAATTCAATTCAGTTCTAAATATACCATTTAAATTTTAAATATATTTCAAAGCTTTAATATTCAACATTTTCAAAGTTAAATTTAACAGTTTCATATAGCTCTTGATTTAACTTCATTATTATTTAATCAGGGAATGTTCACTTCAATATCATTTAACTAGCCTTAAATTTCATTTTACTAAATATTTCCTTAAATTTATTTAACCAAGAAATATTCATTAAATTATTTAAATCAAACTCAAGTTATAAATCATATCTTAAATCCCAATTTCAATAAGTTTTAAATCGGTTTAATTAAATAAAATTCTTTACTA
Organism: Allium fistulosum; assembly: GCA_030737815.1. Classification (NCBI taxonomy): domain Eukaryota; kingdom Viridiplantae; phylum Streptophyta; class Magnoliopsida; order Asparagales; family Amaryllidaceae; genus Allium; species Allium fistulosum. Next base: position 1,317,335,404 of record CM060903.1, on the reverse strand, counting down.
AATTCAAATTATCTTCCCATCCTTAACTTATTCAAATTTTTACCAAAATCTATTTCGAAACATAAATTTAAATACTTAACCATATTATATGTATTAAATCAATCTCAATTAAATCAAATATTATTATTAAATCTATATATATATCATTACCATTTATATATAATAATTTAAGAATCAACATTTATTAAAACCATATATTTCTTCCCAAATTCATAGAATTATTTTCAAAATATTTATATATGGACCAACGGTGTCTGTATATAATTTCCTATCTATGGTCAAGTGATACGGATATTTATCATTTCAATCCGTAAATTTAAATACATACGGGTAGATATCATTTCGACCCGTAATCCCAAATTCAAATCAAATGAAAATCGCTTGGGTTTATCATTTCAACCCATAACAATTTTCTCCTATTCTAAAGTCCGTTCGGGTATGTATCATTTCAACCCATAGTGAATTCTATACTAACAGGGAACTTGCAGAGTGATAACAGATAATATAAAATACAACAACAGGCATATATCAATAATAATAAAATAATATAAACAATAGGATATGGTGTCATATCCCATAGGTGAACAGTTTCAGATACTAGCATATATAACAATTTAAATAACTACAGCAGCATATTTCAATTGTCGTTTCAATTGAAATCAAATTTAATAAATATAAGAATGTTAAATCGTGAGTGATTACTCACCTTTCGAGGCTAGATAAATTTGACAAAGAATTGAGCTACGGATTGGGTCTCGACCTAGACGATCGAACAAATCCAAACAAAAATTTCAAAGCGAAGTAAGCTGAAAGTGGATTTGACGGCAAAGCTGAAAGATAGGGATCGATGAGAAAAAGAAATCAATCAGTTTGATATTAACAGAATATATATATACATATTAATTTCCTTAAAATCAATACTTTAATTTAAGACAAATGTTAAAATAATATAAAATATAATAAAGCTACCACTACGCAAAACAAATTTTGGACAGTATATACATATATACACCCTACTTTATTATTATTATTATTATTATTATCACATACATTTGAAAATCAAAAAAATCTATAGATATTTTTTTTTGAAATCAAAGCTTCACTATACATAAAATCTTATAATATTCGTACTATAACCTTTATAGGTAACAGCACATAATACTAACATAAATGTTTAATAAACAAAATATACTGCTATTTACAGTATTATATATACATTGTCATAATATAGAAATACTGAAAACTGCAAAATATACCAGATATGTATAATATATAAAACAGGTTGTTTTTAAATCTATTTAAAATATTAATGTAAATAAGGAGCCTGGGAAAACAGATTCTTTGATACACCTCTGTCTATAAATCATACAACCATATATATAACTACTAGTTGTATAAATCTACATATCCTACAAAACAATACTTGTAAACCAACGTGTGAAATCAATTTACACAAATAAATTTTTATAAACCAACATATTTTCCAAATCAGAGAAGCAAGATTTACTATATACCTAAAGTATATGCAAACTATATATATAATAAATACTTCCATGCTTTCAAATAAAATAGCACCTGACTTTTCATAACTTTATACTACTAACAGAAATGCAGACAACTACTAAACTTACAATTATAATATACTAACCATAATACATAGACTTAAATTTATACAACAACAAATATATGCACTGTAAAAAAAATACCTCTTTAAAGTATACATACTATATTTTTCTTTAAAAAAAAAACTACTGCAGCTATATATTACACGGTAACCATTATAAACCTATATATAGTATATTAACAACACTATAATAGCATAGAAAACCATACTATATGTATATTAAAAACTAACCTATTCATATAACATAACGTATACCCGGATATGAACTATATATATATAAGCTATAAAATATACAAACTGATATATATATAAGTTTAAAACTAACGTATAAAATAAAGATGCAACAGACCTTTATAAACACACATATTACAACACACGCAACACATATATAAACATATATAACTAACGTTTATATATAAAAATAAGTATGTACACGTTTATAAAACAATATATAAAACAGATCATTGCAAATAACACTTACATTACAAATAACAGAGAGGCTGGGCTCGGCTATTGGTGTTGTTGCTTGGATGAATAGGCGAAGGCGAGGGGACAAGGCGGAAGTGAGGCCGGTCGAGGAGGACGTGGCTTGCGTGTTGTTGCCTGCGGGATCGGGTTAACGCAAGGGACAAGGTATTGGTCGCGCGTGGAGAGAAACACGGCCGAAGTGTGGGGTAGGGGATTTGAGGCGGTTTGCCTTTGGTGGTGGAAGGTTGGCGTGAATCGGTTGCAGGCGGAGTATGTACCATAGGCGTGAGGCTGAGGGGGTGGATGCAGAGTCGATCTGGGTTGCTCGAGTTCTGGGGAATAAGGCGGGTCGGAAATGGAGAGTGGATGGAGGAGATCGGAGTGTGGAGATGCGGGAGGAGGCGTAGGCGGTTAGGCGCTTGAGGTTGCCGAGCTCGGCATGGGTGGATATGCGTGAAGAGGGGGAATGAGAAAATGTGGAAGATACTAGATCTTAGGAAAAAGAAAAAAGAAGAAGCCACAGGGAATATATATGCGAAGTGATAAAGTAGTGGTAAAGTTTTGTTATATAAATTTTTCTTTTGAAACAACAGAATGGAAAAAAGGCAGAGAGGCAGAAAACGTACCAGATGTAATAAAGTGAAATGATGAGAATGGTAACGTCTTTCCATTGATTCTGCAACCTTTATTAAAGCAATTATCTTGCTTGGTTGACACGGTTCAAATTGAAAGAAAAGGGAATCAAAAGTCACGAATTTTGGTACCAGTACAATATATAGTTTGATTGCTCTCGTCGTCGTGTACCGGACCTCAAAATACGCAAATAAATATATCGTAGAGATCAGAACGACGTGACGATCAAAACGGTATACAGATACTAGTGGTACGATCATCCGATCGAAAGTCGATAATCGGTACCAGAAATGCTGCTATTTTGCCAGAATTAAGATAAACGGAGCAGAAGAAGTCCAAATTTGGAAAACGAAAGATGACATCTCACTCAGAAGAAGATTTAGAAATTTACTGTATAAAAATATTCAAGTTTGGAAAACATTTTATTACCGTCAATTATTAACTGATTTGAGTTTGAATAAAATTATACCATAAAATAAACTTCAATATTATCAGGTGAAAATTTACCATTTGCTATGTTTTTAAATACGTATCCCAAATATTATATATTTTATTTAAAAAATTTATTATTTAAAATTTCACAAAAATTCAATTAATTACGTTATAAAAATTATTAAAATTTACGGGTCGTTACAGTCTCCATCAGCTAAGAACGAACAAAAACGCGCCTACTTTCTCAACTTCAGCCGAGATATCTTTTGTGAAAGCAAAACCCTAGATCAAAAATTTTGTAAAATGGGTAATCTTATTTTGTTTTTTCTTTGATTTCTTGTGATGTGCATATTTTAGGGATTAAGCTAGATAGTTTAATTTGATTAATTTAGACATATTTCATGCTGAAAGGATTTGATTTCATAATTGATCTAGCGGTGAACCACTGCTAACACATTTGTTGATGAAAAAAAAAACCACCAACGTATTCTTCAACAACAAAATGTATAAAATGCATGAGAAATACTAGTGCAAATCAAAGGTTGAAAAAAATTGAATATACTTTAGACTGTTTTGTAATTGTTAGATTATCTAATTATTGTTAATCCTCTTTTCAGATTTGCATAAATATTATAAACGAGCTCATGATACTATTTCCGACAATGTGGGATCTTCTTCCAATATTGTAGATAATGATATTCAAAATGAAGCTATTCCAAAAACAGTGATTCGAAATCGCGTTTATGTTGGTTTGTTGAATCTTCCTTTTGATCCAAGTTTACGAAACCGAATTTCGGACTTTGACCCAAATGATCGAGATATAGTTCGAAGAGCTTATTTACAGAAATGTCCATGTCAACTTTCTTTATTAGTATTTCCACAAACTATCATTGGAGTAAAGGCCCGTCGCTTTAATCCAAATTGGTTTAGTCAATTTGAGAGTTGGTTAGAATATAGTGTAAAAGAAGATTCAGTTTTTTGTTTGAAGTGTTATCTATTTCGTCCAGAGTTGGTGAACAGAAATATGAGAGGTTTTTATAACGGGTGGGTACAAAAATTGGAAAAATTGTAGAAGATTCCAAGAACACGCTCAATCAGAAGCACATAACACCGCATGTATGAAAGCTGAAAATTTAATGATTCAAGCCAGACACATTGAACCACTAATAGTAAGGCAAACAGAACAATGTCGAATTGACTATCGAGTTCGACTAAATGCTACCATAGATTGCATTCGATATCTTTTGCGTCAAGGACTTGCTTTTCGTGGTCACGATGAATCTGAAAACTCTATGAATAAGGGAAATTTTTTAGAACTTCTACAATGGCTTGCAAATCAAAACTCATCTTTTAATGCCGTTGTTTTGGAAAATGCTCCATAAAATTCCAAAATGACATCACCCGATATACAAAAGGATGTTGTAAACTCAATTTCTATCGAAGTTGTCAATGCTATCTTGAAGCATCTTGATGGTGGCCTATTTGCAATTTTAATTGATGAAGCACGTGATAACTCAATTAAAGAGCAAATGTCTATAGTTATACGATTTGTCGATAAAAAATGGTTGTGTCATTGAACAATTTATGGGCATGATACATGTTCCCAATACAACTGCAATTTCACTTAGAACATCACTTGAAGCCTTTTTTTCCAAACACAAGTTGAGCTTTACAAAGTTGCGTGGTCAGGGCTACGATGGGGCAAGTAATATGCAAGGAATGTTCAATGGCCTCAAAACACTTATATTGAGAGAGAACAATTCTGCATTTTATGTGCATTGTTTTGCACACCAACTTCAATTAACACTTGTTCGTGTCGTGAAAGATATAAACCACATTGCTGAATTCTTTTACTTAGTTAACAATTTGGTGAATCTTGCTGGAGCGTCATGTAAGCATCGAGATATCCTACGAGAAAAAGAAGCGGAAAGGGTATTCAATCAACTATAGAGTGGAGAATTATGTAGTGGCCGAGGATTGAATCAAGAGAGAAGATTGAAACGACCGGGAGACACACGTTGGGGTTCACATTATGGAACCTTAATTAATTTAATTGTTATGTTCTCCTCTGTAATAGATGTTCTTACAGATTTGGTGGAAGATGTCTCTGGAGATAAAAAAAGAAGAATAAAATTTGATAAAAGTGATGCAAAATTTTGATTTCGTATTCACATTATATTTGATGAAAAATGTACTTGGAATCACCAATGATCTTTCAAAAGCACTTCAACGAAAAGATCAAGATATCGTCAATGCTATAACTTTGGTGAAATTATCTAAGAAACGACTACAAAAAATGAGAAATGATGGATGGGATAACCTATTTGTTGAAGTAAGTTCTTTTTGCACGAAGCAAAATATTCTTATTCCAAATATGGAGGATAATCATCTTCTTTTTGGTAGATCAAGACGAGGGCCAAAGTTAACAAACTTGCATAATTATCAAATTGATTTGTTCTACGTTTGTTTGGATAAACAACTTGTCGAGCTTAATAATCGTTTTGATGAGGTTAACACGGAATTGCTTCTATGCATGGCTTTTTTGAATCCTAATGATTTTTTTGCTTCTTTTGATGTCATGAAACTAGTTCGTCTATCTGAACTTTATCCGAATGATTTTTCCGAATCGGAACGTATGGATCTTTGCAATCAATTAGAGATTTATGTGATGGATATGACATTTAATAATGAATTCAAAGAAGTGAAAAGCATTAGTGATTTAGCTAAGAAGATGGTCTTGACGGGAAAGCATATTGTCTATAATTTAGTTTATAAACTCGTCATGTTATCCTTAATTCTACCAGTTTCAACCGCTACAGTTGAAAGGACTTTTTCAGCTATGAATATAGTGAAAACGGATCTTCGAAATCGAATGGAGGATGAATGGCTGAATGATAGTTGTATCACTTATATTGAAAGAGATGTCTTTGATACCATTGACAATGATGCAATTATCGATCGTTTTCAAAATATGAGAACTCGTAGGGAACAAATTTAAGATATGTATGTTATGATTAATTTTCTTTTGGAAGATCAATTATTGATCGTTTTTGTAATGAATCTGAAATCTATTATGTTAAAGGTACTATTTGTCTTATTTCAATCATATAAGTTTCTTGTGCAAATTTTGTTAAATGTCAGTGATATAAAAAGAAGCCTAAAGGGTCGTTGTCCCTGAACCCCATATCACTTTGTGCCCACTCCAATATTATGTCCTGGCTACGCCACCGGTTGATGTTGTAGAATATGAGAATGTGCCACAAAGTTAGGATCACATTGATGATGGCATGTATCTTCAAATAAGCACATAAAAAATTACATTTAGTTTTATTTTTATTTTGGAAAAGAAATACAAGGATAAGTATAATACTACACTATATGACACATAGTAAATAGCGGCAGGGAGGAGGGTGATGGTCGTCGATGGCCCCATCCGCTCGTTCTAATGGCAGACCATTATATTAATCAACCAATTAAATAATTACTTGATTTAATTTCCATTATGTTTTAAAAATTGCTTTAAAATACTAATTTAATTCTTAAAAAATATAAAAGATATTTTAGCACAATCCTTCAACCGAAGGACGTCTTGTAATCGATTAAATTAGTATTTTCGATAATCTATCATCATGTAATTCGAATATTTATAGTTACTGAAAAATTTAATTCGCACGATCAATCTATGCGACTATAAGTCGGTCTATTAAGCAACTTCGATAAAGTTGATTGTGTGTAACATTTTTATGAATTAATATTTTTTTAAACCGTTGGGTAATTAGTTATGAATTTTTAAATATATTTAGTATAATAAAATTATATAAAATAATCAATCTAAAGTCATTCGGACCTATTTTCAAAAGATAATTAAGAAATAAGCAATTGTAGAGTATCGATCTTGAATTTTAAATTTATAGCCGTTCATCGACATTCGGACTAAAAATCCTTCTTTTGAAGGTCAGACGACCTTTAAACGAGACTAAATCCAAGCCACTGATAATTTATAATGTTTTAATCTAATCCGTATAGTTGGATTTGTAAAAATTTACCGGAAAACAATTTAAGCTCGAAACATGTCATTTTGTCGGGAGTTGCATAACACTTATATAAGTGTCATACACTTTTCGGCAAAATGACTTGTTTTGAGCTTAATTTTTTTTTCCGGTCATTTGTTTACGAACCCAACCATACGGATTGGATAAACACAATTTAAAACTCAAGATCGACACTCTAAAGTTGTTTATTTTTTAATCATCTTTTAGAAATAGATCCGAAGTACTTTAGATCGATATAAGATCCAATAAATTTATTTCCTACTGAATATTTTATTTTATATAATTATATGATAATAAATACATTTAAAACACATAACTGATCATTAGCCAACGGTTTAAAAAATCATTTTAACTCGTAAAGATATTACACACAATCAACATTATCGAAGTTGTTTAATGGACCGACTTAAAGTCGCATAGATTAATCGTGCGAATTAGATTTTCAGTAACGATAAATATTCAAACTATATGAAGATAGATTATAGAAAATACTAATTTAACCGATCATAAGTCATCCTCAAGTTGAATGGCTGTGCTAAAATATCATTTTTATTTTTAAGAAATTAAATTAGTATTTTTAAATATTTTTTAAAACGTAACATGAATAACAAAAAGTTAAAAAATACGAAATTGACATGCCGTCGGTAGCCGTCGCTAGCCAACGACATGTCGAGTATACATAGCAACCGACAGTGCCAGATTCTTCATTCCCAATCTCCCCCAATGTCCCAAAATCGGAAGAAAAACAAAACCCCAGCAGCCATCACTACCCCCGGAATCCGCCGCCACTCGTCGTCGTCACCATAGACCGCCACAACTCACCGGAATCTCTTTCCTCCCCATATTCATCTCAACTTGGTAAATTTTTAACCATAATTTTAGATTTGGCGCTAATGCTGTATGAGTATGGGTTTAAATATGATGATTGTTACCCGCCGTTCGTAGCTCGGTTGGTTTGGGAGCTGGGAGATGGGAACCAAAGGACTGTGTCCGGGCAGGTTCGAATCCCAGCGCCAAACCATCAGTGGAAGTTTCAACGTTACGCATCCGTGTGCAACGAATAAATAAAAGCGGGGTAGACACACGGCATAGGGTTTACTTAAATGAGTATCAATGAATACCATGATCTTAAGGTTCCCCATGATTTAAAAAAAAATATGATGATTGTTGCATATTAATTGGTGATAATAGTGTATTACTTGATTTTAGGATATTAATTATTAATGTAATTATTTAATTTGTAATTATTTAATTTGTAATTATAAATTAGGGTTAATACAAATTCCTAAAACTAGTATATAATTATTGATTAATATGTATGTTAATTAGTGTATGTGATTGTTTATTATAGTTTAGAATAATTTTAGGGCCGATATGTATGGCTGAATAGTAAATATGTTAAATATAAAGCTTAGGATTAAATATAATTTTATGTTAATTAATTACTATGTGTCATTATAAGTGTTAGAGGTAATTATAAAAGTTATTTTTAGTGATTGATTATTTTTAGCGATTAATTAATTAGTGCACCTTTTTGCAAACTTCAAATTTAGTTTACAAAATAGTTACATAAAATAATTAATAGTTAAATGAATTATAAAATATGGTAGATGAATGAATTATAAAATATGGTTTAAAATTTAGAATTTAGTTAATAAAATATTTAAATAGTTGAATTAATTATAAAATATGATTTAAAATTTGATGTGTAGTTAGTAAAATAGTAATTTGTGTGTATGTCTTTTTGAAAGTAGTTTTAAATAATAAATTGCTTTTAAAACAAATATTCTACTAAAATCGATTTGTAAAAATTAAGAAATAAATATAATGTTTATTTAAAAATAAGGGGTAAATTATTATGTTAACAAATACAACAACAACAACGAATTAAAGCCTTTAGTCTCAAATGACTTTAATTTATTATGGAAAATACAACAACAGCAAAACATCTCTTGGATGCAAAGTTATGCGTACACTTCATCATGATAGTGAAATGCTGTCGAAATTTCTAACATGTATTTTTAAGTTATGAAAAATGTTCAGTTATTGTGTTGACCGTAGTTGGATGTATGAAGAGCAACTGGTATGAAAGGTTAAGTGATGAAATATTTCTACAATGGTGTACATGAATTTAGTAGATTCGTTAAATCTAATAATGGAAATGACGTAGAAATTCGTTGCCCTTGTCGTAAATGCAAACATTTGAAGCATTGAAAAGCAGATATGGTTATAGTACATTTGTGCTAAGTTGATTTTGTGCCAGATTATTATTTATGAGATCGTCATAGAAAACTTGTTGCACCTAATCCTGTAGTGTCAGAGGACGAGGTGAATAACGATTATGTTCTTGCGAATCTAAGAGAAGATACGGTGGAAGATGCAGCACGATCAATGTTGCATACCGTTCAAGTTGAAGATATGGTGGAAGATACCGCACTACAGGAACATCCACCGTGTCTATATTGGATGAAGTTGAAGGGGACTTAAAATATTATCATGGTTCTTTAATAGAATCAAATATTTATGATAAATGGATGAGGATAAATGTGATACCTGATGTTGATGCAGATAATAACAGTATACATTAATGGTGTTCAAAAATTGGAAATTAAAGGAACTGGCCAAATACATTTTATTTCAAGTGTGGGGTATATGCCCAAGTCGATGAATCTCATTACATGGAATCAAGGTGGAAGGATATTAAAATACTAAAGAAGTGAAATTCATGTAAACTATCGGTATCAACTGATGAAAGTGCTACTAAACTATACATGTAATTTTTCAGTATCCATGTATCAATGTCAAGCACCTTCTGTATAACATTAAATTCCCTTTTTCATGTGCTCTCTCCTGATACACTTTGGGCCGATGGATGATGGTTCGATGAAAAAGTTGAACCAAAAAAAATTATTTATTTATTTATTTATTCCTTTTCTATGTTTAAATAGCTAACTGAATTTGGTATATTTGCTCATTTCAAAATTGAAAAACAAAAACCGTAGTTAGAAGGAATATATAAGAAATTATACTTGGCATTCAATACATTGGTTATTAATAAGCCAAAGCCTCATTATTCTACCGTTACATGTATTGACATTATTGATAGATTTGGGCCAACTAATATTATGGTCGAATTTGGAAATGTGTATTCAGGAAACTTTGACCTACATGAATTCCTGAGAAACAAAAAGTCATGTTATTTCAAATTTCAATTGAAATCACATGCCTATAAGATTGTTATATTACTAGCAAAAATTAACAAAACCTTATCATAGTCTTGACACGGTAGATTACTGTCTATTACAATGTTATAGCTAGGTTCTGTTAACAACACACATATAACAAAATATTATTATAGACCAGCCATGGAGCAACCAGAAATCAAAATCATTTTGATAAAGTTTTTGCAATGAAAACATCAAGTGAACTGATTGATCATCCGTATAAACTATACAACACTGTCATGTACTAGTAACATTTAAAAGAACATAAAAAATTAACAAGCCAAAACTTTTCTTTGATATCACCAACTAAATCTGAACTAGGGTATAAGCATGAAAAGATGATCCTCGATGATCAAAATTTAATGGCCGATCTTATAAAGTACAAAATAATCCTATATTTGATAGTCTTGATCAGAATGGAGACTCTTCTTCATCTCCATCTCTCCCTCCTCCATTGTCTATCTCTATTCCTCTTTCACAGCAAATCAAATTCAAAGATAACCCTCCCATTTCAAGCAATACAATAGTGGATGATGATGGGTTTCAAAAAGTAATCTACAACAGAAAGGCGAGCAGAAAGAACTCTGTTTCTGATTTTCAGAGAAGCATTCAAAGACAACCAGAAAATGTTCAAAATCCTTTCAATTCAGGGAAAACAGATTCAAGGAAATACAATACACAATCAAGAAACATGCACGGGCATCTATTGAATCCAAGAAATCATATTCCCAATGCTTCAATCAGTGTAGACATTGCTCAAAAGGTGCAGAAAGCCTCCTCATAGGCTGGTCTTCTCAAGAAAGGAGGGCTGGATTCTGAATTTGACTTGCATTATGTTGCTCCTATCAATATTAGTAATAAAAAATTTGTTACTGTGAAAGAAGATATTGATAAACGCACAGAGAATAAGTGGAGATTTTCTGTTATTGCTTATGTATATGGTCCACGTCCTCCATATCATCATTTCAAGACTTATATTACCCGAAATTGGAACCCTACAGGAAGCTTTGAGATTTATACTAGAAATAATGGTTACTTTATAATAAGGTTTTCCAAGCTTGAAGATTGTGAAAAAATTCTAAGTGGGGGCCATATTTTATAAATGGCAAGTTGATTATTCTAAAAAATGGAGCAAGAAATTTAATTTTGATAGGGATCTTCTATCTACTATGTCAATTTGGATTAGGCTGCCTGAATTAAGCCTAAGATTATGGGATAAAGATGCTTTTAGTGCTATTGCAAGTTTGGTGGGTATGCCACTAATGTTAGATGAACCAACTGCTAAGGAAACAAGACTGAGTTATGCAAGAATTCTTGTTGAAATAAAAGCTGATGCAGAGTTACCGAATGAAGCTAACATCACAATGCATGATGGTTACAATATAGTGCAAAAAATTGATTATGAGTGGATCCCACCAAGATGTAAGTCTTGTAAATGCTTTGGACATTCAAATGAAAATTACACTGTTAAAAAAGTCTGGAAAGAAAGATGCAGAGAGAATGATACTGCAGTTGAGATTAATGCAGAGGAAAACAGTAATGTAGAAATGAATATAAATGTGGAGAATACTTATGATGGAATTACAAAACAATTGCTGCCTCAATTGAGAATAATCTAAATTCAAGTTCTTTTAATGATTTAGAAACTCATGATGCAATTATGGATGCTAGCAATACTTCTTATGCAGACAACCAAAAAAATTTGCAATGTAAAAACAGTTACCCCCTCAGAGAGCTAATGTAGATAAAATAGTTCTTCCAAATGCATCAGTGGAAGAAACTAAAAATTTTAGGGCCTCTGTTCAGGCAAATGCTGAAGAAGACATCATGAATGTTGAGCAAATCTCTTCTAAAATAATTCTTACAGATTTGACTGAACCTCCTAAGAACACTGCCTTATCTTTCCTTTCAGATTCATTCACTCCACTAAAGAAAAAACCCCTATCTGGGAAAGCTATCCAGGCAGCTTTAAATGTCGTTTCATCTTTATCATCTGCAGACAAAAAGAAAAAGAGAAAGAAAGCTAGAACCAGAATTAAAAGCCTAAGTGATATTCCATCTTCAGAGCAAGTAGAAGATGCTACAGACAAAGAATTCAGAGAAAAATACATCTCCAAAAATGATAAATGGGAAAAGCTTCTAAAAGTTAAAAATGACTCTGCATGCAAAAAAAAGGGAAAGAAGCTGGAAGTGCAAGAGGATGAAGATAGTTACAGTGATTCACTGTAACTAACCACATATCCTTTGAGTATCCTTATTATTTATACTTCATACTTTTATCAATGTCTATAATCTCATGGAATGTTAGAGGTCTTAATTCTTCAATTAGAAAATTGGATGTTTCTAATTTAATTATGTCTGAAAAACCTAGTATAATAGGTCTATTAGAACATAAATTAGGCAATGATAAAATTACAGATTATTATATCATGCATCTCCCTAATTGGAGAAGTATTAACAATAATCAAAAGGGGGGTAATGGTAGAATTCTAGTTTTATGGGATGATAATATTTGGAGTTTAGATAGTCAAGTATTAAATCTACAATATATCCACTGCTTATTTTCTAATAAAGGTGGTCTTGTTTTAGATATTACTTTTATATATGCATCAATTTTGAAAATGAAAGATTTGATTTATGGAATCATATTGAGAATTTGAATAGAAAAATGTCTCATCCTTGGATCATAATGGGAGATTTCAATACAATCATGCATACATATGATAAAAGAGGTGGTATACTAGTCCCTTTTAGCAAACTAGAGTTTATTAATAAATTCTTCTTCAGGACTGGTATTATTGAAGCCAATATTGTAGGAAACAAATTTACTTGGAAATCTGGTAAATTTAGAAACATTAACTGCAAACTGGATAGGATTTTAATAAACCAAAAGTTTGCTAATATATTTCCTCATTACAAATGTTGCACACTCCCTCAAGCTACCAGTGATCACACCCCTATTCAAAAATTTCTCATAGAAAGTAATGATTTATGAATGGGTGGGTTTATGAAGATAATTATAAAAATGTCATCAATAAATGCTTGTCATTTAAAATTTAGGGCACTGCCTAATATAAATTCTTCAAATTCTTGCAAATTGCCAAGGGTCATATAAAAAACCGGAACAAAAGCAGAAATAAAAATGAGCTTAAAGATGTTAGAGTTGAATGTGAAAAATTTCAAAATGCTCTTGATAATGATTGCTCAGACAGTAATATTATCAATAATTTTTTTCAGGCTCAAAATAATCTCATTACTTCTCTCCATATACATTCAGTTAATATGAGGCAAAAGGTCAAAGTTGACTGGCTTACAAATGGGGATGAAGCTAGCAGATTTTTTTATGCGAAAATGACAAATAGAAAAAATAGAAATATTATTGATAAACTTATTGATGCAAATAGTAATGCGTTAAAGAATTCAACTAATATTGAGAGAAGCCATTAATTACTTCACATAGTTATTTAATACTAATAATTATATGACATCCTTTCCTTCCATCAATGTTAAATTTTCCTTAAAAGAAGTTAGTCAGGAAATTTTACTAGCTCATGTTAATCTATTGGATATTAAATATATTGTTTTCAATGCTAATAATGATAAAAGCCCTGGTCTTAATGGATTTGGTGCTAAATTCTATAAAAACCCATTGGTCTGATATTAATTTTAATATTTTTGAAGTCATTTCTGAATTTTTTAAGACAGGGAAGTTTCTAAAATCTTTCAATCATACTTTCATAACACTTGTCCCAAAAATAAATAATCCTAATGGAATGGAAGATTATAGACCAATCTCATGTTGCAACTTTATTTATAAAATTATCTCTACTATTCTTTGCAACAGGATTAATTTGTTTTCAAAATTTTTAATCTCAGAAAATCAGTGTGTTTTCATTCCTGGTAGGCTTATTACTGGAAACACTTTGCTTGCACATAAACTAATTAGAAATTTTAACATGAAAAGCAAAAGTGTCATGTGTATCAAAATTGATTTACACAAAGCTTTTGACAAAATAAATAAGAATTTTATAATTCATATGATGAGTATAATGGGTTTTAATAAAAAAAATTGTGATCTTATCAAAGAATGTATAAACAATGTAACATACTCTGTGATGATTAATGGCTCCCCTACAGGTTATATTCATAGCAATAGAGGAATTAGACAAGGAGATCCCCTTTCTCCTTATCTATTCACTATTGTGATGGAATATTTCACCATTCTAATTGATTCTGAACAAAGCAAGGGAAATATAAAAGCCATAAATAGAATCAAACCATCTATTACTCATCTTTTATATGCTGATGATTTGCTTCTATTTGTCAATGCATATACGAATAATGCTAATTCTATTGCTAGCATCTTTAAAAAGCTAGAATTATTTGCTGGACTAAAAGTTAATGAATGCAAAAGTAAAGTCTATTTCAGCAAAGGATGCAAATGCAAGAAAGAAATTTTAAACATTCTCAATTTTAATGAAGGAAATTTGCCAGTCAAGTATTTAGGCCTGCCTCTGAGTATAAATTAACTAAATGATAGGGACTGCTCAAGGTTATATGAGATTATTCAAAGTAAACTTGAAGGATGGTCTAGCAAATTATTATCTTTAGCTGGCAGACTAGAACTCGCACATACTGTCATCACTGCAATTGTTTTATATTGGATTCAAGCTCATAATATACCAGTCAAGGCAATTTGCAAAATTGAAAAAATGTATGCTAATTTTATTTGGCAAGGCAAACAGCACAAAATTGCTTGGGATAAAGTATGCATGACTAAAAATGCTGGTGGTTTAGGAATTAGAAGCATTGGAGACCTGAGAGAAGCAGCAAAATACAAGTTATTTTGGAAATTTTTAGATGGTAAATCTCTCTGGGCTAGATGGATGAGGGATAAATACCTTAAAAACAAAAACTTCTAGACTACTAAAGCTGGAAATTATCATTCTTATACTTGGAAAAATATTTTAAGATGCAGGGAGATGGTAAAAAGCTTATAGAAAGAAGGTTTAAGGATGGCAGTTCTACTAGCTTATGGTTTGACCCCTGGATATTTGGAAAATCTCTTATTGATCTGCTTGGTTGGAATAATTTGTTTTTACTTGGTGGTGCTAATGATAAAGTTCAGAGCATTATTTATAATCAGAACTGGAATGTAAACACACATCAAGCTGCTAATATATTCAGAACTGCTATTGGAAAAGTTACAATTGATAGTAATCTTCAAAGAGACACTTGGATTTGGAAGCTTTGTTCAAAAGATGCTTTCTCTTTTAAAAAGGTGTGGAATTTTGTGAAAGGTGAAGAAACTGAAGTTTATTGGAGTAAAGTCATTTGGTGCAAATCAAACTGCCCAAAAATGTCGCATTGTTCTTGTTTTGCCATACTTAATAGACTACCCACATTAGAAAGATGTGCAAAATGGAATAAGAATGCTGATAAAAATTGTCTTTTATGCAAAAATGGAGTGGAAAATGCAGATCATCTCTTCTTTGATTGTGCTTTTCAAAACATATTTGGTTTATTGCAAAAAATGGTTTGAGTTTTAATCAGCATCAACCAATACAAAGCATAAGTGAAAGCATCCAATATATCCAGCACAACTTCAAACTCAAGTCAACAGAGTTAAAAGAGCTTCAATTATGCTAACTACTATCATTTATCATATCTGGAAAGAAAGAAACCAAAGACTTCACCACAAAAAAGAGAATGGCAGCATCCAAATTTGGAACAGTATATTTTCAGACTTTTAAATTCTTAGTAGAAAAGCTAGCAAACAGAATGATCACAAGGATATTGATATCTTTACTGCAAATAATATTGATGACTATGAGAATAGAGTAGAAGACTTCTTACTTAGAGGGAAATACGCTACATATACCCCCTTGTAGAAGTCATAAAGATTGCCAATGTCACCTACATGATACTGGCAAGGTTAATATCTCGCTTAGGCAAGACAGCATCCCCCTGGACAATCTTCTTAGAGGCGGCCATTCTAAAGCTGCAAAGGCTATCACCTACAAGGGAAGTAAACATGAAAATTTTAATAATAATCCTAACCTAGTTCATATTACGAATAGTAATCGTCGATTATTACCTGATGCAGGTCTGAAGAATTACCGCACATCCAGCAGTATTTCCAAGGCGATAGTGATGCTGTCTATTGAAGATTACAAGAAAATGAAAGTTAAAGTCAGCAAAAAGGAATGCTTTTTCTACAAGAGCTTGTTAAATAACAATGTCTATCACTTATCTTGCTGGAATAAAGGAGAAAGCAGCAAATCATCTGCAAATCTTTCACAAAAATGCGACAAATCCACTATCCATCACTATTCTGCAGAGAATCTGGAGAATAGCAATGAATCAGGGAAAGGGGCGAAAGCACAATTAACTATTCGCAGTTATCCAGTGGAAGACAACATCGATCTGAAGAATAATAATGAGTTTAGGATGGGGGAGCAGAGTAAACTCAACCACTTGTGTATATCGAACAGCAAAGATATCAACTTTGAGGAAGCAAACACAAATCTTGCTCTTTCGAGACTTATAAACATGGAATACAAGCCTTTGGATCTGCATCACATGGATAAGAAGGATTTGAGACCTCCTTGAGACTTTGAGGTTTGAGATTTTCATTTCTTCCATTTTTGAGTTTTTCAGTTTCTCCGTAGCTTGATGGAGGCGTAATATTAACCCTAAATTGTTAAGGGTTTGTGAGTTGATTGGTATTGTATCCGGGTATTATTACTCGATCTTACTACTTTGGGCTGGGCCCTTATTTACCTCTTTCAAAAAAAAGAACATCAAAAACAAAGGTACAACAAAGTTTTCATGTTATTTGGAAAACATATGTTTACCTGATTGGGCTCTACGACTTGTTTTTGAAGTGATTACTCTTCAAAATTGAAATTCTATCACTTCATCATCATTATGTGTCTACAAACCAAAATTGAAGTTTTATTCCTTGTTTTATAACAGCTTCCAACAAACTAACAGTAAGGTAGATGTAGAACTTAATTTTCATTTTCACCATAATATTAAATCCTGTTTTAGCTAAAGGAGAAATCATCAAAGGAAAAGTTTAAGGTAGAAACATAGTTTAAAATTGATAGACCAAAGCTACATGAAAATGGTTATCTTGAAACTTGGGATTAAAGTTCAAGCGACAGTAAATGTAGTTCATCATTCGACAAAACAAATTACATTTCACCCCTATTTATTCCCTTTTTTGGAGGAAAAAAATGAAACCATGCACTCTTGTAAAGAACTCACCAACTTGCACAAAATATGTCATTCGCTGAATTGAAGCACGTTGTGGCCGCCAGGTGGTTATTTAGGTATAATGGTTGACGATACTAAAGATATCCTAAAAGCTTGTCGTGTGATAATAAAAGAGAAGGATATAAATTGTGCAACACCGTGTACTTCATATGTCTAGTGTGCTATGTGAGCGTGTGTGTTCATCGATTTTGTATATGCTTACATGATCATAGAAGCATTTGATTTATAATAAAACGTCGTTTTGAGTACAACAATGCAATCGGATTGACGATTAGAGTCATGCAGCTCAAAAGGGAGCTAGGCCAGAGGGATGTAAGTGTTGTGCATAGTCATGTTAGCGGCAGCCAATAGAAATGCAGAAGTGAAAGTAGGTGCAGAGGGTAGATCTTTGGGTGAAGAATAATGGGTGAAATTAGTGAGGTGGTTAGGTAATCATTTTTACATGTAGTTTTCTCTTTTGTCTCCTTTATTTTCATGTATCCATTATTCAAATAGAAATGGAGAATCAATGTAAATATTCGAAATAGAGTGCTAGATTAGGGGAAGTTAGTGAGTGATTTAATCATTGAAACAAGAAACAATGTTAAATAGAAGGTGAAGATACAAACCTATCAATAGATTCAACTTCAGCATCGAAGGAGCATCTAGGCCGGACGTTCAACAACATCAACGATGATGTGGGTGGTGGCGATATTGAAGTGGTGTGCAGATTTTGGTATTCATGTGAGTTTTCTTCTCACTCAAAATCATCGCAAGAGTATCATGAGTTCTTTTATTTGTATCTTTTGGTATTCATGTGCGGATTTTGGTATTCATATGACCGATATTGATATTCACCCATTTATTATTTAATTTGATTAAAAAACTTATTTGTATCTTTTATTATTACCATGATTTATATAACTTGCTAACAAACATACTGACATTTTCAAATACCACGTACCGGTCCTTAATCGATACTTTACTGATACTAATATTAACTGCTTAGACTCAGATTGGAAAGGGAGTAAAGCTGCGTGAGGAACTGTCCATGATATATAATGCCTTTCACGTGTTTAATCCCAAAATATGTTCGAAATCCCAATATATTGGTTGAACAAGAAATCCACGGGCAAAGCCTAGATTCAATTATGTAAAGAGGCCAACATGGAAAGATATGAAAGAGCTCGAGAAAAAGATTCTAGAATTTTTGAAAGTTCTATAGGGTGACGATCAAGTGGCCGCACTTAGGAACTCGAAGACAAGATGAGGTATGCTTATCCTTAGTTTTCGAGTAAGTGCTCAGATGGGATAGTCTTCAACAAATTAGTAAGTGGTAGCTAAGTAGCACCAAAGATGGTTGTGGGTCGCTTGTTGTGATGTATGTTTGCATTTGTATAAGTTTATATTAATGTACCTTTTATAAAGTATGATGACAAGTTTATATGGCTAAAAACTTCTATGGTATGCTCGAGTGGTTGTGCCAAGAGGTGTTATTATCAGGTGGATGCGTCTCAAGACAGCGAGTGTTTGATTGGAGATGATTGAATAGAGCAATGCTCAGATGTGGCGTGCTCGAAGTCTTATGGTCTAAATGTACATACCCTATTGTAGTTTAGTAGATTATTCTTCTAAACAAAAGTATTTGCTTCTGTAGAATATACAAAGATGCGGTAACACAATATAGAAGCGGGTGCAGCCCATCAACAGTTATTCAAGCCCATCAACCAATATGCCCCAATATCATATAAATACACTGTTGTATCAGTTTTGTAATTCATCTTTTCATTTTCTGATTATTGTAACAAAGTATTTGTGAATACAATATCTGGTTGTAATCAATAAAATCACTTCTTTCAGATTCTTTCTTGGTATCAGAGCAAAAGCCATATGCTTAACAGCAATCAAAGGGTAACGCCTTGCCAGTAATCTCTCAGATTCAATATCATCACAGAGATCGGGTTGCGCATCCAATATCATCAGAGAATCAAGATTCTCATCACTTGATTGTAAAAGTTTGGACATACCTGAGCCTGTATCAAGGTTCTTATCAGTTATATATCAAGTTACTGTTAGTGCCACGCCAAGAAGTAACTGTCAGAGTTGCTTCATCATCCAGTTAACCTCTGGCTGCACCCTGTTGTCGTCTGTTGTTCTGCATTTCCGTCAATCTTTTCAGTTTCTTTTTCAAGATCTCAGACTCAAGATCTTGTCTTTTTTAATCATATATCAGTTATTGCACCAATGGCTGAAGAAGAGTCATCACCCTCATCCATGGCAAGAAACACAGAATCAACCGCCCAAAGATCTGCAACATAAGATTTGATTAAGGCTTTGGTCAAACCACAAAGTCAGATTATCAATGTACAACTGGATGAATCAAATTTTCTTCTCTGGAAATTTCAAATCGAAACAACAATCAAAGGCTATGGACTGGAGGATTATGTTCATGGAACATTAATCACACCACCAAGATTTGTCACTGATAAAGATGGAAAATTAATAAGTAATCAAGAATTCATATCACATCAAAGGCAAGACAGTTTAGTAAGTTCTTGGTTACTCTATACAATTAGTTCTAATCTTTTGCCACAATTAATTAGATGCAAGACTGCAAACGAAATCTGGTCTACAATTAAACAAGTGTTCAATACTCAGTCAGCAGCAAAAGTTATGTACTACAAGAGACAGTTGCAAAACTTAAAAAAGGATACTCTATCATTGAGAGATTACTTGTCTAAGGTCAAAATGTTGTGTGATCAACTTGCTTCAGCTGGTCATAAAATTTCTGATTATGAACAAATTCTTTCCATCTTAAATGGTCTAGATGAGGAATATGAGGCAGTTGTAGCAGTAATTTCTTCAAAAGAAATAACACCCACTATTCAGTATGTTCATGCTACACTTCTTGCTCATGAAGGTAGAATAGAGCAAAAGAAATCCACTGGTTCAGATTTTTCTGCCAATCTCATTAGTAATAGCAGAAAAAGAATCAAGGAAAGAACTATAACACCATAAATCAATTTAACAGCCAAAGAGGTGGCCAGACAAATAGAGCCAGGGGAAGGGGTGACAGACAGAATAACAACAATAGAATCAGGTGTCAGATATGTGAGAAATATGGTCACATTGCAAGCAAATGCTTCTTCAGATTTGATGGCAATTATGTGCCACAACAACAAAACAATGCAAAAAATTATCAACCAAATGCTAACATGGTTAACACTCAACAAGATCAAAGAAGTCATTCAGAAAATACAAACTGTGACACAGCCAAACTTGAAGATATTCATGACGAATGCTGGTATCCAGATTCAGGAGCTACAAATCATGTGACAAATGACCTAAACAATCTAAACTTGGGAAGCAAAGAGTACAAAGGTACACATTCTATGCATATGGGTGACGGTAAATCTATTAGAATTACACACACTGGAAATGCAAGTTTTATTGGCAAGAAACAACTTTATCTTAACAATCTCATAAGAGTCCCATTGATAAGAAAAAATTTGCTAAGTGTGTCCCAATTTGCAAAAGATAACAATGTGTTCTTTGAGTTTATCCAAAATATTGTCTAGTTAAAGATATTCTAACAAAAGAATTTTTGTTATAGGGTAAAGAATTTAGAGGATTGTACAAATTCAATGTAGCTAAATCAAGAAATTCTAGATTTAAGGGAAAATGTTGTAACATTTCTGAAATCAAAAATGAAAATGACTGTAAGACTTTTGATGTATGGCATTATAAACTAGGCCATCCAAATGTAAATATTGTTAAGCATGTATTGAATAATAATGCAATTTCTTTTAAGAAGATTTCCTTACCATATGTTTGTACATACTATCAAATGGGAAAGAGCCATAAACTTGCATTTCCAGACTCACAAACTAAATATAATAAACCTCTAGAACTAATTGCCATAGATTTATGGGGACCAACACCAATCAACACTGATTATGGATACAAATATTATGTTTCATTTGTTGACGCTTATTCTAGATATGTATGGATTTATTTTCTGAAATCAAAATCTGAAACTTATAAGGCATTTCTGCAATTCATAGTTCAGGTTGAAAATCAAACAGGTTGTAGTGTAAAAACAATACAAACTGATGGTGGAACAGAGTTCCACCCTCTTAAAAAAAATTTCTCAAAAAAGGGAATAATTCATAGAACAACATGTCCATACACATCTGAACAGAATGGTCTAGTTGAGAGGAAACATAGAAAAATAGTTGAAACTGGTCTTACTTTACTTGCTCAAGCATCATTACCACTAAAATTTTGGCCTGATGCTTTTTCAACAACTGTGTACTTAATTAATAGGCTGCCAACAAAGGTCTTAGATTTTTAAAGTCCTATAGAAAAGTTACAGGGAATTAAACCAGATTATCAAAGTTTGAAAGTGTTTGGTTGTCTATGTTTTCCCTACCTAAGACCTTATAACAAACATAAACTAAACTTCAGATCATCACCATGTACATTCTTGGGCTATGCCACAAACAAAAAGGGGTACAAGTGTTTAGATAATAAGGGAAATTTTTTTATATCAAGACATGTTGTATTTAATGAAAATGTGTTTCCTTTTAGTAAGACAGATGTAAAAACATCACAAAAAATATACAATCCAAGATTCTCAATACCTAAGCTACCAGAATACTCAAAGATTGATACCCAATCTCACACAAAGGTGAGGCAAAATGCTCAAAACACTGCCTCAACTGAAGAAGGCCATGGCTCACAACACACAGTGATCAGAAATGAACCAGGTCATGAGCAGTCAGAATCTGAAACTCAAATTCAAGATACACAACATGATGCTGATATTCAATCAGGAAATCACCAATCATTAGATGATTCACGATCATCTAATGATGATGAAGCCACAGTCAGAAGCAGTGATCAACAACCTACAACAACTAGACATCACATGATAACAAGGGCTAAAAGTGGAATATTCAAGCCAAAAACTTATAATGTTGTCATAGAAATCAAAGAACCAGGCACTTATTTTGAAGCTGTACAAAATGAAAAATGGAAAACAGCAATGAAAGAAGAATATGATGCATTAATAAGAAATAAGACTTGGACTTTAGTTTCTTTGCCATCCAATAAAAATGTTGTTGGATGCAAATGGACATACAAAATAAAGAAAAACCCCGATGGTTCAATCTCTATGTACAAGGAAAGGCTTGTAGCAAAAGGTTATTCACAACAAAATGGTTTTGATTTCAATGAGACATTTTCACCTGTTGTGAAACCTTCTACTATCAGAATAATTCTTACTATTGCCTTAAGTAGAGATTGGGCCATCAAGCAACTTGATGTAAATAATGCCTTTTTAAATGGTACTTTGCAGGAAGAAGTTTACATGGAGAAACCACAAGGATTCAAACAAAGAGGCAATGGAAAACTTGTGTGCAAGCTAAACAAAGCAATTTATGGACTCAAACAAGCACCCAGAGTTTGGTTTGACAAACTGAAGTCAACCTTAATTAGCTTTGGCTATTCACCGACTAAATCCGACAACTCTTTATTTACAAAATTCAGTAAGCTTGAAGTTACATATGTACTAATATATGTTGATGATTTTATTATTACAGGCAGCAGTGATGCAGAAATCATCAAGCTCACTTAACATCTAGATAAAGAGTTCTCAATTAAAGATCTAAGGTGCTTAAATTACTTTCTTGGAATTGAAGTCAAAAGAATGTCCAGCACAATGATTCAACTAAGCCAAGAAAAATACATCTCAGAAATTCTTGTTATAGCAAAAATGGACAAGGCAAATGCATTATCTACACCCATGGCAAGCAACTTACACTTATCTAGAAATAAAGGTGAAGCAATATAGAATAGCAAACATTATAGAAGCATTGTTGGAGCATTGCAATATGCAACAATCACAAGACCAGAAATTGTCTTTAGTGTAAATAAAGTCAGTCAATTTATGCAAAACCCACTGGATGAGCATTGGAAAGCAGTAAAGAGAATTCTAAGATACTTAAAAGGCACAATGAAACATGGACTGATCTTAGAGTCATGCAAGAATATAAACATCAATGGATATGCAGATGCAGATTGGGATACAGATCCTGATGATAGAAGATCCACAACAGGACACTGTATATTCTTAGGAAAAAATCCTATATCATGGTGCTCAAATAAACAACCAACTATATCTAGATCTAGCATAGAAGTAGAATATAGAAGTGTGGCAAATGCTACTGCGGAAATAATCTGGGTAAATTCACTTTTGAGTGGACTTAAGGTCAAAACTGACAATAAAGCTACAATTTGGTGTGATAATCTTAGCACGATTCTACTCAGTACAAACCCAGTTCTACACAGTAGAACTAAACATATGGAGATTGACCTTTACTTTGTGAGAGAGCAAGTTACCAGCAATAAATTAAATGTAAATCATATACCTGCGTCTTACCAAATTGCAGACATACTAACAAAGCCGCTATCTAAAAAGAACTTCCTACTGTTCAAGCAGAAGCTCAAAGTCAGAGCTGCTAACGATGATCATCAACTTTGAAGCAACTTCATCTGAGCTAAAGCTCGAAGCTCATTAAATCAAAGTCTGGAATATCAAGTTTTATAAATCTGCTTCCTACTGCTCGAGCAGAAGCTCAAGATCAGTACTGTTAACATCAATCATCAGTCTTGAAGCAACCTCATCTGAGCTAAAGCTTGAAGTTCATCAAATCGAGATATCAAATATCAAGCTTCATAGATCTGGAGTGTGTTATTCAACAAATCTATATCAAGGAAATTCGAGTCAGTAATTATTCTTAAGAAAAGTTACCTATTTGATAGTATGAAGTCTAAGTCTTACCAGATCTGATGCAATAACTTGAAGCACCTAGTTATTCAGATGTAATCTTCACTTCCATCGAGATCTAACTCCAAAAAATGAATAGCATCGAAATTAGCAGTTTTTCGAAGAAACAATTTCAAATTTTCAAGAGAATAGAAGATCAGAAAGAGATGCAGAAGATTCGCTATCATATTTGGAAGAAATTTTTTGAAGGAAAATAGAGTCGGCGGCGCCATTATTTTGCTTCTGCAAACCCTAGATCTGATATAGGGTTTGAGGGGGCGAAACAAAATTATTTACTTCTACAGAATATACAAAGATGCGGTAACACAACATAGAAGTGGGTGCAGCCCATCAACAGTTATTCAAGCCCATCAACCAATATGCCCCAATATCATATAAATACACTGTTGTATCAGTTTTGTAATTCATCTTTTCATTTTTTGATTATTGTAACAAAGTATCTGTGAATACAATATCAGATTGTAATTAATAAAACCACTTCTTTCAAATTCTTTCTCTTCTACATCTGGAGTAGGAAAGAATTGCGAAGATGCAATTCTTTCAAAAACAGAGAAAGTAACACCTCATCCTTTAGATGATTAATAATGTGCGAGCGTATAGGGCTGTGTGTACATCTTATATGGTCGTATCAGTATTTGACCCATAGCACAATAGGGCAATCAAACTTGCAATTGAATTTGCATAGCTCAAATTGGAGCTCGATCGTAGAGGTGCATGTGAGCCATGTAGTATCGACAACTAATAGAGATGCAAATGTGAGAGCACGTGCAATGGATTGATATTTGGATGTTGAATACTTGATGGAATTAGCGAGGTGGTTGGTAACCACCTTCCTATGAAGTCTTCTCCTTTATCTCCTTTATATTTTAATTTATCCACTATTCAAAATAGAAATAGAGAAAATCAATGGCAAGGGAAATACAGAAATATAGTGCAAGATTAGAGGCAGCTACTAATGCAAGGAAACAGAAAAGAGAAGAATATCTACAAACCCAATAAAGACATCTGCATTAGACATCGGATTAACATCTGTGCTGGAGAAAAGTTAACAACAACAACATGGGTAGTGATGATGTAAAGTGATATGAGCAATTTAACATTTAGATTAGTTTTATTCTCGCTCAAGGCCCCTATGAAAGTATTATTAGTAATTTCTATTAGGACAATTTTTTTAATAGTGCTCGGGAAGAAAACATATTGCACAAGTAGGCCTCATAGAAAACTAATTGCAGAACTAGGCCTCATTTTGCATAACACTTGCGCAATTATGGAATGCACAAGTTTATATTTTTTATACTTATAGCTTGCGCATTCCATAAGTGCGCAAGCTATAGGATAGTGCTTGCACATTTATGAAATGCGCAAGTACAAATTCGGGCACGAAATGGACAAAGAGTCGTATGATTCCTCATTTCTTCATCTCTCTCAAATTTTCACAAAACCCTCCTCATTTCCAACTCCAAACCCCTTCCAAATCCAAATCTATCACCTCAAAAACATTGCTCTATCTCTATTCCTTCAATCAATCACTGGATTAAGCGTAAAATGGAAGGAAGCTCATCTTCTTCTTTGATTAGAGGTAAAAAAAATTATTGCAAAATAAATACTATATGAAAAATGATTGTTGTTAATGGAAGAGTAGTCATGTTGATTTTGGACGTCAATGTGCTATAATTGTAGGTTTGTTTGTTGAAAATGAAAAAGGATTTGGATTGTTCATATAGCCAAAACCCTAACTTTGTACATAGTTTTTGTAGTGATAAATGGTTGTTGTTGTTTGTAGAATTGTCTCCCGGGCTCGAAGATTGAAGTGTTCTCTATCTTCAAGAATACCAAAGGAGCCAAAACGACGCATTAATGGAGGTAAATGTTCGATATTGGTAAACCGTGGGAATGCAAATATGAAGCACTAATTTTAATTCGTTTATACATTTCAGAGTGTTGGAACTGTGAAGCTATGCGATCATTCGAGCATGCTTAAGGAGATCGATTATAAAGATCCAAGATTAGAATCGAATCTACGAATCTCCGGATTTTGGAAAGCTATGCAAATCGACTACATTCGGCTCGATCATCACCTTATTACCGCTTTATGCAATAGATGGAGGCTGGAAACAAATTCGTTTCATATGAGAGTTGGGGAGATGACAGTGACTCTAGCGGATGTGCATTTTCTTTTCGGTCTTAATGCAAACGGTCGCCCGGTATGTTCGCAAAATTTAGATATCGATTGCATCGATTTGGCTCATGACTTGCTTGGTATTTTTCCGCCTAGAGAGGTGATTAAGTCTAAAAGTGAATTATCAATGACTTGGTTTAAAAGTGAATTTTCCGAACCACTACCCGAAGGGGCGACCGATTTAGATATACTTCGCCGCACTCGTGCCGTGATATTGTATTTTTTGAGTTGCCGATTATTTCCCGATTATTCGAAAGGGAGATTAAATTTGAAATTTTTACCTTTTTGGATGATTTGGCTGACTGTCGTTATCATCCTTGGGCTAGTGCTGTTCTCTGCTATTTGTATAGTGAGTTGTCACACGTTGCCTTGCAACGTGGAAAATTTTTAGGAGGTTCTGCAATGTTGTTGCAACTATGGTCATGGTCGCATATTGCTATTGGACGGCCGCCTATTAGAATCCCTACCGACTTAGATCCATATCTTCCATTCGGGGCTAGGTGGAATTGTGCTAGGAGTTGGCGTGAGACGCCAAGAAATATACAGTTTTACCGTAATGAATTGGATTTGTTGGCGGATGATGCGGTTACATGGGAACCATATTCATTAGTGTATAAGTTTGGGCATTCGGACATTGAGTATTCGTTCGCCGATTGGATTGCTAAAAGCCGACTGATTCTATTTTTAGACTTTGAGTTGTATGCACCCGATCGGGTTATGAGACAGTTTTTCTTTGATTATCAGCACATTCCTGATCCTGTCGTCCCCCTTGACCCAGAACCCACTAGCTGGATGACATTTTTGGAGGAAAGTATTGCTATTTGGCAATCAACAATTGGCCGTGCCGAACGAGCACGCGAGCCTCCGACACCTTTGAGCGAGTACGAGTATTGGTATTGGCGAATTACTGGTCGTTATATTCTTAAAAAGTCGACAAGGAAGTTGGTTGCTTACACTCCCCGTGCTCCTATAGAACGTGATGTGGTAAGTATTGTAATTTCAAATTTTTTATAGTTCAATTTTTATCTCATATTGATGCATTGTTATGACTTAGGGTTTAGGTAAGCAGAATATACAGCGCTTTGGATGCGGTGGGCGAAATAAAAGGAAGTCATATGGAGTCGGACAAGGTCAAAAGCAAGTGCATTGATCTACGACGAATACTTGACACGATTTTGGGTCAGAACAAGCTAAGAAGGCCGGACAAGCCGATGCGCATTATAGAAGAGCCACCACGTTCTACGGAGGAGACACATACTACAGTGGCGGGTGGACAAGCTCGATGGAAGGAGGCACATGCGGAGGGGGAGGCTTCACAACATCCCGGTGGCGAAACTATAGCTGGATGGCCCGCTTGGCCCGAGGTAAAGTACCAATACACCGGTGGAGAAACTCATGCTGAATGGCCCGTTTGGCACGAAGGAGAACAACAATTCAGATATGTTGGACAGTCGACATTCGAGCATGCGCAAGAGCCGCCGTAGTGGGAAATTCAACAAGAAGAACTCATTATTGGGCCAAGTCAACAACAAGAAATTCCACTTCCGACACCCGCTCCTACATTTGTAGATGGCCAAGGATCAGCTCCCATCATGTACAAACGGAAGAAGAAGAGAGACACCCCACTAGAGCTTAGACGGATTCGTGATCGACGGTGTTGGTCTTGTTGTTGTTGTTTCTTTGGTTGGGTAAGGGGTTGTTGACTTATATGTTTCTATGTTATTGTACGACTTGTTCAACCTTTTTTGGATGATTTTCAATTGCCATTTGGATGTTGTGGCATGTTATTTATTTTGTTTTGTGATGGTATTGTTAATGGAATGATGTGTGCATGCTTATAGAATGTTGGTCAAGATGTATTTTGGAATTTGGGGTTTTATAGTGTGGCAGAGCAGCTCTTTGTCTTGAATAGACCCAAAAATTAGCTTGCGCATATGTGGAATACGCAAGCTATATTGACAGTATAGCTTGCATTCCAGAAATGCACAAGCAATATTGACAGTATAGCTTGCGCATTCCACATATGCGCAAGCTATTTTTGGGTTATTTACAGCAATCCCCAAATGCTACATTTGGTCTTTTGTAGCATTTGTGGAATGCTGCTAATAACCCAATACTACGCTTGAGCATATTTGGAATGCGCAAGCTATATTTTAAATATAGCTTGCGCATTCCACACATGCGCAAGCTATATTTTAAATATAGCTTGCGCATTCCACACATGCGCATGCCCTTTTTGGAAAATTTGCAGCAATCTACAAATGCTACATTTGGGTTTTTGTAGCATTTGTGGAATGCTTCAAATAACCCTAAAATAGCTTGTGCATATGTGGAATGCGCAGGCTATATTGGCAACATAGCTTGCGCATTCTATATATGCGCAAGCTAGCTTTTGGCCCTGTCCGGGACAGAGAGCTGCTTCAACACCATAAATCACACAATTTCACACAAAAAGTTTGAACAACATTCTATATAACATGCAAACACCATTCGAATGATAACACCATCATAAAACAAAGGCAACAACATGCCACAACATTCAAATTGCAATTGAACATCATCCAAAAAGGTTCAACAAGTCATACAATAACATAAACATTCTACTTCTATTACAATTCAACGCGGACAAGTTTTCTTCTTGTGGCCAATAGAGCCGCATTTGCTACATCTGTTATGGCCGGATGAAGATGGTGGATCCATGAAACCTTTGATTCGAGTAGACCGAGGACGATCTGAATTTCTACACACAGGCGGTGGTTGTATAATTGGACCATCGTGGACATCCCAATGTCGACTATCTGGTACAGGATGGAATAAAGGAGCATAAGTTGCGGAATACATAGCCTTCGTGTACCACGTGGAGATTAAGTCAAAATACGCTCTATTAGCACCATCTGAACCACGTGAACAAGCCGCTAATACATGAGAGCACGGAAAATGTTCTAATGTTGGCATGTTGCACGAATATTTGGCAACATTATCTTCGATATTCACCGTATAATCAAACATATGCACATCTTTCACCTTCCATTTAACGAAGCTATATCTCCCTATAGACATGAGCCTCGATTCTTCCATTCTTCTCCGCGCTAATGCTTCCCACCTAGGTGCGAGTTGCGACGTCCACTCTTCCCCCTGAGTTCGTCGTTCGATGAAGTAATAGTTCAGTCGATGAAACGTACGTGCAACCAATGATCTAACAGGTAAATTCCTATTACCTTTGAGAACACCGTTAAAGCTTTCGGAAACGTTGGTCGTCATCATATTGAATCTTACTCCGCCGTCGTGACAAAGAGTCCAGCTTGATTCCTGGTCTTTCAAACTTTTTTCAATCCACGCATCGGCATCTTGATTTACATCCTTCAACTATTTTCGAAGATCATTATATTTTACGACCTCTGATGTCGTGGCACACGCGTGTAACAAATTTTGTAGCTCATCTGTATCAAACCCCGCTTTCTTGAAATTTTCTTTAATATGATGGATACAAAAGCGATGATGATTTTCAATTAGTCAAGCTTCTCTAAGCGCACGTGGAATTCCTTTCATACGATTTGAGATAAAGGTGATACATCTAGTACGTACAGATGGAATATAATTCCATATGCAACGAATAAACCAACTCCACGTTTGCCACGACTCTGTTTGTACAATAGCAAACGCTAAAGGAAATAACCCTCTATTTGGATCCACCCTAGTAGCTACTAGTAATGTACCCAGATACTTCCCGTATAAATGAGTGGCATCAATAGACAGTATGGGTCAACAGTGGTTGAAGCCATGAATAGAAGGTCCGAAAGCCAAAAAAGCACCATAAAAAACACAACGACTATGAATAACATCATATACGGTTCCGGGGTTGGTACATTGTAGGGCTCTAAGATATTTCGGCAATCCACGTACGATGATTCCCAATCGCCATAAATCATTGCAACAGCTTTCTGTAGTCCGTGCCAGGCTCGAGAATAACTCACTTTAATATGAAACATATTGTACATTGTCTCTTGAACAGTTCTTGCAGTTATGTTTGTTTCAGTTTTAATCAATGGAAGTATTTTGCTGCATATAAACTTAGCAGTTGCCTGTCAATGGTTTGAGTTGATGGTTGCATTTAAATAAGTGTGATCGCCGCCATATGTAGTTATCTTCCACCAATTTGAATTTTTTCTTACTAAAAGGCTTGCATGAACTCGCCAAGGGCATGTTTCTTCCACATTACAGCAGACCGTGTATTGATTTGCATGCGATTTCAGAACTTGAAACGAAACTGAACATTTAATCGCCCATTCACATAACTGTTCAACAAGCTTCTACTTACTTTCAAAAATTAACCCAACTCGTGGACCTTTCTCCGCACATTCTCTTCCAAAAACTTCCACGTCTAGTTGACAATTTTCCATTGTTGATTTCACCATCATTAATGTCGTGCATAAATCATCGGCTAGAGCCTCTTCATATGTGATTTGTTCTTCTTCCGCATTTACATCATCAGCCTCCTCAATGTCTGCATATATGATTGCATCATTGTTAACTTCCATTTGATGAATCCAAGTTCTATCCTCATCATCCGCACAACTTCCATGCTATCCAACTGCCCACAAATCTCGTGTGGAGTATGAACATGATCATCAGCACCATCGTCATCGCAACCAGTAAATGCATCTTCGACACTACGAATACAAAAAACAAAGGTCAGATATTTTGCATTAACGTAAGTCAAAATACAAATGCCAATGTATAATAGTACTCACTTTTCAAACGCTTGCAACTGATTTGGATTTATAGCATTCTGTATTATATTTTGTTCCTGATTAGAAGAGACTCCAACCATTCCGCTGTACCTGTGAAGTAAGTTTGTAAACTCTCCACCTTGATGGCTTGAAAGATATGAAGGATACGCCGACCATTGTGTTTCTTGTAACTGTGTGATGTGCATATACTCATCCGTAGAGATTACGGGCGCTTGTGTTTCAACCACATTTTCATGTTCCACTTTCACAACGTAGATTTCTATCACTCTCATTCCAACCGAAAAGGTGGAGTTCAAATCATCGTCGTCTTCCAAATCAATAGCGGATGCACCATCATCCCGAACCCATTTCACCACTAATTTTAAATCATATATCACAGGATTTGCTTTTGTCACTTCAAATACCTTTTTTTTAAGCTCTTCGAAACTATAATGATTTTTTATTGTCGATCCTTTTCGCTTCCCGCCAACATATCTAGGTTTACCTTCATCATCAACACAACAATTCCCCATCAAAGTAAAATATAGTCGCAACCTTTGACATTATCTGCAAAATAAGTTCCAATACCACATTCATAATTTTTATTCACTGATATAACTATAAACATCAATTTGATGAATTATTACCTATTTTTTCTAAGTAGATTTTGCTTCCGTAGGCAATCTTCAGCCACAAGCAGTCAACTCAATCTTTAAAAAAACCAAACAAGCAAATCAGTATAATAATGTAACCAATATATTTCATCAATAAAGTTAACACTATCAAATGAATTTCAACAACATAATAAACTACCTAGCTTGCACACGTTACGGGTTACAACAAATAGAAACATTTTCGCAACAACATATTACAAATACAACGGTTCAACATAAAAACCAAATATGACAATTTAACCAAGTCCTCATTCAGGCCTCCCACTATTTGTCCTTAGTTCTTCATTCACAATTTTCAAACGACTTATTTCGGCTTGCAGTTCGTGGGCATACTCAAATCCCCTTTCACACAGGGGTTGATCAATCCATTTAAAATGAGGATTCAGTCAATGTTCGTTGTACGAACTACAACTGAAAAATCTTCGTCCAACATTCTTTTCCTTCCGGCAAACAACCACTACACACATATCTTCGCAATAACAATCTGGATACGGTCGTTGTCCCTTTGGCACGGATGGACCAACAGGATGTATAGGCGTCAACTGTATGTTGATGACCGGGCATTTCCATGGAAACAACTTCACATAAACGAGCGTGTAAGGTTGATGATCCTGAATGGAATTTATGCGGTACTGGTTCGAACTGTGTTTCCAGAACACGATCAACATCAAAGTCAATATGACTTGAATTTGCAACTTCGATTTTCCCTTCAAGCTCATCAAAATGTTTCATCAATGTTTCGTCGTTTATCTCCCAATCATTAATGTCTACCATCAAAATAAACAATAAACAATTAAAGTGTAAATTAGGGTTTTAAATTTACTACTACTTAAATAGGGTTTCCTAGTTCATTACACACTAACAATTAATTCAACAACAACACCATTGTCTAGTAATTAACACTACTTCCACCAATAACTCTTCATTTTCAACAACATCAACAATAGCAAAATCACATCTTAATTTTCAAAAACATTAATTATTACCCTTGTTTTGTAACAATAAAGAAGATGATTCCATATATAGTTTAGCACCTATTTGGTTAATAAGGTGATTGTGGATTTGGATATGGAAGAAAAATGGGTTTGGATTGGAAAATGGGGAGGGTTTGGGGAAGAAAGTAGAAATATGGATAAATGAACTCAGACCTATGCTCTCTGTCTATTTGATGCTCAAATGAGCTTGCGAACTCCATAATTGCGCAAGCATTAAATATAGTTTGCGCAATTATGGAATGCGCAAGCTTTAGTTAAAAAATTATTTAACACTTGCGCACTCCATATTTGCACAAGTTAAAACCAAAATGAGACCTAGTTTGGCAATTAGTTTTTGCTGAGGCCTAGTTCTATTATTTCTTTTTTTAAGTTGCCCTGATTGAAAAATTGTCCTTTCTATTATACACACAGACATGCATACACACACACATACATATTGGAAGACTCAGAGAACCAAGCTTTGCTTGTAAACTCTAAAAAAGTATGCACTGAACTCACAACACATACATCAGGTAATTCACATGGATATGTAGCTGGCGAGGATTGAACTCTCGACCTAAAGATGAGCGTCGCATATCCTAACCAACTGCACTACCTAATGTTAGAATACATCCATGTTTTTTATTTTAGAATATGATGTTCAAGTATTTAGATATCTAAGTGGATTTGATATGTAATACTTTTAATACGATTGTTTGATTTTCCTTATCATAAGGGTTGTGATGCTTTGATCTAGGGTTGTTATGGTAACGGTAAATTTACCATTACCAGTCAATCGGTTACCATTTTAAAGTAAAGTCGGTATACCAGTATAATCGGTATGGTAATGGTAAATTTACCATTTTCTACGGTAAAACATCAGTAATATTTTTTCAAAACTAATGGTAACGGTAACGGTAATTTACCAGTCCGTTCATAATACATTGATATTCATATAAGATGTTGTATTACGGGCATTTAAAAGCAAGAAAATAGTGCAATTTGTTTCAGTAATTCAACTTAAATGATGATAAATACACTTCTTTTCTATGTTCTTTGTTAAGTGACCTAGTTAGATATATAATGATGCATTGTTTAGTGTAAAAATATATCAACCTATTATTTTTCTAGACAAACAGTAATTTACCATTACCAGTGTAACAGTTACCAGTTTATCGGTATACCAGTCATCGATATACCAGTCAATCGGTAACGGTAAACAATTTTAGTTTACTAGTAAAAATGGTACGGTAACGGTATTTACAAAATGGTAACGGTAACCACTACCATAACAACCCTACTTTGATCTAATGTATGATGTTAATTTCCATTATTTTGAGGAAGAAATGCCTTAAGTGTCGATTAGATTGAAGCTATAAATCGAAAGTTTTGATCACAATTTCAAATTTTGAATTTCAGATGAGATCTTGAATTGATATATCAAGTTAAAATCTTAATGTGTCAGTTAAGATGTGTCAAAACAAGGAAAATATTATGTTTTGAGTTTCGTCTAGCTCAAGCGTAAAAATGGGATCTCGAAAGAGATCTCAAGCGAGATGAAACCGGTTTAAGACCCCGATTGGGAGTCTAATTAGAGCATTTTAATACTCATATTATCATGATTAGACATCGTTATAGAAAATTTTGAAAAGTTCATCAATGAAAATCAGAGGAGTGAATTCTAACGGCTTTGCTAGTGAGCTTGGTAAAGGTCAAAGTTGATTAAGGAGTGCCCGATCCATACAACAGTTGCTTGGGTTTTGGATGAGGTAAACACTAACTTGTGATTTAGCTCAAGTGCAAGGTCTATGAGTTAAGGATATATCTAAAAAAATTTACTCACATACTCAGGCTAACCAGAGATCTGTGGCGAGTCCTCCAAAGATCATATTCTTAGCATTCAACGAGGTTCTAACAAACGGTCAGTGTAGGTACTTAGAAGGTAGAAGGCAAAAACTCCAAGCAAAAGCAAGGAAAATTGAGGAGGTGTTTTGTTCCGGATGACAAATGGTGGTTTGATGATCACTGAGCGATTGGGATTGAGAGATTTACTTTGAGTGGAGTTGTAAGTGGCCTCAAGAGACTCTTGACGCGGTGTCATAATGAGCATGTAGTAGGAGACTGATGAAGCAGCATACCTAGATGATGAAGCAGCATATCTCGAGTTGAAGACCAAAAGCTCCGACCTATCTCCAGCCTCCTTTACCGACCTACGACGCATCTCCCTCCGACCTAATTTCAGCGACCTAACAACCACTGCCGACCTATCACCGCTTCACGACTTATCAATTACCGACCTATCTCCAGATTCCATCACGCGACCTTCCGACCTAGTTTCCATCCCACGACCTAACTCCATTTCCGACCTAGCCATAAGTCGTTACCGAGATAAGCTGAAGCCCTAAATCCTGAGTCGCGACCGAGATACTCATAAGTCGTTGCCGAGATAAGCTCCCATGAGTCGTTGCCGAGATAAGCTGATGCCTTCTTCATCGAGTCGCGAACGAGTAATTTAGGTCGCAAACTAGTATTGATAAGTCGGAGCCGAGCTAAGTCGTTGCCGACCTTAGATAGGTCGTAACCGACCTAAGGACTTTGTTTTTTTTCTGTTCTTTGTGTGTGTTGAGTTGTAACTACTATAAATAGTGGATGAGTTGTAACTTTTGAGGTTGTAGAATATTGAATAAAATTCTCTTTTGTTAGCTTTGTGCTTCCAATTTCAATTGGTAGTTGAGTGTATCTCCTATCTCCACTTACGTCATTCGAGTGCGCTCGATTCATCGTTTGCTGAAGCCGATTCACGGAATCTTGTGCGCAAGATCAACGTTGAAGAATCGTAGATCTCTTTCCCGGTATCTTCGGATCAACGAGTCAGAGATAGCTAGAGTTCGGTATCTTCGGATCAACGAATTCGGGCATTTTAGTATCCATCAATCCACAGATTGCTATTTACGTCGATTGAAGATCGTTTTGAATTATCCGCTGCGTCAGTTTTGGTATCAGAGCTTGTTTTAGCCAATCATAGCTAAATCGAGTCTTGGAGCCGAGAATTTGAAGTGTTGAAGTTGTGTTCATCGTGTTCATCATATTTTTGCAACAAAGTTGGAGTTTCGATCCATTTCATTTTGGATCAAAGTTCGAAAGGTGTTTGAATCGTGAAGTGTGAATTTGTTGAAGTGTTTGTGAAGTATTCAATCATGCCGCCAAGACGAGTTCAACGTCATCGCAATATTAATGCTTTATACGGAAGAGAAGAGGCCGATGAAATGGAGCAACGAATCAACGAGAATTTCAATGAGAAGCTTACTGAAGGGATTGGTCGATTAGAGAGAATGATGCTTGAAATGAGTCAAAATCAGAGAAGGGTTTCACCTGAATCGAGCCATGGAAGAAGTAGAGTTTCACCACATTCTAATCGGGAGAGAAGTGTTGATAGTGATCATAGAAGCGTGGATCGAGATTGTGATAGAAATGTTGATGATCGAGGTCGTGATAGAAATGTGACTGATCGAGATCGGAGGAATGTGGATCGTAGGAATGTTGGTGGAAGAAATGGTGGTGGTAGAGATGTTGGTGGTCAGGATCGACATCGATATACATCGGATGGTGAAGAAGAGTATGATGGTGGTAGTGTTCATGGACGAGGACGTGGACGAGGAAGGAATCAATCGGAGTACGATCACAAGTGGGAATCGGGAATGAAAACTGAAATTCCTGAATTCAAAGGTGGTATGCAAGCCGAAGAGTTTTTGGATTGGATGGCTAATGTTGAAGAAATTTTTGATTTCAAAGAAGTTCCAGAACGTCGTAGAGTGAAGTTGGTTGCTACGAGGTTGAGGGGTAGAGCTTTGGCATGGTGGCAGCAAACCAAACTTACACGTGAACGAATGGGGAAGTCAAAAGTTGAATCTTGGGAGAAGATGAAGAAATTGATGAAAGCAACGTTCTTACCTTACAATTATCAATCTCTGATGTATCAACGTTTGCAGAACTTGAGGCAGGGCACAAAGACTGTTAATGATTACGCAGATGAGTTTTATCAGCTTATTGCAAGGAATGATATTATGGAAACGGAAGAGCAGCTGACATCTAGATTCATTGGGGGATTGAGAATGCAGATTCAGGATATGGTTAATATGTTCGATCCAAGATCTGTGGCGGAAGCACATCAGAAAGCGTTGGCTTGGGAGAAGCAGGGACGACGAGGAGGTGGTGTGTTTACGAATTCCAATAATCAAGTGAAGGGTGTTGGTGGAAGTTCTAATGTGTCTAAACCTATCAGTAAACCAGTGGTGAAGGAGGTTGAGAAGGCAAAGGTTAACAACGGTTTCAAATGTTACAACTGTCAGGAGTTGGGTCATAAAAGCAATGAGTGTCCAAAGCCAAAGAAGAGAGCAATGATTGTTGAGGTTGAGGATGAGGATGAAGAAGCTGAATGCTCTAATTCTTTACCAGTTGAGGAGGAAGACTTACTGTCGGGAGATGACGGGTATGCATTGATGATGAGGAGAAGTTGTTTAACACCGAAGCAAGAGGAGGAAAGTAGTTGGTTGAGGAACAATATCTTTCAATCTACATGCACTATTCTGGGAAGAGTTTGTAAATTTGTTATTGATGCTGGGAGTTGTGATAATATTATCTCTACAGAAGCGGTGAAGAAGTTGGAGTTGAAAACCGAGAAACATCCTAAACCGTACAAGTTAGCTTGGTTGAGGAAGGGTGGTGAAGTGAAAGTTGGACGTAGAGCTTGTGTGAAGTTTTCAATTGGGAAGAAATACAAAGATGAAATCTGGTGTGATGTCGTAGATATGGACGTTTGTCATTTGTTGCTGGGGAGACCGTGGCAGTATGATCGAGCTGTGCAGCATGACGGACGGACCAACAGTTACAGTTTCATGTTCGAAGGTACAAAGATTACTCTGGTTCCGAAGAAACGCCAACAGGAAGAAAACAAACTGGAGGAGATTGAAGAACTGAAAACGTTGTTATCTTTGAAGGAGTTTGTTAAGGAGGTCGAGGAAGAACCGGAAGTGTTCTTGTTGATTGGGCGTGAGAGCAGTGAAGAGGTTGAAATTCCAGAAGAAGCGAAGTCAGTATTGAAAGAATTTGAGGATGTATTTCCAGACGAGTTGCCTAAAGAGTTACCGCCGCTGAGAGACATTCAACATCAAATTGATCTTGTTCCAGGAGCAGTCTTGCCACATAGACCGCATTACCGAATGAGTCCGAAGGAGCATGAAGAATTAAGGAGGCAGGTGGAAGAATTGCTTGAGCAAGGACGTGTACAGGAAAGTTTGAGTCCATGTGCTGTGCCAGCTTTGTTGGTACCAAAGAAAGATGGGACGTGGAGGATGTGCACGGACAGTCGAGCATTGAATAAAATCACTGTACGATACAGATTTCCAATGCCAAGGTTGGATGACTTGCTGGATCAGTTGAGTGGGGCTACTATCTTCTCGAAAATTGATTTGAAAAGCGGATATCATCAAATTCGGATTAGACCTGGAGACGAATGGAAGACAGCCTTCAAGACGAGAGAGGGGTTGTATGAATGGCTGGTGATGCCGTTCGGTCTTTCGAATGCACCGAGTACGTTCATGCGAGTGATGAATCAAATTTTTAGACCTTTCATTGGGAAATTTGTGGTGGTATACTTTGACGATATCTTGATTTATAGTAGGAGTCTGGAAGAGCATGTTCAACATCTGAAGGAAGTGTTAATTATTTTACGAGAGGAACAATTTTATGCTGCGACAAAGAAATGCGTGTTCATGACGCATAGTGTTTTGTTCTTGGGGTATATTGTTTCGGAGAAGGGCATCCAGGTAGATCAGAATAAAGTTGAAGCAGTCAGGAATTGGCCACAGCCGAAGACAATTACAGAAGTGAGAAGTTTTCATGGGCTAGCGTCATTCTACCGAAAATTCATTCCACACTTCAGTAGCGTGATGGCACCGGTGACTGATTGCATGAAGGGGAAACAATTTTCTTGGACGGAGGAAGCTGGGATTGCTTTTGGAAAGATCAAGAAGTTGCTGACATCTGCACCAATTCTTGTATTACCAGATTTTCAGTTATTGTTTGAACTGCATACTGATGCGTCAAAGGTTGGAATTGGAGGGGTGTTGAGTCAGAATGGGCGTCCTATTGCATATTTCAGCGAGAAGTTGTCAGGAGCAAAGATGAGGTACAGTACCTATGATGTGGAATTTTATGCTGTTGTTCAAGCGGTGAAGCACTGGCGACATTACTTATTCCAGAAAGAATTTGTTTTATACACTGATCACGAGGCGTTGAAACATTTACAAGGACAAGACAAGATTTCAGCGAGATATGCATCGTGGATTGCTTATTTGCAACAGTTTACTTTTGTCGTTAAGCACAAGTCAGGGGTAACCAATCGTGTGGCTGATGCTTTGAGTAGGAGGAATCATTTGTTGACAACAATGAAAGTGGAAGTGACAGGTTTTGAATTATTGCCAGAATTGATTGAAGAAGATCCTTACTTTGTGAAATTTGTTGAAAAAGTAAAGGAAGGAAATACGGATGAATTTGTGTTGGTGGATGGTTTTCTGTTTAAGGGAAATCGTTTGTGCATCCCAGACTGTAGCTTGAGAATGAAGATTGTTAAAGAACTACATGAAGAAGGCCATGTGGGTAGAGATCGTACGTTGCAGTTAATTTCTCAATCTTATTATTGGCCGTCAATGAGGAAAGAGGTAGAAAGATTTGTGGAGAGGTGTCATATTTGTCAGGTTTCGAAAGGAACAGCGACGAATGCGGGGTTATATATGCCGTTACCCGTGCCTACCAAACCATGGGTTGATATCAGCATGGATTTCGTGTTGGGATTGCCGAGAACTCAGAGGGGAAATGATTCTATATTTGTTGTGGTGGACAGGTTTTCGAAGATGGCACATTTTATAGCCTGTAAGAAGACCGCGGATGCAGTTCGAGTGGCACAGTTATTCTTAAAAGAAATATATCGTTTACATGGTTTACCCGAATCTATTGTTTCTGACCGAGATACTCGATTTCTGAGTCACTTTTGGTTGAGTCTATGGAAAATGGTGGGAACGAAGCTGAAGTTTAGTAGTGCATATCATCCTCAGACGGATGGGCAAACTGAAGTTGTGAATAGATCATTGGGAAATCTGTTGAGATGTCTTGTACAGGATAATTTGAAAAGTTGGGATTTGAAATTGTGTCAAGCTGAGTTCGCACACAATCACGCAGTCAATCGAAGTACAGGTTTCAGTCCATTTCAGATTGTATATTCCAATTTACCCAATGGACCGTTGGATTTAGCAATAGTGCCACATTTGAAGGGAACAGTTAAACGGGCTGTTGATTTTGTTGATGGGTTGAAAGACTGCCATAGAATCGTTCAGGAACGATTGGAAAAGGCAAACGAGAAGTATAAACAAATGGCGGATAAGAAACGAAGAAGTGTAGTCTTCAGAGAAGGTGATTTTGTTTACGCGGTTTTGACGAAAGATCGTTTTCCGATTGGAGCCTACAACAAATTGAAAGCTCGAAAGATTGGACCAGTAGAAATCTTGAAGAAAATCAATGACAATGCTTATCAGTTAAAGTTGCCAGATCATATTCACACTACTGACGTTTTCAACGTTAAACATTTGATTCCGTACCATGGAGATGAGCTTGTTGAAGAAGAGAGAAGTACAAATTCGAGGTCGAATTTTTGTCAACAAGGGGAGGATGATGAAGCAGCATACCTAGATGATGAAGCAGCATATCTCGAGTTGAAGACCAAAAGCTCCGACCTATCTCCAGCCTCCTTTACCGACCTACGACGCATCTCCCTCCGACCTAATTTCAGCGACCTAACAACCACTGCCGACCTATCACCGCTTCACGACTTATCAATTACCGACCTATCTCCAGATTCCATCACGCGACCTTTCGACCTAGTTTCCATCCCACGACCTAACTCCATTTCCGACCTAGCCATAAGTCGTTGCCGAGATAAGCTGAAGCCCTAAATCCTGAGTCGCGACCGAGATACTCATAAGTCGTTGCTGAGATAAGCTCCCATGAGTCGTTGCCGAGATAAGCTGATGCCTTCTTCATCGAGTCGCGAACGAGTAATTTAGGTCGCAAACTAGTATTGATAAGTCGGAGCCGAGCTAAGTCGTTGCCGACCTTAGATAGGTTGTAACCGACCTAAGGACTTTGTTTTTTTTTTTCTGTTCTTTGTGTGTGTTGAGTTGTAACTACTATAAATAGTGGATGAGTTGTAACTTTTGAGGTTGTTGAATATTGAATAAAATTCTCTTTTGTTAGCTTTGTGCTTCCAATTTCAATTGGTAGTTGAGTGTATCTCCTATCTCCACTTACGTCATTCGAGTGCGCTCGAATCATCGTTTGCTGAAGCCGATTCACGGAATCTTGTGCGCAAGATCAACGTTGAAGAATCGTAGATCTCTTTCCCGGTATCTTCGGATCAACGAGTCAGAGATAGCTAGAGTTCGGTATCTTCGGATCAACGAATTCGGGCATTTCAGTATCCATCAATCCACAGATTGCTATTTACATCGATTGAAGATCGTTTTGAATTATCCGCTGCGTCAGAGACTAAGCAAGAGTCACGTGATGTATTAGAAAATAATAGGAGTTGGCTGATTAGGTGATTGATGCTTAGCTTGAATGACAACCATGCGAATGAGTGAGCCAATGGGTGGAGATCTGCATGGTGTAAGGAGGTGCACGTGTGATCTATATGACTTCATGGAAGGTTTGTCAAATAGCTTAAAGTGCTCATAGCGACCCGACGATGGATGTCCAAGCATGTACTCTGCATAATTTGAGAGGTTGTACGAGTGGTTGTTTGACAAGTGATGTTTAGGACTGGCCTTATAATAAGATGACCAAGGCGACCGTCTTAGGCCAAAAGATTTCAACGATTTTCTAGCTGTGTAACTTTGAAATTTTGCAGAACTCCGAATTTGCATATTTTATTTTCTAATAATATGTATGATAATCTAGAATAAAAACTGTGCAGTTTGTAGGGCTTTTGGATTTGACTTAAACTGATCTAAGTTTAAAACCTATGTTCGATAAAAATTTAATTTTAATGAATTTTTGCTTAAGGGAAAAGAATCCAAGTAGTAATGTAAAAGGTCTCCACTTCATCATCA
Source organism: Allium fistulosum (assembly GCA_030737815.1). Taxonomy (NCBI): domain Eukaryota; kingdom Viridiplantae; phylum Streptophyta; class Magnoliopsida; order Asparagales; family Amaryllidaceae; genus Allium; species Allium fistulosum. Next base: position 1,317,293,143 of record CM060903.1, on the reverse strand, counting down.
TCGTAATTGCATTATTCCGAAATGATTGAGGTCGGCCATATGAATTTTCAGTTTTTCATAGCTTTCTATCTTGAACCCTGTTATTGGTTAAATTTAACATTTTTAGATCATTTTTAATATTCACCTCCTATGTCAATATAGGTCTTGCTTTTTGTCGTTTTCATTCAATATAAATATTATTCTTACTAGTATATTTTTTTGTCTTCTTTGTATATATCCATGTCAACTGAGTCTATTTCCCCTAATTTTCTCATTTATTGATGTCACTTTCGATCTCTCCACTTATGTTATTCAGCTAACCTTAGATATTTATACTTCACCATTTTTAAGCGGTGGCTGTACTCGAAACTCATGTTGTGTAGTGATCGGGTTAGAGTTCCGTACAAGGATTAAGAAGAGAGATCTATAGTCGGTTTGTGAGTGAGGAAGACAGAGTGAGGTTAAGAAGTTGCACATGAGACGCAATGATCCGGACAGGTGAGCAAAGTCTGATCGAGTAAGCAATTGATCGAAAAAAATCAAGAAACGAAAAAAAAGCAATTGGTGCATTGGTACGCACTAGCATTTGAACGTGAATCGGTGCTCAACATGAATACTTGCATTTGAAATGTTAAGATAGTGGCAACTAAATATAAACTTAGGACTAGTTGCAGTTTGAATGGGATTTGTTGTAATCCTTAGGCAACAAGGCCAAATTGCAAGCGAGCATAAGCGGATGAGTTGAAGCTCATCACTAATACATTGGAGTTGGAGCTCAGTGTACACGAACCGATGCATTGGTTGGGTTAGTGCTCGATTGTTAAAAATCCTAAAATATTAGGTGTTAGGAATATATGTTCTTAAAACGAGCTGGCGCTCGATATGTAGTATGAGCTGGTGCTTGATATCTAGTTTGAGCTGGTGCTCAACGTTACATTGAAAGACATGATCAAAACGTTGGCTTCTCGAGCCAAGGTTTCTGATTGCATAAGATGTTTATTGTCCTTGGAAGGTGGTTGGGTCTTCGAGCAGAGTGATCATTATTAAGGATCATGGACAGTTCTCTATATCTTAGATGAAATTTTTGTTGGATCAGATGCATTGGACAGCAAGAAAAAAGAGGTGATTTTTTTATAAAAAATCTTTTATAAATTATTTTACTGGATCTTTAAGTCTGTTATCATGAATAGCTTGGTTACATCAAATCGTATTTAATATTAGTTTGAGATGGTGAATATATTATGGTTTAAAATTTATTTTATTTTGATTAATTTTATGTTGTAATTAAATTTGAACATCGTATGTTCATATGTAATATATAAAATAAGGATGTCATGGGGGATATAAGCATTCGATAACACAATGTGATGTGCATATAAATATATACATATACGAGTATTGGTATTTATAACTACATATATACATATCATTGAGCAAGCAATATATGTGGTATTTCATATAAAACCTATTTAAATGTAAACTAAACATATTCGTCCATAATATAACCTTATATTTAAAATTGAAATATTTATAAACATAAATTTATACATAAATAAATATAATTCTATTTTAAAACTAATTTATTGGACTAGGCTCATAATTATCTTTTAAAATATATTAAAAAATTGTGCTTGGTCCAAAAAAATTCCGGAAATATAATTGTATGTATAATATAATAAACTTTAAAATTCAAAAATTAAATTAAAACTATTGTGGCTTCCAGTTCTACGACTATTGTGGCGTTCTCCTCCTCTCCTCCGTTTGATTCCTTCAACTTCATTGTCTTTGCTCGCCTTTCCTTCCTTCCATGTCACCTCCTTGCAAAGTTCCTGTCCCACCGGATGCTATGGCATCACTGACCAGATCTGGGCATACTTTCAGCACCTCTTTGCTTGTCGCCTTTGGTTTTCAACCAGCTTCAACCGCGATCAAGTTTTCACCGTTGGTTTCTCCGCCGTCAAGTCTAATTCTTCCAGTCAAGGTTGTCAATTTGGAATTTAAATCGTAAATCGTAAAGTTTGAAATTTGAATCGAATTGGGATTTAAATCGTAAATCGTAGATTCAAATGTTTTATATATTGATATTTTAAGTTTATACATATTAGTTAAAAATTCATATCAACCTCAATAATAAATTACTAGTTAATATTTTCTTTTTTCAATTTAATGATTTTATAGCAAATATATAACTTCACACTATAATTTAGACTAACTTCACAAAACTTACCATGCAGTAAAAAGAAACAAGCTTACTGTACATCACAATTTTAATTTATAAAATACAAAAGCTTACAAAAAAATTAGTTTGGCTTCACAAGTTACAAGATTGACTTTTAACCTAATTTAATCGGCTATTTATGTGGCGAGAAATCGAGAATAATGTATAGCTTGCTATACATAGCTTACTTTATACGAAAGAAAACCCAACTTCATAAAAAAACAGATGGACATAACTTACTGTAAAAAAACATTACTTTTCCACTCATTTCTTAATCAACGGAAGAAAACCCCAAATTCAAAAGATAAAAAATACAGCGGAAAGATGAGTTGCAGGAAGAAAAACTCAAATTCTTCTCTTACCTTTAGCAACTTGCAATGCTAGGTCAGTCCTTTTTTTCCTTGTTCCTTTTCATTTTTCTTCTTTCCTTGAGTCTTTTTTTTTGTTTTGTTTTCTTGATTTTGTTTTTCTGGGTTTATTTGTTAATTTTACTTCCTTATCTTTTATCTTCCTTTCTCTATGGTTTTGGATACGACCTTTCTAAGGTTGATGTAAGTATCAACGGATCTAAAAAATTAGGGTTTTCAAATGAGTCGATTTGAGCGGTCTTTTCGATTTGATAAAAGATCGTACGATTTTAGGAATACACGATTTATTCTCCACGTCAGATCGGGAGGGGTACGATTCGATCCAAATCGCGATTCAGATCGTACGATTTAACAATCTTTGACAACGATGCTTCCAGTGTCTTGATCTGGTCCTACTGCTCATTTGGAATCTCTAGTATCAGTGTTAGATAATTCGAAGTCCATGTCTAATACAAATGCTTCACCGATCTCTGGCATAGCTAACAACCAATTTCAGGTTATGTCATCCCCTCTTTCAACTTTATTTCAGGCAGCTGCTTCCGCTGATGTAGGTCAATGGTCTGAAAAGGATTTGCTCGATTTTGTTGCTAAGAATTCTGAAAGTAGCTTGTGATGTTGGTGTTGTTTCGGTTGATGAAATTGATCTTGTAAATGAAAATGCAGCTAGCAGTATAATGGGTGGAGATGATGAATGCCCACTTGATGTTTGTGATATTGCTGGTACCAACATACTACCTCCTGGTCCAAAAGTGCAGTTTTTTCCTATCAAACCTGGTCTTCATTCTTCTAATCCGATCGAGCCTTCCAAGTGGACGTCATTATTTACCACATTGCCATGAAATGCTGGAGTCTATTCTCCTCATTCCTTTGAAATTTTTGAGATCGACGGTGTGATGGTTCCTCATGTTGAAGTTTTGCAAGCGGAAGTTGATTATTGGTCTGCTTATTCGGTTGGTTTTTCCTGAACTCTAACCCTACCTACCATCTGGTTAAAGAGCTGTCATCAAGCCTGAATCTTAGAGGTCGTCTAAGTGTGCATTTTGATAACGCTATGTTCTTTTCAAATTATCGAGAAACGATGAAAGACAACGTGTACTAGAAGCTAATCCGATCCTTATTGGGGAAAGCTTTTCATTATCACTACTTGGAGTCCATCGGTGGACAAGGCTAAGGAACATGTATTATCCATTCATGTCTGGACGCACTTTTCACATATCCCTTCTATTTTGCAATCCATGATAGGGTTTGATTGGCTTGCTAGCCTTGCTGGCAAGGTGATTTTGATTCTAATACTGTAGCCAGGAAAAGATTAGTGTATGTCAAAGCTTTGATTGAAATCACTCCTAAGAAACCGTTGCCATCAAAGCTTAATGTCATAATTACTGAGGGTCATGATGCCGAGGTTGATGTTCGGTACAGTTGAAAACCTGATATATGTAAGACTTGTCGGTCTTTTGGTCACACTTTTGAGGTTTGTAGATTTAGGGCTGCCGATTTGTCTCCTTCTATTCCAGCTAAGATTTCATTACCGTGACCTATTCCCAGGATGTGGGTTTCTAAGTCTAAGCCCACTTCTCCGCCAGTTGTAGTTCACGATGCTTCGGTCATTGTGGGGCCTCCTGTGAAATGTGATGAGGCGGTAGATCCTATGGTACCTGTGGCCTCGTCCACTAATTCTGTGCCGCATGTTAGTGGTGTTGATGGTTAGTCCCTGGTGGAACCGGTGGTGGTTCTATCCCCTATTGATTTTGTTGGATTCGTTCTGAGCAAGCTTGGGTCAACGTGTCTTCGAAAATGCGATACAAGCTGGCTAGTGGACACTTTTTCAAGTACATTGGAGTTGAAGGTGAGAAGAGACGTCTATTCTATCAGGCGGATGGTGAAGTGCTTTCTTTATGTGTTTTGGGCGATCTTGGTGTTAGTAACAAGTCCTTGTTGGCAGATGACACTTTGGATAGGAAGTATTTATACGGATCTGATTCGATGGATTTTGTTCCTTCCTTAGTTTTTCTTTTTTTGGATACTTGCACGTCATTGGCCCTACCTCTTCTGAGGATGGGAGTGATGTCTCCTCTTCTGAGGGGGAGTAGCGTGGTCTTCATAGTAGTATTGGTATTTTGCCTATCTCATGGGCTTTTATTTTTATTTATTTTTAGTTGTTTCAACGCATATGCCGAACACCTGTTCCAATATTCGTTTATAAAAGTGGATGACCCATTTTAAAACCGGCTAACTTTGCTAAAAAAATTAAATTAAAACAAAATTTTACCATTTCATATATAAGCTCGACCAGAAAAAATTGTTTTCTATCAAAAATCTATATAAATGTACACATACGCACACACATACATATATATAGAGAGAGAGGGAGATAAAGGGAGATTTTGCTGAAAAATTAAAATATTTTTCTTACCAAGCTGAAATTATAAATATATATATATATGTGTGTGTGTGTGGGTGTGTGTGTTAACATATGCATCAGATAGTTTCAAATATATATTAACAATAAAAAATAGTACAATTCTTAAAAAATATTATACATACATACATACATATATATATATATATGAACTTATTGTCGAAAGGAAAAAAATCAATTTTTTATTTACAAATTGTGTATTTTATGACTAGTATGTATATTGTTAAAATAATATACATACATACATACATATATATATATATATATGAACTTATTGTCGAAAGGAAAAAAATCAATTTTTTATTTACAAATTGTGTATTTTATGACTAGTATGTATATTGTTAAAATAATATACATACATACATACATATATATATATATATATATATATATAATTATAAAAAATTGTTTTTTTCATGGTTGAAAATAAATACTATTATGAAATAAATTTAAAAAAGTTCAAATTGTTTACTTTGGTCAAACCGATTAATCACACTTTGTATTGCAAGTTATTTCCTCTTCGAAGTCTTCCTCGTTTCTCCTTCTAGCTTGGCTTCTAAGGCTGAGCTATATGCTTCAACTTTCTCTAATGCAAGTTAGAGCTTATGCTTGCGTTGTATAAAAAGTTGTATAAAAAGAATGAGAAAATAACATGGTATTTATAACCTCCAGAAGGCTAGAAAATATCTAATATATTTCCACCATTTTCTCCTTTTTCTCCTTGATAACTATGTATCAAGATATATTTTCAAATGAACCAAAGCTTATATAAACACCTATTATGACCGCAGCACTTTTTTAGTATATCATATATAATTTTAGACCTAATTAATAACGATTAGCAATTACTTAACTACTTGTTATAGCTCATTCACTTAACTAAATCAATACATGTCATTTACATGTAATTTTAATTAATTTTAAGTCTTCAAATAAATAGCATAATAAATTAATATAATTGTTGACCAAAAATTCGATCAATCTCGAACTAATGGGAATTGAGTGGATTCAAAGCCAATTAGGTGGCTAAAATGTTTTATTGCGTGATTATTATCAGATTATTGGGGTAAAAGGAAATATGAGACGTTTTATAGTGGTTCGATCAATTTGATCTACATCTGATTGAATCAACTCTTTTTATTGTCTGATATTTGATTACAAGAATTGACATGAATATAATGATTTCGCTCTCTTCTTTTTTTTAAGATTTTAAGCTTGCTTTTTTCTTTTTTGTTCTGTGGACAGAGGACATAAATTCGTCCCTTGGACCGTCCAAGCAAGGGTCATTAAATAGATGTTCATGATGCAAACTGGATGGTTCTAATGTAGCTATCTTTGATCTGAGTTGGACGATCCAAATCAGTATATCACACAAATTGTTGTTATAACCGTTAATGGTAGGTGGATGGCTCCAATGCACAATTCCAAACAATTGCAGGTGTGTTATTGTGGAGGAGTGGCAGGAGAACAATGTTCTTGGTCATTGCTTTAATATTGTGGAGGAGTGGCAGGAGAACAATGTTCTTGGCCATTGCTTTAATCAGAAGGGTTGATGCTACAACTGCTTGTGTCAGAGGGAGTGTGTCAATTATTGCTTTAGTAAGATGCTCTATGATAGCCGTTTAGAGATCAAATCTTTAGAGGTTGTCAGACTTTGTGCGTGGTAAGAAGAACGGCCGTCGGCATGTTGTGCGTTGGAGGGAAGTGTTGGTTGAGTTCCTTGCCACTATCGGGATGATGCCAAGCAAGCAGTGTCATGATCAATGGTGTTGACTTGTATTCGAGATGATGGCTTGCCAAAGGTCGGGGGAGATGGTAACTCTTCGCCAATCAAGTGTAGCAGTGCTCACTAGTTTTGCTTGTGGCATGCATGATAACCATAGCGGCTGCATGGACACGAAGGAACACTTGAGCAGGTGTGTTGTTACAGAGGAGCTATTGAAGAACAGTGTCTTGGCCGTTGCTTTAATCAGAAAGGGTTGATGTTGCATCTGCTTATGTCAGAGGGAGGGTTTCAATTGTTGATGCTCTACGGTAGCCATGTAGAGATCAAATCTTTAGAGGTTATCAGGTTTCGTGCATGGTAAAAGGAGCAGCCGTTGGCGTGTTGTGCGTCGGAGAGAAGTCTTGAGATGTTGGTCGGGTTCCTTGCCAGTATTAGGCTGATGCCAAGCAAGCAGCGTCTTGGTCAATGGTGTTGACTTGTATTCAAGATGATGGATTGTTGAAGGTCGGGGGAGATGGTAACTCTCCAGCAGTTCAGTGTAGCGGCATAGTTGTCAAGGCGAAAAGGCCCCAGGCCCTCGCCTAACGCTTTTTTGCACATGGGGCTTTTTTAGGCACCTTAGGCATCATTTTTCTGTTTTTCAACCAAAAAATTGCAATTAGAATATGCACTAAAACTCGATTTTGGCTTCAAAAAATTGCATATAAATGCAATATTAGAATAAAACTCGTAAAAAATGCAACTAGAACGATGTTTTTTACATTCGATACTGAAGAGAGATGAATAAACACTTTTTTTTGCTTGTTGTTAGATTTCGAAATGCAATTGGACTCCATATTGGATCAAATACTGACTTTATTTTCTTCTCAATAAAGCTGCACAAGGCGTGCTATTTCAACATTTCAAAAGTCGAGCGCTTTGGCGTCTTTTGGGCTTTTTTAGCACCTCACGCATTGTCGATGCTTTGAAAGGTAAAAAAGCCCCAAGTTGGCGCTTTGGGCTTTTTGACGCCTTGGCGAGGGCTTTAATAACTATGTGTAGTGGTGCTCACTAGCTTTGCTAGTGGTATGGAATAATAACCATAGCGGCTGCTTGGACGCGAATGAACACTTGAATGGGCGGTCGAGTGGCACTAGACCCTTCGTCCTAAGGATTACACTTTATGAGGGTCTTGGACATTTATTGCATTGGGTCACGTTGTTCCTGATTGTGCTTCTTTTGATCGGAACAGCATTGAGCTTACACATTAGACTATGAATTTCTTGCATGGAAAAATTCGTGCAATAATAACATTTATATTAATTTTCTCCATTTTAATTTATAGCATTCATAATTTATAAGGTAAGTTCGAAAATATGCTAACAAATATTGCTGTGCGATTTTCTGGTGTGAACTTAGCCTCGGTAATATTTAAATAATCAAAATATAAAAACATTCGCGGATTTTACTGAAGCACAATAGTGCACATGAGTTTAGTTGCTTATAAATCATTTTGATGAAATCATATTTCTAATTTTTCAAAAAATACACCTTAAGTAACAATGTATTGTGCATGTTTTCTTTCCATCATCACTACATTATTGAGATATTTAGAGTTTGGTCGATGGTCAAAAATTCTAATAACATTCGTAGTTAATTGCAAAATACAAATTTATAGACCTTATTTCAATCTGATAACGTGTATCGATTAACCTTATTACTTTGTTCAGCGATTTTGACTTTAAATGACAAATAATTATGGTGATATTAATTTTCTATAACGAAGAATACTAATCCTCTCTTAAATAGTATTTCACTTAAAGTGGTTCAACCAATACCCAACTATGTTTGTAGCATGAACACTATGTCATTTGATTGACTATAGCCAAAATACAATTTAGACACTTAAGATCTACGGTACTCTCAAGTCTGAAATGTGTTGCACATCATTACATTATATCTTCAATTTTGACTTAATTGTATTTAACATATAGAAGGCTCTCGTTGAGTCATTATGTGATTGTTTCATACAATCAAACACGTAACATCTTAGTCTTCCAATGGCAATGAGCAGTTCATCATTCATCCAGATGTATCAATATTATTTTTTCGAAACATCTTAACTTTGAACATTTAAGGATACGTATTTTATATACACAATTCAACAACACTTATGGTTGCGAACACATTAATTTATTAAATACTTTTTCCTATGGATTTTCTGCTTGTATATATCTAATGTTTTTTATAGCATTACTTGTATCATAATATAACGAAACATACGATGGAAAATAAAACAAAAAACGTACTTTATTTCGAATAAGATTCATTCACAAGAGTAAAGTAGTATGATAAATTACACGATTACTTCTATGACACACCCTTAATTCCATCAATATTAGGGATGCGTGCTTAGCGACACATATGTTTACATGTTTACTCTATACTATTGAGTATAGAAGTAACTCGTGTTGAACTGTTTAGTCTGATCCATCTGTTTTCTGAATGAAATCTCGAATACTCCAAAATGAGTACTTTGTAGACGTTGAAATTCTCGCTCAAGGTGATCAGCATAGTGACCTGTTAGGTGTGCAAGCTTAGTGTTTTATTTTCAGAAAGACGGTCCTCGGGAGAAAACTCCTATATATAGCTATATACAATTAATCTATTATGTTTTATTTTCGTTGTGTGAATGCAACTAATTTATGATCACTGATTATTTGTTTTGTTACTTTGGTTATTTCCTATTATTGACCATGTATTGGACTTGGAGGTTCTACGGTACACGTTATCTGCTTGGTTTTAATTATTCAGTAGATTTTGAGGGCATTTGCATCATTTTTGTTTTGTTGTACCGATCTTTTGCTCAACTTTGGTGGGCAGTATGGAGAGTCTTTAATTTCATTCGGGCAAAATGGCTGGGTGGACTTCATTTTTTGCATTCTAATAAAAACTCCGACTGGCCTCAAGAGGAAGGACTGTATATCATTTAAAGATGGCAGAATTGCCAGACTAATAACTAATCGTCCGATTATGCAATATCGCATCTTAATTAAAGATAAATTAACAAATCATCAACTAGCAAATCGATACCCACAAAGTTGAAGTTGAAGCAGCTAAATACAAATCATACCTATTGCTATATTTTAAATTATTGTCATTAAACAACATTAGCTTATACGTACAAAATCAACAAAAGAGAGTTCATATAAATTCAACTTTGCAAGTATTGCATGAATCATGCACAAAATTGTGGGACTCTAAACTCTAAAGTGCGAAATATGATGCAATATCCACTCACAAATTTAGTTGATATTTTTCATGTCAAGAACAGTTAATACTGACCTCAGTCGGTCATTAGCACCATGAACTCGATTAAAACCCTGAAACAACGGGGCAGCAACATTTCTTCTAAAAAAAAAAAAACATTTCATCTTTCTGCCAAAGAAAAATAAATAAATATAGACGGTTAATCAATTCACAGGATAGTTGTTTTATAATAAAGTTAGGCACAAATTATTTTAGGCACTGTCCAAAATAATTCTCCAAGACATTAAATTGTCAATTTTCTCACAGATGTATAATTTCTACTCATAATGACTGAATACATACAGTAAAGTAGAGACAGAAGAGTAGCGGGTATAGTAAAAAAGATGAAGACATCTATTAACATTATATTTAATACATCATCAACCCATGCTAATTGGATCGAAATAATCAAAATAACAAATATTTGTGTTGCAAATACAAAAATAAATCATGATATTTTGTTATCAAGTAATATTCAAAATAATAATTGTACTGATGAGTTTGAGCTGATGATAGATTCTATACAAAGGTTGATATCCTTTTCCCCTAAATATATAGCTTTAACTTCCACTTACATATCAACAACTAAAAGGTAAAATGAAATACAGTTGTCTATTACAACTTACAACTCGGCTAACGTAAATGTGTCATATCCACAATTCACATAAATTAATAAGCTCTAAATTAATTTTAAGTTAAATTTACATTACCACCTTAGAATTTTCAACGACACGGACAGACATAGCCTAGCATTATGTCTTTAAGCATGCGGTAAATGCTTGAAAAGCATGGTTCAAAATTCCGGTGGAATTTCGGTTTTTCCGGTGATTCCGTTCCGGTTCCGCTCATAACCGAAACGGAATCCGATCAAAATTCCGGTTCCGGTCTAAATTTCGGATTTGCTTTTCAAATATTGAAAAAAATTATAAAAAAATACAACAAACATATAGTAATTAAAAAAAGAAAAACAAACTAAACATGACAAATAAATAGACAAAAAATCATGTGTATGGACAAAAAAAGTGGTTATACTTTTGTTAATTTAAATCGAATCATAATAAAAATTTCAAAAATTGACTTAAATTTTAAAATCGCAAATTAACAATACAGAATCTTAAACAATGGTTATTTAATTAAAGTATATTTTATATGTAATGTAAAAAATATGCTATAAATTTATGACAGTATTGGATATTTATTAGCGTAAATAGTAAATTAAAGCAAAAAAAGTACCGGAATAAGAAAACCGGAATTAAAACGGAACTACCAAAATTTTCGGAACGGAACCGGAAATTTTAAAATTAACAATGACCGGAACGAAAACGGAAAACGCAATTTCGAACCTTGTTGAAAAGTACGTGAAAACAAACAAGAGCAAAAGCTATTTCACACCACACAAAAAAAAACACCTAAATATTTATAATCTAATTCTTACATAACTGTATGCTGGTACATGAACTAGAAACAGCTACATATTACTCCATACAATATAATAGCCACATGTTTCTCGGGAGAAAATAAACTGCATGATTGAATGGAATACTTGGAAAAGGTAGTCCATTTACAGCATACAAACAAATGGAGTGTAGATGGTATAATTAACAAGCATCCCAATCAACACTTGATTAATACAAAGACGTTATCTTTAAACAAGTATTAACTAATAATAAATTAGTTAAAAACAGCTGGAAGACACTTGTTTCTGTTTTTCTGGTTAACTGAGCCAAAAAGTCATTTTTCATATTAGCAATGAATTTATTTTATACACACATACCCAAACACATTGTTTTGAAACAACTTTGTTATCGGTAATATTATCATTCCCCGGCTCTTTGATGCGTTGTCGGCACTTATGATGTGATTCACTAAGAGTTCCATAGAAACCATCATGGTGTAGTGGAGGAAAGTATCTGGATCCAAATTTTAGTGTTCCGGTGTGCCCAACCAACCAGATTGTTTGAAATTTTGCAAACAATATCATTTTATCTTTAACCCGGGGGTTTTATTAGCAAAAAAATATCCATGGGTCATGTATTAAAAGGTTGGACATACCGGAACACCGTATTTTGGATCCAACTGATTTGTGTCCGTTATGACAGACTTATAAACCATAAAATTATTCATATAAAACAATAATTAACATATTTTTACGAGAAAAGATAATAGCTAGAAGAAGAGTTATATAAATTAACAACCACCGCTACAAAAACAAAAAAAAGAGTACTAAAATGAAAAAAATGTCATAACAAAATAAGTATTTAACATTACCTCGAACCAAGTTCTAAAGAGACCCAGGAGTATTTTAGTTTTTTTTATACGTTTTCACAAACATAATTAATCCCAATGTCATGCACAAAATTCATTTTATTTGAAAAATAATACATCTAGAAGACTAGAAGTCTATTATTATTGTAGCTTGTGACTGTGATTTTGTCATATACTGATATGGATTGGAAGCTAGCAAGGCCTGAATATTCTTTTATGAACACATAATCAAAATTTCATTATAAATATGATGAGGAAATAATAGACAGCACCATAAATAATCTAGGTTTTCAAGACAGAAAAATGAGGGTTTGGTCCTTTATCTTCAGGCTAGTATACTCGGTTCTCCTATTCAATGTGCATGTAACAATTTCTAAGCTACATCCTACGCATAACTTCAAATCACTTCCACTCAACGCGTCTAACTTTCAAATTCAAATGCCGTATAATTTGAAGGTTACTGATAGATATAACTTCAGCAAAGGAGTGCATAAGCTGTGGGTGCTAGCTGATGATAAGCCCCATGCGCCGACAAGCAAAACTTCTGCTCGAACTGAAATTCGAATTCAAGTATGTCTTAATTTAGAACCACCCTTAAGTATATAAAAAATAGAAAACATCTTTGTTTAGATATTATTATGATAGCTAAAATCATTATCCAATAATAATTCTTTTTGAAGGTACACATGAAACCAAGCGTATTTTTCACACTTAGACGCATCAGAATATAGACCAATACATACATTGACAGTCTACTGGTTACAAACCTAGTTAGAATCAACTTTACTATATTTTTCAGGTTGCACCGTACAAGGATGTAAAAAAAAACCAATATAATTATTATGAGTTACCTTCTAGGCTTATGCATATATCAGTTAAGAACTATGCAGGCCATAATATGCTGCAACTTTTCCAAATAATCCACAAAAATATAAACTTCACGTAGGGACATGACTATTCAACGGGCGTGTGGCAATTTGAAGGACATGCATATGTTCCAATAGGTACAAGCGGAGTATGTATCATGCAAGTATTTGGATCAGGTATTCCTAATAGGGCTACAACTCTAATGCTAAGAGTCTACAATGGTGCGCTAATGTACTATCGAAGAGTGCTAATTGCTGATGAAATTTATGGAAGATGGTTCAAAGTGAATGTCATCCATGATACCACTAAAGGAATAGTCAAAGTTTTCATTGATGGAGATCTTAAATTAGTAACAAATGACGCAGGTGGAGCGAACCATTACTTTAAATGTGGTGTTTATATGCAGAATAATGGTTCCTATTTAATGGAATCTCGATGGAGGAGAATCAGGGTCTTGAAGTTGTCTGACTGAAACAAACATTTGTGATCGAATAATGCACTTCAAATGGTGAGTATTGCCTCTGAAAAGTAATACGATAAATAAAGATGTGTATTCATTTTGCAATTGAAATAAAGACAATGCTGTAGAATATCGCTAATGAAAGATACATTTGTGACAACATGACCATTTGAGCAAAAGTAATTCATAAAGCAAACATTTATGCTAAAATAGAAATACACCGATATTGCACTTGAATCTCAAGTTTTCGTCATAATAATATTGATGATTTTCATGGAAAACTATATCTGAGTACACGAAACAGCTACAACATTTAGTTTATATGCTTGCTATAATTTACAGAGGAGTAAACTGTGATTGTGATTAAATAATGTGAGCTATCTGACAAATTGACTAATCATTTTCAACATTAACTGTAACAAGGCAACCTGACATGTGATGTTTGAAACAGTCCACCTTGGAAACTGGTATTTATTTAGTGTATGACTATATAAACCCCGGTTTGTTCTTCCAAACACCAATATGTAATACTGTAGTAACTACATTGAATTTATTGGTTCAAAATAGCATGAAGGTTATTATGATCAATTTCCTGAGAACGGAAGTAGGTTAGTTACCCTAATTATTTCTAGTATAGAAGAAATAACTTCAAAGTTACATGAATTAAAATGACAGCTAATTACTAACATCCAAGCAAATATAAATTTGCATATGTAGTTGCTCAAACTTGACATGTAAAACAAACCATCTATATATTAATGGGTAAGATCATTGTCATACATCTACATTGTTACAAGAAAATATAACTTTAAGCTCGTTAAGTTTACACAACCATATCAGCCAGTATCAAGTTTCGTAGCTTCAGGGTTACGCTTACGCACCATACTTGTCCATTCAAAATGAAGCCACTAAAATTAATGAAATTATGTCACAGAATATTATATATATGTTAAATCTTGATAATACGTTTGGCAACTACTTCCTTTTCACATCATGTAGAAAAGAGTTTGTAAAAGAACATATTCTACCATGTAATTTGACCTATATTTTAATATTGCATCATAATACAGACGGCACGCATACAAATCAATATCCAGTATGTCACCCATCATCTTTCTATATAAACCCTATAATCCTTACATATATGTATTCAAAATACAATCCTCTAAGTTAGCGTTTAATATCACCAATTACCATGGCAGTAGCAAGTCTCTTTTTCTTTACCTTCATTGTTGCATTAAGCATGCAGAAAGATACTCGATTCTTTTGCAGTGCAGACCCAACGGATGGTTTTACAGCTGTTCCATTAACTGAAAGAAATTTACATATGCAATGGCCATATAATTTAAAACTAAGTGACCGATACAGCTTTGTTAATGGAGTACGCAGTCTATGGGTTTATTCAACTGACAAACCATTCAACTCCGGAACCAGAACCAAACCACGAACTGAAATTCGCATCAGGGTAATTTTGATCTTTTTGGCTAACTGCAAGAGATCTTTTTTATATTATTTTTTTATAGCATAGAACATAAAGTAATTAATGTCAAAGCACTTTGTTCCTCAATTTTTCTCTCTCCACATTTCCTCAGAAATACCCAATTTTTTCAAACAACCCTATAAACCTTGTGTGCAGACAAATTTTTGGGAAAATGACTTCAAAAGAATTGTCCTTGTTTTGAAGGACAAGTAGCAGATTTAGGTTAATGTCATGTAGCATATTCAATTTGTGTACTAGTCCATAGTACATGAATAAAAGTGATTATTTACATGCACGCCCTTTCGCGCGCATGCAGACGCCGCCACGCAGTCGCACACGCACGCACGCTCGCAGACACGCATACACACATGCATACATACATATATATAATATTGGATTCAACATCAATATAACCGTTAATAACACGAACCAATATATTTCTATTGATCATGAGTTCAAGACTATGCAGGGTACAAAATATATTATTATATCAATAAAGATAGAGATGTTAGTTTTCATTATGAGACCTCACGGACCCTCAAATTTTATGAAATACACTTTGTTCCACTTTAGGATGTATTACTATTATCGTTATTCATATTGCCAATTAATATGAATTGTAGGGATATGACTATTCGTCGGGAGTGTGGCAATTTGAAGGTTATGGCTACGTGCCTAGTAACACAAGTGGTGCAACAATTGTACAAATTCACCGCACTACTGGAGCATCTACCGTATTTATGTTGGATGCAGTTGAAGGGGACTTGAGATATTACCATAGTTCTTTAGTAGAATCAAATATTTATGATAAGTGGATGAGGATAAATGTGATACATGATGTGGATGCTGATAAAATAACAGTATATATTAATGGTGTTCAAAAATTGGAAATTGAAGGAAATGGGGCAAATACATTCTATTTCAAGTGTGGAGTATATGCTCAAGTAGATGAATCCCATTACATGGAATCAAGATGGAGAGATATTAAAATACTCAAGAAATGAAGTGTTACTAAATGTGTGGTAGCGAGTGGTGTGTACTGTATTGTATTGTAGTATTAATCTTTTTCTTCTGCTCTATACAGATATGTTTTGGGTCAACGAAATTGTAGAGTTCATATAAAAAGATTAGGTAGCGTTTGGTTTGAAAACAAGTTTTGTATTTTGTGTTTGCAACATGTACTTTAATATGCACGGAAGATGAGAATGAGTGGTGAAAAACGGTTGATTTGTATAATAGTTTTAACATATGATTTGTAACATAGTTTTCAGATAAAATCTGAAAATGGCTATTTGTTTTTCGCCTTTTGGAAAATATAAAACAATCTTCTCCTTTCCCCTTCTCCCCTTTGTTGAAATGAATGTGATTTTCCAACTCCTCCTCTCTCGCACACTATTTGACATACATATTAAAAACGCAAAATACAAAACTCGTTTTCAAACCAAATACTACCTAAGCTTTTTATGATAAGAAGAAAATAAACAAATTCAGATTTGATTGATTCACTCATTTCAACATACAAAAGAGAAACTGTAATTAGACGGAATATAAGGGATCATACTTGACACTTGGTGACATTAGTTTTTAATAAATCTGATCAACACATATGACATATTTTACTATTGCCCTTATTCATCAACATCATTGACATATTTAGGCTTAAAATTATGGTTAAGTTTGATTAGACAAAAAATTCCAAAACTTTCAACATCATGCATTTCCTAAGAAAAAGGAAATTATGTACTATTATTCTATTTGAATTGAAGTTGCATGCCTGTAAGATTTTAGTATTACCAGGAAAGATCTACAAAACTAATCAGCCTTGATTGGAATTACTGTTTCTTACAATGTTACAGCAAGGGTGGGGAACAACACGGATTGAAACAAATATCATTAAGGCCTAACCCTAGAGCAACTATAAGAAAAAATCATTTTCATGATAATTTGACGAGGACATCTGTAACCCGTATTGATCAATCATCCATGTAAAGTTAGACCAACAATGTCATGTGATTGTGTAATTCAAGGAAAGCCAAGAATATACGTACAAACAAAGTTACCTTCCAATTGGGAAAACGTATGTTTACCTCGTTGGGCACTACAACATGCTTTTGAATTGATTAATCGTCAATTCAGATCTCTATCACCGCATGATCTATAATTATTCAAGTTGGAAGTTAGTCAGGTGCCTACAAATAAAACTTGAGATTTAATTTTTATACATTTTCCCCCACTAAGACCATCTCCGCGGATTTTGAGCTTTGGAAAGAATTCTCGTTCTTTCAGAACGTGAATTTATTTATATAAAAAAAAAAAAAAAAAAAAAAAAAAGGACAAATTTTCAAAATGGGCTAATTTTCGAATCAATTTCGCGATCGGTGTTGGTTTTGAAACTTATTACCAAACAGAGCTAGTATCTGTCCAATCAGCATTCCAGTCAGCTTTTTTCCAACTGTCATGAAAAAGCGCAACTCTTAGTGGCGCAAATGAGATTTTGAGTTTTTCTAGAAAGCGCAACTCTTAGTTGCGCCAAGGGGATTTTCAATTTTTTTACGGTGCGCAACTAAGAGTTGCGCCGATGGAATTTTAATTTTTTTTTTACGTTGCGCAACTGTTAGATGCGCATAATCGATACAATAAGCAGACGCAACTCATAATTGCGCCTGTTATAGTGTCGAGCAGGCGCAACTATGAGTTGCGCCTGCACAGGTTGCTGCTGTTAAAATAGAGACAGCAGCAACCCTACACTACATTCCACAAAAACAATTCCCAACCGTCAACCCTTCTTCCATGCCCGAACCCACCAGCTCCAAACCCAAATTTTAGTCAATTACCACTAATTTATCATAAAATTTTCAAATTTCTTCTTCATTCTTTGATTAAACCAAAGCTACGACAATCCCTTCACCCACACTTACATTACCACTAATTTATGTGGATAATTGGGAGATTTCGGATGAAGTATTGGTGCAATATGTTGAACGGATGGAAGCTGAACATGAATTTGTTCGTGAAACTCAGTTTGAAACAGTTCCCTAAAGCTTAATTTGAGATAGTTCCGCCGGCTAATGGTGTTTTTGTTCAATCTGCTTTGGATAATCAAATCTGCTTAGGCGAACCGAATCAAAGACCGGGGAAACAAATTAACGGCGAAGGACGAGTGAGAGAAGATACACATCCACTTTGCCACTGTGGAGATGTTTGTGAGGTAGTTGTATGCAAGACTCAAACAAATGTTGGACGTCGGTTTTACGGATGTGCCGGTTACCTTGATCATATAACTAACCCGAAAGGTGTTGAGTGCTGTAATTTCTTCAAATGGCTAGATCGTCCGTTGACCCCTAGGGGAGTGGAGTATGCACTAGAGATGCAAGCTGAAGTGAGACGTTTGGAAAAGGAAAAAAGTCAGCTTCGACATCAAGTAGACTATTTGCAGTCTGTAAATCCAATTTGGAAAGGGGTCTAGTAAACTGGGTAGTGCAACTGTAATGTAATGGATCTATATCAGACTTGTTTAATTGAGTTATGTATGCTTTAGTTTTAATGAATGTTGTATTACTTGGTTTTATTTGTACTTGGTTGTTGTAGTGGATATGCAATAGATGATGTATTATTGTTTGTCTGTTATGTTTATTTGACGGTAGATGTAAAACTGTGGAAAATTCATAATTTTGCTGCGTATAAATTAAATCAAAGTAACATAACATAGCAAGTAAATGTTTGACATAAGATAACCTTTGATAACAAAGTTGTGTACAAAATAAAAATATAAGTTATACAGTTCACGAATGACAGAAGTAGTAGAAACAAGTAAAATATTTATTGCTTCCCACACGTTCTTCTCTTATGACCCAAGTTACCGCATTGTCCACATTTGTCCTGTCTTCTGTATAGTTGTATGATATATATATGATTTCCATTGTATAGTTGTCATCGTCGAAACCGTAAACTAAGGGTTCTAACATTCTCCCCCTTTTTGATGATGACAACTATATAATGTACTTAGAAAACAATTACAGAAAGGTTCTCCCCATAAATATGATCTCCTCTATAGGTGTGCATATTTATTTTTCTCCCCCTTTGTCATTATCAAAAATAATCGAAGAATCATAAAAATAATGCAGAACCAAGTACGATGTACATACATAATTATATCACTAACAAAAAGGTTATGATTACATCATTAAGCACATCAAAAAAAGGAGGAATATTGATAGTGTCTTACCAGAACTTTGATAAGGGAGTTAATTACAACAAAATATTTACCTTATGAAGTCAAGGTAGTTCATCACGAGAGGATTCTAATTTCCCTTTCTCCTTATCGCCGGTTTTTAGCGGTGTGTGAGGAGATTGAGAAGGTGTAGACCAGTCAAAAGAAGGTTGATGGACTTGTTGAAGTGCATGATTAAGTTTGGAAACCATTGAAACTTTGGAAAGCCTTGTGGACAACGTGAGATCAAGCTTCGCTATTTGTTTACCAAGGATAATTTGATTTCTTGATAGGAGCACTTGGTTTTGTAAGGTTAAGTGAGCAATATTCTCATTAGCATGAGGCTGAGTTCGTGCTTCCAATATCTCCATGTCGAAGTGATATTCAAACGAGGAAGGAGGAAGTGGAGATGGTTGCCTTGGTAGTTCAACATCATCTTCTTGTTGTTGTTGTTAAGGAGGAGGAGGTTGATCTTGTGCATTTTTCCATTCTACAAAGGTTATATAAGATGGTGGTTCCTCCGACAAATGCATAAGATTGAAAAATTTTGTTCCACTATATTTGATAGGTAACTCCTCAAAAGCAGAAATGTACGATGGGATGTTTAGTGCTCTGAGAATTCGCATAATATAAGCCGGGTAAATGATTGTATGGCGAGATCTATTCCAAAAACCTTTTAGTTCATCGAAAATGAACCGAGCCCAATTGATGTTAGTTCGACCAAATAGTGCATATAGTGCTTTGTGTTCAAGATCAGTAATTTGTTCATGGCTACCTAATCGAGGGATAATGGTATTTATAAGCATTCGGGTAAGGAGCCTAGCACGTGGCTTAAGGAATTTGGATGAAAATTGAGGCATTCGATTTTCCCATAATTGATGAGTGATAGTATCACGAGGTTTGAATCGCATGTCCTCCATTTCAAATAAATTTTGACCCGTATAAGAGCAATCTAAGAATCGTCCAATTATACCGGGGGTTAACTTGATTGTTGTCCCATAGACACTCGTCCATAACCAATCTTCATCATTCTCGGTAGTCCATACCGATGGACTATCCAGATTAGAGTAAAAAAGATATATAGCTAGTTGATCGATAGAAACATCGTTGGAATTAAAAGAGATAAGGGTTTTCAATTCACCTTGCTCACATATGTCATCCATATCATATGAAGGAAACTTGATTAGGCTATAGAAAGGTCCTAGATGCATCTTCTTAATCTTCAAGTCGTTAAACCGTCGTATATTTGTTGGATTCGATGTTTATGACTTCTCCAATTCCGATGACATATCCTTTTGAGTTGTCTCCAAAGGTTACGGTGCCTCCATCGATATATTTTATATTTGAGAGCATCTTGGCATTCTCGGTCATATGTTTTGAGCAGCCACTTTCGAGTATTCATTTCTCCTTGCTTTTATTTTTAGGTACCTCATCAGTGTTAGCCATAAAACATACGTTAGCTTGTTCTCCATTGCTATCACTATCACTATCAGAAGATGATGATGAATCAGAATCGTCCTAAGTGACTTTAAAAGCTCTTTTCTTCTTAAATTTCTCAAATTTGTTCTTTTTCTCATTGTTGCGTTTAGGACAATCCTTCTTCATGTGTCCGTATTGATCACATTCATAGCACTTGATTTGAGATAGATTTGTTGTATTGGACTTCCCTTCTTTTTGGAATTTGGTCATCTTTCTAAATTTCTTGAATTTGTTATAATTCTTGGCAATGAAAACTATCTCTTCTTCATTCAAATCTGAGTCATCATTCTTTGCTTGAAATGCTATGTTCTTCTTTTCAACATTTTGTTCTTTTCTTGCATGTAAGTTAGCTTCATAGGACATTAAATTTCCTATTCAACTCTTTAACCTTGAGAGTAGAAAGATCATTAGCTTCTTCAATAGCTAATACCTTCCTTTCCCAATCCGATGTTAAAGAATTGAGTATTCGAGAAACTAAATCAAAATCAGTAAACTTAACTCCTAATGCCATAAGATCATGTTGAATAGGTTGAAATCTAGAATACATGTCAATAATAGTTTCATTTTTCTTCATTTTGAATGAGGAGAATTGGTTTTGCAAAATTGAAATCTTAGTTTGTTTGACCTTTGTTGTACCTTCGTGTGTAATTTGTAAGGTACGCCAAATGTCAAACGCAGTGGTACATAACATGACACGTGAAAATTCATTTTTATCTAGAGAGCAAAATAAAACATTCATAGCTTTAGCATTGTTTGAGGCTAAGGTCTTTTGTGCATCGGTCCATGTGCTCATAGCAGTGTCAAGTGCTTCATTTTATTTTGTGTAGCAGACCATATTTCTAGACCATTGGCTTCCATAAAAATACGCATACGGGTTGACCAATATGCATAGTTGGAGCCATTAAATAGAGGGGGACGTGCGGTAGATTGACCTTCTTGAAAGATACTTGCCATATTAGTGATTCAAAAACTTGTTAAGGTACTTTTGATCAAACCAAGCTCTGATACCAATTGAAAGTCTATATTATGGTGGATCGATTATACAAATGACAAGTATATGACTAATTTAAACTATAGTGTAACAATAGTAAAGTATGTAATAAGAATAATCACACCAGGAATTTTATACTGGTTCGGACCTCCCGTCCTACGTCCAGTCCCGAAGCTCCTCTTCGGAATTTCCTTTCACCAAATAACCCTCACTTCACCCGGAGGAAACGGTTTACAATAGCAAAGTTTTCTTTTTCAAGAATGTGTACTTTATTACACGGATTTTGACTATATAGTACAATTGAACTTCCTATATCTCTTGAATGATTGAATACAATATTGTTCGAGAGAGTATGGAAGTGTATGATCTCAGATTTGAAGATTTGATAGCAAGTAGATGGTTAGAACAAGAGATGATCAAGATAGAGAGTCGAGTAAATTAGTTAAGGGCTTTGATCCTTCTTGATTCTCATTTATATAGTTGTAGAAGGCTGCTTTTAGTAGTTACACCTCTTCCCTTTCAGTCTAGAGTCGTCACTGTTCACTGGTGAAGAGTTGTGGAGGAGAGATGGAGTTGTGTCTCTTTGGAGATGACAGTTGTAATTTGAATTATCTGCCCCGACCCAGTTTCAGACGTCTGAATGGTGTTTTCAGACGTCTGAGAACCTATTATTATTTTTGTTCATCTTCTACGTTCAGACGTCTAAAGTTCTGCATTCAGACGTCTGAACCTGTTAAGTGATGTTCTCCTGGGTTTATTCTTGAGTGTATCTCTCTTCGATCTTCGTGCAACTTTGTAGATGAATCTCTTCAGTGCTTTAGTCATCGTCTTGTCACAGTAGTGGTTTGTCATGCTTTGTATTCGTATCTGTATAGTTGTATGATATATATATAATTTCCATTGTATAGTTGTCATCGTCGAAACCGCAAAATAAGGGTTCTAATTAACAAATATTTCTTTTATTGACAAAGTCTTTCACAAAAATAGAAGAAATAAACATGATATCAAAAGAAAAATGATGGGAAATACTTGTTGGATTTAACATTTGTTTGTCTGATTACAAAATCGATGCTACAACGTACAGTGAACGTGGATACGAACATGGTAAGAAAGTATAATAAATAATGATGTTATGTTTTGCACAACTGCAAAGTTTGATCGATCGAAAACTATTTCAACATTCAAATAGGAAAAAATATGATATTAAATGATATTGGTCTTTATATATTATAACATTACGTATTTACATAATTTAAATTTTGGTTCATTTATCTAAAAGCAAAATGCATGCATACATACATGAATATATATTAGAAAGTGCATATAATATAGTTTATTATGACAAAGTTTTTATAGTTTCTTTGCCCATAGTGTTCGGTTTTTTTAGTTACTACAAAATGATTTGCTACACACTTTCATGTTTGCTAATGAGAAAAGTAAAAAAGAAAGAAAGTTAAGAGCATAGACGATGATAGTACTTTACTTGTTGTAGAAATTACTACTAACCTCTTGTAACAAAGCAAAACATGAATAAAGAGAAAACAATGGCAAACACAATGAGTGTCATTTTTAAAAGTTAGAAATTAATATAATTTGATGAGTAATAGAGCGATCAGTAAATGGTGAAATACCAAAAATTGATTAGGTCAACTGGATAACTCATTTTGCTTGACAATGAAATGCTTAATTATCTTCATTGTACAAACCTAAAAAATTGATACATGCTTATTAGTTCATTTGATATAAGTATTTTACTTGTTGTAGAAACAACTAACATCTTGTAACAAAGCAAAATATAAATAAAGAGAAAACAATGACAAAGGGTTCTCTCATTTAAAGGAATTTCCCTAACACAATTAAGGGCAGTTTTAATACCTCCAATATTACTGACCTTGTAGTACAAGTAATAGACAAAAATGCAATAATGCTTACTAAAGGACTTGCGTTTATGCCAATTTTAACAAACCAATCTAAAGAGAAATCGATCGATGATGAAATTAAGAGCGAAAAGATTTCACCTCATATTTAATAAATATAGATTAAGACAAAAAGTTTAGTAAAATAAAATACCACAAAAAGATTGAAAAGAATCCTCTAGGCCATTTACCTTCGTTTGTGGATAAATGTCATTTTGCAAGTAGTAGTGTTAGCTTAGTTTTTTAATGACATCGCTTCAGTTGATGTTTTGGAGGTTTGGAAAACAATATAAGCACTCATTGTTACTTGACTAAAGCTAAGAATTCTATAGGCATAACATTACGATATTCCTTTATGGATTCATATTAAAATAATAATGTAGTTAATTAAATTAGAGAATTAGCCAAATCAATTATACTAAGAGAAAAACTATCCAATTTTATTATTTTTGGTGATAAGAATAATTCATGTTCCAGGTTATTCCTGACATGTGCGCATACACATATTCATACTTTTTTTTTCATTCCGATTATGCTCATCTTTATGTTGAAATAATATTTTATAAATAAAGTTAGCACAAAAATATTAAATGGTTAGGCATGGATATGTTGCATGTTACCATTCATCAAGCTGAAAGATTAAATATGCTAGAGTTACGAAATAAAGGAACAGATCAAGTACTCCTAGTTTACTTCTATGCAATTAAAAACACCTGCTACTTTTCAAGTATTGAACAAACATACATAATCGTGAGAAATATTTAGTTTACTCTTTGAGTCGTGAAATTTAGCACACACTTTCACCGTATCAATGTAAAGGTCCCATAACTTCAAGCATGATATATATGCTATTGAACTTCAAGCATTCAATAAGAAATGAAATATGAACAACCAAGGTAAGAGTATAAGGCATGTGAAGAAGATTGATACATATTCAAAATAGTAATGAAATGAATATTTAGATAAAACATAATTAGAATAAAATGCTAGTAGTTTTAGGTTAAGTTAACCTAGAATGAAATTAGAATAAAATACTGGTAGTTTTACCTTAATTACATAAAATGATTACCCATTCTAGGACCATGAGCAAACTGAAGAACAAATGCAGAAGGTCCATCCCTATCTTCTTTATCATCCCCGTTAGATTCCTGAAGCATGAAATTAATGTATTACATAATATTCTTCAATATATCATGAATCAATTTAATAATATACAATTCATTAATAAAGAAATTGAATAAAATTATACAACTTTTAATTAATACCTCAACTTTTTAGATACTAATTCTCCTTGTTTTGTCGGAGAACCTCTGCAACATCAATAGTAATGAATACACAAGACCAAAAATGTTAATGCATATAGAATTCGTAAAGAAATTATTTTCCATTGAAAATAACAAAAGCAATCATGCATGAAATGTGATTGCTATCAGTGATAAATCATATTGTTTTAAATCTTAAAGAAATTAAGAAAATAGATCTACCGTCAAACTCATGCAAATTATACCATTTGGCTTTGATATGTTTTGTTCTCTTGTCAATAATCCTAAAGTCATCCAATCATTCATTGTAATATACTGACTGTTCAGAAACTATTTGTCATTTCATTAGACAGGTGGACTCTAAAAAACTAAATGATATTGTTTCATAACTTGAGGTATGTAAATGAATCTGGTCGTTAGCCACCATCAGAAAAAAAATAAAAATAGCAAAATTCACTAAACTCACAATACACAAATCTTTTCGCTATTATATCAACCGTACAAAGACCGACCAACATAATACACAGTGCACCATATTGCCATTTGTAAAAGATATTGTGATTTCCAATAGTTTCAATATTGTGCAAGTAAAAGAAAATACATAACAGATGGCTTACAATTAGAAAAAAAGGAATTTTGAACCAATTTGTATATATCAATTAACTATATGTTGGCTATACTTCAGTAGGCATTACCTTTTACACCAAATTTGCAAAGTCTAGTTGGTCCTGATATCTGTAACAATCCTAATTTAATTTAACATTATTTAGGATATTTAATTGGATAAATTAAATAAAATAACGTAATTGGATAAGGAGATTGGCGTTTAGTAATTAGAATGGGTCGAGCCTCAATTAATGAACTAATGGAATTAATTAGAACATTGATAAGAAGAAGGTTATATGATGAGGACGAAATGGGAAAGGAATATGTTTCCTTAACAAATATAATCATTCTCATTCCCTACTTCATTTTATTTAATACAAACTAAATCAGGGAGTCAAGGCCACGACCATTAACAAGGGTTTCAAGGGAAGTAAAACTAGGGAAAACAAGAGCAAAGCTTAAGGGAATCAAATCAAAAACAAATTTCAACCTTCTTATACCATTCAAGGTGAATAATAAGATTTGCATCTCATGTTTTAAGTATTATTTTCAGGTTTAAGTATAGATCCATTCTTTTGCTTATATTATGTCATGCTATGATAGTTTGAATGATTATATGCTTATTGATGAATTTATTCAACTTATTTATGAAATTATTTGATAAGTTTAAGTTAGAAAACCTATCATATGACACCCAAATGACTTGAGATTTTGATATGATGTTCGAAACATTATTTTGGAAATGAGTTTTTGATTTCATAATTTTGGATTTAACTAGAATATTTGGTGAATTTCCTAAAGTTGTAAAATGGTCTGTTTCGAGTTTTAATTATTAAAAATAATTAAATTAGGTTTTTAGCCCCAAAATTTTTATATGTTAAAGAAGATAATAAATTGGATTTATCATGATTTTTGGGGATTTTTTTCAAGTGTTTATGATTTAATATGAATTATTTGAGCTAGGAAGGCTTAATTAGTATATTTAAATATTAATATAAAATGCAAGGTTTGCTAAGTACTTTGAAAATGGTAGATCTACTCCTTAGTAGTTTTCTGAAAAAGATTTTAGTAAAGGAAGTGTTATCCAATAAGATTTTGACAAATAATTGAGGTTTGGTGAAAAGAAACTACATTTAATGGTAATAAAACAGTTTTCCCATTAATTACGACCTTGCCACGCTGAAGTGCATGATGTCGCCCTTATCTCGCCACCTCTATTGTCTTTAATATCGATCAAGAGCAATGCATAAGGTATCAACTTAAGTTGATAAGGAATGCATCGGCTTGGTCGAAGTAAGAAGCCAGCAACAACGTCGACATCACGATGTTCGTAGTGGATAAGGTTGTTTTCTTTAACTTATTGATGCCGCATTTTACTATGCCGTCTATTGTCTACGACGACGTCGACCCCAATGGTTTCAAAGTGGTTTATAGCAGTGATAATGGTGCCGCATGTTTTAAACACACTGACATCGACTTTATAGGCCTATGCCGCTATTATTAACGTCGGTAATATATGATACAGTGTTTTATCACTTCGGCCTTAATCCTTACAACCATTTTCGAAGACATCGATGGTGTTGCATATATTGACTTTGGCTCTAATGTAGCCGCCTATTTCTCTTTAAAGCATTTGATGCCGAGATTTAACTATGTCGATCCTATCCTTTTAAGGCTTATTAATGTGCAAACTATGTTTTATATCCTATGAAGTGCGGCGTCCCTGTTGTAACAACCCTGGTCGAGATTACTTGGAACTAAATCTAAAATATGATTTATAAATATCTTAATTAATTTTAAGATAAATTTGAGAAATTTTATTATTTATAATTTCCAAATTAAAATGACTTTTCAGATGGCAATAAATAAATTTGGAAAAAATTATTTAATATTAAAAACTATGTTATTTAACTTCTTATATTTGATAATATAAGAATAATCTTGGGGAAAATAAGAGTTAATAAAATATATGAAAATAATTTTGTAATTTAAAATGTGAGTTTTTCCAAGGTTTATTCACTTATTTATTTTAAATGGAGATTTATGATAAATATTTTTCATCTCAAATTATTACAACAAATGTTGTAAATTTAATTAAATGTTAACATTGAGATTTATTGTTTAAAATGAGATTTTACAATTAATAGTCTACTTTATTAAAAATAATGAGAATAACTTTAAGTTCAAAAGTTATATTTTATTTTACAAAATATCTCAATATTAATAGAAATAGGAATTTTCGACATGTTGGTGCTTTGTAAAATGTGAGAAATCAATTTATATTTTTATAAAACATTGTTTTAATGTAATTAGTGTTTTAAAAGACAAAGCAAAAAATAATAATCACATTTTCCCTTATTGGATCCATACATATCCACTTGGTCCATGTAGTAAGGTTAGGAGAGGAAAAACAATAACCTATACGTTGTTTTCTCACATTCCTTTCTCATTTCAGCCTAAAACAAAAATCCGAAAATATTCTCTTCCAATTGCAAACCCTAGAAACTAAATTAAATCCCCAAATCAAGCTTAAATCAAAGGGCTTTTGTTTAGTAATTGAAGAAATAAAGCCAAGGTAATCTCTTTCATTATATCTTGCATTCATTGGTGTTTTAATCTTTGTCCTCTTGTAACAGTTGTAATCTTTCTTTTACAATTGCTCAAATCAAACCTAGGTTGTAGCTAAAAAGTATTGGACTAGGAGAATCCGTGATCTTAGCACTAGTTCAAGTTCAATTCTGTAAGTTTACCTCACACTTCTAGCTATTAATGAACGCATGTCGTTGTTTGGTAAAATTGGTTGAATTTCTGATTGAATTGCTCTCAATCTCTTGTGTTATTCTTATCAGTTGTTATACCACTTTCAGTTTGTTGAAACCTTCTTTATATAATCATGAATTGCAGTCAATTGTTGATATTTTTATGCTTGCATGACTACTAAATCAATATTCTAGGAGTCAAGGAGGTCATCGATGAAGAAACGAGCGACAACAAACGGACGAAGAGCCATCTCGGCATCGTTTTGGATTCAGCCCAGGCGCTGCCAAAGGTCCACCAGCCTGACCAGACCGGTGCATCGGTCGTGACCTGGGCTGAGCCCCAGGTTATGTCGTGCGGCCTACCGTTCGCATCCATTCGCTCGTTCATTCGTCTATTCGGCTCCTTTTCGATGTTTGATTGATTTTGATGCTCCAATTCATTTTGATTTTCAATGCAAATTCTGGAGTTTGATCATGAATCTGTGAACACATCTTGGAGTTTCTATTCCATAGGAATGCTCTATGGATACATGTGATTACATATAAATTTTATTGCACTATTTCAACTAGAATTTTCAAAAGAATCATTTTCAATCCAAACCATTTTCTCAAATCATTTTAGGTATGAATATATTTTCTATAAAAGATATTTGGAATATTTATATATAAAAAATATATTTATTTACAATAATGATGGTTTTAAAGTTGATCTGAAACAATAGTTTAAAATTGTACTTATATATATATTAGCAAGGGCTTTTCAACACACACACACACACACACACACATATATATATATATATAATATCCTAGCTTATAAAACTATACTTTACAAGAATGTTTTTAAAGTAAAATATTTCTATGAAATTGCACGTTATCAATTGAATGGGAATGTGATTTAAAAGGTTTAATAAAATGAGTAGTATGGAACGCTCACGTTTGTTTTACTAGTTAATTCCCGGACTTGTTCGATTGAGCCATTTATACACACAAGTGGAGTCTATTAGCTTATAGTAAACGTTTAGGTGAACCCGTGTGGTATGGGACAATGGGACATGCGGTTATTACTTATTCGGTTGTTATCTGGGAGTACATGACACTTATATCGACGAGTTTATGACTCGCCCTTGGAGTTCTATAGGTCTTGCACCTATCTTGGAGTTTTTATAGGTCTTTTACCTATCATGAAGTTTTATAGGACTTGTTCCTATCTGGAGGTTTATAGGTCTAGCACCTATCTTGAAGTTCTATAGGCTCTCGCCTATCTTGAAGTTACTATGTGAATCTTACCCATCTTGAAGTTTTATAGACGCATGCGTCTGTCTTGAAGTTACACGCGTGTAGGTGAATTTACTCACCGATCTTGGAGTTTTGGCACCTTTCCCCCTTTTTATGTGATTTCTGGATTTCTATTGATGATTTCTAGATTGTATGTTATTTGTGTTATCACCAAATAGTTTCGGGGATTTTTCTTTTAGAAGCTATTTTGTGTTTTGATATTTGGTGATTTCATTCTTGGAGTTTATTAAAGCGTTTATGATGTTTGCTAATACTTAGGCTTTGTGTTTATATTTGAGATCTAGTCCCTTTTATCCATTATTTATCTTGGTTAACTCATTCATTATAGTCTAGACTGGCCTGTTTATTATTTTATAATACTCGGGTCAGGCCGAGATATTTCAAGTGCTTCAGTTTGATAGTTCTAGAGAGAATTCACTCCAGCTATCTAGTTATCTTTCATCTTATCTTCATCTCGTATATGTGTACATATTCATGTAGTGTTGTATCTTGGATTGAGCCTAGACTCTTTTATGTAGATATTCGATTCATGAGATGTAGTATAGATGTATTATATAGATCGTTTCGACCATAGTCTTGTATTTGATATTATGTATATATTCGATTTGATCAGCTTGTATCTATTTGTATTCTACTATGTATACTTTATGATATGTGATTTTGTGATTTGTATTTATCTATATTTTTCTGGATTATTATTATAGCCACCGCAGTTTTTTAATCCTGGATTGCATACGTCGATTCCACTTGAGAAGAAGAAAAAATATACAACACTCAAATCGACGTATCAATGTTCGCTTAAAGCAACATTCATGGATGGTCGCTCCTAACCATTCCTATTCTTTGCACTAGCAAACAGTATTACTCAGTAATACCCTTTGTTACTGTGGGTCTCGGGTGGGACGCCATAGCTTGCTACCGGAGTTGTGTTCAGAACAAAATATGATATTACGAACACAAATCTTGGTCTAGATGAGTCTTAGAGACCATCCATTAGGGGTTCTTGAGGCAGATAGTAGGAATCATTCCCTTTGGGATAAGAAGTGTCGTTTGGGATCCTAAAAACATTTTCCTTTGTTTTCACTCTTTGGTTTCCTATTATCGAATCATGTGATTCTTAAGCAATCTTTGATCCAATCTTATCTATTCCAGAAGTGTGGTTAGCTGGCGGCTGAGTCACTCATTCTAGTATTGGGCAATCCAGCGAGCCCAGTTGAGACATAGTACTTTATCCGCCCAGCAAACTATGAAATTTGTTGTCGACTTTATATGATTAGAGTTGCACAGCGGAAGCAGACGAATGGTTCCATTGGGCATATTATCCAGTATTTATGACTGTATGATTTGTTGATTGGATGTTTGTTTGCATAGGATTCTTAGTGACAATTCAAATTCAATTAAGAATTATCCCTTGATAATTAGAATTCAATTTGAAGGTTAATAATCAAATCTTGTGGTATCTGCGTATTAGAAATCACTACAAGAGATATTGAATTTCTTGGATTTAGAATAATCAAAGATCAAATCTTGTAATTATAAAAATTAAATCAATTGGAAATGGAGATAAGTTTTGGTATTTGATTACCAATTAACCAAAAATAAATGAATTATTATTTACTCTAAACCAAGAGTTTGATTTAGAATTGTTTTGATGCAATCATCGCCTAACTTGGAAATATCATCCTATGGATTTTCTATAAGATGTTTAATGGTGATGACTGTAAGCTTGTATTATATGTATAAACTAGGGTACATAAAGATATAAGTATTCTTCATTTTTAAAGAGGATTTTTGAAGTGTGTATATATGTATATATATTATATTATATATATGGGACGTTTAGCCAACATACTCAGTAGGGATTCTTAAACATTCAAACGACACAATTCGACATGAACTTTTATTAAAATAAGTATTTTGGAAAAATAATATGCTTTAAATATGTTAATTCAAGAATGAACAAAAATATTTTTGAAAACTAATGTGGTTTAAAATAAAATGATATTTGGAAACATATACAAAGATATGTATATATTAAGGTTTTGGAAATATAAAAGTATTTCTATATTATAGATAAAATTGAAATATCAATAAAAATAAATTATATGAGTAATAATTTAATAGTGGGCTTAGATGCTTAATCTTAGAGATCCTCGAGAACAATGGCAAGGCGATGTTGATTTTATAATCAACTTCGCAGCCAATTGTCAAGGCAAATTGTTATGAGTAAATGTAGAGGTAACATTATGTGTTGTTTGTGATATTTGGGAAATGTTTAAGATTTTCTCTGAAAAATTGAATTGATATAATGCTTTAGATAGGTTATGAAATACTATTATAATCCAAGTAAAAACATATAAGTGTAAATTCTTAAATTGCCAAATCAACAAAAGCTAATAGAGGCATTGTTCTTTTACTTAAATCAATTGAAAGCAAATTCTGAATGCTAAAAAAAGGCAAACTTTTAAGTTCGGAAATAAGCTTAGTTTAAACAATATGAAAATTTGAGATACAATCTCTAGTTTTATTTTAAGTAACAATTTGTGGAAATAACTTTATGAATTAATTCATCTTTTGGATACAAATCCTGGTATTAAAAGAAGTTTTGGTAATGCTTCATGGAACATATGTTATATACATCGACTCACTATTCAAATTTGTTACTATGAAAGATAACTATTTAAACTTATATAATTAAGAGTTTCAAAGTATCATGAAAATTTTAATGATGAATTTATATATTAATTTGTCTCTTGGATATTAATTAAAATATCAAGAAGAAATTGGATACACTCCTAAGAAGAGGCTAGTGAATTGAATCCATGATATATATATATATATACATCCTTAAATTAGGTAGTGTCTAAGGTGTCGAACTTATACTAAGAAGTGGATTTATTTCAAAATAAAAATAATCGAGAATTTGAAAATACTTTGGGGAATTTCAAAAGATGAGAAATTGTAAATGGAAAATACAAGGATGAGAGATGAGACTAGATTTATATTTTTGGGTATTTATCCAATATAAGCTTTATTGAATATTGAGATTAGTAAATAATTAAGAGATCTGGAAATTTTATTTCTAAATTAAAATGGAGTTTGGGAAATTAAGGAAGGAGTTCATGTAAATGATTTTCTAATGGGAAAATGAATTTTGGAGACTTAGTTATTATAATAATAATTTCTTAGGAAGCTAATTCTTTTATTTTTATCATAAAAGAAAATGTAAAATTTTAATTAGTAAATTCTTGAATAGGATAAAATCTAATTGGACGATCATATTGGTTTATATACATACTATGCAATAAAGGTGAAGTGCATAGGTAAAAGTAATGGTTGAACTTTATGAGCTTGAACTACAAAAACCTCTTTTGGAAAATCTTCAAGTTTTCAAAACTTAACACGAATTTTGGAAATAACTAAAGGAAGTTTCTTTATTCGGGAAATACATATTTAGTAAAGCAAAATAATTTGGATTCTTTTGGTGAAAAGTAATCTTCATTTTTTTAAATGAAATTTGTAATGTAAGACTATAAAGGAAATTTTCTCGCGATTTATCTCCTTTTTTGATCTCCAGGATTATCAAGGAAATTTAATTAAATAACATGAACACTTTAGAAGGAGTTATAAAATTTGAGTCTTTCAATTAAAGCCAATTAAGAGTTTACTCGATATAGAAATGAGTAGGATGAAAAATTAAAAAGTAAATAATTTGTAATAAGGGTTTGTATGAATTTTTTGGAGAATTTAAAAATCCATGAGGAAGGGTTTTATGGTAAGATAAATTTATATTTTGAATTTATAAGTCTAGGAAAAATCCTAGAATTAATCCACAACTCTTGAATATGGTTAATTAAACAAGTATCTTAAAACATTAAGAATGTTAGGTATTTTGAATAGAGAAAATACTTTTAGAAAATTGAGATGTGAAAATTAAGTTCAAAATTTATTCGGAAATTTACAACTAAGAACCTCTTTTGGATTATAACCTTTGTTTGATTGGATGAGGTGAAATTTGTAAAATTATTAATCCTCTAAATAAGTCGTAGGAGTAATCTATAGTGAGATCTAAGAATGAGATAACTAAGAAATCTCTAGAAATAATAGATTATAGAAATTTTAAGAGTTCAAACCAATCAATTGAGTTTATCTCAAATTAATAAAAATATAAGAATGCATCTTATGGGAAATTAAATAGGGAACCTTTAATGGTTTGGATATAGATAAAATCATAGAAATCTACCTCATGATTGTATTCTTGACTTGGTAGCGATAGGAGGACCGTGTCTACCTTGATTGAATTTTCCCATTGTTGAAAGTTTCTATTCCGGTATTGGCATGGCTCCTTTCGAGACTTTATTTGGAAGACCATATCGATCACTCTCTTGTTAGCTTAAGTCAGGGAAAGATATTGATCTTAAGTTCTTTCTCTATTTGTATGTAGCCTCGAAGGTTAAACAACTTCGAAATAGAGACGTTTCGCTCATCTACGTCCAATGGCCTGATGATTCTAAGGACTATTCTTGTGGAGCTAGAGAGTTCATCGAGCGAACACATCCTGTGTATTTTCCTGAGTTCATTTGTGATGAGTCTCTTGTTTTGAGTTATCCCTTATTCATAACTCAATTTCCTTTGAGAAAATACGTTCGTTGTAATTTGTTGTAGACTTTTCTCTTAAGGAAATTGTGGGGATGCAATTTTTGTAGGGGGGAGTCTGTAACAACCCTGGTCGAGATTACTTGGAATTAAATCTAAAATATGATTTATAATTATCCTAATTAATTTTAAGATTAATTTAAGAAATTTTATTAGTTATAATTTCCAAATTAAAATGGCTTTTCAAATGGTAATAAATAAATTTGAAATTTTTAATTTAATATTAAAAATTGTGTAATTTAACCTCTTATATTTGATAATATAAGAATAATCTTGGGAAAAATAAGAGTTAGTAAAATATATGGAAAAAATTTTGTAATTTAAAATGTGATTTTTTTCCAAGGTTTATTCACTTATTTATTTTAAATGGAGATTTATAATAAATATTTTCCATTTCAAATTATTACAACAAATGTTGTAAATTTAATTAAATGTTAATATTGAGATTTATTGTTTAAAATAAGATTTTACAATTAATTGTTTATTTTATTAAAAATAATGAGAATAACTTTTAATTTCAAAAGTTATATTTAATTTTACAAAATATCTCAATATTAATAGGATAGGAATTTTCTTTATGGATACGAGCTTGGACCTTGATGGATACGAAATTCTTGCATGCTCGAATATTTGACTCCGACCAGCTTCTGCCTTGCATAACTGGACTTAACCTTTTCACTGCATAC
Organism: Allium fistulosum; assembly: GCA_030737815.1. Lineage (NCBI taxonomy): Eukaryota > Viridiplantae > Streptophyta > Magnoliopsida > Asparagales > Amaryllidaceae > Allium > Allium fistulosum. The sequence continues at coordinate 1,317,258,209 of CM060903.1, read as the reverse complement.
TTGACTACCTTTCGAAGCTCGTCGATGGAACTGAAACTTGACAAGTTTGACAAACTTTAACTTGGACCGATCTCCAAAGTCTGAATGGCACAGTTGCGACGGTCAGCGATGACGGTTACTCCAGTCGAATCTCGAAGTCTTATCGTTTGAACATTTCTCAAATTCTGTATAATTTCTTAAGCATTATGTAGCACTGCACTGCACAACACATTCACACACTTCACACTGGGGGAAAAACGGGTTTATCGTCGTCTAATGATGATTTTTATCGAGTTCAATAGTTATGGAGCCTGCAAGTTCACAGTCGCAGGATTTTCAGAGTCTGCCTCTCCCCACAATCGAAATTCCGGTTATTGTAGCTGAAGAAATTATCCCTGCTCCGGATGAGTTGCCGAGAGCAGTCTTTATTATGAACCCACAAGATTCTGTCCACTCAAATATTTCAGAAGATATGCTGGGCAAAATTTGTTTAAGGCATGGGTTGTCGCTGGACGAGCTCTTACTGCCGGGATCAAAAGATAGAGCCCATAACCCCCCGGAAGGATATACAGCCTGCAACAGGTTTATGTGTGCAGCCGGGACACTTCCTCCTTTCAACCAATTCATTCGGGAAGTTATATTTTTCTTGAGGATCGCTTCGTCTCAACTGCACCCGAATAGATATGCGTTGCTCAATAGTTTTTTTGTCATCTTCATGGAGCACCTCTTCCGTCCTCCGATGGTAGAGGAGATTAGATACTTATTCAATATAAAGAGTCGCGGGGACAAACCTTCCTTTACATTTCTAGAAGCAGTTAGAAATTGCCAAGTCGTGACCGGGGCTTGGAGCAAGTTGAGGTACTTTAAGATCGAATGGTCTACGTTCGGTGTCCACTGGGGTTTGCCAGACGGTGGCTAGCAAGACGTAAGTGCCCTGGCCTTCTTGTTGACTAATCTAGTAATAGTAGTTGATGTCGAGTCTAACATTTTCTTTTCTTTAACAGCTTCAATTCCACGACCTGAAGGTGCTCAGTTCAAGGAGATAGTAAGAGTTCTCCAAGAGGTGCCCGCTGAGTATAGAGAGATTGATGAAGTCCTTACGGACGAGAACCTTGTTGCCGTTGGGCTAATTGATAGAGGTCAAAGCATTGGTCTCGTAGGAGTTCTTAGAACGGTCTCGGTGAGACAAGCTCAAAGGAAATCTCCTAGGATAGTAATCATCGAACAAGATGGTGATGAGGATATGACCGTTGGAGATGAGCCCACAGCTGGGCCTTCGCAAAGTACTCGATCTTTAGAGCGAAAAGAAGAGGCAAGTCTACTGCTCGAAAATTATTAGGTGCAAAACTATCGTAGTCTCTTTGCCTGCAACTAGTCAAGAGATTCCTCCTCCGCAGTTGGAGAGCTCCTTTGCAGGGCTGGCAGACATCCCCATTCCGGATGACTTGCCTTTGCACCAAGATATTGAATTAGAGGGGCTCCAAAGCACCTTAGACATATGGGAGCCGACTCCTCCGTGTACGGTCATTACAACTGGTTGGTTGTGGGGTTTTCACATGCACAAACACACTTTGCGACACCACACAATTTCTACTCACAAGTTATTCATCTCTGAATATTACTAACTCTATTTCTCTTTTCATTTTACAGATACGATGTTGAGGCGGGAATCTATGCTTGGTAGCCTTCGTTCTACGCACCGTTTATCTAGCTCATACTCTGAGTCTCGCAGATGTGAGGCCGATAGAGACCGTGACCGCGGTTATTCCAGTCAGGAGAGGGAGCGCTACGAGAGGGAAAAGGGACAGGGAGAGGGAGAAGGAGTATAGGCGTCGTTCCCGATCGCGCTCTCCGCCACCTAGAGGTCCAACACAATCCTCTGGTTTTGGTAAACAACCCCTTGAATCATCGCATCAAATACCACCTCCCCAAACATCTAGGCCTGACCAATAGCGTCGGAGGACTGAAATCGAGGCTCCCATTTCCACTGAACAAGCCATCATAGAACCCACCGGGGAAGGAGCGATTAGGATCGCTAAGTTGAAAAAGGATTTTCCAAATATCTTCTTTGATGGCTTCATATTTCCCCCGCACTTAAAGCGAATACCCAACGAGGCAGAACAGACGATGCACGATTACAAATACGATATCTATGGCCAATATCAGAAATGGATGAAGACCGCAGACAAAGTATCAGCAGTGGCCTTTGAGCGGGCGAAGACAATCGAGAAACTAGGAACTGATCTCGCTCAAAAGGATCGCATAATCCAGGTGCTTAACGATGAAAACGTGTCTGCGAGAAATTCAAAAACGGAGGCTAATAAAAGAGCCGACGAGGCAACTTGGAGGATGGAGGAGATGAGGCGAACGCATCTAGCCCTGGTTGAGGAAATAGGACACCGGACCACCACCGTCATGGCTGAAAGAGATACAGCACTAAAAGAGCTTGAGGAGCTTAAAGCCAAATTTGCTGAAGTCGTCAAAGAGAAAGACGATGCAAATAAAGCCGCTCAGGAAGCATGTGAGCAGGCTATGGCACTTAGGGATGAGAGGGATGCGGAAACGCTAAAGGTTCAGGAAGCCGAGGCCAGGGTTAAGGGTGAAGTGAGAGCTGCAGAGGCCAGGTTGGAGGGTGACATTGAAAACCTCCTCATCACATATAATGCCAAAGTTCTGAAGCATCGAAACTTGAGCTGGCTCGAAGATTATCCATCGCTTCTATATAATGCTTGGTGCCGCTTGATTGATGATGAAAAAGCAGAGCACCATACTAAATCCATTGATGAGTTTGAATTAGAGAATCGGGTGCTGAACGAGGTTGAGGGAAGAGTTCTCCACGACGTCACTATCACATTTGAGAAAGAGAGACTCGGTACTCAGCATCCGGAGGCTGGAGAGGGTTCTGGAATTGAGCATCATGATGCGGGCTCCGAAATTCCTATGCCAACCCAGCCCGAATCTACTCCTATGGTCGATCCTCAATCTGTTCCCGCATACAATACTGATCAACCACGGTTGTCTCCAGCTCGCGAGCATGTCCCTGAAACTGCTCCGGCTCCACCCGTGAGCCATTCCGAGGAAGGTATTCTGAACATTTCTCACATTTACTCGAAGTCGGGAGTGTTGTTTGAAGTAGTTACTAACACCTTTTCTCTTATCTTTATTCAGCGATAGAAGCCGCACCCGTGCCCCCTTTGACGAGCAGATGATGGAGGAGCTCCTTGGTCATCAAAGTGACCCACTTACCGACCTGCCATTCGTCATGGGCAAAGGCGCATTCATGGCCAGCTCTTCGGGCCCAAGTGGCAGCATCCCCATGGATGCCCAAACTATTCATGAAGAAGAGATAATAGCGAAAATTAATGCCGAGATGGAAGCAGCCGCACGGGCCAACGGTATCGGAGGTGGTATGGTGGGTCCTGGTCCAGCTCCTCTACGAATGATTTCTTCCGGCGGCACAATTATCGACACCGGTGTGCCTCCCTCGTCTTCCAATGTCGAGAGTGTTCCTATTCCTCCGGCTCCGCATTCAGAAAGTGTTCCAATTTTTGTGATTTCGGAGGAAGAGATTACCATAATTCCTCCAGCTGGAGACCAACCACCAAAAGGCAAAGGCTCGAAGAGGCATCCGAGCGGTAGCTCCAGTGGGTCGACGCCGGGGAGGAAGAAGAAGAAACCGAGGGAGTAGACGTATCTTCTCGCTCCCTTTTTTGGTAGATAGATAGGAATTTCTTTTTTCTTCCTGTAGGCCGTGTATAGATGCGGGTTCGGCCCCTGCTAGTAGGATTTCTTGGAACGGATTTTGTACTTATCCTTCTTTTTCAAAGAACAGTTAAAATAAAATTCCGTTTTGTTTCCAGCATAGTTTCGTGTTTATTTGCTTAAGTTTTTTAGCGCTTGAACTTCCATCCAATATACTTGTGAAGCTTTAGTCTCTGAATCAGACCCGAGTTCGGTTGTTAAGTCCCAAAGTTATAGCTTCGGGTCATAACCGAACGCCAAGTCGAGTTCCAATACTGCATTGTCTCGATCAGTAGCTGGTACTTGAGTTTTGCCACCCAGTCCCGGGGATAAATTGATATGGTCGGTCGGCAGTCACTTTTCGCCTTTAATACATCGAGCTTAACTTTGTTGAAACAAAGCTGAAACGAGACGAGTTCGGATGGTCGGATCACACTCGCTCATCTATCGGTAATTGCATCCACACTCTGGGGATTACACTTGTACATCGGCGGTCGGTCACGCCCGCTTAATGTTTAGAGATATATCCGCGCTCCGGGGACTTAAGTTATTTTAAGGGCAGTTAGTTACACCCATTTGATATTTAGAGTTTCGTCCGCACCCTGGGGCTTATATTGATTCGTGGGTGGTCAGTCATGCCTAATTTGCGTTTATACTCCGGTCCGCACTCCGGGGACTCGGAGTTGTCTCACGGGTGATCGGTTCACACTTGGTTTGTGTTTATACTCCAACCCGCACTCTGGGGACTTAGAGTTAGCCGATGGATGGTCAGTCACACCCATTTTAATGTTTATACTCTAGTTCGCACTCTGGGAATCTGGAGTTGGTTAATAGATGGTCAATCACATCTGTTTTGAGTTTTAGGATTTCATTCACACTCTAGGAACGATAGATTTATCAAAATCGTGGACGGTCGGGTCACATCCACCCTGAGTTAACAAGTGAGGTCGTTAGATGGACGGATCCATCCTCCTCAGACTTGGTTTAAACACCGGCGAAGTCGTTAGGTGGACGGATCCACCCTCTTTGAGCCCACTTTTGTAAGTTTATACTCTAGCTCGCACTCTGGGAGCCGGAGTTAGTTAGAGGATTGTCGTGTATCAATCCTTTTTTGGCTTCAGTGTGATGGCTTGCCCCCGAGCTCGGGTTTCACTTAGCGAGTGACCGGTCGTATCACAGTCACTCCCTATTTGAATAAGTCCCACTGTAAGGTGGAACTTAGCTCCCCGTGCATTGTGATGGTCGCATGACGCATTTTAAGAATCACTGCTCTAGCTAGAAGAGATTGCATTTTATTGCTGAAATAAGAAAATATGGCAAAGTCAGTTGCCTTATTACAAATTCAAATTTCAAAATGCATAAACAGGTTGCAAATGAAAAGCAGATTGAATGAATAAATATAGCCTGTTATGTGTAGTAGCGATGAAGACTCTCGTTGTTCCAGGCTCTCGGCAAAGTGGGACCATCAATGGTTGATAATTTAAATGTTCCATCTCCGAATCTTTGTTCAATAACATACGTTCCCTCCCACGTTGGTTTCATATGCGAAGGGACTGGATAAATTCTCTTAAGGGCGAGATCGCCGAGTTCGAAGGTTCAGGGTCGGACCTTAGCATTGTACAATCGGGCGACTCGACTTCGGTACACGGCTGCCCTCAAATCAGCCTCTTCATGCTTCTCATCTAATAAGTCCATAGATTCGACAAGTAATATAGCATTTGTCTTCGGGTCATAATATGACACACGATGAGAAGGCACTTCCAATTCGACTGGAATAACGGCTTCTGAACCGTAGAAAAGTGAAAACGGAGTGTGGCCGATCGTGGACTTGTGGGTTGTTCGATAAGCCCATAGGACCATAGGAAGTTTGTCGACCCATTTGCCCCCGGCCTTTTCCAATTGTTTCTTCAGAATGGACTTTATAGCTTTATTAACAGCTTCAACCTATCCATTTTCTTGAGGGTGCGCAGAGAATTTCTACTAGATATGGAATCACTGACAGAAATTCTTGAACTCGATACTATCGAATTAGGCTCCGTTGTCAGTGATGATGGTATGTGGGAGACCAAATCCATAGATAATGTTACGTACAACAAAGTTGATCACTTTCTTCGTGGTGATAGTAGCAAGTGGCTCGGCTTCCGCCCATTTGGTAAAGTAATCAACTGCAACGATGGTGTACTTTGCGCCACCTTTAGCTAGAGGTAGAGACCCAATAATGTCGATCCCCTATACTGCGAACGGCCATGGACTGACCATCTGAGTTATTTCGATAGGCGGGGCTCTTGGAATCCGAGCATGTTTCTGACATCTGTCACATTTCCTGGCATAATCTGATGCGTCACGATTTACAGTCGGCCAATAATAACCATATCAGAGTACTTTCTTAGCAAGAGCTTGCTCCCCAGTGTGATCGCCACATTCTCCTTCATGTACATCATGCAATACTCGATTGATTTCATCGTGGGCGATACACCGGAGTAAAGGAACAGAGTACCCTCTTCTATACATGACTCCATTCTGAATAGTGAACCGCGAAGCCTTTCGAAGAACTTGTCTTTTTTCACTCCTGCGCTCTGGCAGGGTCCCATGCTCGAGATAGTTTCTGAACGGAGTCATCCATGACTCCTTATCGGGTATGACTTCAAGTGCCCAGTCGGTCTCCATTTGATCAATACTCTGGGAAGATAATGTCTTAATGGGAATGAGTCCCATTTACTGCGCCACGCCGGTACTAGCTAACTTTGCCAAGGAATCAGCCTTCTGATTGTGTTCTCGAGGTATGCAATAGATGGCATAATAATCGAACTGATTCAATATTTCCTAGACCCGAGCAAGATAAGCGACCATTCTCCGGTCTTTGGCTTAGTATTCCCCATGAACTTGACACACGACCAATTGTGAATCGCAGTAAATCTCCACAACAATGATTCTTAAATCTCTGGCAAGCCTTAGTCCAGCGAGCAGGGCTTCTTATTCGGCCTTGTCGTTAGTCACACGGAAATTGAACTTTAAAGCATAGCATATAGATCGGCCTTCAGGAGTTTCAAGTACAACCCCAGCGCCTGAGCAACGGTCATTTGATGCACCATCAGTATGTAGCTTCTAAACATATTTAGGAGATTCACTGTTTTGGGCAAGTCCTCTGAGATAGTGAATTCAACGATGAAGTCTGCCAGGACTTGTCCTTGAATACCTCGCCTTGGTGTGTAAGTGATGTCGAACTGACTCAGCTCGATATTCCATTTGAGTAACCTACCAGACGTCTCAGGCCGCGTAAGGACCTGTCGTAATGGCTGGTCGGTGTAGACAGTGATAGGATGAGCCTAAAAATATGGATGGAGCTTTCTCGAGGCAATGACAAGACAATAAGACAACTTCTCCAACTTCGGATAATTTCTTTCTCCTCCGGTCAATCGTTTGCTGATGTAATAAACTGGCCGTTGTATCCGGTCCTCCTCCCAAACTAAAGCAGCACTGATTGTGTTTTCTGACACCGCCAAGTAGATGTACAATCTCTCGTGATCAATAGGTTTTGATAGAATGAGTGGTGCAGACATGTGTTGAACCACCGCTCGGAATGCGCCCTCACACTCTGTAGTCCATTCAAAGTTCCATTTCCCTTTTCTGATTAGATCGAAGAAGGGAATGCACTTGTTGGTGGATTTTGAAATGAACCTGCTCAGTGCTGCTACCTTCCCATTGAGGTTCTGAACTTGCTTTATAGTCCTTGGAGTCTCAAGATTTCTAATTGCCCAGATTTTCTTGGGATTGGCTTTGATTCCCCGAGCATTAACGATGAATCCAAGGAATTTTCCAAACGCGACCCCAAAGTGACACTTCAATGGGTTGAGTTTCATTCTGTACTCTCGGAGGATGTTGAACATTGTTTCTAGGTCTTTGATATGGTTGGTGGAGAATCGTGACTTCACAAGCATGTCGTCCACATATACCTCCATGGTCTTTCCGATCTGGTTAGCGAACATTCGGTTGACGAGTCTCTGTTAGGTTGCCCCGGCGTTCTTAAGTCCGAACGGCATCACTTTATAACAATAGAGTCCCAAATCGATGACAAAGCTGGTATGCTCCTAATCAGGTAGGTGCATCGGTATCTAATTGTAACCAGAATATGCATCCATGAAGGATAAGAGTTCATGTCCAACCGTTGAGTCTACGAGCTGATCAATCCAGGGAAGTGGGAAATGTCTTTAGGGCAAGCTTTCTTCAAGTCTAAGTAGTCAACGCAAGTTCTCCATTTCCCGTTAGGTTTTCTGACTAGTACAGGATTGGACACCCATTCTGGGTATAACGCATCTCGGGTAAACCCATTCGACCTGAGTTTATCCACCTCTTCCTTAAGGGCGGCAGATCTCTCTGGATCCATACCATGCCTTTTTTGCTTGACCAGGACATGCCGCGGGTCAATATTCAATGTGTGGCTCGCGATGTCCGGCGAGATCCCACACATGTCGGAGTGCATCCAGGCAAACACGTCGAGGTTCGCCCGGAGAAATTCAACCAATTCCTCTTTCATCTGTTGGCTTAGCTGAGATCCAATCTTTACCATTTTATAATTGTCATCATTATCGATCGGAACATCGATCGTTAGCTCTGCCAGAGAAGCCTGACTATCTTTGACTTCGTCTCACTTTCGGTACCTCGCAGATCAAGATCTCTTGGGAATTGGTTGTGGTGCCCGGGCCTTGGCCCATGCGTTAACTGTCAATTATCCGCAAAGCGGATGCAGAGAGATTCCTCTACGCCCTTTCCCTTCTCTTTTCGCTGTGCATCCTGCAGCTCAGCAACATAACAGGCTCGTCCAACAGCCTAGTCTCCCTGAATGACTCCGACCCCATTGTCGGTAGGGAATTTCAAAGTTAGACACCAAGGGGCGATAGCGGCCCTGAACTCAGCTAGGGCCGGTCGGCCCAAGAAAGCATTGTATGGTGAGTCAATATCCAATATAATAAACTGCAATCTTCGGACTCTCCGGCGCCCTCCAACTCCCAGCTTCACTGGTAGCTCCACCATCCCGGTGGGTGTAGTCGCACTTTCATTGATACCATGAATACGAGACTGACAAGGCTTCAAATCTTTTGCTTCCATCTTCATTTGATCATAGGCTAGCTTAAAGAGTATGTTCACTGAACTTCCACTGTCCACTAAGATCCTCTTCATCCAAGCAGGACCTATCTGAGCTGAAATGACTAGTGGATCAATGCTTGGGGCTTCGACTCTGTCGGCATCCCTGTCTCAGAACACGATGTCGTCTGTCATCGTCTTCTGTTGTTTGGTCGAAGTCCCATCCTCCAAGTTACTGCAACATTCGAAGCTCGCATGCCTAATAGAGCTGGCATATGACTCCATTTCCTTCTAGCTCCGATCCGCTAGATGAGGACCACCAGTAATAGTTTTAATCACTAACCTCCTGCCGGTACGAGCGAGTTCCTTCGGTCTAACCTGATTTGGTATTTGATTTTGATTTGAAGGGCCCGCACCTCCAGCCTGCGGTGCCCGAACGAACTGTTCCAACTTTCTTTCTCGGATCAAATTCTCGATAATATCCTATAGATGATGACACTTGTTCATTTTGTGGCCAAAACTATCGTGAAATCTACAATACTTCCCAGTTTGAATCTGTTTCTCTAACGATTGCTTCGGAGTAGGTTTCTTATATTGGATAGTATTACAAGTTTGCAAGTACACATTTTCCAGAGACGTATTTAAAGGAGTATAAGTGTCAAACATGGGGGCTCTACGTTGTGGTCCGCGATTCTGATACCGCTTCCTGCCCCGATTTCCATCACTTTTCTGCTGATTCTATTTATTCTGTATATTTAATTGCACTTTTCTGGAACTCTCCCCGGTTTGTTTCACAGCGAAAATGCTCTGGATTCCTTCTACACTGGGCCCCACATCAACCTTTTTCCTAGACTGTTTCGCATCCTCCCTTCTCAAGAACTACGCTGCCTTGGAATAAAAACGGTCCAATGACGCAGGTGGTTTTCCGGCCAACCAGTTGCAAAATTCAGAATCATGATCGATCCCTTTAGTCAGTGCCATCAGAATGGTATTGTCATTGGGGTTACTAATCTCAACGCAGGCAGCATGGAACCTTTCCAGGTAACGTCTGAGTGTCTCTCTAGGAGCTTGAGTGACATTGGACAAGGTATTAACATCTTTGGGCCTTGCGACATGCATGCGAAACTGTTCAAAAAACTTCGTAGCCAACTGATCCAAAAGTGAAATATATCGGGGTGGTAAACGAGTAAACCACATAGTCGTGATGCCCCCTAGGGAGATTGGGAAATTTCGGCATTTGATCGCATCATCAGCCCGTGCGGCGTTCATCAACCATTCGTACTTCAAAATGTGCTGTTTAGGGTCAGAACTCCCTTCATAAACAGGCAGAGTTGGCATCTGAATCGCCGATGCGGTTCAGCGTAGAGGATGTCGTCAGTGAAAGGGGTATGACTCCGGGAGATTCCCCAGTCATCATTGGTGAGGCCTTGGCTCTCACAGATCATCTAGCAGATCATTATCGGGATGTCTAGCATTTGGACATTCTAGGCATGCTGGGCTAAGGTGTGGTCGAGTTCCACAATACGAGGATGGGCCGGGCACGGTCGATGGTCCATACCTCGCCTCCTTGGCTCTAGGTCTTCGGGAACATAAGGCTCAGGAGTATAATCACGTTGGTGAAGGTTTGGATCTATTTGGTTCCGAATGTTAGCTTACAACTCGGTGGAAATGGCAGCAGCGTGGTTATTAGTAGTGTGATAAGGAACCGTCCCTCCTCAGGAGGAGGGTTCGGTTTGGTGGCTGGTTGATGGACCAACTCTCGGTTGTCCAATAGTCAAAGTGCGCTGATGTTCGGTAGCCTATGTATAGCTTCCATCCAGCTGTGGGCGCGTGGATCTGTGATTGTAATCAAAAGAAGCTGAACTTTCAGTGGATGAGTAGGAAGCCTTATCCCTTCTGGATCTCCTTCATCTTTCATGGTTCAGCCAATTGGTTAACTCGGCGTTGGCATGGAGTTACTGGATATGCTGTTGGCGGCTTTGAGTCAACTGTTGCATCAATAGTTGGAACTCCTCCCTGGTGACAGGGCCTTGTGGATCCGAAGTTTCGGCAACATTCTGGTCTGCAGAGGGAAGTTCTGCGGGTTTCTGCCTATCCCGTCCTTCTGGATCCGCAGCGGTTGAGGTAGTCCTGGTAGCGACCATGGTGAATAGTGGAGTTCTCTCCTAGACTTGGTGCAAATCTAAATAGGATGGAAGAAATTTTAGGTTTGAAATCTGGATCTTCTCCTTAGATTCTCGCAATCCAATATCGGCAGTAGATCTAATGAGCAAGAAAAAAACCTAGGATTTCTCGGTGAAAGCACCAAAGTGTTTGTACCAAAATTGGGCACAACACTCTTCGGATGTGTTTGAAGAGATAAAATGAAGAAAATAAATGTAAAATGAGGCAGATCTAACAAACACACCAATTAATAGATGAGAAAAAAATGCAGAAACACGCAAATTTAGAGTGGTTCGGCGTATAGCCTACGTCCACTATGGAATGGTTGATGTTTATTGATTTTCACTCGCTGATTACAAGAGATTACAACAGTACAACAGAGGTTTAATGATGATCTCGGCAGAGTATCAGCATAGAGAAGCCAAAAAGTCCATTTTCCGTAGGTCCAGGGTCGCTATTTATAGGTGTAGGCTGCAAATATCTGGCTCAAAACTTGGAAGACTCCTCTCACGTGGGTGGGCTACAAGATCGATCCGATGTTGATTTGGATCGATCCATGAACGGTACGCACTCATTTCGTATTGATCCAAAACACATCCATTTGGACCGAGATCGATCATAGGCCAAGTAGAGGTGGTATGCAAGCTCCTGTGAAAATTTGGTAGCATTTGGACTTGTAGATTTTGAGTTATGATCGATCCAAGTCCGCATTTATAAAACACTACCGAGTTCGTATCGATACAATTCGTATTGATGGCTTCGTATTGCTTCTGGTTCGAATCGATTAGGTGACGTGGTGCTATATTCTAGGATCGATCCACTATTCATGCCGAGTGACCTAGTCTTCTACTTCTACATGCTTTTGTTCATATCGATCTGGAGTATTCCTTTCGTATCGATGGTTTACACTTCTTCGTACCGATGCTTTGTAACTGATTCGTATCGATACGAACCAATGCATTTCGTATCGATGACCTGGACGTCGTCTCGTATCGATCATTCCACACATCCTTCGTATCGATGACTTTAGTGGTGTTTCGTATCGATCGTTGGCTGATTGATACGAATTGAGTTAATGAGGAGACCGATACGAAGCACATATGGACGATATCGATACGAAGCATTGCTTATTGATGTATACAAAGTGAAGCGATCATGATGGATACGAACCGATGTTTACCTGCTGTATACGAACCGATGCTTACCTGATGGATACAAATAGGATGGTTGTAGGTCGATGGATACGAAATGGATCGATACGAAATAGACGGATACGAACATAACGTGCTTCTCATGGAACTTGATCGATCCATAACCTGAGCATACGAACTCAGATCGACTTGAAATTTGGAACGTTGGCTTTTATAGCTTCGTTTGTCATACCATGTTAATTGTAGCTCGATCCAGACTTGGGAAAAATTTATTAGTATCCATAGTGAACCTGTGTATAACCGATCTCCAAGAGAAACTGTCTTTGATTTCTAGTTAATTTCTTGGTGTCACGGCCTTGCCAAAAGGTGGGATAATAATTATTGTCCAGGGAGGTTTCACATCAAGTCACAGGCAAGAGTTCGGAAGCAACCAACAACATCGAAACCATCGGCAACTCAAAATCTCCGAAACCACTAGATAAAGCCTATCGACGAAGTTGAAAGCTCTTACAAAGCAACATAGAGAAGGAAAGCGCAGCCGCTCCTTTCGACAAAGGCGGAAGCATACTAGTGTCAATACGGCAGTCACCTTTCGACCAGGTCAAAAGCATTGGGGTCAAAAGGTGTTGACCCGCATCTACAAATAAGACCCAAGGGGTCTGGTTTTAGGGATTGGAATTTAGTCATTCTAAGCTTGTAATTTCCTAATCCAAAGAGCTGTAAAATCCTAATTTCTAAATTGAATTGGGGATATTGATTAATAAAGTCTTCATTAAGGAATGAGAGGGAAGTCTTTACTATTTCCAATTACTTTACTGTTTCTCAAGCTTTTTCAGATCTAACTTTGTGTTACAGGTATCGACCGTATCGAAAGGTCCCTTCCAACCCTATTGAAACCCTAGTATATACAAGTAACCTCAGTTATATACTCTAAGCTACCTCCCCCTAGGCTTCCACTTTCGACAAGGTTGAAATCGGTTCTCAACCTACTTAAACCATTGATTAACTCAAGATGCTAACGGATCCAGCTTTCGACAAGGTCGAGACCTAACTCCAAATCACTTTTACTAGATATTTCCAATCTAAACTCAAGGCATTCAAGTCTACAGCCTTCGACAAGGTCGAAACCTCGACCATGGGTATAGGATCGGAACCCTGACCACTCAACAACTTTAGCATTCGACTGGATTGAAACCCATTAAGTTAAACCTTATCCAGAAGTCTCTAAAGTAATTCATTTGAGTATTTCAACCATAACAAAAGGAGAGCTTTCGAAGGGAATACCGCTTTATCCAGCAAGGATGAAAGGTTTATAGGAAAAGGAATTAGTTGTTTCGACTGAGTCGAAAGGTCTACTTGATCAAGTTTATATTATAGCAATCTATTCGAAAGGGTAATTAAGGAGGAAACACATCACATCCTTTGCAACCTAACTAGAGAAATCCAAAAAGGGATAAACCTTCTTCCTTAACTCAACTTTGGGGTGTTGACAAGATTTCTTGCTAACATTTTGGCACTAGAAGGAGGGCTTGAACCTCCGTCTTGGTTGAACACCTAACACTACTCGACTCTAATCCAACTTACTTCAATCTTGATCTTATCTACTTTGGTCTAATCATGGCTAGAAGAGTTAGAAGATCCGAGCAAGGATCCTCCGAGCCACATTTGACAGGATTCTCCCCAAGGACCATCAAGGATTCCAACCAAAATGAAGAGCAAAGACTAAGATTAGAAGCTCTAAGAATTATAAACAAGAAAAAAGCAGAACCATATAATCCTGAGAAATGGAGCTTGAACCCCTTTCATATTAGCCCCACCCCTATTTTTGCTTTAGGAAAAAGGGAAAATGGAAGTGACAATTTTTTCAATCAAATGAGGAGAACCATTCAATGTTATTCCAAAGGCACAATTTTTGAAAAAGAGATAATGGCTGACTACAATGCCTTTGCACATAAATGGAAACAAACTACGACAAGAACACTTCCAACCCAAGAACTACAAAAGGTGGCAAAAAGAAAAGCGATTGAAGAGTGTGAAACTACAAGGCTAAGGAATAAAAAATCAAAAAGCCATCTTCAAGAATCAAGTTACAAGTCTAGACTTCCTAAAGAATGCAACTTGACAACATCAATAGAAAATGTCTACTTGCTAACCAAGGATTAGCTTAACTATTGGCCATCACAGAAAAAGAAGCCAAAACATGAAAGGAATCTTGGGGGATCCTACTGTCACTATCATATGATGAACGGACATGAGACTAATCATTACAGAACCCTAGAGGGGATGATAATCAATTTCTTCCGTCAAAGAAAGATTAAAGAATTTGTAAAGAGAACATGAGAAAAATCAATAAAGAGTTACTTTTCTATGATAGATCTACATGGTTGGGAGTGAAATACTCCTTGTATTTGAATACTACCTAAGATGGCAGTCTACCTAAGAAGGTAGAAAATCTCTGTCCGTGCCGAGTTGGCCAAGGCAGAGTACCTCCTGGAGGGAAGGCAGAGTAAGCCTTTAAGCGTGCCACGCTATGGCTAGGTTAAAGCACCGAACAAGCCCTTAACCGCACCTCTGGTCAGGTCAAGGCACCTCCTGGAGGGAGGATGGAGTAAGCCTTTATATGTGCCACATTATGGCCAAGGTAAAGCACCAAACAAGCCCCTATCCGCGCCACGCTATGGCCAGGGTATGGCACCTCCTGGAGGGAGGATGGAGTAAGCCTTTATCTGTGCCACACTATGGCCAGGTTAAAACACCAAACAAGCCCCTGTCCGCGCCATGCTATGGCCATGGCATGGCGCCTCCTGGAGGGAGGTTGGGTAAGTCCTTGGTTCCAGCCTCTAAGATGGGCTAACCAAGAGCGCCAGACAACAATGGACTAAGATCACTACTACAAAATAGGTCATTTGCGACGGTTGTTTAACCCTTGTTGCGACGGTTGTTTAACCCTTGTTGCGACGGTTCAACAACTATAGCAAATGCAGACGTCGCAATAGGCAAAAACCTGTTGTGATGGTTTTTAAACCGTCGCAGAAAACTACGTTTTGCTACGGTTATTTATGGCAACTGTCGCAACAGACCTATTTTTTGCGATAGTTCTTCATAGCAACCATCGCAATAGACTGTCATTTTGGCTTCGAAAAGGTGACATGTTGCTATGGTTGGATTAAACAACCGTCGCAACAGACCTATTTTTTGCGACAGTTCTCCATAACAACCGTTGCAATAGACGTTATTTTGGCTTCGAAAAGATGACATTTTGCTACGGTTGGATTAAATAACCGTCGCAAATTGCCTATTTTTTACGACTGTTCTTCGCAACAACCGTCGCAAACTGCCTATTTTTTGCTATGGCTTTTTATAATAAATGTCACAATAAACTGGCATTTGGCTTCAAATATTAAACGTGGATTCACATAATGGATTTCATTAATAACATAACTTTCTATTTCTATACATAAATTACTAAAACATAGAACATAAATTACTAAAACATAACTAATAATTGAAAATTATCAAAAGTGAAGACTAACATTGGGGAAAGTAAACGAAATTGTTTTAGCTGATAACAGAAAAGAAAAGCATGTATATTTTATATCATAATCATAGACATCGCGTTGGGAAAAATGACTAAACGATTATATAAAGGAAAAAAGCATGGTTTATACTCCTATTTACCATTGTACATTAATTCAATCCCACGGCCAAGGAGTTTAGTAGAGGTAGGATATGAGACAACTGTGCCATCTGTACCATTAGAATCACCATCAGACAAAATAGGACGAATTTTGCAAAAGACTCATATATTGCCTTTTAATTTCTGCAAAAAACCAAATTTTCAAAACTTGACGCCCTGCCAAGACTTTAATACTAATTTAAAATAGCTTGGATACCAGTATGGTGTTGTGTAGTTCTTTACATAGTTTGTCAGCCTCAAGGATTTGATACTCTTTGTCAGCTAAGCGGTTTTGTAAGTCGAATATTGTTCTCTTTTGTGATTCATACTCTGACATTGTTTGTACAACAGTTAAATCAGCCATCTAGAGAAAAGGATAATGGTCAATCATCAATTGTAAAATAGTAATAATGGAGTTATGTGAATAAAAACATCAGGAAACAAAAGATAGCTTAGTCCCTTTTTACATCCAGAACCTGATATCAGTGGTAGGTGTGATACATAATAGACAATATGTTTGATGTAATATAACACAAGAATGAATCATTCACTTGTAGAAAAAAAAATTCAGAGGAAATATTTTTTCCCTTCAAAGATTTTTTTAAAAATAAAAAATAAAAATGAAAGAAAAAGAGGACCTCTACCAACATGATCAATTTGAGCAATGATAGAAATAGAATAGTTTAGACTTTGGCTATCACATATACAATTGCAAAGACGGCGCCTTTTTAAACACAAAAGATTAACCAGTTGAGTGCTAACCTTAACCTTCTCCGTCAGTACTGCAAGCTCATGAAGCAATGCTTGTATCTTCTCGCTTTGAGAAGAGCAAGTTTCCTGTTAAGTAATAAAAAAAGAGAATAGCTGGTTTACTGCCATATTAAAATATAGGAAAATTTACCATATTAGACTAGTTTTGAAAACATATAGCAGAAATAGACCACTTATAAAAGTATTTACAAATATAGACCAGTTTTCGTTTAACTGGTCTATAGCGTTGGCGATTTTTCAAAAATCGCCAACGTGCGATTTTTCAAAAATCGCCCAGAGATAAATCTGGGCGATTTTTGAAAAATCGCCTAAATGAATTCCAGCTATAAATCCAACCAGCAACCCTCCTTCTTCATTATCAACTTTACCAAACTCATCATAATTTTTCTGAAACTCCGCAAACCCTACCTACTTCTTCATTAAAAACCCAAAAAATTCCGAATCTCACAAGATACAATCAAAGTTTCTCAACAAGTAAGTTTAATCTTCGGTACTAGGTAATGTAAATCGATTTATAATATGTTTACGCTATCTAAAATCCTAATTCGTAGCTGATGTGTATTCTAACCAATGTTAACGTACTCGCAGTTGGACTAATTATGGATGATTGGGAGATAGACGACGAGACGATGTTGAAATGTTACGATGATTTTGAAGCTCGAAGGGATATTACGGATCTAAGTGATGTTGAATTTGTTCCGGAAACGCAATTTGAGCCGATACGTCAAAAGTTCCATTCGGGAACATCATCTCTCAACACTCGGTTACGTGAAGTTGTAGCGAACCAAAGACCGGGCAAGCAAATTTCTATTGAAGGTAAAGTACTAAGTCCTGTTAATCCTGTAGGTCCTACGTTGCCATCCGGTGCTTATCCAACTTGCCGATGTGGCGATGAATGCGTGGTTGTCGTAGCCAGAACTGAAACCAATGCTGGACGAAGATTTTACGGTTGTGCTTCGTACGAAGATCGTATGATGAATCCTGGCGTAGTGGAGTGCTGTAATTTTATGAAGTGGATCGATCCTCCATTGTGTGCTCGAGGAGTGCAATACGCCCTCGAAATGCAAGCTGAAGTTAGGCGTCTGAAAAAATTAGTTGAAGAAATGAATAGAAAATGTTGGTAGAGAAGAAAATGTCATTTTTAGCTTATGTTCGCAATGGAACCGTATGACAAACGATTTCATAGCATGAACCTTATGTTGGGTACCTTATTTATGTTCATGTAATCGATGGATATTTTCAACTTTCGTAGACCGTACGCTATTAGTTTTGTGTTATTAGTTCTATATGTTGTTAGCAGTCTGTAATTGAGGCATAATTTCACCTATTTGTAGAATGTATGTTTGATTTTCTCTGAAATTGATGGTTATGTCCAAGTATCTCTCGTCAGGTGAATTTGTTTGAAAATGTCATCTTTTAAGTGTAAACAAATAGCTGCCTTAAAAGGTAGCCCAATGTGTGTTTATTGGCGATTTTTCGAAAATCGCCAGTGGGCGATTTTTGAAAAATCGCCAACTGTGTGTTTATTGGCGATTTTTCAAAAATCGCCTGTGGGCGATTTTTGAAAAATCGCCAACTGTTTCGCCTGTTACAAAACAGACAGCCAGCCAAGCACCTTCCACTCATTCTTTTAACATTCACTCTAGCTCCCAATAACCCATTTCGGGTTTCAACTTTCTCCCTCCCAAAAATTAATATTTTCTTTGTTTTTTAACCAAATTCTAAGCTCATTCGGACGATGGCTTCAACATCCGGAATAGTGGAGGATATTGGTAATGCACTCATCTTCAATTTGTAGAATTAGGGCTTTTTTAGGGTTTTTAGATTTCAATTTTTGCAAGATGTAGTGAAAGTTATATGTTGTAGATTGCAGTACGAGGTGTTTGCAAGTGAATGATTGTTCAATTGCGTGTACTTTAGTGTTGATTGAAGAAAATTAAATTTTAAGATAGTTAAAGGTTGAATGCTTTAATCTTTGTGTTGTAGATTACATCGAGATGGAGCCTGGTCCAGTAGACCCGAGCGTGTTGTACTTACAGCCTAGACACCGCACGTCTAGTGAAGCGTATATGATGGTAATTTCCTATGATTTTTGTTTCGCAAATTGTGTGAATGTTAATGTATGTACATGTAATGTTAAACAGAGCGAAGAAGCAGATTTCACCATAGATCACTCTATTTCTCTCAAGAAAGTCACTTCACATCATCCAAGAGTATTAGAGGAGATTGATCGGGCGGGCTTTTCGACAGTACTGCGGTTAGGCTACTTCCAGTTAGATCATCATCTGGTCACTGCTCTTGTCGATAGATGGAGACCAGAGACATCTACATTCCATCTTCCCGTCGGAGAGATGGCGATCACATTAGGGGATGTGGCCGTTCTTTTAGGTTTGCCTATAGAAGGCAATCCGGTTATGGGTGAGGGCCATCACGATTATATTCAGTTGTGCACTGATTTGCTCGGTATTACTCCTCCTCCGCAGCAGGTAAGGGGTAGCGACATGGTAGAAGTGAAATGGTTTCGATACGCTGTAGCTGATGATTTACCTGCCGATGCTACAGAGGTTCAAATACAGCAGCGGGCTCGAGCCATTATTCTACACATCATTACATCCCGTTTAATGTGCGATCATTCCAAAAATCGTGTGGACTTGAAATGGCTACCATATTTAGCCGATCTCGATCAGTGTGCCCAGTACTCATGGGGTAGTGCTGTTTTGGCGTACACCTATATGGAGCTCAACAATCTCGCTCTTATGGTGACTAAGCTTATAGGCGGGTGTTTGACGCTTGTTCAGGTACAAGTATAATTTATCTTCCTACTTTGACGATATTCGAAATATGTTTTAAGTAGCTAAATTGTTTTTTCCCTATAGATTTGGTCATGGACATATCTACCTGTCGGACGGATCCAAGTCCGAAATGTTGTCGTCGATCACACACACCCTCTTGGATCTAGGTATAACTTCATGTCTTTTGAAAATTAATTTTTTAATTTGAAATGTGTTTACGCTAATATATTGCTTCTTCGCTTTTTGACAGATGGGTTGGTCCAAAAAAGACATCTCAGACCCCCCGGCGGAATGTGCGCTTCTACCGCAACGAGTTAGACGTTCTAGACCCAGCTGCAGTGACCTGGGCTCCATACACGCAGGATGTATTGGAGGGTCTTCCGGCTATATGCACGGCCGCGAGATATCTGTGGACTGCCAGGCTTCCACTCATTTGCACTACTCGTTTCGCACACCACTTACCCGATAGGGTAATGCGTCAGTTTGCAATGGCGCAACATATTCCAGAAAACGCTCCAGTTTATAATGACGAATACCAGGTCGGGGAAATTGCAAACGCTATGGAGATATGGAATCAGCGCCATTTGTTTACGCAATTTGAGAGAGAACCGCTCACCCCTCTAGAGACATACATGCGGTGGTATTGGCACATCACGCGTAGATATGTTCTTCAGGCGCCTGCACAGGCTATTCCCCACCATCCATACACCCCCCGTGCCCCTCTTGAGAGAAACGTTGTAAGTATACTGAACCCCGTTAATTTAACTATATTGTCGAAAAAAGATAACTAATTCTATTTGCGTTGTACAGGCTGATGGCATTTACAAGGCGTTGGAAACCGCCGAACATCTCGAACAACGTCTAGATCAAGATGCGCAGTCGAAAGGAATGTGCATGAACATAAAAAACATTCTACGCGCAGTCTTGGGAAGAAACAAATTAGAGAGGCCTAGACGTCCTTCCCCCCCTATACCTCCACCTCCAGCAGACATACCTGCACCTCAAGGGGAGACACCGCCGCTCCTACTTACTTACAGGCGGCGACACAGAAGAGGTGAAGGAACTTCGTTCGAAGAAGGCCCTTCTCAACAACCGGAAGATTTCACTCATGGACCTTCTCAACCACCATGTACGTTTGATCCTACCACCGAGATAGAGGAAGAAGTGTACATGTCCCAACAGCCGGAACGCCGTCGTCGTCGTACGCCTATGGAAGTTCGTCGCTTGCGTAGATGATACGTCCATTATATAGGATATGTTTATGCACTTTAAACTGTGTTGTGTATTGATTGGATATGGATGCTATTGATGCTTTTGTGGACTGATTGGATATCAATATTAGTGATGTTTTGCATTGTGTATGGAATGGTATTGATTGGATTGCACATTCATGTTTTGCATTTTGTATGGTATGGACTTGCTGCTGTTTTTTAGCAGCAGCAGCAGGTTTTGGAGGGCGATTTTTATTTGCGATTTTTGAAAAATCGCCCTGTGATGAACAACTGATCGTGCACAAGCACCTGGACTGTACCAGCTGAAATATCCAAATCGGCTTTGACAAAAGACATTATTTTTGTCACAAGAAATTTCGAAGTTGCTTGCTTATGGTTGGAATTAACTATTGGGTTGACACAAGTGTGTTCGCTTGGATACTTCCGAATTTCCCACCATCCCGACTCGGATTTTTTCGAAACTATGGCATGTATTCTCCAAGGACAATTACCTTCAACGGTGCATATAGCGGTATATTGTGTTTTGTTCGACTTTATCGGTTTGTATGAAACAGCATGCAGAATTGACCATTCCGTTAGTTGTTGAAGAAACTTATCTTTTGTCTCAAAAACCATTCCAACACTGAAGCCAGCTTGAACGCAAGAGGTCGAAAATCGTTCGCTGGAAAATTGAAGATTAGCAACAACAGATCTTGCCAACATTTGAGCGGTGCAAAGATCATCATCCAAAGGCACTTCCATCTCTGCTTCATCACTATCTGCATCATTGTCATCTGCTGCAGGGAAGTCATAGTTCAACGGCTCGTTGTTAACTTGCATTCTTTGTATCCAAGAGTCTTCGTTAACATTCATAGAAGCAACGACCATGCTATCTACATGACGTTCTTCATCCACGGCTGCATTCCCACCAACATCCATATCATTGTCAAAATTTGCATACGGAGAATGGATGGATGGTCCAGCACTCCATTGTGCACCAGAATCAGCTGTCATATACCTAATTGATATAACGTAGTCAACTAACCGACAATAGAGACCAAATGAGATGAAAAATATAGCACAATCTGTAAACATACCTTTGACTCATATCATATAGTTCGCATGGATTAGGATACATTGACTGCGACAAATTTGCATTAACATGTTCATCGCTTTCGTCATGTTGAATGTCTTGTTGATGGAAGCTGTTTAAATTACGACATAGCTTCAGAAAAATTATCTACATAATAGTACATCTACCAATTCAACAATTTTTTTTTACCTTGCACTCGTATTAGCATCTCTAGGCGGGTTGCAATAAATATTGCTTTGTTGCGTAAACGGCTGCGCGTCTTCGTACGGCATAAATCCGTACTGCATTGCTGGGGGACGGTGTATTCCATCATTTGGAAACGGATTGCTATAGCTAGGAGATACGTAATCAGTAGATGGATCCGCAGTCTCCAACATCTGTGTATAATATCCAATTCCACTACTCACAACGGGAGATGACACCTGATGTTCTTGTTGTTGCTTTGCTATTTGCCCTACATATAACTCAATAGATTTTGCAACAGCAGAAAACATTACTTCTACATCGTCATCGTCCGCTAATGCTATTGCTTTAGAACCCGAGTCCGTAGGCCAGTTAACCACCAGCTCAAGTTCAAAATCTTCTTTACTAATCTTCGTCGTTTTGTACACAGCTTCTTTTAATTCCATCAAATTACAACCTTTTCGCACTCTTCCTGGTTTACAAATTCCACCAACATATTTACCGTTTCTTTGATCATCGACAAGTAGTTCACCGTCGTAGTAGCAAAGCGAAGGCACCATATTTCTCGCCATTCTACAGATCAATATACAATTCGTTCAGTACGTACACATTAAACCAACCTCTTACCTAAACATAACCATTTACTAAGTTCATCAAAATACAGAAATTAGACAAAAAAACTAGGGTTTCGTCGATTTACCTTCAACTAGCTGAAATTTTCTAAGCAACGAGAACTCGATCTATAGATTTATCACCGAACAAATGTTTTAAGGAGCATGAAATTAGATTTCAGATCACATCTGCCATTAAAGAATTTTGCATAGGTTTTGAGGAAAGGGTGAAAATGAGAGAGAAAGGTAGGCTGTTTGTGGCTATACCCTCTGGGCGATTTTTGAAAAATCGCCCGTTGGCGATTTTTGAAAAATCGCCAACGGTATAGACCAGTTAAACAAAAACTGGTCTATATTTGTAATTACTTTCTGAATTGGTCTATTCACGTAATATCTTTATAAAACTAGGCTAATATAGTAAAAAATCCTAAAATATATGAGGTAATGCAAAACTATTTTCAACTACCTCAAGAACGTTAACTTTGGACATTGTCTGATCCACCTCCATAGCAGATTTTCCATAAATCTCTTTATAATTATCAATCTCATCAAGCAAACCTTGTAATTTTCCTAATTGATGGTCACGTTCATCTCTTGTTTGCTGCAGTTCCCTTCTTAGAACATCTAAATCCTTCTTTAAATTTTCATTACTTCTCACCGCCTCCTGCCGAAGGGACTAATACCAAAAAAAAATATAAAAATAACTACATAAGATTGCATAATGATGCAATGAAGAATTAGCTTTCAATGCATAATCAATTAATAAAATACATTATAATACGAAATATGTAAATCCACGAGAGTATATAATATGTTACTTTCACACATCCAGTCTTTAGTGTTTTAACTATTGACCAATTTAAATGAACACCCAATTAAATATAACTAACAAAAAGCTCAAGTGAATATACATAGCTATTGGAAGTATTGTCTATGATAAATTGTTTGATTGTAAAATCAAATGATAAAATAAGTTCAGTCGTCAAACTTACTTTCGAAGTGTCCAACTGAGCTTTCATTAAAGCGACATTATTACGCAGACTGGTTGAGGTACTCATCATACTGTTCTTTTCTTCATTCATTTTTGAAATTATTTCACCATTCTTTGCCACTTCAGCCTGAAGACTACAATTATATTGCTGCAAACTACCATTATACTCTTGTAACCTCTTATTACTTGCTTTGTGTACATTAATATATGAACAATAGTAATTAATTAATATTATACAATATAAATTAAATGCTTGCAAAGTAACTTAATGAATTATTACTTACTTGGTCACTGAGACGTTTTCCTTCTTGTTCAGCTTTTGCAAGCTCTTCTGGCAAAGCATATACTGATTTCTCTGCACCAATTCTTACCTCGTTTTCATGATTATATAATCTAATTACTTCTTGCATCGGTTCAACCTCATAGTTATCTAAGAACTTGACACAATCATACAAACTCAGAAATAGCATTGACTTACAATTTTAGTCATCACCTCCTTTGTAAAGCGCTCTTCCATTAATTTATATTGTTTTCGAAGTTCCTTAGATTTTGAATCTAACTCTTGTATTGAGGTTGTCATTCTAAACTCTGCAAAATTATTAGCATCATTATACATATTCACCGGATATATAATGACATCCAAATATGGGCATAATAAAATACTCCAGAAAACAAGACATGTATTCTTTTTTAATTGTAATAATAATAAATACGAATAAATAAAAGAAAACTGGATACATTTTATTATGATATTTATTTTATTGATGTAATATTATTTTTTGGATATTCATTTGAAGTAGTTGTCATTTCAATACAAATCAATTTTCAGATACAAATATATGTATATATACATACATACATACATACATACATACATACATATATATATATATATATATATATATCAATTCTAGGTTTCGATAAAAGGAAGAAAAAAATCAGCCTAAATACAACTTAAATTTGCAGATACATATATTTTACTGTTCGAGTTCATAATCATGATCTTTAGCAATTAAACACGAGGTCATAATAAAAAGGCTATAGAATAAAAATGTTACTAACCTGAGCATTTGCTAATCGCTTTGCTAGTAGTGGCATCCTCTCATGCTAGGCTCTCAAATTAATGAATGACAACCTATTTATAGCATTGCACTGTACATACCCACATTTTGCTACTTAGACAACCAATATAACTCGTATGGTAGTCATTGTAATTCATAAAGTAAAATAAGTAAATTTCTCTCCTTGTAAATCTCAGTTATTACGCTAAGACAAGGGACTTTCTGTTAACTCTATCATGGAATTCTAAAAGAATATATATATATATATATATGTGTGTGTGTGTGTGTGTGTGTGTATTGAAACTGTAAGCTAAAATAAAGTTTAGTTTACGATGAGAAATATATCTGCTCATATAGGAGCTTCTAATTTCTATGATCTTAAACAATACTAAAGTTGTTTCATATTGTAAAATTACACAAGTTCACACATACTGTTAAGGTTTTTTTTGCTTGTACAAGTTTGAGATAAAAAAATTGATCATATGTAGGCGTAAACCTTAATATTGTGATAAAATGAAAAATAAGAAGACAAACAACACACCAAAAACACAAGAATTCCTAGATTTCATCTGTTACTCAAGAGCGTCATTTTTTATGTTGAAAACTATACTACATAAATATATTGAACAGGAAAGATACCCTGAAGCATGATTTATGTTCTAAGTTTCAGCCAAGGAGGAATACACATAGCAATCAGTTTTTATGTTGAAATTATACCACATAAATACACAAGATGTTTGTTGCTTCTTGATGTAATTGGATATTAGAATGCTTTGATAATATTTGTATGAAATGCTTATTTATAAACTTATAGTTAACCTGTTTCATTCAAGCACATTTAACTTTTTCATTCAAGCAAAAACATACATGCCATTGTATTTTGACCGTTTAAATATTAGATGTATTTTCAAACTATATCAATGGGCAGCTGTAAGAGTTTTCATCAAACTATGGGCAATCACAAATGACTGTATAGTACTTAGAATCACAAGTTGAAAACATTAATAAAATTCAAACGTCCAAGGTTGTGGTTGGTTAAGACATCAAATATGCATCAGCTTCATCTCAACTTATTATTCAACCATTTTTATGCTGACCAATTTAGATGGAGATCCGACTTTCCTATAAATTTGATAAATCTGTAAACAAAATTTATCTTAACATGTGTTCATTTCCAGATATTTCCCTAACAAGGTTTTACATACACTTTTTCTTATGCCAACCCACCTAGTATTTCTTTTTTAACCGTTCTGAACTCAAGTCAAGACAATCTCTTTTAGTGCTGCTACCTCATAGTTAAATAAAGACTGCTTTAAAATAAGTGGGAACATAATAGAAGTAAATGATAGGAATCCCAAGTGATCGCAATCACATCATTTGTATAAAAAAATCTCTAGTCAAATGCTAAAAAAATATAACCATGTATTAAATTACCACTTTTACCAATATATTACCCAAATCAATTCAAACAAAACTTGTCCAATTTTGAATCTTTAATCCTGTATAAATTACAACTTGCTACAAAAGCAAAAAAAGGGTCAAACAAATAAATCAAATACTGATAAGCTAAGGCGTGTGTCTATGTATAAAATTAGAATTAAACAAAAAAAGAACTATTTGACTGATTGTGAAAGATATATTAGCAAATATTTTCTACTTTTCTATTGGTTTTAGTATTGAGATTAGTTCTCAATTTTTGGGTTTTTCTTGTAATCTTTTAGTGAATTAATAAAAGTTTTGTTTAAAGGAAAAAACATTTTTTTTTACTTCATATCTCTTCTAAAATCTAATTCTATAGAGTCCTAGAAAAAAGCCTAACACAAACAACCAAATTTCATGTATTCAAACTTTGACATTCAAGAAGATTAATTGAATAAATGTCTAAAATATGTAAACTGTAGACAGAACAATGCATATGTTCATCAAATAACAAATAATCTACATTTTAATATGAGATATTTTAATACATTTCTAATTTGAGGTTACTTAATCTGTATTTCCTTTCCACAAACTTTCTTAGATAACATGTTGAACAAATAATTAAAATCAAACATGAAGCACACAGCAAGTTAAAGACATGTACTAAAAACATGTACAACACATGTGAATAGAAAAACATAAAGTTACATAAACCAAACAATGCAAAGAACACCTAGACATAATGTAACGACCCGTAAATTTTAACTGTTTTAATAACGTAATTAGTTGAAATTTTGTGAAATTTTAAACGATAAAATTTTGAAATAAAAATTTGATATTTGGAATGCGTCTAATTAATCATAGAAGATGGTAAATTTTCATCTGATTTTATGAAAGTTTATTTCATTGTGAAATTCTATTAAATTCAAGTCAGTTAATAATTGTTGATAATAAAATATTTTCCAAACCTGAATATTTTTACATAGAAAAATTCTAATTCTTCTTCTGACTAAGACGTCATTTTTCGTTTTTCCAAATTCGGACTTCTTTAGCTCCGTTGATTTTATTTTTCTGCGTTTTTGCTGCATTTTCCGCTAGTAGAAAATTCGAATTTTTATAATTCAATCATACCACTGATATCTGTATACTGTTTTGATCGTCTCGTCGTGCTAATCTCCGCAGTATATTCAATTCTGTATTTTGAAGACTGGTACATAGAGGAAACCGTGAAACGGTTAACCGTAATAGTCCGTGTTTTTGTTTTGTTGTGATCATTCATTTTCCACTGTATAATTCCAATAGACATCAACTTTTATTCTTCCCGGTAATCGATGTCTAATTTTTGATATTCTCAACATTTTAAATTATTTGTTGTTTCATTTCTTCTTTTGCCGTTCCCAATATTTTGTGACAGTTCATTCTTTAACTATTCTACTTTTCTCTTCTGTGTTCTCCTTCAATTTTCACCTAGAAATCATGTGCTGCTCTTCTTCTTCCCTTATACACTAATTCAAAGCAACTTTCAGATCTCTTCCCATGACCAAGAGAGATCAACCTAGGCTTCATCTCCATGCCGTGTCCTCTTCGCAAGCCTTCCCTTCACCCTTGTCGCATCACCCATACCAAGAACCACTCACCCCTCGCCGTTCATCTTCCTCCACCACAGCAGCTTCTGCCACGTCAGCCTCCCACACCCTCTCATCCGCCGCATCAACCGGATCCACCTCTGGCCTACTCGAACCAATTTACCCTCCACCAGAACTCGCATTCCACCATAGTCCTTCCTCTCTGATCGAAACATTCAACCTTTCGCCGTCCACCTCGTTGCCTCATCGCGGTAAGCCTGGCTCTTTCTCTTCTCTTGCTTAATTATATTTTTGTTGCTCCCTTGTTTATATATTACATATATATTCTCGTTTATATAATTTCGCATCAGCATGTTTTGCAGTTTATATAGTATACATTATTAAATTTGGTTATATGTGCATCTCTATATATATAGTTAAGACTGTAGCCTGTAGTTTATGTAAATATATTTTGGGATCTGATAGTGTTTATGTATTATATTTTGTTGCTTTCAAAGTAATGACAGTAACCAAATTTTGAAATGAGAGTAGCCTTGCTTTGTCTTGTTCCTATGTATATATAGGGATGCGTTCGAATTTACTGCTACATATACTTTATACAATGATATTAAATATATGCTTTAATATATATATATATATATCTAATTTATGTTGGAAGTCTGATGGTTTCTAGTATTCATTTTAGAAGGGAAAAAATGTATGTAGTATATATATGTTAGTTTATAAATGTTTATACAGTTAGTATGTATTGTAAATGATATTTTGAAGGAATATTATATATGTTATACTATTTACAATGTTTACCGTTATATATATATATAGATTTATTGAAGTATATCATATGTTTAGAGGGTATATATATAAATATATTGGCTGTTAAAAGTATGTTGTCTATATATAGTAATAAGATGTGTCTTTCTATATAACTTTATACAAGTCATATATATGATCTGGTTGTTAGTTTATATTTATACTATTATACTATATAAGTGTTGACTGGTTTGAGGCTATATATATTAGTTTATACTGTATAAGTTTAGATAAAAGGTTTAGTTCACATATTTTATACATCTAGTGTTACAGTATTTTATAAGTTATAGTACTATGTTATTCATGTTTTAAAATTTTGGTATCTGCTTGCTTACAGCCTATATACATGTATATGTACCTTCACATGGTAGCCTTGTTAAAGTAATTATCATATGTTGTTATACAGGTTTCGAAATCTACAGTATATTTTTGGGTTGCAGTTTCTATATTAGTGTATATATGTTAGTATAAATGACATTCTGTGTATATATAAAGTTTACATAAGTTTTGATCTGTTATTCTTTAATATGTCAGTCTATATAAAAAGTACAAATGCTGGTTTATATATATATGATGATAGGTGTTTATATATATATATATATCATATAGTTGGTTGTTATGTATATTAACTTATATGTATGGGCTGTGCTTTAATATGGGCTGTGCTTCCAAGTTTTACCTTGTATGTATATTTTAATATGGGCCGTGCTTCCAAGTTTTACAGTATATGTTATACATATTTTTATAGTTTTAATATTTTAGTCATATAATAATATATTCAGTTATATATATAATACGATGTATTATAAGTTAAATATTGATTTGAAAATAAATGTATATACATGATTTTAAATATATGTTTATATTGATTTTTCAAAATATATGTAGATAATATATATATTTTCAGTTTGTATCAAAACTGATTTGATTTGTTTTCCATCGATTCTTGTTATCAGACTTGTTCGTCGAATACGTGCCAATCTAGCTTTGATTTGGAATTCGTGCTTTGGAATTCGTAGCTCAATTTCATCACCTATCCTCTCTAGCCTCAGAAGGTGAGCAATCACTCACGATTAATGTTCTTTTATTTATTAAATTTGATTTCAATTGAAACGACAATTGAAATATGCTGTCGTTGGTTATTTACATCGTTATATATATGTCATTATATGTTATTTATTCACCTGTGACATCTGACACCATTATCTGTCAATTGAAATATGCTGATGTTAGTTATTTACACTGTTATATATATGCTATTACCCGTATCAGTTCACATGTGACATCTGACACCATTATCTGCCAATTGAAATATGCTGATGTTAGTTATTTACACTGTTATATATATGCTATTACCCGTATCAGTTCACCTGTGACATCTGACACCATTATCTGATGATATATGCCTGTTATATTATTATCATATCTGTTATCACTCTGCAAGTTCCCTGTTAGTATAAAATCACTATGGGTTGAAATGATACATACCCGAACGGACTTTAGAATAGGAGAAAATCGTTATGGGTTGAAATGATAAACCCAAGCGATTTTCAATTGAATTGAATTTGGGATTACGGGTTGAAATGATATATATATACCCGTATATATTTAAATTACGGATTGAAATGATAAATATCTGTATCACTTGACCATAGGGTAGAAAATTATATACAAACACCGTTGGTCTATATATAAATAATTTGAAATGATTTCTAGGGTTTTGAAAAAAAATAAATGGTTTTAACAAATATTGATTTTAAAGATTTATTAAAGTTGATATGAATCAATATAAAAATATGTTTTGAGTATTTATGTAAAATTTATATTTTCAAATATAAAGTTTATAATGTTTTAGGTTGAAAGATAAATTTGAAATTGATTTGGAATTCTTAATTATTTAATAATTATACTTAAATAAGTTTGATTTGAAATCTATTAAATTTGTAATTTTAAGATATGTTTTATAATTTGAACTTGATTCAAAAGTGGCTTAAATGAATATTTCAAACTTATATAAATTTAAATGGGATACCTTGTTTATATAAATTTGTAAATTGAAGTTGTATTTAGATGTATTGAAATGATTAAAGAAATATCTCAGAAACTAAATGTAATGAAATTAAATTGAGATATAAATGGAATTATCAAATTTAGTTTTTGAAATGTGGAATATTTAAAGCATTGAAATATATTGAAATTTAATGGTTTATTTTGTGTTTCAAATCTGTATTTGAAATCGTTATAATTCGAAATGATTTATTGAGAATTGAATTGAGTTGAAATTTATGAATTGAGATTGAATTAAGTTGAATTTGGAAGTCGAGATAATTTTAATCGATTTGTGAATTTGTGGAAGCTATTTTATTTTATAAAGTATCTTTAAACTATATCTACAACTATTTATATTTTACTTTATAAATTATTTTAATATAAATCATTTTATATAAATCATTTTCAATATATATTATTTTATTATAAACTATTTTAACTTATAACTATTTTATATAAACTATTTTTATTTTATAAACTATTTTATTATATACACAAATTTTAATATCTAAACTGTTTAAGAGGAAAGTGTTATGAATTCCAAAATGTTATGATTTCAAACTATAGTTTCAAAGTGTTATGAATTTCAAGGTTTTGATTGCCAGAGTGTTTTGATTTTTAAAAGACTTACGATTTCGAAAGTGATATAACTTTGGAAAGTGATATGATTTTGGAAATGGATTTATTTGAAGTGAAAATGATATCGCATGGATATGGTTTTGAGATGGCAATGATATTTCGGTTTTGAAGTATAAACTATTTTGAACGTTTATTAAATGACCAATCGGTGTAATAATTACGTAGTTATTGAAGAGTCCGGGATCGGTTAGGGACATACTCTCTGTCCAAACCGAAAACCACTTTAATAACTATTATACGCGGAGTGTGATCCAGAATGAAGTGGTTGGAATGATGACGTTGCTGGATTTGAAGAAAGAGAACGATAATGGATGACCTTGACACTTGTGTCAAATTGGAAATGACTTAAACAGGAGCTGTGTCGGGCCAGTGAGGTTAGCTACCTCTAGCGGACACACTTCTTCGTAAACTACTCATTACTTGTTTTGATTGGTGCGCACACTTGATTTGGGAGTGTTGTTTCGCGGTGTTGCGATCGTTGCGGCGATGCGTTCTCACCAGTCCGGATCAGGCAAACGGTAGTTTCACTACCTTGGATATTGCCTCATGTGCCTTGTCATACTTGTATCCCTATACGCGACCACTACGATTTGTTTTGTGTTATACCTATGGAGTACTCCCTGATAGTCCACTAGTTTACGGTGGAGTTTACAGTGCTGTATAGACTATGACGCTTATATATAAAATGTGTTAAGGAGAATAATGGTAACGCTTTAACACTATTTTGATACTTTATATTACTGATAGGCATTATCTACTTAGCGTACACTACTACATAGTAGATAGTTTAATGGATCCTTAGAGGATGGTTATCCCAAACATCCTTTGAGTTACTTGTATTTCAGTCGTTATTTCACTTGAGTTGGATTTATTGATATAAGAATGTTAATCCTG
Organism: Allium fistulosum; assembly: GCA_030737815.1. Lineage (NCBI taxonomy): Eukaryota > Viridiplantae > Streptophyta > Magnoliopsida > Asparagales > Amaryllidaceae > Allium > Allium fistulosum. Next base: position 1,317,226,307 of record CM060903.1, on the reverse strand, counting down.
ACTCGAGTGTTTTGTGTTTTTCTTTACGCTCGGGTCAGACTGAGTGTACCAGTATTCGAGACTCACCTTTGGAGTTGGAGCTTCGCTTGGAGATCCAGCTATCTATCCAACTTTCAGTTATTCAGTTGATTCCAGTGATGTATTCAGATCTTGTATTTGACTATTGTATTGAGATATCTATTGTATTCAAGACTTCTGTTGTATCTTGTTTAACTCTGTTATATATATAGTAGCTTCATGAACTACTATTCTTTTGTTTCCGCTGCACTATTGTTATATTACTGTGTGTGATTATTTATTTACTGTATATGCTGAGTTTTGCCAAATTTAAATTAACAATCTGATATTTTGAGCAATTCAAGTCCTACATGTGCGGATGCGAATGGTTGAAAATACCGGGTCGTTACACATAACTATATGTACACATGCAATGTATACCCACTACCACTGTCACACGCACAAACATAAATACACACACACAATAGAAGTAAACTCACACGGCCAAAACATAAATAATTGTGTATATATAGGTTTACTTTAGTTCATTATATTTATAATATACACACTTCAGTTAACTTCTATGTAAATGTAAGTTTCAATGCAAGTGTATATATAAACTTAAATCTTAGACACAAAACACACTAACTCGTGCATTGACAAAATATAATTTCACAAACACACTTAGGCATTTGAACATGCACACAAAAATTATTAATATACTTTATTTTAACAAGATTTGACACTCATTCTCTAACCTATAAAGAAATGCACGCACATCCTTTGATTATAACCCATACACACTAAGGATTGCACAGAACACGCACTATACAGACTAATCACACATCACATGCACGTTACTTGCATTCACGACACATATATACACTAGTTACCCAATATTTGGCACACCCAAATGAATAACAAAACTTCCTTTATATAAATGAACAGGCCACATAATACTAGACATATATTATCTGAGTTCACTAACTTAATATGTCTATATGTCCCATGATTTCCAAAATAATAAATGGTGAGAGTATCACCACAAGATATATGCCAGAGATTTTTTTTATGTGTGAGAGTGTATAAAGGCAACATATGTAAAGAAATAAGGACAGATTAATTTTCTAGTGCATTTTCTTGAAGCGTTGAAACACTAAAATAGTTTGCTATAAATATCCCTACTAATTGACAAGGCTTGATTCGGTTGCTGGATATATATTTAAATTAATCTTATATATATATATATATATATATATATATATATATATATAACTTGCATGCACTTTGTTATGTAACTATCAACTTAGCACCAAAAGGGTTGCACATTAGTTTGTATAAGTTTTCGTTTGTAGAATTAGAAGCCATAACATAAGCATTTTTTGTCCGTTAGTCGAGTATATATTACCGTCTAGATAGAAAAAATACAGCACAATAGCTCTATTATATATCATATTATTACGAAATATTCAAATATAACACAATCTCATGTGGTGGTATCATAATATGCATGAAAATAAATAAAACAAAGAGGGTTTATTTATATTTTCGTACTATTTTAAGTTTTACATTTCATAATTAAAAAGTTAATTTATCCACACAGAAATTTTTCATTCCATTCTTTTGGATATTTTACCAACTTTGTTCCAACTCTTTACCTATCAACGGACATAAAATTTACCTGAGCAGTAGCAACATCTCTTTATATGTACATTATGTCATGACCACATCTTAGGCCAATGTTCATCAATGCATCTCCTTTCCTTGGTCAGCAACAACTTGAAACTTGTCTGGATAAGCAACAATAAGAGACATCGATGTAAATCAATAGGCACAAATCAGTACTATACATCACAATTCTCTTCACCTTGAATTTTACGTCACTCGCTAACAAAAAATGCATGGTACCATGAAAACCATTTGCTTCAATTACATTGAATCGGAATAGAAAATTTATAGTATTAACTAACAAATAAAAGCTGGCACACACATAAAAAAACCATTTATGGAACACTATATAGAAAACACAAATAAATAAATACAATGGATCAGATTAGATTATTTTAGCACCTAGTTAAAACCTACTTTTAACAAATTCAAACATAGTGGTAACTGTATAACCATCACATACTGCAGTTGAAATTACAATCAATCATCTTTTGGAAATTTTTATTAGAAACCAGACTTAATAACAAAAATTTACCATTAATTCCAAAATTATATCCATAGACACATAGCTGGGTTTGTATTTAATCGGTTACCAAACCATTTTGTACATCTGCATTGTAGCACTACACTGATAACAAACACAAAAGGAGAATTGGAAACTAAAACCAAACTTTGATAAACCTTACCAAAATTCACAAGTGAATTTGATGCTCCAAACATGCCTTCCATTATCTGTTGGACTTGCTCAAAGATTTTATAAAAGACCAGAGCATTGATTTTGGTTCGAAGGTGAGGAGGTCAGGTCGATGGCGGCAACTGGCAAGAAGGACATCGACGGGATGGAGGAAGGCTAGGGTCGGCAGCAGGCGAAGGCTAGGAGTAGGCATAGGCGAAGGTGGTGAAGAGGGATGAGATAAATCTTTAATTTTGGAGTTCGAACCTTCAATTGGAGATTGGATTTGTAGATTCGTCATCAATCGTCGCACTTAGCCTCATCGCTGCCTCCTACTCTTTGCGAATATGATATCGCAACCTGGTGCCCTATAATTTTTTTAGGGCCCAAAGCTAACGCTTTTGCCGGCTTACCAACGGGCCGCCCTTGCCATTTACCTACGGCGGTTGTGTCGAAGCATTAGTTTTGAGGCTGAGATTTACTTTGGGGATAAATCGATTTGGTTTTGAAGAAGTTAAAGAGATGAGGTGGAAGTCACATGAATGATTTGAAGGGGAGTATTATTTTATGCGTATGTATTTGCAACATGCATTTGCCACTGTTATTCATATATAGGTCGTAAATAACCCTATTTACATATATATTTTGCTACGGTTGTAGAGGACAACCGTCGCAAATTAGTTTTTTAATTTCCTAATACATTTCATAGACCAATTGCTACGGTTGTTAATAAGAACCGACACAAATGATACTATTTGCTATGGTTTTTACTTAAACCGATGCAAATAAGACGACGCAACAGATAGATTGTGTACTAGTAGATGTCCAAGCCCAAGAAGAGGCTTAACAAATAATGGACAAAGATGTCCAAGCCCAAGAAGAGGCTCAAAAAATGATGGAATAAGATGTCCAAGCCGAAGAAGAGGCTCAACAAACAATGGACTAAGATGTCCAAGCCCAAGAAGAGGCTCAACAGACAATGGACTAAGATGTCCGAACTTGAGAAGCGGTATATCTCTAATGGACTAAAATGTCCAGGGCCAAGAAGTGGCACATCAGATTATGGACTAAGACGTTTAAGCTCGAGAAGCAGCCAATCAAATTACTATTGTACAAGGCCTAAAGGGTTTATACATGTCAAAGAAGACAAAATCTGAGGAGTAAAGCAAGACACTTTCTATTAATACATGAATCTGGGTTTTGGGACTCTCATTTCTGAATTTCATTTATTAATACCTGAATCTGGGTTTCAGGACTCTCATTTCTGAATTTCATCTATTAATAACCAAATCTGAGTTTCGGGACTCTCATTTCTGAATTTCGGGACTCTCATTTCTAAATTTCATCTATTAACACTCGAATCTGGGTTGCGAGGCAATTACTTATTAATGCCCTAATCTGGGCTTGAAGTTTTTATTATGAATTTCTTTTATGGATTTCTATCACTAATGCCCTAATCTAGACTTGAGATTTTATTATGGATTTCTGATTGTCTTTTACTAATGCTCAAATTAAGGTCAAAAGGCTTCTCTCCACAAGATTATTATGAGTTTCCGATTATACCTCAATCTGGGTTTTGGTCTTTTAAGTTTCCAAATCTCATAAATGCCCGAGAACGGGTCATTGGGCTTATATTACAAATGCTCAGATAATGATTTCTGGACTTTTCCATATTTAGCTCTCTATTAACTATCTCTAAAGAATGACTCTCTCACATCTATATCCTTGCTTCAGGGTAGGATTTTCTATCAACATACTTCAGACATTCCAGCAAAATGGTTAAAGTTAAATTCTTAGTTATTTCGCGTCATGGTTAAAGGTGGGATTTAGACATTTGATATAAACTACTTTTCATGTGATTGACATAGTGATTTGTTAATCTACACAAATGGTATACATAGACTTATATGTCAATTTCAAGCTAACAATTGGAAATATTTTTTTGCTTCATACTTTTCAGGGAAATCGAAACAACAAGGAAGAATAAGAGATTCAGCAGATGCAAAAATAATAGTATGAGCTATCAAACAAGCGTTTTAGAAATAGCATTACAGAAAAGAATCACAAATCAGGTGATATTTACAAAGTTTATATATGATTTACATGATTTATGGAACTATTTACAAGTATACAAAACAAGTATATACATTTTGCGAATACAAATCTATCACAAACCTTGAGTAGCTTTGCTCGGATTTTCAACAATCAAAGGATCAACTATGTGACGAATTGCGATGCATAGGACTTCCTTGAGTTTCTTTTTTTCTTTATTATCCTATCTGCATCGTCGATAGCATCGATGTTGGTCTTTAGAGTGCGATTGAAAGCTCTGTTTGCGCCCCTAAGGGTTTTATTCCCTTTCTAGTTCTGCTATTCGCTTTTGAAGGAAGTAGTTTCCGCGTTCAAGTTCCTGAACTTTGGCGGCATACTCATTTATACGTTGCGAATATTTCTTCCTTTGTTGTTCATCAAAATACTTTTCCACTTCAAATTTGACTTTCCTACACCATTCAACCACTATCCCCTCGTCTAAGCCAGGAAGGGGGATTAGTCATTGTGGGGAATTTTTGAGCGGCGAGGGAAGTAGACCTTGTAGGTCTAGTCACGGAAGGAGTAGCACGGGGAGCCGGTAAATCGATACTCTGAATATTATCCCCCATAATATATTCCAGTGATTCGTATTGAGCTTGGCTATCCTTCAGTTTCATCTCTAAATCACTAATTTGTTGAAAGAGTTCTGACATTTTCTGATCAAAGTCGATTGAGGGGTTCGACTTTACTTGTCGCTTTAGTGCAGAATTCATTTCATCTTTGCTTTGGATATTAGCCTCCAAACTAGCAACTTAATCCTTAAGGTTGCCAATGATAGTTTCTAAAGTAAGTATCTCTTGTGCCACCTTAAGGCTTCAGCGTTGCCGTGAAAGCGTTCGAGTAAAATATTATCAAGAAGTTTGCTCCTTTCAAATTCTATCAACAGCTTATCTCTAAGATTAGTACAGCACGACGCTGAATCAAGTGATATAGGAGCTGCTGATAATCGTAACTCCTATTTAAATAGAAAAAGAAATAAAATGGAGTCAAAATCAGAATGGAAAATCTTTTTATTATTATGATAACAGATTACAACTCAAATAACAATGAAACTAAAATATACAATAGACAATTTTTTTATATCTAAAGTTGGGAAATTGCATTTCTAACTTTATTTGATGAATGTGCGAAGAGGGTAACCGTCGAATCAAAAGGAATATTGGCTTCTTCTGGAGTAATAACCGATGGACATTTTCTATAGTTCCACTTCCCAACCGTAGGACTATCGCGACCACAAATTAATTTCGTATGAAATGTTTTGATCTCCTTAAGAAGCTTTTCTTTCTCATCACCAAGGAAATCAAAGTGGAGACATGGATATTCCAAGTAGAGTTTTTGTAAATCTCTAAGAAAACAGTATCTTGCTAATTTTGAAGACTTTAAAATTGATGCTTTTTCAAGATAAAATATTCTCAGTTAACTTATTGGCTTAAATGGTCTCTAGAAACAAGTTGACCTGATGAACAGTCACTCTGTGATAATATAATAAAACGAAGCTAAGCATAAAATGCAATTTTAAAACAAATGTTTATAGAATCAATATATTATTGCATGTTTACAATTATTCATCTGGTTCATACAAAATAGACTTAGAAAATAATTCAGAGGAAAATTTATCTTTATAATACTTAAATTTTTTGGGAGGGAGATCTTGGGGAATGGATCTGACCCGTGGTAAGTTCCAATAAGCTCCAGGGTGCCGGTCAGATCCGAATTCATCCAAGTATCTCTTATGAAAACGCCTAGGTAGACCACCACTAAATTCGCCTAAATATGAAAAGTCAACAATTGAGTGTCTACAGTAGGCCTTATATAAGAAGTTGACTAAAATATCCCTCTCTTCAATCAACATCCAAAATAAGGTGATTAACTCCCGGTTTTCTTTTAAGGGAGCATCGTAGCGAAGGCGTGCTCTATTTAGTAGGGGCAACTTTTTGATTCTTAAAAGACTCCAGCATTGATGCACTTCTATCAAGCCTATGAAATTTATCGGAAAGTACATTGTGCTCCCTTATTTGCTTATCTAACTCCCTATATAATCTATTTATCTCTACTTGTTTTCTCTCAAGTTTGGTTTTATAGGGGAGGACGGATTTCTTCCTTATCTAAAATGAATGATTTACACTATTATTATCTTCGAAGTGAAAGATATTAAACAGAGAATCCCATACCTGAGATATCGGGACAGAAGTCTGAGAAACCTGCTCTTTTCCTCTCGATTCATCAACATTGATCGAACCAGGATCTTCTTGAGGAGCAAAGGGCCCATCAGATTCAGGCGGGATAGCTTCGTGAGAAGATGGCTCTTTTTCAAAGGCCCTTGCATTATCATCTCTATCTTTGTTAGAAGCTTCAGTGTGGCCTCCTCCATTACCACCTAAACCTTGGCTGCCATCATTGTTGTCATCATCATCATTATTGTTATCATTGTCGTCGTCATCATCATTATTCCCCTCTTCCTCGGCAGCATCATCTTTGTCACCTTCATCTTCTGAGTCAGATTCGACTTCAAAAGAGGGGACTTTGAAAGAGAGAATCTGGGAGGCGTCAATTTCCTCCTTTTCAACAGCCTCGATTTCTTGCTTCATCTGGTTTATCTTGCCCATAACTCTATCTACGAGGGCAGAGTCGAGCGAGGGAAAATTGAGCCCGGAGCATTTACCGATATTATCTGCATAGGCAAGCATCAAAGCATCTTCGAAAGAGCTCAACATGATCTCTTCAAGGGTAGTATCAAGAAACTGGGGTACTCGCTATTTGGCGTCTAAAATGGTATCGACAGCAAGTTTCAAGGAAGCCTTGTTTTTCTTTAGCTTCACTTTCAAAGAAGCATTTTTGCTGCCATGCGGGCCTTATCCTCATCGGAATCTTTTATGGTTAGCTGCATAGCAAAGTTTTCATCGGTGAAGAGTTGGCGAGCCTTTCTTTCCTCTAAAATAGCAGATTTCAACTGGGCGAGAGAAGTTCTCAATCGCTCCAGTTCAGAGATTGCTTCATCTTTTGCCGCAAAAAGGGAAGACACTTGATTCTTTAGAGCAGAAATTTCCTCCTAAAACTTGGAGGACTCAATGGAAGATTTGGATACTTGCTCGTGCAAAACTAGCCAACTCTTGGAAATCTGAAAGAAGAAATACAGCACAAGTCAGAAATTTAAAGAAGAACATCAATGATAAATTCAAGGGAAAAGAAGCTTACTAAGAATTGTTGTTCTATCAAGGAAAGGTAATGACCCACCATGTTAGGATGGAAGAAGGCAGGTGGATGGAGGAAAAGGACTCAGAATTTAAGATAAACTGGGCTATCTCTTCAAAATTGATGGAAGGAAAAGAAGATGACGACTTCGGAGGAATGTGCTTTTGAGTGGGGGTCACCTCCAAAACTTGTTGCATCTGTTTGAGAGCAGCTGGAGAGCTCGAGACTGTGATACGTAAAAGAAGATCGACTATGGTTGAAGTCTGCTCGGATTTATCCTTAGGTGCTTCAACAGTCGGGCCCTCTGGTGCTTTATCAAGAGATAACGATTCCTCCTCTTTTGAATCTGGAACGTTAACTACCTTAGCTATTTTAGTTCTGGCAAGCGATTGAGCAATGGAGGGCGCACAAGAAGTAGTAGGAGGAGGAGCTGGACCACTAACGGGCTTTTTAGCTTGAGGAGCAACTGAAAAGAATTCAAGCAGATTATAAATCAGTGGAATAATTTGAAAAAACAACATAGTAATTCATAACAAGTGCAGTGTTTATCACATACCAGAGTGGTCAGCACAGATGGGTGACATGGAAGAGAAATTTGGTGGGTCTCCCAGAGAAAGGAAGCGTTTGCTTTGGAAAGTATGTTGGACAGAAGGAGGATTTCCGAGGATCCTTTGGCCTGCCGACAGAACATAGTGCTTTCGTGTTGGAGTTAACAGCGTCAATCTACTCCTAATTTGGCTTGAGGCCACAATCAAAGACTCTACTGTTCTCTTATCTTCCTCATTTAACTCTTTAACATGGGCACCTGACAAAAGCAAAGATTAGACAAGAAAAACCATCGAATAAAAGGAAAATAACAAAAATCTGGACTTACGAGGGGTAGAGAAAGTCCCACTGATATTTGGGAAGCACTTAACGAAGAAGAATTGGTTCTCCCGTCTCTAAACTTGTTAACCCCTTCTGATATTAGCTTATTCTGGGGGTTTGCTCTGAAAATTTAGCTGTTGTGATTGCTGAGCTTGACTAGTCTGACCAAGTGGTTCAACACTTCATCATTTAAAGAGGGGAGTCCAGAATCCAATGCCATTAACTCCAGAGATATAGATTAGAGCGATCCCAAGATAAGAAAGAAACTTAGACAAGAATTCGGGGAAAGGGAGAAATCCTCCGTGCCATATATAGATAGCAGTATAAGCAAAGAACCCTTTGGGAGGGTTGTTGATGGTATCTGTTTCCCTAGGTGGAATGGCTTCCACACCAGTAATTCCATAGTCACTAAGGATGGCATATACTTCATCTTGTGTAGATACGAGAGAATGCTTGGAAGTGGCTTCGTTTTTCTTTGGAGAGCTCATGGTTCTGCTAGGTGAAAACGTTTCAGTTAAATCCAGTTTATTATGAACTGTATATTCTTTCAAGACTTGGGAAAAAACTACTATGGCAACTTAAACATAAAACCAAACATGGAATTTCAAATTGTTGGGAGAGAGTTGAAGTTAAAAATAAAAAATATAGAGCTTTCGACTGAGTCGAAAGGGAAAGATAAGTTAACCTTTAATAGACACCTTTCGGCAATGTCAAAAGCTTACATATAAACATCCACTGAGCTTTTGACAACGTCGAAAGGAAGGGTTGGAGTGTGTATCCTATCGACACCCTTCAACATTGCCAAAAGCACAATAAAGACCTGGGTTATTAAAAGTAAATTGTTAAAGCTAACCTAAAAACTTGAGCAAAGTATATACAACTAGTATTCCTTAAACAAGATAATAAGACCCTTAGACACTGTCAAAACCTATGACTTGAGTTTTTCTAAGGGATATATGAATGTTGTCGAAACCTTATATATTTATTAAGTCGAAGGGTCCTAAGTTAAAATCATGTGAACTTAGAACGTTTCGACAATGCTGGAGAAAGGTGATTGTAAAAAGGTTTCGACTCATTAGTTACATGAGGTTTTGATAATGTCGAAAGGAATTATAGTTTCGAAAGTATATTAAAAAAGAAAGGATTTTAATCAGCACAAAGGTTTCAACTAGGTCGAAACGTTTTGCTTTCGAGAGGGGTGACTGCATTCTACTCCATTATATAACCTTTCGCCAAGGTTGGTCAAATTCGCGCTACAATACCTTTCGACCCCATCGAAAGGGGCTAAAAAAGCAAAACTGATGTTGCTGCCTTAATCCCTTTTTAAGGGGTATAAAAGTAAATTTGTGGCGCCAATTTTTCATCCGTACCACTCAAAACTTTCGGGCGAAGAAAACAGAAACTCCTTTTCTTCCCCAAACCTGATTGCAAATCTAGGAATTCAAAAAATTAATAAACAATTGAATTAAACCCATTAAATTAATAGATTTAAACCTGAATTAAACTTTTAGGTTTCAAAATCACTAAAACGAGAATTCGGATTCTCTGAAAAAGTAAAAATAATCATGAAAAACTAAGATCATGTTTAAAACGAAAAACAAAAGGAAGTAAATAGATCGATTCGTGTAAATTAAATTGTAGAATGTCCTTAAGTAGTTTAATAGTTTGAAGCTTAAGCCATTTCCATAAAATTGAAGCAAGATTCAATATTTCAATTATATAAAATTTGGAATTGAAATCCCGATTATAAGATTTAGGAAATTAATATCCACTGTGAAATACAAAGAATAATAAAAAGAAAGAGGAATTAGAGGAGCAGAAATGATTTTAACTTACGAATCTGGCTTCTTCTTTGATTGAAGAAAAGAAAATTTGAGGATTTTATAATTCTTTTACTTGTACTTGAAATTTGAGTGCATATAACTGAAGAAGGAAAGAGCATACTTTATAAGAAAAGTCATCAAGAACTACAAGCCGTTAGATCATATTTAAATAGACGGTCCAGATTTACGTGGGAAGACCAACAGGCGGGAAGTTTCTAGGTTTCGACACAGTTGACTTGGAAAGTCAAGCGCATCCCTTCGCAGGGGAGGGGGACAAATGTTACTAACAAAAATTCCTTTCAACTTAGTCGACACCTGTTTTAGCAAAAGATAAATAAGAACAAGAGGAAAAGACTCCAACCAAACCCTTTGAAAGAGTTGAAGGGATGCTACAGCCAAAGGCCAGAAGATTATTTACCTTCCAAAGGAGTCGAAGGGGTCAAAAGCACCCTTCCGCCTTCAGTAACCACCTTTCGAAGCAGGTGATTCCACATGATTGAAGACTTTTCGAATGAGTTGAAGCAACACCTTTCGAAGGCAATGAAGGGCAATTCTTCAAATACGCGTCAAACCTTTCGAAACCAAAGGTTTCGCCTTCACTCAAACCACTCGAAAGCATGTATTGGTCTAAACAATCCTTTCAAAAGCTAAACCAAGCCTTTCGAACCGGTCGAAGCCATTATTATCTAAGGAAGTTCAGCATCAAGTCATAGGCTAGAGTTCGGAAGCAACCAACAGCATCGAAACCATCAGCAACTCAACATCTCCGAAACCACTGGATAAAGCCTATTAATAGAGTCGAAAGCTCTTGCAAAGCAACATAGAGAAGGAAAGCGCAACCGCTCCTTTCGAAAAAGGCAGAAGTATACTAGTGTCGATACGGCAGCCATCTTTCGAGCAGGTCGAAAGCATTGGGGTCGAAAGGTGCTGACCTGCATCTATAAGTAAGACCCAACGGGTTTGGTTTTGGGGATCAAAATTTAGTCATTCTAAGCTTGTATTTTCTTAATCCAAAGAGCTGTAAAACCCTAATTTCTAAATTGAATTGGGGACATTGATTAATAAAGTCTTCATTAAGGAATGAGAGGGAAGTCTTCACTATTTCCAATTACTTTACTGTTTCTCAAGCTTTTTCAAATCTAACTTTGTGTTACAGGTATCAACCGTATCGAAAGATCCCGTCCAACCCAATCGAAACCCTGGTATATACAAGTAACCTCAGTTATATACTCTAAGCTACCTCCCCCTAGGCTTCCACTTTCAACAAGGTCGAAACTGGTTTCAACCTACTTAAACCATTGATTAACTCAAGATGCTAGCAGATCCGGCTTTCGACAAGGTCGAGACCTAACTCCAAATCACTTTTACAAAAGATTTCCAATCTAAACTCAAGGCATTCAAGTCTACAGCCTTCGACAAGGTCAAAACCTCCACCATGGATACTGGATCGGAACCCTGACTATTCAAAAAATTTAGCCTTTAACTGGATCGAAACCCATTAAGACAAACCTTATCCAGAAGTCTCTAAAGTAATTCATTTGAGTATTTCAATTGTATCGAAAGGGGAGCTTTCGAAGGGAATACCGGTTTATCCAGCAAGGATGAAAGGTTTGTAGGAAAAGGAATTAGTTGTTTCGACTGAGTCGAAAGGTCTACTTGATCAAGTTTACATTATAGCAATCTATTCGAAAGGGTAATCAAGGAGGAAATACACATCTCATCCTTTGCAATCTAACTAGAGAAATCCAAAAAGGGATAAACCTTCTTCCTTAACTCACTTTAGGGTGTTGACAAGATATCTTGCTAGCATATGTTATTTGTGTTATCACCAAATAGTTTCGGGGATCTTGCTTTTAGAAGCTATCTTGTGTTTTGATATTTGGTGATTTCATTCTTGGAGTTTATTGAAGCGTTTCTGATGTTTTCCAATACTTGGGCATTGTGTTTATATTTGAGATCTAGTTCCTTTTATCCATTATTTATCTTGCTTAACTCATTCATTATAGTCTAGACTGACCCATTTATAATTTTATAATACTCGACTAAGGCCAAGATATTTCAGATGCTATAGTTTGATAGTTTTAGAGCGAATTCACTCTAGCTATCTATTTATCATTCCTCTTATCTTCATCTCATATATGTGTACATGTTCATGTAGTGTTGTATTTTGTATTGAGCCTAGACTCTTTTATGTCCATATTCGTTTCATGAGATGTAGTACATATGCATTATATTGAACCTTTTGACCATAGTCTTGTATTTGATAATATGTATCTATCTGATTTGATCAGCTTGTATCTATTTGTATTCCACTGTGCATATTCTATGATCTGTTATTCTGTGATTTGTATTTATCATATATTGTTCTGGATATTAATATAGCCAACGTTGTTTTATTTTAAGCCTGGATTACATACGTTGATTCCACTTGAGAAGGAAAAAATATTCGACACCCAAATCGACGTATCAATGTTCGCTTAAAGCAAAATTCACGGATGGTCGCTCCTAACCAGCCCTATTCTATGTACTAACAGACAGTATTACTCATTAATACACTTTATTAGTGTGGGTCTTGGGGTGGGGCATCACACCTATATCGGCCTTACAGCCTTATGTTTTAAAAGTTAAAGGATTTAACATATTTAGAGGGACGAAGACCCTTGGTGGTGATAAGTTCGCTAACATTATAAATTAAATGGTTTTATTAACTTTGGCCTTATGACTTGTGTTTTTAAGGGCGAAGGCCCTTGTCGACTATGTCATTCAATATAATGACTTTATATTGTTTTGGCTGTATATCCTATGGTTTTGTAAGGTGGTGACCTTAAATGACTTCAAACTCCATCAATATTACTTTATAAAAGCATATGTCATGGCATAATTATTTTGGTTAAATGAAGTGCTATATTTTCCTTATTTTGAAAATATGATTTCAAGGGTTAAATCATTATAAAGAAAGTATTTTCAAGGAAATGAATAAAAAGGATATTTGGCCTAGAATTTTACTAAAGAAAATTATTATTCTTATCACTTTTGGATAGATTGTGATAAGATGAATTGACTCGAAAATTAGAAAACCAAATGGGACTGGTGTAGAGTAGCGCTCTATACTTCACCTGTTAGCCCCTAGCTGATATTGGTACAAAATTGTAGTGTGTAGGGCTTTGTGAAGAGTATGACAAAAGTAGTTTTATGCACAGAAAGAAATACATAAAGATAAAATAGGTTATAAGTTGACCTGCAAAACCTTTAGGTTCATAGTAAGCCTCGAAAAACTATGAGATTGATAGATCGTCAGGTAAACACTATGATAAGTATATTTGGACAGACCGTCCAGTTTTCTTCTAACAGCCAGTTAGAAACTTTGGTATATCTAGTAGGCCCGAGTCAGCCATCCTAGCAGGTTTGTTGTAACCCTATTAAAACTAAGCATTCGAACGGATAGTCCACTGATTTGACAGATAGTCACGATAACCTATGTAACATGCGTGCACATTATTGTTATATTGCTTATTTTAACCAGTTTGGTTGCAGGACTTTGATTTGCAAAGGATATATTTTAAAGGGATATTAGTGAGGGGAAAACCCATTCTGCTCAACGGCCTGGTCTCATTTAATATCTATAAACCGAGATGGAATATTATTATTCACACTAGACTTTTTGTCCGACTCGAAGTTTATGTCTTCCCCTTAGACTCTCAGGTGCTTAAAATTTGATTTGAGTAGGTCGGGAGTAAGGACTTTACAGGTTAAGTAGGGTTTCAGTGAATAAAGCTTCCGGACGTGCAAGAGACAAAGCTAACTATGTAGGAGTTTATCTATTTCTATTATTCGCTGTGTTATGTCAATTATTATATAAATGTATTGACAGTAGATGTATCTGTCTATTTAGTACTCTGATCAACCAAGGGGCATCTTCATATGTCACACTTGATGTATTTCTTAATAATTGCATTTTATCTGAACTTGGACAACGTTTGGCATTATGTAACGAATATGGAATATTACCTTTTAAATGAAATGCGAAAGCTTGCTTTGGAAATTGTAATTAAAATTATTCCATATTCTTGTGCTTCTGATATTATGGATACTGTTAACATGACAGCATTTTATCACAGGAAATTAATACTATAGATGAGTGCAACATCTGTTGCGCTTAGTTTTGGGCCTTAAAATGCAGATGCTACATCTTGGTATCAGAGCATAGGTTTATGTAAAACTAAAGAATTTTGAATTTTAAAAAGAGTTTTGAAAACATAATCCAAATGAATCAGAGAATAAGATTGGGGTATGGGATAACACAATAGTAACATACTTGTATTTGTTATATATATATATATATGTATGTATGTATGTATATGCGTTATCTCTATTCTACCTCTCTCTTAGACCGTTCTTCCATACCTTATTAAGGTTCAAATGAAGATTTAAGGAAATAAGATATGGAGGTAGGAAACAAAAGAGTGAATCTCAATGGAGGAAGCACCACCACCAACGAAAGAATCAGGCTAGAAGGAATCAGGGTCGATAGACAGCTACTAACGTAGGTGTAGGAACACCATTGGTTGATATGGGAGCAATGTATCAGTTTTTTGTCAACATGATGCAAGTAGGAGCTGCTGCTGGGTTAGTTGGTGGAATGCTAAAGGTGCTAATCAGGAAATTCAAGTTGTCAACAATTATGTTGTGAGTAGAGACTATGCAAGACTTAGAGGGAAACTATTTATTGAAATGGAGGATGCAATTGAAGTGGAGAATTGGTTGCTTCATTGTGAAAGAATTTTCGTTGACCTTGGTTTGAATGATGAACATAAGAGGAGATTGGCGTCCAGGCAATTGCAAGTAGCTGCATTGTACTATTGGAATAGTGTGACTGTCGGGGTAGTAGAGGAGACTTTTACTTTGGCTGAATTCAGAAGGAGGTTTGAAGAAGGATTTATGTCTGAGATCACTAAGTCAACTCTGTTAAGGAAGTTCGCCATGTTGGTGTAAGGTGATATGATAGTGCTTGAGTATGAAACTAGATTTGAGAAGTTGTCAAGTTATGGGTATGCTACCCTTGACATAGTTATCAAAAGCAATGAGAAGTTCATTCGTGGACTGAGACCTGAGCTTGCTAGGGCAACTTTACCACACCTAAGGGATCCATGTGATATAGTCGTGGAGATGGCTTGAGAAATGAAGAGATGCTGCTTTGTTCAGTAATAACAAGCCAACAGAGAGTAATCAGAAGAGAAAGTTTTACCAGAAGAAGGGAGCTCAGAAGAATGGAGCTTCCAAGAAACGAAAGTCTGAGGTTGTGTGTTACAAGTGTGACAAGAAGGGACATTATGCTCATGAGTACCGAACTGGCAAGAGAAAGGAAGTCGTTGGAAAGAAGAACATTAAGTGCTTTAACTGCGAGTAGATGGGACATTACAAGAACAAATGTCTGGAAGTGGCCAAGGCAGAAAAAGGAAAAGTATTTGCTTTGGCACCGGCAACCTCTAGACCAATAGCCGAGGAGAAAGGGAAAGCTGTGATGGGAGATATGCATTTGATTCATGGTATACATGTTAGAGTATTATTTGATATTGGTGTATCACATTCTTTTATATCCCATTGTTTGGTAGATAAGCTTAACATGGAACCCTCATACCTAATTACTTCCTTAAGGGTTGCAAATCTGATTGGAGGGTGTGCAACACTAGGAATAAGATGTGACCATTTAGAGTTTGCATTATTAGGTCATATATTTGCCTGTAGTTTGCATGTGTTTGATTTCGTGGGCTTTGGTATTATATTGGGTATGGACTGATTAAGTAAATATGATGCTAGGATATTTTGCCACGATAGGAAATATCACTAAGACATTCTAACAGTGGTGACCAGATTGTATACTAGTAGAGAATCCAAGTTTTGATATTTGTGCTTTATTGGGTGTAATAAAGGAGGAAGATGAGTTGAATCAGGTTTTTGTGGTTAGAGAATTTGCAGATATTTTTGAGCCTATTACAGGACTACCGCCAAAACGATCTATTGACTTTTGAATAGATCTTGTACCTAGAGCTGAACCCATAAGTAGACCGCCTAACAGAATGACACCTACCGAGTTGAAGGATTTAAAGGTGCAGCTAGTGGACTTAGAAGGAAAGATTTTTATTAGACCAAGCAATTTGCCTTGGGAGCGGCCTTGGTGTTTGTGAAGAAACTGGACGAGTCATCAAAATTGTGTATCGATTATCATAAGTCGAATGAAAAAGACGATAATGAACCGATATCCCCTGCCAAGAATCGAGGATTTATTTGATCAGTTGTGTAGAGCCAAAGTAGTTTCCTAGTTGAATTTTGCGATAGGGTTCCATCAACTAAGGGTGGTAGAAGACAGTGTTCCATTGACGATAATTTAGAACAAGGTATGGTTCCTACGAGTGGTTAGTAATGCCATTCGGATCGACTAATGAGCTTGCTTTCTTCGTAGACTTAATGAACTGGATTTTCCGAGAGCACTTGGATAGGTTTGTATTGGTATAAACAACATTTTGATATATTCTAAGGATGAAAGAGATTATGAGATTCATCTTATAATAGTGCTTGAGATGCTAAGGCAGCATAAGCTAAAAGCGAAATTTTCGAAGTGTCATTTTTGAAAGAATGAGGTGAAGTTTCTTGGTCATGTAGTCTCAGAAAAAGGGTTGTCAGTGGATCCAACTAAGATAGAAGCAGTTAATAACTGGAAGAGACCCGAGACGGTGACTGAGATAAAGAGTTTTCTTGGACTAGCTGGCTACTACCGAAGAATCATCAAGGATTTCTCTCGTATAGCAGCACCGATGACTAAACTAACAAGGAATGACGTAAAGTATGCTTAGACCGACAAATGTGAGAAGGCATTCTAGAAGCTGAAGCATTTATTGACCAACCTTCCCATGTTAGTTGTTCCAGATGGAAATTAAGATTTGGTAGTGTATACTGATGCGTGTGGAACAGGACTAGGAGCTGTGTTAATGTAAAAGGGTAAAATAATTGCCTACGCTTCACGATAACTCATACCATACGAAGTTAGAATCTGACTCATGATTTAGAGTTGGCTGCTATAATATTTACTTTGAAGGTGCGGAGACATTACCTTTTGGGAGAACGATTCGAGTTGTATATGGATCACAAGTCTTTAAGGTACTTATTCTCTCAGAAAGAGTTGAATATGAGAAAACAGAGGTGGTTGGAGTTTATAGCTACTTATGATTTTTAAATTGAGTACACACCGGGAAAGGAAACAAAGCTCTAGATGCGCTTAGCAGAAAACATCAGAATGCAGTGTTAGCTATGTTGGCGGAGTGGAAGGATCTAGTAGCATTGACTACTTGTAGTGCAGTTAAGATCGGCTGCCAGTTCTAGTCAGAGTGCTGCAATGTTATCTTGTTGGAAGTTCAACCAGTGTTGATCAACAGAATTGCTTCTAAGCAAAGAGATGATCCATCGCTAGCTGAAAGAATTAGAAGATTGGAAGGTGGAACCGAGATTGATGATTTGTAGGATTTTTATCTTGACCAGAATGGATGGATGAGAAAGAAGGGACGATTGTGTGTTGCCGATGTTGGTGACCTAAGGAAAGAATTTCTTAGGGAGTGTCATGGATTGAAGTTTACTATTCATCCTGAAGGATGTTATGATATGAAGAGAAGTTTCTTCTTGGAGGGTATGAAAAGAGATGTAGGTTTATGGGTAAAACAGTGTTTGATTTGCCAGCAAGTGAAAGCCGAACGTAAGAAGCCGAGTGGATTGCTTTAGCCTTTGAATATACCAGTTTAGAAATGAAGTTCGATATTCATGGAGCTTATTGACGGGTTGCCAAGGTCAAACAGGGGAAATGAAAGTATATGGGTCATAGTGGATAGACTGACCAAGAATGCACATTTCTTTCCCATTAAGTCAACCAGGACGACACTTGTATTGGCTAAGTTGTTTATGAAAAATATAGTTAGACTGCATGAGATTCCTAGTAATATAGTCAATGATAGAGATTCTTTACTTACTAGTGAATTCTGGAAGAGTCTGCATGAAGTGTCAGGTACCAAGCTTAAGATGAGTACCGCTTATCACCCATTGACAAATAGGCAGGCAGAGAGAGTCAATAAGGTACTTACAGATTTATTGAGGGCTTATGTACTAGATTTTGGTGGGTCATGGGAAGACCATTTGCACTTGGTTGAATTTCTCTATAATAATAGTTATCAGACTAGTATAGGAATGACGCCTCTCGAAGCTTTGTATGAAGGGTCGTGTAAATCACCTGTATGTTGGTTAGAGACCGGAGATAGATTAGTCCTTGGTCCGGATATGGTAAGAGAAGCCGTAGAAAAGATTGAGTTGATTTAGGGCAGAATAAAAGAAACTCAATCTAGGCAGGAAAGTTATGCAGATAAGAGTTGGAAAGCTTAGAATTCTCAGTTGGAGATTATGGTTTTCATCAAAATATCACCAATGAAGGGTGTAGTAAGGTTTGGAAAGACGGAAAAATTATCACCGAAATATGTAGGTCCATTTACTATCATAGAAAGGATTGGGAACTCGCTTACAAGATAGAATTACCGACCAGTTTGGAAGAAGTCTATAATGTTTTCCATATTTCTCATCTAAGGAAGTGTGTTCGAGATCCAGAGACTATTATAACTTCGACAGCATTGGAAGATTCAGTAGTGGAGCCAGACATGACTATAGTTAGATATCTAGTTCATATTGTGGCTAAGGATGAGAAAATCCAAGGAACAAGACAATCAGATTAGTAAAAGTCCAGTAGAGTGATGATGAGAGAGACTGTACTCGGAAAACGGAGAGCAAGATTAGGGACATATATCCTGACTTGTTTGATGGTATGTTTTACATCTATGCTTTTACGTTTGATGTGTGTAACTTATTATAATTTTGAGGACGAAATTCTATAAGGAGGGGAGTCTATAACATCCATAATTTTATTTAACATTATTTAAGATATTTAATTAGATAAATAAAATAAAATAACGTAAATGGATAAGAAGATTGGGATTTGGTAATTAGAATAGGATGAGCCTTAATTTATGAACTAATGGAATTAATTAGAATATTAATAAGAAGAAGGTTATATGAGGAGGGAAAAATGGGAATGGAGCATGTTACCATAACAAATATACTCATTCTCATTCCCTCCTTCATTTCATTTAATACGAACGAAATTAAGGAGTCAAGGCCGACCATTAACAAGGCTTTCAAGGGAAGTAAAGCTAGGGAAAACAAGAGCAAAGCTTAGGGGAATCAAATCAGAAATAAATATCTTTTGGATCTAGACTAGCCCGCAGCGGAAGTTATGGGTGAATTTCAAAATTTTACCATATTGGATCTTTTATTGGGCCTATGAAGTCTAACTGAATTAGAACATTTCTAAATTTCATTTAAATAAAATCATTTATTTTATTTAAATTCAAATATATTAAGGTATGAAACTAATTATATTTGATTTAGTTTAAACATAAATGTATCATATACATATATGTGTGAGTGCATGTGTAACATAATAATTCGTGAAAGGTATAATATGCTCATAAGTAGATATTGGGATTTACATCGCAACAGACATATTAGCTCATTTTGTATACCATGTATGTTGTCCAAATATGTGCACGTGTATGTGTTACAAAATATATTTATACACACACACATATGTATGTATAAATATATTATATATAATATATGAATATAAAACATTTATATATAGATAAATATATATATAGAAAGAGAGAGAACAATTATTGAAAATTATTTATAATTCAAAATTAACTCAGTTTTGCAAACATAATAATTCTAGTATTTCAATTTATATATATTATGAATAAAATAATGTTTTCATCCATAAATAATTAACATAAAATTATCTATTGATGAAAATTCAAATTTTACAATTTTTGAAAATCTAGGATCATAAAATAGAGCTTAGGAAAAATACGGAGATTTTTCAAAGTTGAAATATTATTTTTAAAAACAAATACATTGATTTCGACAATAATTATTTAATATAAAATAATATATTATTAAAAATTCAAAATTTAAAATTTCAGATATTCGAGGATTATGAATTAAAGGTTACGAAATTTTTTTAAGAATTTTTCAATAAAATTATTATTTTTAATCAATCATAAATTGTTTTTCAAAAATAATATTAATTATTAAAAACAATAAACTTTATTGAAAAATTCCTAAATTTTTTCTATATGTTTCTGAAATGATATAATATTTTTAAAAAATATAAAATTGAATTTTAATGTAATAATTATTTTATATATAATAAACAATTCGAAAATTCAATAAATGTTAATTTAAAAATATTAATATATGTATGATAATTAATTTCAAATTTGTAAATTCATATTATATATAAATAAGTGTACTAATTTTTTTAAATAATATATATATCTTATATATGCATATATGCTATTATGAGAGAGAAAATACATTAATATATATATATATGAATTTATTAATAAATATATATAAAACAACTATTGATGACAAAAATTGATTTTGTACGGTAAACAACATTTGTTTGTACATAAATCAAATAGTATAATAAACAAATTATGCACATAATCAAAGTGATTTGTGATAACCACGTCTACTTACAAAAATCTCACCTAACTAAACATATAGTAGCAATATATTTAAACAGATATGAAATTGCTCATTATAGGATCGTAGAATATAATTTAATAACTGTAATATGAATTAAAATTACCAATTTAATGATGCCTTTGAATCCATGTTGAAGCAATGACTTCCCTTCCTTTTACTGTTCTTGATTCGTTAGATTGCAAGTCCGGATCACCGACCTCTAACCATCGAATAATATTATTTTAATTTGAAATATATTTGAGAATTTTGAAGTCGATTGAGAGCTATGTTTTAATCCGCAATGTAGAAGGCAATGGCGGCCAAAAAAAGTACATCATTATTTTTAGAGATACATACATACATATACATATATATACACGTATATACATACATACATACATATATATATATATAAGGTTGTATTAGAGAGAAACGAGGAAAACCTTTTTACCCATTCTCACTTGATCTCAACCCATTATTTCCAAGCCAATTCCCTATGTTTTACCCACCCCTAGACCTTCCCAAAACCAAAATTTTGTAGCCCTAACGATGGGCCTTAAACCCATCTAATCCCAAACCAAAATACTATGCAATTAAATCTAATTTAATCGTTTGTCGATATTGTATATCGATTGATATATTTATAACTGTTATAAATATATATAACATTATTTATTTCTCAAATCATATTCAAATTTTATAATTAATATTTCAAAAATATTAATTAATTTATAATAATTATAAACTAATTAAATCGTTCGGTCTTAAGGGAATTCATTATTTCGGTTGTGTAACTCTTGAGTGTAAATTTGGTCAGCGATTAACATCGAACTATTCTAATGTTAAGTTCACACGTCACTTAGCAGGTGGTGTGACATTATGGCCAAATTTATCGCTTACTCATTTTCGGTAAAACTCCAATTTTAGTTTAATAAGCGTTACCCGGTTGTGACATTTGTTTACACCAATTCTCTTAGTCAAAACTATATCATTTTGGACTTATGGAATTTGGTAACGGTCAAAATTTCAACCTCATCCACATTCAACTTTATAGTCCAAATAAAAAGTCTTTGGTTCAATAATAACAATTATTATTGAACGAAATGCTCTGGCCAGAGACTTTGACTATGAGTTGACTTGAGTTGACTATGATACTAACCGCATATAACCGAGGAGACGAATCCTCGCTTGAATAGTGCTCCACTTCCAATACTTCTACTCGACCCAACTATAATCACTTGATGGATGTCATGCCATGATTTGGCTATAATCAAAGCGGAGCTTTCATATTGAAGATCCACAGTATTCTCAAGTTGAGAGAACTGTGTAAATCAATCACATTGATACTGTTTGACCTTAGTTATATTAACCAACAGAAAACTATCGAGTGAGTCGTTCCATAGTTATCCAATAACTATTAGTACGTAACCCTTAGGTGCCCTTAGCATTCATGAGTAATACACTGCCCAACATTTGAAGAGCGTTATGTACTCTAGTCTCAACGGATACATCGATATCCAGTCTCGATGCATCTTGACTAGGAACATTTAAAATGGTATTTTTGTTTCGTTATGATAAATTACTCACAGTTATAACACTTTGTAACTACTATCACAAAATATACCATTTATGGATTTTTCCACTAAATATACTTTTAATTAAGTTAATTAATTAATATAATCACATTATATCAAGTATATAATAGGAAGAAGATACATTTTATTTCGAACAAGATTGGTCAATAAGTTAGATATATGTAACAAATTACATAATTGCCCCTATGACATAACCCTAACTCTATCAATCTCCCACTTGCACTTGGGGTCAATTATGGACTCTAATTCCAACTTCTCCAATCAGTTTTCTCAAAACCAATTAGGTAAGTCCCTTAGTGAATGGGTATGCTATTATGTTTTAATTATCTACTTTGTCGATTAACTCTCTCTTACACTGATAAACTGCCTTTTTCATGTGGAATAATTCGAAGTACGACTTTCGACTTCTAGTGAGATTTAAGTTCTATCGTGACCAATTTCATGACATTGTTATCTTATAACAATATTATGGGATTCTCAACATTTGCACTACAAGGGGAAACGCAATTTCCGACGGCCAAAAACCATCGGCGGCCGTCGGAAGCCGTCGGAATTTACTGCGTCGGAGAGCAGTATTTCCGACGGCTTCCGACGGTGCCTGTCGAACATATTTTCGACGGGTTCCGACGGTTTCCGGCGGTTTCCGACGGATGCCGACAGGTGTCGGGATCCGTCGGAAACCGTCGGAAATAATGAGCTACAGGCCGCCGGTAGCCGTCGGTGGCCGTCAGAAATTTTGATCTGTAAGCCGTCGGAAGCCGTCGGAAATCTGCTGTGTTTTTTTTAATTTTCGCTGCAAATATAGCCATTCAACCACATTTCTCTTCCAAACACTATT
Organism: Allium fistulosum; assembly: GCA_030737815.1. Taxonomy (NCBI): domain Eukaryota; kingdom Viridiplantae; phylum Streptophyta; class Magnoliopsida; order Asparagales; family Amaryllidaceae; genus Allium; species Allium fistulosum. The sequence continues at coordinate 1,317,202,943 of CM060903.1, read as the reverse complement.
ATATCAATACTGCACAATCCAGTATACAATATTCCAACCAAATATCAAAACCCAACCTACACAATATTCAATAAACACACAAATAAATAAAATTAAATAAAAAAAAAGTGTATCAAACGTATTTATACATAAATCAATAATTAAATCATCAACATCCTCATCCACATCGTCATACAACCATAAAACCAAGTGTATCAAACGTATTTATACATAAATCAATAATTAAATCACCCGTCTACCAAATCATTCAAAACTAAAACAAAACATACCTGAACGAGCAAGCAAGCAATGAATCAATCTCCGCAAAATACAATAAAATATTGCTAATAGTAAACTTGGGATTCCATTGCTTATCAAGGAATTTGCAGGCCTGCCAACAGATAAGCACAAGCTCCAATTTAATAAAACTACAATAGAATTCAACACGGTAGAGGAGATCATGTGGTGAAACATTGGCTAATAGAATATATTTCTATAAAACTATTAAAGCATCCTTTTTAACAATACAAAGACATGTAGAAATTTCTCCTTGATCAAAGCATGTAAAATGAAAAAACTGCCAAATTACAACATTTATCATGGTTTAGTCAAGATTTAGCAAGAAAAATTCTCCTGGCTGAACCCATCATGGTTTAGTCAGTTAAAATTTGTCAAAATTGACATCTGGCACAAAAAAGGCTACTATGTAGAGCGTAGACTTGAGTACAATAAATATGGTTTAACCACATTCCTTGACAAAAACAGACTTGAGAAACAAAACCAACAAGCATTTCATGTGTGATGGATGAAGCTAATTATTTTGGATACAACAAAGTATAGGGTGTTATATCACATGGTATCAATTAACTATTAGGTAATAATAAGATGCTTAATGAAATCATACCTCTATGATTTGATCCAACTCTATGTTCATTACTTGATTGAACTGAGACTCACTCACTCCATCCCTGTTGTACAAATAACAAAAATTAGACTTTACTATCTGCTATTGTTTTTGAATAAGTATTTCAACATGGTGCAAAAACAGCAAGCAGTGCCCGCTACAAAGTCAGACAGGCACAAATTGCAATATAAATGCAGCTTAATACAACTTTGTAAACTCAAATCAATAGTTGACAGGAAACGCATTGGATGTTCATATCAAAAAATTAATTCATGCTTTTTGCAGAAGTAAAAATAAATTTAGCAAGCGCCTGAAACTAGATTGCATCTTGTAAAAGAAGCAAAATACAATATTACCTGAATATAATAATATTCTCAGGCTTCCTCTTGCCAGAGCTAGTGTAAAAATCAAGCATAAGTTCCCTGGAAACCGTCGGAAATAATGAGCTACAGGCCGCCGGTAGCCGTCGGTGGCCGTCAATAGTGACCCATTGATGGAAATTAACTCTCCATATCTATCACGTTTATAATATTTTGACCTTACTCTACCCCTCCCTAAAGATAAATTCTAGATCTCACAGGTAGAAGATCGGCCTGCTCATCCGCTTTTAGTGCTAACTATAACCCATAAATGTATCACCACATTAATATTGGTTTCATATTGGTTTGCGGTTACTTAAGGGTAATCGATAAATAAATCCCTTGATTTAAAAGAGTTCGCATATGGATAACCATATACTTAATTAAACGTGACCCATTGATGGAAATTAACTCTCCATATCTATCACGTTTATAATATTTTGACCTTACTCTACCCCTCCCTAAAGATAAATTCTAGATCTCACAGGTAGAAGATCGGCCTACTCATCCGCTTTTAGAGCTATGTTTTAATCAACAATATAGAAGGTAATGGCCGCCAGAAAAAGCTCATCATTATTTTTAGATATATATATATATATATATATATATATATATATGGTTGTATTAGAGAGAAACGAGGAAAACCTTCTTACCCATTCTCATTGATCTCAATCCATTATCTCCAAGCCAATTCCCTGTATTTTAGCCATCCCTAAACCTTCCCAAAACCAAAATTTTGTAGCCCTAACGATGGGCCTTAAACCCATCTAAGCCCAAGCCAAAATACTATGCAATTAAATCTAATTTAATCGCTTGTCGATATTGTATATCGATCGATATATTTATAACTGTTATAAATATATATAACATTATTTATTTCTCAAATCATATTTAAATTTTATAATTAATATTTCATAAATATTAATTAATTTATAATAATTATAATCTAATTAAATCGTTTGGTCTTAAGGGTATTCATCATTTCGGCTATGTAACTCTTGGGTGTAAATTTTGTCAGCGATTAACATCGAACTATTCTAATGTTAACGTTCACACGTCACTTAGTAGGTGTTGTGACATTATGGCCAAATTTATCGCTTACTCATTTTCGGTAAAACTCCAATTTTAGTTTAATAAGCGTTACCCGGTTGTGACATTTGTTTACACCAATTCTCTTCGTCAAAACTATATCACTTTGGACTTATGGAATTTGGTAATGGTCAAAATTCCAACCTCATCCACATTCAACTTTATAGTCCAAATACAAAGTCCTTGGTTCAATAATAATAATTATTATTAACCGAAATTCTCTGGCCAGAGACTTTGACTTTGAGTTGACTTGAGTTGACCGTGATACTAACCGCATATAACTAAGGAGACGAATCCTCTCTTGAATAGTGCATCACTTCCAATACTTCCACTCGACCCAACTATAGTCACTCGATGGACGCCATGCCATGATTTGGCTATAATCAAAGTGGAGCTTTCATATTGAATATCCACAGTATTCTCAAGTCGAGAGAACTGTGTAAATCAATCACATCGATATTTTCTGTTAGACCTTAGTTATATTAACCAACAGAAAACTATCGAGTGAGTCGTTCCATAATTATCCAATAACTATTAGTACGTAACCATTAGGTGCCCCCAGCAATCATGAGTAATACATTGCCCAATATTTGGAGAGCCGTTACGTACTCTAGTCTCAACGGATACATCGATATCCAGTCTCGATGCATCTTGACTAGGAACATTTAAAATGGTATATTTGTTTCGTTGTGATAAATTACTCACGGTTATAACACTTTGTAACTACTATCACAAAATATATCATTTATGGATTTTTTTTATTAGATATACTTTTAATTAAGTTAATTAATTAATATAATCACATTATATAAAGTATATAATAGGAATAAAATACATTTTATTTTGAACAAGATTGGTCAACGAGTTAGATATATGTAATAAATTACATAATGGCCCCTAGGGCATACCCCTAACTCTATCAATATTAACCTTCTTATACCATTCAAGGTGAATAATAAGATATACATCTCATGTTTTAAGTTTTATTTTAGGGTTTAAGTATAGATCTGATTCTTTTGCTTATATTATGTCATGCTATGATAGTTTGAATGATTATATGTTTATTGTTGAATGTATTTAATTTATTTATGAATTTTTTTGATAAGTTTGAGTTAGAAAACGTATCATATTACACCCAATTGACTTGATATTTTGATATGATGTTAGAAACATTATTTTGAAAGTGCGTTTTTTATTTTATAATTTTTGAATTTAACTAGAATATTTGGTGAATTTTCTAAGGTTGGAAAATGGTTTATTTCGGTTTTAATTATTAAAAATAATCAAATTAGGTTTTTGGCCTCGAAATTTTTATATGTTAAAGAAGATAATAAATTGGATTTGTCATAATTTTTAGGGATTTTTCCCAAGTGTGTATGATTTAATATGAATTATTTGAGCTAGAAAGGCTTAATTAGTATATTTAAATATTAATATAAAACGCAAGGTTTGCTAGGTACTTTGGAAATGATAAATCTTCTCCTTAGCAGTTTTATGGAAATGATTTTACTAAAGGAAGTGTTGTCCAATAAGATTTTGACAAATAATTAGGATTTGGTGAAAAGAAACTACTTTTAATGGTAATAAAACAGTTTTCCTGTTAACTACGACTTTGCCATGCCAAAGTTCATAATGTCGCCCCTATCTCACCACCTCTATGGTATTTGATGTCAATCAAGAGCAATGCATAAGATACGAACTTATGTTGATAAGGAATGCATTGGTTTGATCGAAGTAGGAAGCCAGCAACAACGTCGATATTGTGATCTTCAAAGTGGATAAGACTGTTTTCTTTAACTTATTGATGTTGCGTTTTGCTATGCCGCCTGTTGTCTACGATGTCACCGACCCTAATGGTTTTGAAGTGGTTTATAGCAGTGATAATGATGCCACATGTTTTAAACACATTGACTTCGACTTTATAGGCCTATGCCACTATTATTAACTTCGGTAATATATGATATCATGTTTTATCGCTTCGACCTTAATCCTTGCAACCATTTTCGAAGACGGCGATGGTGCCACATATATTGACTTCGGCTCTAATGAAGCTGCCTATATCTCTTTACAACATTTGATGTCGAGATTTAACTATGTCGACCCTATCCTTTTAAGGCTTATTAATATGCAAACTATGTTTTATATCTTGTGACGTTGACATCCTATGAAGTGTGGTGTCCCTGTTATCGACCTTATGTTTTAAAAGCTAAAGGATTTAACATACTTAGAAGGACAAAGATCCTTAGTGGTGATAAGGTCGCCGATGTTATAAATTAAATGGTTTTATTAACTTTGGCCCTAAGGCTTATGCTTTGAGGGGCGAAGACCCACGTCAATAATGTCATTGCCGTGTTTTTTCAATATAAAGAATTTATATTGTTTTGACTCTATCGTCTATGGTTTTGTAAGGAGATGACCAAATGACTTCAAACTTCATCAATATTACTTTATAAAAGCATATATCTTGGCATAATTATTTTGGATAAAGTAAAGAGCTATATTTCCTTGTTTTGAAAATATGATTTCAAGATTAAATCATTATAGATAAACCGTTTCCAAGGAAATGAAAAAGGGTATTTAGCCCAAAATTTTACTAAAGAAAATTATTGTTCTTATCATTTTTAAATAGATTGTGATAGAATGAATTGACTCAGAGGTTAGAAAACCAGATGAGACTGGTGTAGGGTAGTGCCCTATACTTCAGCTGTTAGCCCCTAGCTGATATTAGTCTAAAATTTTAGTGTGTAGGGCTTTGTCAAGAGTAAGACAAAAAGTAGGTTTATGCACAGAAAGGAAAACATAAAGATAAGATAGGTTATAGGTTGACCTGCAAAACCTTTAGGTTCATAGTAAGCCTAGCAAAGAGACTGACAGATAATTAGGTAAACATTAGGATAATTGTATTTGGACAGACCATCTAGTTTTCTTCTAACAGCCTGTTAGAAAATTTGGTATATCTGGTAGGCCCGAGTCAGCCATGTAGGTTGGTAGTTATCTTGTGAAAATTAAACATTGGGATGGATGGCCCACTGATTTGACGGAGAATCATGATTACCTATGTAGCATGCATGCACATTTTTGTTATATTGCTTATTTTAACCAATTTGGTTGCAGGACTTTGATTTGCAAAAGATATATTTTAAAGGGATATTAGTGAGGGGAAACATGTTCCGCTCAGCGGCATGGTCTCACTTAATATCTATAAACCAAGATGGCATATTATTATTCACACCAGGTTTTTTTCCCGACTCGAAGTTTATGTTTTCCACTTAAACTCTTGGGTGCTCAAAATTTGATTTGAGTAGGTCGGGAGTAAGGGCATTATAGGTTAAGTAGGTTTTGGCGAATAAAGTTTCTGGAAATATGTAGGAGTCTATCTATTTCTATTATCCGTTTGTTATGTCAGTAGTTATATGAATGTATTGACAGTAGATGTATCTGTCTATTTAGTACTCTGATCAACAAGGGGAATCTTCATATGTCTCTCTTGGAGTATTTTGTAATAATTATATTTTATCTGAATCAGGGCAACGTTTGGGATTATGTAACGAAATATAGAATATTATCTTTGAAATGAAACATGAAAGTTTGCTTTGGGAACTATAATTAAACTTATTTCATATTTTTTGCTTTTGATATTATGGATACCATTAACATGACTGCATTTTATCACTGGAAATTAATACTATAGATGAGTGTAGTATCTTTAGTGCTTAGTTTCGGACCTCAAAATGGGGGATGTTACGTTATCTTTATTCAACAAAAGCTTTCTTTGCACATTGCGAAATTCACATCTTCCAATAAGAGCTTATTGTTGCATTGAACACCATGCTAAATTGAGGTTAAAGTCATTATCATTGCATTCCGATAAGAAGGAAACATGATTTTGCAAACGGATATGACATTGGAAACTAAACTGGCAAATATGCAGTAGTATGGGAAATGGGGAAAATCATTTGAGGAGAGGTCATACTGAGTTTAGTTGGCATCGAGGTAGCAAAATTAATTTGGGGGTATTAGGAAGGAAGGAATTCAGTTTGTGGTATGTTACGAAAAAAAGCGAAACTGAAATGTGATATTTTGAAATGGAGGAAGAAAATAGTGGTTACACGTAGCACACCTTCCCTTATGTCGCTCTCATCTCGAAGCTGCCAGCCTTCGTCCTCCGTCTTGTTGTCATCGGTTTATGCATTGTTTTTTTCCCTTTTTTTTTCGTTTTCAATTTATGCATGATGTTTAAAAATAAAGGTGTAGGGTTGAATGGACGAAACGAGATAAGGATGGAGAGGGATGTAGTAATAACGGGTGCGAACGTGTAATACCTAACCTCCACTATTTGTTCAAATGACAAAAACATCCTTCTGTATGCTTGGCAATGTTAAATGAAAGGGATTATTTTTCAGAAATGCCAAAAAGGCTTCACTTTGACCACATTGACCAAGTATTTGATTTATATATAAGATATACATGTAGAAAATCCTTAAGAAAAATATTTAATTGGTTGGAGTTACGAATGTGTTCATAACCTTGGGTATTGAATCGTATAAAATAAATATTTGTCCTTCAATGATTCTAGTTAAGATGTATCTAGGACGGGATATCAATATATCTGTTATACCTTAAGTGTATGTAACGCTTCCAAATTATGGACAATGACTTACTCATGATCATTGATGGCACTAAGGGGTTACGTATGTTTAGTTATTTGGAATAATTATAGAATGACTCATTGAGAGTCTTCTATAGGTCAAATAGAAGATCCCATGCAACGATGTGCAGTAGTATTTGACTTGATAATACCGTGAATCCTAAGTATCTAAACTATACTTTGATTATGGTTAATCGACGACAACGATGACCGTGCTAAAGCCATAGTTGGGTTAAGTTGAACCGTTTGAAGTAAAAAACTATTCAAGAGAGTATTCATCTCATTCGAATGGAAGTTTAGTACCACTGTATTTGATAGTCAACTTAAAGTCAAAGTCATTGGCCAAAGAAAATCGATTAATCAATAAATATTATATGATTAAACTATGGACTTTAATGCTGGATTGCATAATAAAGTACATATATTATTAGAGTCTGACCATTGACAGCGATCTACATATCTAAGTGATATAGCAATGATGATGAGAAAACATGCATAATATATCGTTGCTTAAAGAGGTCGCTTTAAAGGATAAGAAATTAGATTTCGTTTTAGATAATCTGTAAGTAGTTAAACTTGTGTCCACTACTATGTTTCAGCAAGTTCTGTATATGCTTCAATATCTAAATTGTTTAAATATTACTAACGGCTGAGTTCACATGTTGAAGTCACACAATCATAACTTTCACCTTTCGATCGAAAATAATTTATCAAAAAAATTTATAAAAGTTATAAATTGTTATTATATAGAGAAATTATATTGATTAATTTATTATTATTTTTTTATTGTTAGAGGACTTAAGATTAATAAATATATAATTAGTATATAATTATTCAATTATTTTATGGGCTAATATATTTTTGAGGAAAATGAATGGTTCTCCCTAAGAGGAGAGCGCTCATATAATTTTATTCTACACTAAATAAAAGGAATAGCTAATAAGCATGGTAGGTAGCAAACTAACCCCCTCCTGTACAATGAAGAAAAGAAAAACCTTCCAGCAAGTTTTAATAGTAGATTCATGAAACAACAGCTAAACCAAACTAAGAACTAGAGGAGTGAAAAATAAAATACCAACACCAGGAAAATAAACCGTATCATCTAGAGTAGAACAAAAAATATGACTAAAGACCCATACATACAAAACCATGGTGCGAAAGAAATGTATCGTCGGAGTGACGGTCAGGCAATCGAATAACCATGACGAGACTAGTAAAGACAACATATCCATGCAATCTAGCATCCAATATCCATCAGCATAAGTTGTCCAGCCACAATAACCACTAAAACTGAAAAACTCAACTAAACCGTGTGTACAACACATAGTATGTATATAAAATTAAAAACTATATATATATATATTTGTGTGTGTGAAGAGAAAATTAAGAACGCTAGGTGTAACAGGATTAGTTATCAGTCAAGAGTACAATGTTCGATAAGTTGTCTTCATTAAAAGTTTATACTAGGTCGTTGTTTAAGGCCATGTTGTGTCCCCCGTTGTTGTTATTTTTAATTTTAAGATATCTATTCGACGTTTTACTTTTTCTAAGAAAATCCTTGATAACTACATTTTTAACCAATTTATAACTAGGATTAGCTACCCAATTATAAATGAATGGCATGATGGCGTAAATCAAGTTATTAGGATGAGTGTTAGCATTGTTAAACATTCTTTGGTTCCTTTCAACCATATACACCGACAAGTAATAGTGAAGATAGTATCATGTAAAATTTTACAATCTTACTCTGATGGAACCTGTGATTGTTCTAGTAGTAGTCACAGTTTAGGTCAGTATTGGTCAAGTTAAAGTCGAAATGTTAATGTAACGACCCAGAATTTAATCACTTTAAATATGGATATTTAAATATATTTTTAATAATTAAATAGTGGGTTTTATTACTCAAAATAAAAATATTTTAAATAATAACCAATTATGATAGAATAGTTTTTAAAATTTTTTTACATAAATATTAATTCAAAAATAATAGAAAATGTGACCGAAAATCGTTTTTTGGATTTTTGACTTTTCGGTTTCTAAAAGTTGTCAGCAAACATTGTGCATATTTGTGATAGCATATTCACACATTTAAAAATATGTTAAAACATATTTTGATATATATATATATATATACATAATTAACTTAAATAAATACAAATAGGTGATTTGACTAATTATGTAAGTTTTTATAAAAAAATGTATATATAAATGACATTTTATGTCAAGTCTTTACAAACATAAGTACATATGCCATAAATTTATGTTTGTTCATCAAAATAAAGAGGAGGGGGGCCAAGTCACGTGGGAAACTAAGGGGGATATAAGCCATGGTGCTATGGCATCAACGTTGTGGAGGTTAAGTACCTTAAGCCTATTTTGATAATTCAACTTTTGCCCTTATATATAAACAAATGTTTATACTTTTTCCTCATTTTACACTCACTTCTACTTTGACAAAATTTCTCCTAAAGCTTTCATATTTATTTTCCATGGCTTCCTAAAGTTTAAATTAAGAATTCTTAGTCTTCCTCCACTTTTAAACTTCTAAAATCCTAGCCTAAAGCTACCTTCATCCATTTAAATACTCCTCTTCCACAAAACAAAACCCTACACACCCTTAACCTTCAAGGCCGACCACTACATGCCCTTTATCTAAGCCATACTCCTCTTCAAATCCATAAGAACTTCACTTTTCCAAGCTAGGAGCAAAGGTCTGGTCATATTTAAATTCTAGAGGGAGTTGCTTAGGTTTAGTCAAAATTCGGTGAGTAAAGTTCTCACCTTTATTCAATTTATTAACTTTATAAACGATGTATATTGGTTTGTTAAATATGATGCTTATTTATGTAATTATGATGTTGAATTGGATATGCCTAAGTATGCTTGGAAATGATGTCAATTTGGTTGTATATAAGTGTTATATGTGGTGTTGTTAAACTTGAAAATCGAAAGTTAAGTGTTGTAAATTAGTAAGGTATGATCTTGCTTATGTTTGGAATTTTGTTGTTGTGATGTGGTTATGATGTTGGTTATGATCTTTATATATGTTGTTCAGGCTAATAAAGTTAGCACTTTTACTAACTTAAGCGACTTATGAAATCCCTTTTTGAAAGGTTTTGAACTTTGATTCAAAATTTAAAAATATATTTAAGTTTAAAACTTGTTTAGTTTTCAAAAACACATCTTTATGTTTACAAAATAGTAATGTTTCCAAGGAGTAAAGTTTAAAGATTTAGAAAATAGAAATTCAAATTTTGGAAATTTCGGGTCGTATGGCGATAGTCGCTATAAGTGCAGTTCGTGAAAACGAAGTGTTTTCGAAATCTAAAAATGTTTTCACCTAGAAATCTTTTTGGAATTTTTTTTAAAACTTATATTAAGTAATTAAAAAGGTAATTATTATTTAATTATTTACTAAATGATTAATTAATTAACTAATTAAGTAATTAGTACTTAATCATTGGTTAATTAAGGTAATTAATACTTAAGTGTTAATTAATTAAGTTAATTTTAATTAGTTAATCAATTAAAGTTAATTATTATTTAACTAATAATTAAGGGTTAATGATTTTTAATTATTTATTAAAGATTAAGTATTAAATATTTATTTATTAAAGATGTTTAATTAATTGTTGATTAATTTAATTTAATTAAGGGCTTAATTAATATTTAATTATTATTTAATAAGGGTTTAATTTATTATTTAATTAATAAATTAGGGGTTTAAATCGCTTTGTTTCTAAAATATTGGTTTTGTTAAAACTGTTTTTCTTTTTCAGAAGTGTTTTAAATCAAGGGATTTATTTATCGATTACCCTTAAGTAAGCGCAAACCAATATGAAACCAATATTAATGTGGTGATACATTTATAGGTTATAGTTAGCACTAAAAGCGGATGAGCAGGCCGATCTTCTACCTGTGATATCTAGAATTTATCTTTAGGGAGGGGTAGAGTAAGGTCAAAATATTATAAACGTGATAGATATGGAGAGTTAATTTCCATCAATGGGTCACGTTTAATTAAGTATATGGTTATCCATATGCGAACTCTTTATAATCACCCTTAATAGCGGATTGTCCGCTATTTATAACTTAACCTGTTTCAACTCTGGAAGTATATAGGGTATATTCGAGCTCCCCGGTGGGGAATCGAATACTTGTTGCATACTCCTAAAAGAACCGAAATTGAGTTAGCCAGGAATTATCGCTTAGTTTGGAGATACCGGTTTCGGATAATATGATTTATCCAAACCACTTAAAACTAATAATGTTCGTGTTGGATCGTTATGAAGTATGCTGTGGAGCTGAACTATTCTTCCTGTGGGTGATTCCAAAATAAAAGATAGTAATTATTGAATGTTTGTTCGATCCCAAAACACCTTGTATGGATAAATGTTAGCATTGCATTAGTTGCATGGAGGGCAATGTTAGCATTCCAAGTTGGTATGCTAGGAGGGAGGGTAAAAGCGTAACCTCAAGCCTCACAACCTGGACGTGGCTATAAGGTAGATGCAGCAGGGCTATGTAGGTCACACCTAGCAGGGTATTGTAACATCCCGCCTTTTTGTACGCTTTAAGCAGACACATATGCCGACTCAAACCATACATAAGGGCGAATTGTTATTTGTGGTGAATAAGAAAAAGAGAAAGAAATAAAAACAAAACAGAATCTTGCAGCGGAATGACAAAATATAATAATCAAATAACAGTTCATGAAGCTGTTTACAAAACATTTGATTATACTTGTACAATACAGAATCAGAGTTACACATATCAGAGATAAATACATAACATTGTAGCGGAACAATATGATGCAGTGGAATAATATGGTAAATAATAATAATACAATCTTCGTCTTCATCCTCCGAAAATAAGGTCTTCAAATCCTGAAATACTCAGGCTGACCCGAGCGAATTGAAAAGACAAAACACTCGAGTCAGAACTAAAAGATCTTATGTGAGTTAAATCAACGGTAAATAAATATGAGTGTAAACGGTGTCGGAGATGTTTACGGGTTTTGACATCTCCTATCCAGTGTCTAACGTGAGTGCAGTAACTTAAGAGATGTTCGGGATCCACATCTCTTAAGGATCCGTTAAACTATCTACTATATAGTACAATACGCTATTATAATATGTCTAAAGTAAAGTATGCTATTTAAAAATAGCGTTAAGGCTTTACATTTTCCACCTTAACACATTTTTAGGGTATGCCAATAGTCTATACAGTACCGTAGTTCACCGTAAACTGTAGCCGCCAGATGATACCACATTGGTACGACATAAAACAAACTCGTAGAAGGCGTGCTAGGGTAGATGACATGGCACAACTAGGCAATGCCAGGGTAGATATACCAATTACGCATCCGGACTGTTGGTAACGCATAGCCGCAACTACCGCCCAACTCGAACCACACTCCCGAGTAAAATCGAAGGGTGGCCACCAAATAAATCGCAAGTCAGAATATAGTATCGTTGGAATGTGTCCGATCAGAGGAGCTACCTCATTGGCCCGGAATTGCTCCTGTTTTAGCCACCTTATGCTAACTCACGGGAGTTAAGTCCACGTAAATATACCTTTAGGATCGTCGCCACCATCCTACTTCATTCTAGAATCTCCACTGCGTACACAGTTGTCAAAGTGGTTTTCGGTATTGGCAGAGAGTACGACAACATCCGATCCCAGTCTCTTTAACAACCAATCGCTTATTACACACCGGATGGTTCTTTTACATTTCCAAAATCATTTCATAATTGATATCAAAATATCATATTCAATTCAAACCATATCACTTCCAAAATCATTACTTACTTTCGAAATCATATTTGCCTTTGAAATCATAGTTCGGTAATTATATTTCCTTTCAAAGTCAAATTCACAGTTTATATCGAAATATCGTATTCTCAAAATTATATCACTTTCAAATCATATCATTTCAAAAATCATTATTTCTTCTAAAATCATATTTCCCAAAACAGGTTAAGTCCTTGCTTCAAAATCATCATTTCAATTTATTATAACATTCAAAATTCCAACTTAAGTTATAACATCATTTAGCCTTATTCTCTTTTTAAACCAAATTGAGATGAATATAAACTCTTCCACGTACTTAGTTTGGAAATTCAGAAATTTGTTTAAATAGTTATAAATAGTTAAAATGCTCTAGAATAGTTTAATTATAGGTAAAAATATTTTAAATTGATTTAAGATAGTTAAATAGATTAAATTTAGATTAAATGTAATTTAAAATAGATTAAATAACTTTAAAATAGATTAATCATATTTAAATTAAATTAAAATGGTTTAATTTGTTCAAAATAAATTGAATTGGTTTAAAATAGATTAAAATAATTTATATAGTTAATATTGGTTAAATAGTTTAATAAATTTGAAAACCTTAATAATTATAAATATATTTTTAAAACAATTATATTAAAATATGAGTTTGGAATTTATATCAGTTTAAACTATTTATTTCATTTCAATATACTTGGACCATTTTAAATTTCCAAATCGACAAATCAAATTTCAATAAACCATCGAATTTCATATCGTTTAAAATCCATGTTCAAAATATCAATACGGATTACTCCAACTTCAAAATATTTCAAAGTTATTTTCAAACAAATTCAATAACTCAATTTCGATAGAATTTCATTTATACATAAAAGTTTTACTTTAAACCTCCGATCTACTTTCTTAAAGAAATTCCTTTTTAAACTAATTCGCAAACTTGATTTTTCAATAATACTTCAATTTACATAAATCAAATTTTATTTCAAACATCAATTGGTTAAATTCAAAAATTTAAGGATTTTAAAATCATTTAATTTAACCAATCTGGTGTCCGTATATAATTTTCTACCCTAGGGTCAAGTGATACGGATATTTATCATTTCAATCCGCAATTTAAACATTTTACGGTTGTATATCATTTCAAACCGCAATCTCGAAATAATTAAAATCCATAACGAACCTGCAGTTTATAATGATATAAAATTAAACATCCATTCATCCAATATCAACAATCAACATCCATTACAATTATCATCCAAATCAAATCAATAAATATCAATATAGAACTGATAATCAATAACGAGTATTAAACTAGCAATTTATATTCGATAATAAATTAAATGACAATTTAATTCAAATAAATTCAAATTAACTGAGATAATGATTTAAAATATACCAAACAGTCATAAATAAATTTCTAATTCACATCAAAAATTAATTTAACTAACATAAGAAATTTTAGAAGTTGTGAGTGGGTTAAAACACTCACCTTTGAATTTAAATTGAATTTAAATCCAATTTAAACCCAAAATTCAAACAGTCTCCGAATTTGTCCAAACTAGCATCAGAATGTCCAAAATTTAAATATGATCCCAACGAAAGAAACCGCGCGCGAATCGGACCTCGTATGCAAAAGTTGCATAAGTTAGAACGTTCGAAATTTAAATTAAATTGACTAAAAATAAAACAAAACAAATACCATGCCATGTCAGCCGTGAACCCTAACTATAACATCCATCGCGCTACATCTCGTACGCACTCATCTACAGCCGTCGACGAACATCGATACTTGCCGCCCCTACACCTGCTTGGCCTACGATCTGACTACACTGGCACGACCACCACCTCTGGCCGCCTCCTCGCCTCCAAACCCGATGCTCCGCCGCCTCTGAAGCGCCTCAGGCCGAGCGAAAAACATGAGGTAATAGGCGCAGTTTCTGTCGATTTGAGGAACCTATGACAACAATGAACGACATGGATTGACTCCATTTGCCGAGCTCTACGCCATGGCGTCACTTGATCGTTGAATCGTGGAAGATCCACCGTCGAAATCACAAAAGCCAATACGAACGGCTGAAACTAATTCATTGATTCCAGGTCAAATGATAATCTGATTCGAGAAACAAGTTGAAAATCTGGATTATGCTCGTCGAGAGCTTCAGATTGATATATAATTCGATATAGTTTGTGGAGTTTAAATTTTGAAGTTGAAATTGAGTTGAAATTGAGTTGAAATTGGATTGGGAAAATTAGGGTTTTCAGCCATTGCGAAAGAGGAGCAACAGAAATTTCTGTACGTACAGAAATGAGAAATAGAAAGGCTACTAGGGTTTATAACCGGATATATATATATAGGCAGATTATAAATAGGAACAAATGAATCGAATCGGTTTGAAAGTTGAACAATAAATGACCCGAAAAGCCCGTTTCGTTCCCGAAACGAAAATAGGTCAACCCATATATCAAATTAGATGTTTTCAAATATTTTAAACTCAATAGAATAGGTTTAAAGTTCAAATTCCATCGTATGAAGAAGTTACGTTAAAATCAGCTTATTTCAAATTGATTTCAATTGATTTCAATTAAATTGATTTCTAGGCGTTTCGAGTCCGTTCGATCAAACGACAAGTCCGATCGCTACGAAACTTTAAATCCTACAATAATTCGTTGTTACGGATCCGTTGAAACTAGTTTCGTCGAAATCCGAGAAAGTTACCAAAATGGCTATATTTCAGTTAATTAAATAAATTAATATTAAATTAATTAAATCAAATTTCAATTCAAATTTTAATTATTAACAATTTCTATTCTTTTGAATTACTTAGAAATTTAAAATCCTTTAAAACCAATTTCTATATCAGTTCAAAGTTAATTAATTCACCAATTACATTATTTAATTTCAATTTCCGTAAATTCATTAATTATCAATTGAAATTCCAATAAATCCATTTATTTGGTTTTAAAACTTGTTATTCAATAAATTGTCATCTCATAGGTACAATTAACATTGGTTTATATCTTAGCACGTTAATATTCTCCAATTTTTATCTTAATTCCAAATAACGTAATATTTAATTTCATTTTAATCACAATTAATTTCTAATTTAATTTAATGGACTACATACATAGGTACTTATAATAATTGTCACTATTTACATTTAATTACATTTACAAGTTCATTACTTACAAACAAATATTATAATTACTTACAGAACATTGATTTTATTCAATTACCATTTATTATATTTTAAATTCATTAATTAATCAATGTTTACGTTTGTTTTCTTGTATTCAATTTATAGCCAAGTATAACATTTACATTATTTCAATAAATTGAACTTCATTCAAATTGTTAACGATAACCTTTAATTAACATTATTATATTCCATTTTGGTTATTATTTCATTAATAAATCCCAATTTTTTTTCTTTATTTCTTCACTATTAAATTACCAAAATCTTATTAAATTAACAAATTTAATTATCGAAAATTTACGGGTCGTTACACTCTCCCCCACTCAAAACTTTTCGTCCCCGAAAAGGAAAAGAGAAGAGAAAAGAAGAAATTAAGAAATCCATACCTTATTCAAAACATTGAATTTATAAACAATAAATTTACAAAATAAAATAATTTAAATAAAATATATAAATTTATAAACAATTAAATCTTTTATATTCAAGTAACAAATTTTTTTGAAAATATTTCATAAAATTTTCTAATTCCAAACTTCACGAAAAATTTCGACTGAGTCTCCTTTGTACGGAGAGGCTCGGGAGAAAATATAATATCAAATATAACAATATATATCACAATATCTCAAAATAATATATCCCAACAATGAGAAAAATATTATAATATTGCTAGAAAACCGTAATCCGAAAACGTACCTATTTGTCGGGCAAACAACGCTTAATTTATAAAACCAAAAGCAGTAGCAATTGCTTCCATAACCTGTATTTCACTTATATAATCCAAAAAGAGTTAATAATTATATAAAATGAAATATTTAAAGTTGTTTCAACCACTAACAAACAAATCAGTATTAAACAATAATCACTTGAAATCACAGCATAGAATCATCATATGAAATCAATACAAATCAATTGTCCATCCATATCAACCAAAACAAATAGTTTGTTTGGATTAAGACACTTTTAATCACATAGAATGACAAATAACTGCTAAGTATACCATTTACTCAACAGTCTTAGATAAAACTCAATAGATTATTCATACATCCTAAGCAACTTGAAGTATCTTTTCCCAAACAACCCATAAACCAAAACAAATAATGATTTACAATTTACTTGAGTTATTCGTATTAAATTTCTTTCACAACATTTACAGTCTTTTTTTTTTGCTTATAAGGATTATTTCTTTAACCTACATTTATCTCTTACAAAATTTTATTCTCATTCGTTCATTCAGTGTTTACTTCATTGATTAGTTATAAAAATTCATTTCATTTATTCCTATCATGTCAATTTCTTTTTATTGCATTATATTTATTCATTCATTACTTAATTTCATTTATTTACAATCATTTATTTATAGTATTCATGTTCAATTCAATTACTTAGCATATCAATTCATTAACTTAAGTTTCTAATTACTTACTTACAATACTTACTTTTCTATCTCATTTTATTATAGTAACATTTCAATTATAACTTAAGTTTACAACAACTACAACATCAAATTCTTATTTATTTGAATACTTTCATTACTTTAAGTTTTACTTGTATAATATCCAAGTTGGTATGCTAGGAGGGAGGATAAAAGCGTAACCTCAAGCCTCACAACCTGGACGTGGCTACAAGGTAGATGCAGCAGGGCTATGTAGGTCACGCCTATTAGGGTATGGTCATCCCTAATCTAGATTCGATATTCATGTATGCTTCGGAATCCCTTTATGGTTGTTGATCGCAACCAAGGGGTGATCATATTCGGTACTATCCAGTAAGGGGTAGGCTGGTCCTGTGTTGGTAGAGGGATAGATGCATCTGTAGCCCTCATGTACATTCTATCTAGAGGCATACCTTTCGAAAGGTAGTCCCTTACCTTGCCATATGTTGGAATCCATTTTCCAATATGATCCATCAGACTTGATTAATACCTATTATGTTGGAATTTAATAATGTAACAATTTCGGTTATGATCCCATATTTATTTTAAACCTAGACATTATGACAACATCAGAGAATATTGTATAGAAATGTTTTGGTTATTGTAAGGTAAAAGCCCGTTCGTTTTTATGTACAGCGTGGTCGTACGAGATACCTTTGATTTGAAGGTTTTTTTAAGTTAAACTTCTGCTTTACCCATGCTAGACCCATGTCTGATCGGAATTTTATTTCTTTCCCTTAAACTCTTGGGTACTCAAATTTTTATGAGTAGCTAAGTTGTCAGGTTTCTTTAGAGCATTTTGGGAAGCAGTATGGAGTAGGAGCTTTCATCATCATCTTATAGTCGCCTATATTTCTGATGTGACTGTATATTATGGATTAGTAATTTAGACAAGCTGGCATAGTTGTCCATGTTGGGAATACTACTTGTTGTAACTTTGATGTAACATTTTTGAGTAACCATATTACTATTCTATGATGATGTATATGTAACTCTAACGTTTGTGAGAAAAATCTATGTTTGTTTCTTTGTCTTTTATTTTCTTTACCCCACGACCTATCTTTTGGACACTTAGATGATCGGCACACGAATACCGATGATGTATTATGTGTCGTCTTAGGGTGTAAGAAAGGCAGATCGTCACACTTGGTATCAGAACTTAGGTTGAGCGAACACTTAGGCCTTGATTGGGGTCAACCCATTAGAGATAGGTTAGTAGTACCCTAGAATGAGTTCAATCTTTGAGATTGCATTTTCGTATTGTTCTGATCAACATTTATATGTTTGGTTTTATGCTCTTTTTCCCTAATATAATCTCGTCTATGTATTCTAAAGATATCTTACGTTATTCAGATAGTAAGAATGAGTACGAGAAGGAGACGAGGGAGGGGAAACAATAGCACAACAACCACAAATGGAAGAACCCCGAATGTTAGAAGGGGTGGAATAGCTGTTGAGGCCGTAGCTCTAGTACAACCTCGAGTAAACTTCGCAAGTCTGTGCAATGATTTCACAAATCTAGGTGGAAAACCTTTCAAGGGTACACAATCCATCATTATAGTACAAGCTTGGCTATGGTCATGTGAGAATATTTTCAAAGGGTAGGACATTTCTGATGATTAGAAATGGTTTCTTGGCATCATGGGAATTGCAAGAGGTGCAGCTGCATTGTGGGATTCTATAACTGCAAATGTTCCAGAAGATGAGTTCTAATGGGATAGATTCAAATAAGTATTCAAAGATCAATTCATGCTAGCTGGGGGGTAAAACTTAATTATATAGAAGTTTTATGGATCTTAGGCAGGAAGACCCATCGATGGCGGAATATGAGACGAAGTTTAATGAGTTATCTCGTTTCGGTCCTGGACATATTGACACGCTGCTAAAGAAAAATGAGATGTTCATATTAGGTATAAGAGAAGAGTTCAATGAAAAGACTACCGTTCATGTGAAGGAATCATTCGTAGATTTGGTGGACATGGCCTTAAGGTATGAAGTCTTTTTGAATAAGAAACCAATAGCAGAAGCAGCACCCAGTGGCGGTACCATTAACCTAAATAAATGGAAGTTTAAACCAAATTGGATAAAGAAGAAAGGTAAGGGAAAACCAGCAGGAGGAAATCAAGGAGACAGGTTCAAGGATGTTACATGTTTCATGTGTAATAAAAAGGAGCATATTTCACCACATTGTCAGCAGGCGAAGACTATCTCTCCAATGGTCCAGAAGGCGCTTTGCTATAATTGCAATCAGCCTAGACATATGGCTAAGGACTGCTCGCTATTGAAGAAGGGTCAACAAATTAAGGTCTACGCTATTAAGGATGGGCCCTCACTTTCTAAAGACATAAAAGGGAAGGGAATCTTGGAAGATACTTTACTTATTAATGGTATTTTAGTTCATGTTTTGTTTGAGACCGAAGCTTCACATAGTTTTATCTCTAAAGAATTGGTAGATAGGTTACAACTTATTTCGAAGTTTGTAGAAACCCCTATCTGTGCGTCAAACCCCGTTGGTGGTACAACTAGCCTATGTTTGATTTGTGAAGATGTACAAATTTCTTACCTTACCCACCACTTTGCTTGGGACATGTTTGTCCTTGACTTTAATGGATTTGGCATTTTACTTGGTATGGATTGGTTTGCAGAGAATAAAGCCGTTTTAAATTGCATTGAGAGAAAGATATTTTTAAGAACCAAGTTGGGAGAATTTATTGAAGTATCCTGTAGGAAGCCTAAGGAGTTAATGAGGAGTTTCCTTTATACCCTTCTTTATACCCTGGGTTCGTCCCCCAAGGAGTTAGGATCGATAGAAGTTGTTAAAGATTTCCCTGATATTTTTGAGTCGATTAGCATTTTGCCTTCCAATCGAGAAATTGAATTTCGCATTGATTTAGTTCCTGGTGCGAGACTTGTCATCAACCTCTGTGTAAAATGGCCCTAAAAGAGAAGCAAGAGCTAGTAAGTCAAACCTATGATTTGTTAAGAAGTGGATTGATTAGACAAAGCCGTTCAAGTTGGGGATCAACAGTAGTTTTTGTAGCTAAGTCTGATAGTTCATTAAGATTGTGCATGGATTATAGGGAATTAAACAAGTATACCATTCGAAATAAGTATCCATTACCCCACATAGATGATATGTTTTATCAACTTTATGGGGTAGAGTATTTTCCTAAATAGAACTTGCTACTGGTTTCCATCAATTAAGGGTAAAAGAGGACAATATACCCTTAACTGCTTTTAGAGGGCCGGATTTTTTCTATGAGTGGTTGGTTATGCCTTTTGGGCTACCAATGCACCTGCATTTTTCGTTGATCTTATGAATCGAGTTTTTAGGGATTTGTTAAGTAAGTTCGTGTTGGTTTTCATTGATGACATTCTTATCTACTCAAAGACAGAGGAAGAGCACAAACACCGTTTGGAAGTGGTGTTGGAAACGTTAAGGAGAAACGTTCTTAAGGCAAAGTTTTCTAAGTGCCAATTTTGGCAATCAGAAATGAGATACCTAGGACATCTTGTATTAGGAGATGGCATTTCAATTGATCCGACTAAGGTAGCTGATGTGCTACATTTCAAGAGACCCCAAACTCCCACAGAAGTGAGATGCTTTTAGGGATGGTGGGTTATTATCAAAGTTCATAAAGGATTACCCCAAGGCCGCCTCTCACCTAACCAACCAGACGAAGAAAGATGTCAAGTTTGAGTAGACTCCAAAGTGTGAAAATACATTCCTCAAGTTAAAAGAAAGGTCGACCAGTGCCCATGTTTTGGCTATTATTGATGGAGGAGAGGGGTTAACCATTTATACAGACACATGTAGAGTTGATTTAGGTGCAGTGTTGATGCAACATGGGAAGGTTATAGCCTATGCAAGTTGACAGTTAAAGCCTCATGAGAATAATTATGCAACACATGACTTGAAGCTGTTAGCAGTGGTATTTGCGTTGAAGGTGTGGAGGCATAACTTGCTAGGTAAGAATCCTTCTTTTCCTCTTTGGTCTATTTCTAATCTTTAAGGATTCTAGTTAATAATTTCCTTCTTTAAATAGGTGAAAAATTCGAGCTCTTCACGGATCATAAGTCCCTGAAGTACCTTTTACTCAGAAGGATCTAAACCTAACGCAGTAGCGATGGTTGGAGTTCCTGGCAGCGAGCGACTTGGATATTCTCTATATGCCAAGAAAAGCAAACATGGTGGCAGATGCTCTTAGTAGGAATGCAGTGTTCACTCTCTTGGAAGAGACTATTGACGCAGCAGATTAATAAAAAACAATGTATGACGTTGAATGTGGCAATCTGTGGATTGATGGATGCTGAAATGCCCGAATTCATTGATCCGAAGATACCGAATTCTAGCTATCCTGAACTCGTTGATCGCGCACGATACCGGGTTCGAAGATCTTCAATTCTTCAAGCGTTGATCAAGCGCACTTGATTTCGCGAATCGGCTTCTACAATCGTTGAATCGAGCGCACTCGATTATCCGAAAGAGGAGATAGGAGATTACACTCAACTACCAATTTGGAATGAAAGCATAAAGCAATCAAAAGAGAATTTTATTCAAAAATCAACAACCTTTACAAATGAAACAACTTGCCTATTTATAGGCTACAACACATATCCAGAAATTTTCCTAAGTCTTAAGTCGTTTCCGACTCATCATCTATGACCTACGACTCATCATAAGTCGTATACGACTTATCAGCTTACGATACAAATGTTACAACCAGGTACACGACTTAACGATTTAACAAATCAACACTCCTTATTTACAAAGAATACGACTCACGACTTATTACAAGAAAGCCTAGCGACTTAGCAAACAGAAAATACAACATAGAAAAATACATCTTTTAAGTCGTTGCCGACTTATCAACTCCATTCGACTCAACTTATTTACAACAGACGCCATACGACTTATACTCCAGTAGCGACTTAGAAAACAATCGGTTCAGATTAACTCGTCAGGAGAATCTACGGCATGGATTAAAGCGGCATCAGAATTTACAGCTCCAGGCCTCTACGACTTAACCCAGTTTCGATAAGTCGTGGACGACTTATACCAGCCTCTCCCTTGAGTCGTGGATGGCTTATCTTCTCACCTTCCTTGAGTCGTAGACGACTTATCACTTGTGTATTCTTCCCCTTGAGTCGTGAGCGACTCACCACCGCCTCCTTGAGTCGTAGATGACTTATGCCTTCCTCTTTGGTTTTCCAGATGAGTCGTGGACGACTCATCACCGCCTCCTTAAGTCGTAGACGTCTCATATGATTCATGCCTGTCTCTATGAGTCGTGGACGACTCATAGCATTGCCCTTAAGTCGTAGACGACTTATATCTGCCGTGTTAGTTTTATCTCGTGGACGACTCAGGACTTCATCTCTGGGCTTAGCAGTTTTATCTCGTGGACGACTCAGGACTTCATCTCTGGGCTTAGCTGCATCATCCTTCCCAGGTTGAGAGAAATTCGTCCTCGAATTTGCACACTCTTCATTCCCAACAAACTCATCCCCATGATATGGTACGAGATGCTTAACATTGAATACGTCAGATGTATACACATCATCTGGCAGCTTCAGTTTATAAGCATTTTCATTGATTCGTTTCACAACTTCCACCGGACCAATTTTCCTGGCTTTCAACTTGTTGTATGCGCCCACTGGAAAACGATCTTTTGTTAATACTGCATAAACCATATCACCTTCATGAAATTCAACAGTCCTTCGTTTCAAATCTGCAGATTGTTTATACTTCTCATTTGCTTTCTCTAATCGTTCTTGAACGATTTTATGACACTCCGTCAGCCCTTTAACAAAATCAGCAGCTTTCTTAATTGTCCCCTTTGATTGTGGCACTACCGTTAAATCCAACGGTCCCTTTGGTAAGCTCGAATAAACAATCTGGAATGGACTGAACCCAGTACTTCGATTCATAGCATGATTATGAGCAAATTCTGCCTGGCATAACTTCACATCCCAACTCTTCAGATTATCTTGTACAAGACACCTCAGCAAGTTTCCCAATGATCTGTTCACCACCTCAGTCTGTCCATCAGTTTGTGGATGATAAGCACTACTAAATTTCAGCTTCGTTCCGACCATTTTCCACAAACTCAACCAAAAATGACTCAGAAATCGAGTATCTCTATCCGACACAATAGATTCTGGCAATCCATGAAGTCGATAGATCTCCTTGAAAAACATCTGAGCAACATGAACAGCATCCGCCGTTTTCTTACAAGCAATAAAATGTGCCATCTTCGAAAATCTGTCCACCACCACATATATGGAATCGTTACCACGCTGTGTCCTCGGTAATCCCAACACGAAGTCCATACTCACATCAACCCATGGTTTATTTGGTACAGGTAATGGCATATATAAACCAGCATTAGTCGCAGTTCCTTTCGAAACCTGACAAATATGACAACGCTCCACAAACCTTTCCACCTCTTTCCTCATTGATGGCCAAAAGTAGGATTGTGAAATCAACTGCAATGTACGGTCTCTCCCAACATGTCCCTCTTCGTGTAACTCCTTGATAATCTTCATTCTCAGACTACCCTCTGGTATGCACAATCGATTTCCTTTGAACAGAAAACCATCTACCATCACGAAATCATCCGTCTCTCCCTCCTTGACTTTTTCAACAAATTTTGAAAAGTAAGGATCATTAGTAAATAAGTCTGGCAAAATTTCAAACCCCGTCACTTCAACCTTTAGTGCAGTCAACAAATGACTCCTCCTACTCAAAGCATCAGCCACACGATTTGTCACCCCTGACTTGTGTTTAACAACAAAAGTAAACTGTTGCAGATATGCGATCCACGATGCATGTCTCGCTGAAATCTTGTCTTGCCCTTGCAAATGCTTCAATGCTTCATGATCAGTATACAGAACAAACTCCTTCTGAAATAGATAGGTCTCCAGTGTTTAATAGATTGTACAACAGCATAAAACTCCACATCATATGTACTGTATCGCATCTTCGCTCCTGACAACTTCTCACTGAAATATGCAATAGGACGCCCCTTCTGACTCAACACCCCTCCAATCCCAACCTTGGATGCATCAGTATGTAGTTCAAACACCAACTGAAAATCTGGTAATACTAGAATTGGTGCAGTCGTCAGCAATTCCTTGATCTTCCCAAAAGCAACCCCTGCTTCTTCTGACCATGAAAACTGTTTGCCTTTCATACAATCTGTAACAGGCGCCATCACACTACTAAAGTGTGGAATAAACCTTCGATAAAATGAAGCCAACCCATGGAAACTACGTACTTCCGTTATCGTCTTGGGTTGCGGCCAATCTCTAATCGCTTCAACTTTACTTTGGTCAACCTGTATCCCTTTCTCTGAAACAACATATCCCAGAAATAACACGCTATGCGTCATGAACATGCATTTCTTCGTTGCAGCATAGAATTGTTCTTGTCGCAATACCATCAGCACTTCTCTAAGATGATTCAAATGTTCCTCTGGACTCCCACTGTAAATCAGAATATCATCAAAATACACCACCACAAATTTCCCAATGAACGGTCGAAAAATCTGATTCATCACTCTCATGAAAGTACTCGGTGCATTGGATAAACCAAATGGCATGACCAATCATTCGTATAGACCCTCCCTGGTTTTAAAAGCAGTCTTCCACTCATCTCCTGGTCTGATACGAATTTGATGATATCCGCTCTTCAAATCTATCTTTGAAAATATAGTAGCTCCGCTTATTTGATCTAACAAGTCATCCAACCTCGGCATTGGAAATCTATATCTCACGGTAATCTTATTCAATGCTCGACTGTCAGTGCACATCCTCCACGTCCCATCCTTCTTGGGTACCAATAAAGCTGGTACAGCACAAGGACTTAAACTCTCCTGCACACGCCCCTGTTCAAGCAATTCCTCTACCTGCCTCCGCAACTCTTCATGTTCCTTCGGACTCATTCGATAATGTGGTCTGTGTGGCAACACTGCTCCTGGAACAAGATCTATCTGATGTTGTATATCCCTCAACGGTGGCAACTCCGTTGGCAACTCTTTTGGAAATACATCGTCAAATTCTTTCAAGACTGGTTTAACTTCTTCTGGAATTTCAACCTCTTCACTACTCTCTCGTCCAATCAACAAGAATACTTCAGGCTCTTCCTCAACCTCCTTAACAAACTCCTTCAAGGATAATAAAATTTTCAGCTCTTCAATTTCTTCTGTCTTACTTTCTCCTTGTGGTCTCTTCTTTGGAACTAGGATAATCTTCGTGCCTTCAAACATAAAACTGTAGCTATTGGTCCGACCGTCATGTTGTACTGCTCGATCATACTGCCATGGTCTTCCCAATAATAAGTGGCAAACATCCATCTCTACTACATCACACCATATTTCATCTTTGTATTTCTTCCCAATAGAGAATGGTACACGAACTCGTCTATCCACTTTCACTTTTCCTCCTTTTCTCAACCATGCTAACTTGTATGGATTCAGATGTTTCTCTGTCTTCAATTTCAACTTTGTCACAGCCTCGGTCGAAATAATATTATCACAGCTTCCTGCGTCAATTACAAACTTACACACATTCCCCAGAATAGTACATGTTGACTGAAAAACATTACTTCTCAACCAACTAGCTTCCTCCTGCTTCGGTGTTAAACACGATCTTCTTAGCATTAGATTACAACCTTCGTCTCCTGACGCAATATCCTGCTCATCCTCCTCAGCTGGATTAGAACAATCTCCATCAACATCCTCATCGTCAACTTCTGCAATCATGGTTCTCTTCTTTGGCTTTGGACACTCACTGCTTTTATGACCCAATCCCTGACAATTGTAACATTTGAAACCATTGTTAACCCCTGTCTTCTCAACCTCCTTCACCACTGGTCTACTGATAGGTTTAGAAACATTAGAACTTCCTCCAACACCCTTCGCTTGATTGTTAGAATTAGTAAACACACCACTTCCTCGTCTCCCTTGTTTTTCCCAAGCCAACGCTTTCTGATGTGCTTCTGCCACAGATCTTGGATCGAACATATTAACCATATCCTGAATCTGCATTCTCAATCCCCCAATGAACCTAGATGTCAGCTGCTCTTCTGTTTCCATAATATCGTTCCTTGCAATAAGTTGATAGAATTCATCAGCATAGTCATTAACGGTCTTTGTGCCCTGCCTCAAGTTCTGCAAACGTTGATACATCAAAGATTGATAATTGTATGGTAAGAACGTTGCTTTCATCAATTTCTTCATCTTCTCCCAAGATTCAACTTTTGACTTTCCCATCCGATCACGTGTAAGTTTGGTCTGCTGCCACCATGCCAAAGCTCTACCCCTCAGCCTCGTAGCAACCAACTTCACTCTACGATGTTCTGGAACTCCTTTGAAGTCAAAAATCTCCTCAACATTAGCCACCCAATCTAGAAATTCCTCTGCTTGCATACCACCTTTGAATTCAGGAATTTCAGTCTTCATCCCCGACTCCCACTTGTGATCATATTCAGAATAGTTTCTTCCTTGACCTCTTCCTTGAATACTACCACCATCATATTCCTCTTCAAAATCAGATGCATAACGATGTCGATTCTGACCACCAACATCTCTACTACCATTACGCCTTCCACCTTCATCCCTTCTATCGACATTCCTCCATTCACGATCATTCACGTTCCTCCCACGCCCTTGATCATTTTCAACACTTCTGTCTCGATTGGAATGTGGCGAGACTCTACTACCCCCATGGTTAGATTCTGGTGAAACCCTTCTCTGATTTTGATTCATCTCCGTCATAAGCCTCTCTAACCGGCCAATTCCTTCGTTAAGCTTTTCACTAAAATTCTCATTGATTCTTTGTTCCATCTCATCAGCTTCTTCTCTTCGATACAAAGCTTCTACGTTTTGGTGGCGATTAGCTCTTCTTAGCGGCATACTTGAAAATCTTCCAACACTTCAAAATTCAAACACAATTCGGACTTTGATCCAAAATGAAACGGATCGAAAACTTCCACTTTGTAGCAAATCGCGATGAACACGATGGACAAAGTTTCGGCCTCCAATGCAAATCCGAACTTCAATCTTCAAACAAATGCGAACAACTTCACTTGCTCACGGCTCAACTTTAAACTTCTCGGCCAAACAACTTCAAACTTCAAAACTCTTCAAAATGATTAGGCTCCAAGTCTCGATCTAACTATGATTGGTTAGAACAAGCTCTGATACCAAACTGACGCAGCGGATTAATCAAAAACAATGTATGACGTTGAATGTGGCAATCTGTGGATTGATGGATGCTGAAATGCCCGAATTCGTTGATCCGAAGATACCGAATTCTAGCTATCCTGAACTCGTTGATCGCGCACGATACCGGGTTCGAAGATCTTCAATTCTTCAAGCGTTGATCAAGCGCACTTGATTCCGCGAATCGGCTTTTACAATCGTTGAATCGAGCGCACTCGATTATCCGAAAGAGGAGATAGGAGATTACACTCAACTACCAATTTGGAATGAAAGCATAAAGCAATCAAAAGAGAATTTTATTCAAAAATCAACAACCTTTACAAATGAAACAACTTGCCTATTTATAGGCTACAACACATATCCAGAAAATTTCCTAAGTCTTAAGTCGTTTTCGACTCATTATCTATGACCTACGACTCATCATAAGTCGTATACGACTTATCAGCTTACGATACAAATGTTACAACCAGGTACACGACTTAACGATTTAACAAATCAACACTCCTTATTTACAAAGCATACGACTCACGACTTATTACAAGAAAGCCTAGCGACTTAGCAAACAGAAAATACAACATAGAAAAATACATCTTTTAAGTCGTTGCCGACTTATCAACTCCATTCGACTCAACTTATTTACAACAGACGCCATACGACTTATACTCCAGTAGCGACTTAGAAAACAATCGGTTCAGATTAACTCGTCAGGAGAATCTACGGCATGGATTAAAGCGGCATCAGAATTTACAGCTCCAGGCCTCTACGACTTAACCCAGTTTCGATAAGTCGTGGACGACTTATACCAGCCTCTCCCTTGAGTCGTGGATGGCTTATCTTCTCACCTTCCTTGAGTCGTAGACGACTTATCACTTGTGTATTCTTCCCCTTGAGTCGTGAGCGACTCATCACCGCCTCCTTGAGTCGTAGATGACTTATGCCTTCCTCTTTGGTTTTCCAGATGAGTCGTGGACGACTCATCACCGCCTCCTTAAGTCGTAGACGTCTCATACGATTCATGCCTGTCTCTATGAGTCGTGGACGACTCATAGCATTGCCCTTAAGTCGTAGACGACTTATATCTGCCGTGTTAGTTTTATCTCGTGGACGACTCAGGACTTCATCTCTGAGCTTAGCAGTTTTATCTCGTGGACGACTCAGGACTTCATCTCTGGGCTTAGCTGCATCACTATTGGAAAGGATTGCTAGTAAGAAAATGGAGGATAAGCGCTTTATGAAGATAATCAAGGATGTTGAGGAAGGTCAGTGTGCAAGTTTTGAGATAGATAATCGAGATATACTGCGTATGAAGGGGAGGATCTTCATCCCTAATATTGATGGCCTAGACAAGAAGTTTTGTTGGAATATCATCGATCCAAATTGAATATCCATCCAGGTGTTTCTAAGATGCATCGAGATATGAAACGAGTATTTTAGTGGCTCAGAAGGAAGTGGGATGTATTAATCTTTGTCAACGGATGTTTGATCTGTCAATAGATAAAAGGCGATCACCAGAAGACGGCTAGTTTACTACAACCCTTGGAAATCCCAAATTGGAAATGGGAGATGATATCCATGGATTTTATCGATGGTTTACTGTAACGACCTGGAATTTCACTGCTTTTATTTAAGAATATTTAATTTATTTTAAATATTCAATATATATGTTTTATAATGAAAATAAAACTCTTTTTAATGATTAATAATGATGGTGAAATAGATTTCAAAATTTAGTCTACAAAAATATTTAGTTCGAAGGGAAATCAAAAATGTGATCGGAATTCGGTTTTTGAATTTTTGACTTTTCGTCAGCTAGAAGTTATCGGAAATGTTGTGAACTCCTTTACGTAAATAAAACACATATAAATACGAGTGCTACGGCACGCGCTATGCACGTGACAATAGCACACGCTCTGTGAGTAAATTGATTTTTTTACAAATTATACGTGTCTAACATATTCAAGAGAAACGATTTTCACAAATATTTAGGTATGTTTTTACATTGGAGTGGTGTGCAGTTAGTTTGAATTTTTATTTCTAAATTGGAACATTTATTTTTTGTTAGGTTTAATTTTTTTTTGTTATCAATTAATAAAGAACGAAAATGTATAGGAAGTTTAATTTTTAGATCTTATTTTTAAGTGATATTAAGTTTGGTAATATATGTAAGAGATTGTTTTGAATTTGTAAAAAATATATTTGCTATATTCTATTGTAAATGATATTAACATTTGGTAATATATATACAGAGAGACATTTGAGGAAGTTCACGTTGGTGTCAAAAAAATGTTACGCCAAAGCTATTATAGTTAAGTCTTAATGGAACGCACTATGCATGTGCATTTAAATAGTACAAACGACATATGTTTCAGAAATGCAAGAATATATAAGCAACAGAAAAATACATGATTTGTAAGTGCACATTGACATACAAATGGCATGCACGAAAGTGAACTTCTAAATATAAAATAATCAATGAAATGAAAATTTATTTCATCGTCGATGATTGTTATTCTATAGCTTGTATTATTCAAAAAAAGAACTAAAAATAAAAATTGTAAATTATGTGTCAAACATTAAAAAATGAAATAACTAATGAAAAATGATAATAAATTTGTCCTTTTGAAGATATTAGGACATCCTTGTATACAACATTTCTAGCGTAGGCTCCGAATTGTCCTTGAACTTCACCATTTTTCACTAAAAATTTGGTATTATTCATTGAAACTCCTCTGATAATGCAACATAAAGTTGACTATGGCTGAATACATCTTAGGGTAAGTAAATTCCAACATTTGGAATTGTTTGCCCTTGATCTTTGTTAATAGTTAAAGCAAAACTTAGCCTTATAAGGAACTGTTTATGTAATAAAGTAGATGGTAAATGGATATCTTCAGAGGGCTTCATAAGTATTCTTGGTAAAAAAACCCCGAGTTCCAGCAAAGTGACCGATGGCAATTTCTGCATCTACGATGTTTTTGTGAAGTTCACGGCATATAAGTCGCGTACCATTGCATAATCCATTTTTTGTATCGAGGTTCCTTAGTAGCATAATTGGTGCACCTTTCTTCAAGACCAATTTATGTGGGGGTAAACCGCTTAGATCTATTGAATTCAAATATTCAAGTTTGTATGGATTTCTTATATCATCTTCCATAGGATCGAAAGAGTAGTAGACATGGTGATCACCAGGAAAAAGATTTACAACTTGATCATTTAACATATCCACATTTTCATTAAGTGGGGTTATCAAAGCCCTTGTAATCATATATTTTGTATTGAATGCATTCAAGTATAAGTTTGGAAAAGTTTAATTTATTATAGTAGTTAT
The DNA here is from genome assembly GCA_030737815.1 of Allium fistulosum. Classification (NCBI taxonomy): domain Eukaryota; kingdom Viridiplantae; phylum Streptophyta; class Magnoliopsida; order Asparagales; family Amaryllidaceae; genus Allium; species Allium fistulosum. Next base: position 1,317,171,988 of record CM060903.1, on the reverse strand, counting down.
TGATTTTTCATCTTCCCATGGAATAACCATTTCATATGGGATTCTTATCATGTTCTCACATATATATGGCTCATTTCCATCACCAACTCGTAGTAGGAAATCCGCATAGAATGGATCTTCTTTTGCCCTTATATTTTGAGTGAGATGGATCACTTCTACATGTTTCCATTATGACAATTTAACTATGCACACATCAATTATTTCTGATATTGTAACATTTTGTACAACTGGTAAAACTTGTCTAAATCCCCTCCGATGATTATAACTTTACCTCCAAATGGCATGTCATTTGCCAATATGTCTTTTAAAGTTCTATTTAGTGCTTCAAAAGCATATATGTGGGCCATTGTTGCTTCATCCCAAATAAGAACAGCCGCTAATCTCATAAATTCAGCCACTTCATACTATTTAGGTATCGTACAAATTGATGTTGAAGTTGGATTGATTGGGATTTTAAACCGCGAATATGCTATTCGACCACCTGGTAAGATTGTTGTAGCTATCCTCGAGTAGTTGTTGCAAGTGTAATTAAACCATCTTGCCTAAGTTTTGCAAGTATTGCTCGATAAAGAAAGGTCTTTCTCGTCCCACCAGGGTCATCTATGAAATAGATTTTGCTCTCCTTATGATAAACCACATTAGTAATTGTAGTATATGCATATTTTGGGCATTCATTTAATTTTTCGTTAAATGTAAAGTCCTCTTTAGGTGTTACAATAGAATATTGTTCCTCTATCAATTTTGAAGCAAGGGGATTATCATCTAAATCATTCCTAATACTTGGAAGATCAAAGTCAGATATTAGTTTATAATGGTTCATTAATATATCATTAAGATCATGTAGAAGACGATTATCCAGTATAGGTCGAGCCATTGCACTTGAACTTGGATAATCTTCAACCATATGATAGAAAAATTCTTCCCATAATTTCTCACTTCTGTTGGTGCACAAAAAATTAAGATCGTTACAAATAATCTTCTTAAAAATGACGAAATTTGCGTGTTTCATGCTTCAACCAAACATACCCTTATACTCTGTTCTTCTTCAAGTAATCCCATCTTTTCTGCTTCTTGCTGAAACGTTGGGTATCTGATACCATTGATGGTTAGAAGATAGTCAAATAATGGTGGTCCTTTTACATGATTCAAAAGAATTCGCAAGAAGTAACATTCTCCTTCTGATGGAGAAACATTGTAAATTCGTCCTATGACTTTTTCATGTGATGCTCTTCATCGCCACTTTTTAATATATGATATCCAGGTGTATTTCTTTAGAAATTCATGGTATAAAAATGTCTTGCTTCTGAATATTATGAGTTTGTGTTGAAGAATTCAATTAACATTCATGTAGAGAGGTTATCATCCAATAAAACATCAGACACGGTTTGGTTAGCATAATATGTCACTTGTTGCCTACTTTGAAGGTGTATCTGTAGACGTTGAACCGAAGGATATATTGTATGCAAGGGTAATTCAAAAATTCTCCAAAAGGCCTCTTGGGGACATATCCACATTGCGTCTAAAAACATTTGAATCTCATCATTTTCAGATGTTGGATGAATTTCCTCTGTCACACGATCTTGACCTTTGTATACACATTTGTATAAATATTTGATAAATTTGATACTACTACAAACTTTAACATTTATATGACAATCATACTTTTTCAGTAACGATTATCCATTATAATATCACCATCATTGTCTGGTGCGATGTTTATACCATTATCCTGCCTTCGATAAATAGGGTATGAATCATTACCTTGAATAGTACATGATGAAAATTTCTTAGGATATTTTTTTTGCAATTTCCGTTTTTCATGCATGGAGCATTTGGTCGTTGTCTTCCACATGTCCCATGAAGCATCCATTTAATGACAGCATTGTACAACTCTGGTTCTTCATCACGATTCAGGATTTCAGCTCTTACAACAGCATCATAATCATCTGGGCTATGTAATTTATCTTCTTTGTCTAGAATAATAAGCATACGAGCATGGGGTTGTCCTCTTTTTTGAAATTCGATGACATGAACATGTGCTGCAACCAATCCAAGAACTTGTTTGTCGTAGATATCATGCTTTAATTCTTCATATTTGGCACGAAAAATTCTAGTAGTAAGATCTGGGCGATCTTGCGAAGTTTGTCCATATGATAGTTCTGATGTTATTTCATCCCACGTAGGGTTGCATGTCATTGTAATAAACAAATCAGGCTTTCCAAACTTTTGTACTAAAGCCATTGCATCTTGATAGTGTTGGTATATATTACGTGGACTTCCATTGAACGAAGAGGGTAATATTACTCTTTTGCATATGTTACCTATGTCAAAAAAATTAATTTGATATAAAATTATATATATGTTTGTACGTGTGTGTATATGTATATTTATATATTGTATAAATAGACCAAAGAGAAGGAAAAAGTGTCATACTTGCATTATTTTCTCCAGCATTCAATGCATCTTGAAGTCCCACATATTATTCCTATCTAATATGATTTTGTTATTGACGAAATCATCTCATTCTACCACTTTCAATTTTCACATAATTATTCACGACATATTGTTGTAATAAACATCCTCCATGTAAGAAGAGAGAAGTATCTTCACATCGAATCTAAAGTTTAAGTTGATTAGAAATAGCAAATGGAATATATATATATGTATATATATATATATATTATCTATTAAATAATTACTTAAGTTGATTAAAACTGCTAGATCTTGATGCCTATTATATATATGTTATTTTTGACTTTTTGTGTGAATCAAAAGAATGAAATCCATTATGTCATCAACCGTGTTTAAATTTATGCCCAATAATTAATCGATTTTTATAATGTGATGATGCTAGCTATAAATTTATAATTTTACGAATGTAAAACTACTTGGTACCTGTAAAATATAAGCATATTACTCATGGCATGTAACAGGAGTCCTATTTATATTATGGTTGTTAATGTCCCAACCATAACTTCCATAAGGTAGTAGGAGAGGTACTATAAAGGGTCATAACAACCATGTGTTTCTGGAATTCTCATAAGCTGACCCGTCGTTGTATGTTGAACAATATCCCTACCATTTATAAGACTTGTCTCATCCTGACCAACTATCATTGCAGAAACTTGTGAAGATGTAGGCGGCACATATTGTTGGTGCGGTGGTTTTTTTAATTATAAATTTATAATTATGGACCTTGGGAAGTTGTGAAACTCGACGAAAGTACTGAGCAAAATCATTATTTTCATCCAATATACGTTGTATCCTTTCCAGTATTCCTATATTCAAGTCTTCATTTTCAATCATTCGATCTTTAATTTCATGATCAGTATCATATATATATATATATTTGTAGAAATCTGGGTCTATCTCCTTCTTTAGGAAGTAGGCTTCCAATGTTGTGATATATACATCCTTGAGCATGGAAAGTGTAAATACCAGCTCTTTCACTTGTTAGGTTTTCATCGACATGCACTTCCATTGAAGTGAAGGAAAATACACGATTACATGATCAAATATTTCTTTTGAAATGTATACCATAAGCACCTGTATCCTTGTAGAGCTCCAAGAGCTCATTTGGTGAATGCACCGGGGGGAGTATGGTTCTTCCATTTGAACAACACAATGATGCACTCTCGTGTTGAAATAATTTTCCCAAACAATGTTGACAAAATGTTGGCTGTTTCAATAAATGCTTTCGAAATCCAATATGATCTTTGAAATTTTTTGTAACATTACGATTTCTAACATTTCTTCGCACAGTTTGACATCTTTGTAGTTGATTATTATTTTGTGATAATTGTCTCTGCTCTTATTTAGATTGTAACATGTCATTTATAATATGTTCTCTTTCCTCAATAAATGTGGTTTCTGTTTGTTCTCTTTATATTCTTGGATTTCTGTCTTGCTGGTAATTTGAGATTCATTGCTTATAGTATTTATATTTCTTCCTAAATATGCATTTTTGGATCTTTCTCTTCGTTGTCGATACATTTTACGATGCCGAGCTGGATAATTTTCTCTTTGTTCTTGACTCATAGCTCTCCTTTATTCTCAATCTCTCATACGATGCATTTCTCTTTGTTCATCACTTAAAATATTTGTTCTTCTATTTTGTCTCCATTGACTATTCATCTTTGATATACAGCCGACTGGAAAATATATATGGTTAGGTTATTAATTCTGTAATCTTAAATACTTTCTTTCATATAGCATTTGATGGTACTTATTATGGTAACGATAACTATAACAGTAAAATTGTTAGAATGAAACTGATTCCAACACCACATAAAAGATAAGGTAATTATACTATTTGCAAACATTAATTTAAATCAGAATTTTATTTCAAAATTGGAATACATAAAAGTAGAGAATATATAGTGATTTCCTTATTAATAATAAGGGCTACAACATCTAAAAAGTATTACTAATAAATGTTAATTTTTTATTCTACATAGTAACTTTTTATTCAAATATATTGCATAATTATCACCATCCATTTTCCTCCATAAATTTTACCTGCAAAAACATGAAGAGAAAACTGATAAGGCAATAAAATTAAATTATATTATTTTTCCAAATTTCTTGATCGATATATCACTTACCACTTCAGAAGTAAGTTAATCATTCCAAAAATCATCTGTTGAAAAGAGACTTTTTATCAGCATTTGTTGGTTGTTCGACATTTGCACTATCCTTCGTTGAAGATGCTTTTGAAGATATATCATCGTTTTGACTTGACCTATGCTTATCACAGTGTTTAGCATCCATCGTTTGGCTGATAAATTGAGTTGAATTAACATAATATATTGGCATGTTAATTAACTACTAAAAAATATAGTTTTATATTTAACTACAGTATTTTACTGGAATCAACCCAAAAAATATAGTTAATTACACTCTAATTAGAATGATGTACAATTTTCTGTAGTATATTGTTTCTATATCTGATGCGGTACAATTTTATGTAGGTAACATGCTACCGAATAGGTTGTAGATAGCATTGATGTGGTCCTTATTATTATTTTTATTTGTATTCGAATCGGGTTTTATTTAATTTTGAACTTTGAAACTGTGAATACAATCAGGAAATGAACTAGCACTTATAGAGGGACGAAGAAAAAATACTGGCTGACTTATTTGAGAGATGTCCGTAGTGTAATTTTGAAAATATTTGCAGTTTTAATAAAAATTAAAGACTGATTTTACATTGAAGCATTTATGCTAGGGGAGAAAAAGGAAAATGAGAGTTGGGGGTACATATGAACTTTGCTAATGTGGTTACTCTTAAATGTTTTACAGATATATGTATATGAACTATTGTGGCTTATTAACCTGAATTTATGCATTGCAAAAAGTTGAAACACGTAAGCTAAGGCCAACTCTATACATAAACAAAGTAACGCAAATATGGTACTATATATTTTGAAAAATAATGCATGATCATATGTAAATCCAAAAAAAGGGTAACATGTAAGCTAATTGATGCCCAGTCAAACACCGAAAGCACAAATGTACACCAATATTATTTTGCTTTTATAGATACATGACAGCATGCAAATGTGTTATACTTTTATATACTCAATACTATTTTGCTGCTACATCTGAACTTTTGCAAATGCGGTTACTCTTAAATGTTCTACAGATCTATGTATATGAACTATTGAAATTACATGTAAAAAGAATTTCTGTAGATAAATAAATATAGTTCTTGAGATAATAAACTAATATGCACAAATGTCAAGACAACAACTAAAAAATTTCCATGCACAAAATTTTCATTCATATTTTTGTGGTTATTTAATCTGTATGTTAAAAATTTCATGCACGTTGATATTTTTCCATGAATTCTCTTCATGTATAAATGAGTATTATTAGTGTCTGAGAATGATTCGATTTTAATGCATGTCGGGTTGCACCTCCAACATGGAAACGATAATTGCTTTAGACATATTTAATTTACCATAACTCTACTCAATATAGGAATGCAACATATATGATACTTAAGGCATATATATTCATACAACAAAGCTTTATAAAACTAAGGATGAAGGCTAACCTGAAGATATTTGATGTCAGGTCAACAACGGATTGTGAGAATAAAAGTGAATAGTAGAAAGTGGTATAAAGAGATGGAGTGAATGTGAATGGATAGGGAAAATGATATTTAAAGGGGTCAATGGGTTTTTCTAGAATGCTAATATGCGATATAAATCTTTGAATGTCTCTAGGTTATCTAATCAATGATCGAAAGCTAATCTTAAAAATAGGGATGGACTTATTCAACGTGTATGCATGTGGACTGATTCTTTATGACAGCTCCTGAACCGCATGCATAATGCATTTAGGTTGAATACCAATTCTTTATGATAACTCCTGTACAACGCTGTGCAGTTAATGCCCCGCTATTACCCCACTATAAACCCGCTATATCTCATAGCGGATTTCTACCGCTACGATTTTTCCATATAGCCCCAAAATATAGCCTTTCCGCTTTAAGCCCCACTATTTCCGCTATATCCCGTTATTCCCGTTATATTCCGTTATTTTCGCTATATCTTCTTTAATAAAATGAATTGAAAAATTGCATTTATACATTATAAAAATTATGAAACTAGTTTATTTGATTTAATTTTTAATATATTTTTAGAAATGAAAATACTCTAATATTCTACTAAATTCAATTATGTTATATAATAGTTTTATGTTTATTTAAAGTATATTCGCACATGTTTTTATTTAAAATTATTTATGTATTAATTATAATTCAATTGAATGATATTTTTTCATTTAATTACCATTTATATGTTTGAAAAAACATTAAGTATGAGTTCTATATGCTATTTTAGAGCCATCAGCTATATCCCGCTATATCCTCGATGTATCCCCGCTATGACTTTTTACACCTCCACCGCTTTGAATCCGCCGAGCGCTTTAACTGCACAGGTACAACGTGCATTAAGAATTTATTGCTAATAACGTTTTAGGATCATTCATGTAGATGCTATTTTTTTGGAATCAAAGTTTTTTTGAATATTTTTTGAAGTTGTTTATATAAAAAGCTATTTTTAAAAAATTATACATAAAGGACAATTTCGAAAGTTCACAGTCGGACCAAAAGATTGAGCTTCCAAGCCGACCATTAATAAAGATATAAGTTAGGGTATATATGTGTGTTTTATTATATGTATATACATATGTATATATATATATACTTAGGATAAGATATGTTTATTTTATAATTAAGTGGAAAAAAGTGAATGTAATGTCATTAGAAACATGTTTAAACATTTTTAGACAATAAATGCATGTTGGAAGCAAGTGAAGTGGCGTCCACCAAATTCATGTATTTTAAAGGAAAGGGGGACAAAAATGATGAGGTGGAGGCAAAGGAGTGGAGGGTATTTGAAAAAGGGTAAAATGGTAATTTGCTTTATTCATTTTGTATAAGGGCGGAATTTTATTAGTACAACTCTAATGTATCATTTTTGAAATGGCTTTATAAAGTATTATATTGATTAATATACGTTTTTCCATTGTGTTGTGAGATTCTATGATTGTTTTTGTTTCTTCTTATCTTCTATCTCCTTTCTTTCCCTAACAATTTGTCTGTCCGGCACTTAGTTATTCGGCACGTGAATACCGTGGATGTATTAGTGTCGACTTCTGGGGTTCGAAAAGGTGGGTCATTACAGCGTGGTATCAGAGTGCAAGGTTAAGCGAGAACCTTGGCTTTAGTAGGGCAACTCATTAAGAGATAAGGTAATGGAATGCCTTATTATGAGTTTGAGTGTATACATATAAGAGCGCGTATTTGTTGGTGATATAAAAATGTTTTATATTTTGTTGATTGATCTGTTGAGTGGCTATAGACTCTGGTCAATACGAGTAGCTAACATTACTGATAAGGATCTCTAAACACTTGAACAAGGCCATCTAACACGGTATTATTTTGAAATTGGGTAAATGAAATAATTTTACCTAGAATATATTTTATATATAAAGAATGATTTTCAAAATTAGTATGGTATGGTATAGTTTTTTGAAGTGTAGGTTGTTAGGAGATAATAATATTTTATTATTATCAATTAGGATTTTGATAGTCATGCTTGTCCAATTGAGCATTTACTATTATTAATCTGTGTAGGTAGCTTCCCTTTTTAAGATTTGAGCTGGGTAGATAGGAATAGGGGAAAACATTGAAACAAACACCATGTGAATTAAGTTTCATGATTTGACTATAAAGCGTTCGATGTTAATATTGAATTAAAATTTGATTTAATAAGAGATGGTTTTTTTAATTTTTTTTTGAATATTTTGCAATAAATAATTGGAAAATGATTTTATAAAAGTTGGCTTATAAACTGAATTTATAAGAATATGTCTTTTAATTAAAAAGAATTTAAGTTAAAAACTTGATGACTAAAATCCATGTTGTTTTGAAAAATTATTTTCAAGGTTTTGAAAGATAATAATAGTATTATTTGAAAAAAAAATTGGGTTAGGAAATTTTTGGAATGAAAATGTTAAGAATGAGGTGTTTTCTTTGGATTAGGTCAAAAGGAGGAGTCTCGATTTGTTTTGTGTTGATCTGGATAATCTTCTAAGTGATGATCAGATGTTTGCATAGGTAAACGATGTGGTGCACTTAGTAAATTATTCTCTTTAGCATTGTACAATCGAAACAAGTTCAAATCTGAACGAACCCAAAGCGAGTTGATGATAAATGTTTTATTGGAAAATATGAAGTATTATTTCAAAAATGAAATATTGAAATAAAGTAATATTCTTAAGTTAACTTGTTCAAGTGGCTCGAAAATAACTTAAAATTGGGGTAAAGATGTGTTCGGATGGTAAACACTTCCCTTGAGTATTACCCATCTTAGTAAGGGAGTGTATGATACTGTTTAGTAGTACACAGATCCATAGTATCATTTTGGAGTCACTCAGGCTATATGTATATATTTCCTATGATTAATATGTAAAATTTTCATTTCAAAAAGCTTTTGAAATAAAACCCGAGTATTTGGATCTTGAGTTTTCTTAGGGAAATAAGTGCAAAATGGGATAGTTGGATCAAATAGGGGTATATACTCTTAGGATGTAGTGGAGTAGTATCCAAGTTGAACCTGAGTTTAGTTTTATGAAATGTTTTCATAAATAAATTTAGTGGAAATAGAATTGGTATTAGGGAGAACCAATAAAATAAGTGCGTAAGCTGGATGTAGATCATTTATCGTTTCCATATAGTTTGATCTAAGATTCGAGTACATGGCATTGAGGTGTTTTACACCATTCCGGATAAGAATTTATCACTCGATTATTGATGGTGAATACTTGGTGAGGGTTCTTAATGGAGAACCAAAAGTTTTCTATCATAGTATATGGCTATGTAAGGAGAACAAAGGATTCTAATTGAGAAGCCTAATCAGAGTTCGCACTAGAGAATCGAGTGAGCGATACTAGTTCGGAAGAAAAACTATGTATTCGAGTAAGAGATCAAATCAGATATCATGCATGGATAATTAATGTACATCATACGGACCGATGAGTTGTGTTAAGTGTTTCTGGGTTTAGGGCTCTGGTAAAATTTCGGGGTCGAAATTCTTTTAATGGGGGGGGGGGGGGAGAGTGTAACGACATGGAATTTCACTACTTTGATTTACGAATATTTAATTTATTTTAAATATTCAATATATAGGCTTTATAATGAAAATAATTTTTTTAATGATTAATAATGATGGTGAAATAGTTTTCAAAATTTAGTCTACAAAAATATTTAGTTCGAAGGAAAATCGAAAATGTGATCGGAATTCGTTTTTCGAATTTTCGACTTTTCATCAGCTAAAAGTTATCAAAAATATTGTGAACTCTTTTATGTAAATAAAACACATATAAATATATAATTTAGGGTATATATGTGTGTATTATTATATGTATATACATATGTATAAACATATGTATATATATACTTAGGATATATGTGTATTTTATAATTAAGCGGAAAAAAGTGAATGTCTTGTCATTAGAAACATGTTTAAACATTTTTAGACAGTAAGTACACTTTACATAAATGCATGTTGGAAGCAATTGAGGTGGGGGCCACCAAATTTTGTGTATTTTAAAGGGAAGGGTGACAAAAATGATAAGGTGGAGGCAAAGGAGTGGAGGGTATTTGCATAAGGATAAAATGGTAATTTGCTTTTTTCATTTTGTTAAAACTAAACTCTTTCTCTTTTTCCTTATTTGTTTCATTTTTCCTTTCCTTTTCAAAACTTTTTCTCTTTCTTAAGCTTAATGAAACCTTGTTAATGGCTTCCTATTTTAAAATTATAAAATTTAAATTCAAAAATTTATTTTGTTTTAAATGTTTTCAAACCTTGTTTTAAAACTCTTTCTTCTCCATTTTTACTCACATTTCATTCATCCATAACTTCCTCCATACTACTCCAAATTAAGATTTTATTGTTTTCAAACCATATAAAATTTCAGTGGCTACAACTTTCATATTAAGAACTTTGTCAAATTTAGAATATTTTTGGGTCAAAATTTCATTTCTTTCTAACTCAATTTTGGACCCATATTTTCAAGCTCGAAAATAGAACTTCTTCTTTTGACCATATCTTCCTCAAAACTAATCGAAATTAAGTGATTCTTTTTATTTAAATTGAAGAAAAAAGAATTACCTAAAACTTTTATTTTATGACTTATCCAAATTTCGAGAATAACATGATCAATAATAGTGAGAAGATGACCTATTTCCAGTGGATTTTTGTGATTTCCAAGCTTTCGGTGAGTAAACGTTAGTTTTAAATTTCAAAGTTTTTAACTTGATATATGTTGCATAAATTGCTTTATAATGTGTGTGAAATATGTTTGAGCTGTTATCTGTTTGGTTATTTGTGGATATGGATGATTCGGGATGGAAATAGTGGACTTGAAATGAAGTCTCCCTTAGTATTGTTGTAAATTTGTAAACTTTGGTTATGATATATTTACAAACTTTGGATTTGATGTTGGTTGTAAGTTTGGATATGATATGATGTGAACTTGGTTGTTATGTGGTATGTTTATAAGTTAACATTGAGATGTTAAAAGGAGATTTGGATTCTTTGGAAGGAAATGGTTTTAAAGTATTTAAGTTATTAAAACTTTAAAGTAAAACTTTGTTTTAGTCTCTTAACTTTTCCTTATGGTTAAAAATGAAACAAAGTTAGAAGTGGAGAATTGGAAAGTTAGTAACTTGGAAAAACAAACTCAAGTTACTGCATCCGTAGCGATAGTAGCAATGGATGCAGTTTCGATAAAAAAAAATCAGATTTTTGAAAACTTAGTTATTATACTTAAAAGAGTTTTGAAAATGTTTTATAAACTTAATAATGATGTTTTAGAAAGTTAATTAAGTTTTCAATAATTAATTATTAATTAATTAAGCTTTGATAATTAATAATTAATTAAGTATTAAACAAGGTTTATTTAACTTAATTAATGAGGTTTAGTTCCTAATTAATTATCTTCTAATGATAAGATTAATTTTAATAAATTATTAATTAAATATAGGGTTAATTATTTATTTAACTAAACAAGTGTTATATTATTTTTAATTATGTATTAACTAAGGCTTAAATTTAAAATAAATTATTTATTTAAGGTTTAATTTATTAATTAAGTTTTAATTAAAGTTTATTTTATTAATTAAATGAGATTAATTAATATTAATTATTATTGAAATTTTAAATTATTATTTAATAATTAATAAAGGATTAATTAAGGTTAAATTATTTATATAATAGTTAATCGTTGTTTCATTAGTTATTAAAGGTTTAATTATTTCTTAATTTATAATTAAATTAAGTTCAGATTTAATTAAGATTAATTGTGTTTTAAATAAGGGTTTAACTTGTAAATAATTATTATAAAAAGGAGTTTTATGTTTTAAATCCTTTGTCTCCAAGAATCAAATTATTTTAAAGGTGCTTCTTTTTCAGAGATGGTTTTGAACTCAAGGAATTTAAATGTTGGTACTATTAAGTAGACAAATGCCTATGAATGAGTTATGATATGATTGTTTGATTGTGTGGATATTTGATAGTAGAATAAATCCCTATTCTGCTATAATGTAATTGATTTGATTATTGTGGATAAATATTAGCAGAATAAATCCCTATTCTGCTATAGATTGGTTGTTTGATTGTATGGACATATATGTTAGCAGAATAAATCCCCATTCTGCTATAAGTTAATTGTTTGATTGTTTGGATCTATTTAGCAGGATAAGTCACCATCCTGCTATTATGTTATTTGGACCTGTATATGCCAGTTAGTTTGTATTGACATGTTATTTCTTGATTTGGATATGAAGTGCATTTACATATATGTTGACTTATGTAAACAAATTGTTGAATGACTTGAAAATGAAATTAAAATTAAATGGTAACTTAAATTAGTACCATTGGGATTGTTAAGCCTCCTTTTGAATTTATGAAGTATGATTTTGAATTAACTTCAATTCTTTAATCAATTTGGGTTTAAAGTTTATAAATGATTTTCAAGTTATATTATTATTTTATAAAGGTATTTATAAATAACAACTTTTTTATAAAAATGGATTTTACTAAGTAAAAAGGGCATTTTAAAGTGATTTAAAAAGATGAGTTGCAAAAGATATTCTGTAAAGGATTTTTCTTAAAGAAGATTTATCAAAGGAGTTTTAAATGAGGAAATGTTTTATAAATGATTTTAGAGGTTTGTAAAGAGGTTTTGTAAATTGACTTGTTGACTTGTATAAGTGTTTTATAAATTGATTTTGGAAATTTATAAAGGTATTTAAATGTGTAATGAGCTTTTAAAAGGGAACTTTTATAAAGGATAAGTGGATCGGTTTGTAGTAAGAAATGTTTTCAAAAAGGAATTTGAAAGGAGGAATTTTCCAAATGTTTTGATAATATACTTATACCCCTAAGACAAGTATAAATATTTTCCAAGTTAAAAAGGGAAGTAATGGTTTTGGAAATAGTGTTGTGTAAAGACCTTTTAATCAAGTTTTATAAAGTGATTTATTTAATTAAAATTAATTAATAAAGGCTTGGTACATTCCATATGGAATTGAATCAATGTTTGAATGATTGTTTATTTGATAGTTAAATAACCACTATCAAAAATCTAGACCAAAACATTACTTTAGAAATATCTAGGAGAAACATGTGAGTTATACGGCACAGTCGTCCCCGATGATGTTGTACTGTGCGTATAAATCTCGTTTCGCTCTTCTAGGATAGATGATAAGGAAATTCGTCCATAGACGGTTAGGAGATGAACTCCGTTCTTATCTTTTATCTGCTCATTTCCTAAAGAACCAGAATTGAGTTTACCGAAAATTATCAGAAGTTGTTTCGAAGAGACCGGGATCGGATATGTTATCCAAAAAACACTTCGATCCAACTCAAATGTTTCGAACTTAAGATATCTTAAAGAGTATGGAATTGAAGACAGAGCTTTTGAAGTGCAAGGGCTACTTGCTACTAATCCCGAGGGTGATTCCAAAATGGATGTAGTAGAGGTAGTACCTTTGGTTTCGTTCAGACCTAGAATGAACTTATATGGATGAATGCTGACATTGCACTTCTGCCTGAAGGGAAGTGTTAGCCTTCCAAGATGGTCTGCTAAGAGAAAAGGTAAAAGCGTTGCCTCATGCCTCACAACCCAGGAAATGGCTAAAACATGGTAGATGCAGCAGGGCTATGTGGGTCGCTTCCATTAGGGTGTGTCATCATCTTTTTAGATTATCATATTATGGATTTGATTGTGCATGAGAGATTCCGATAAAGGTTGGGAACAACCAGGGTGATGACATATTCGGTACTATCCAAGTTCAGGGGTAGGCCCGTTCTGTGTTTGCAGGGGTGGACCAAGTTCAGGGTCTGACCCCAGGTACATTTTATCTAGAGGTGTACTGTATGGAAGGTAGTCCCTTACCTTGCCATTGATGGAATCCATTCTCCAATAAGCGTCGTGCGGACTTTGTATACCTATTAAGGTGGAATTTAATAATGGTAACAATTTCAGCTATTTTCATATATTTATTTTGAACACTTAGACATTATTATAACATCACTGGATCTTCTATAAAAAGTGTTTTGGTTATCATAAGGTAAAAACCCATCAGTGTTTATGTGTGGTGGGTCTTACGAGATACCTTTGATTTTAAAAGGGTTTTAAACATAATAATTCAGTTGTTTGAGTTTACTCACACCAGACCTATGTCTGACATGGAGTTTTATTTTCTTTCCCTAAAACTCTTGGGTGCTCAAAATTTTATTTTCTATCCCTAAAACTCTTGGGTAGGCCGTCGCCAGTCGTCGGAAATGCTGAAGCAATTTTTACAGTTTTCTGCTGCATTTCAGCCTAATATACACAATCCAGAAACATAATATATTCACACACAAGCACATATCCAATTCGGATATTCAATATAATATCAAATCATACAAATATACTCAAATCACATAAAGAAAATTAAACCAAGCATAACTCACATAAAATCAAACCAACACTTCGTTGACATAATGTACATACATGTCATTATACAAAATATACACTGTGGAACACCAACTCCCCACCATCAACTCACAAATGTCAAAATTACCATCACCAAATGTACCATCAAATAATATACACAACATTTCGAAGTATCCAACTCCACCAACTCAATGTATCATTAAAAAATACCAAACAATGACGCAAAACAAAAAAAAACCTATCACTCCTGTCAATCACCTTCAGAACCTCCGAAACTAGCTGAAGATGGAGAGCAGCACCATACTGCTGCATGTACTCAGCAATACACTGGTCCAGCAACTGTGTCATCTCAATGGCCTACCGACGGTTCTGCTCCTCCATCTGTGCTACCCTAGCTCTCAACTCTTCGATCTCTGCTAGATCGATCTGAGCTCTGGTTTGGCTGGCTCTCCTTTGTCTACCTTGCAATGCTTATTTAATTTAGTAAAAGTTCAATTACTA
Source organism: Allium fistulosum (assembly GCA_030737815.1). Classification (NCBI taxonomy): domain Eukaryota; kingdom Viridiplantae; phylum Streptophyta; class Magnoliopsida; order Asparagales; family Amaryllidaceae; genus Allium; species Allium fistulosum. The sequence continues at coordinate 1,317,156,970 of CM060903.1, read as the reverse complement.
TAATCTTACTATCGAAGCTACAACATAATATGTTAATTGTTATATCTATAAACTTATTATTGAAACTAAAGCGATGTGAAGTTCTTTAGAACTGAAAGATTACTAAATTGTTATATCTTAATATATTATTCATTACTACTTGATTGCCAAAACCGTAACGCATGTTCCATAAAGGTGGATCCATGACTGACTCAAAAATGACATCCTCCTCGTCCGTAGTCAGCTGCTCTCGACCAGTTTCCTCTAGGAGTTTCTACCATTGTTCCATAAACCTTGCCTGCATGAACAAATAAAAATACATTTGAAATTAATAGCTGATATCTTAATTCATTATACTTTAATAATTAAAACAATTACTAATAGTATATAAATTGAAATATGCTTACATAGCTCTTCTGTGATATATCGTCATGCCATGTATATGAAACAGTCTCGTCTGGATTTACATGCTCGGCGGCATGAGTACGGGTAAATACATCCATGTACGATACGGGACCCTGTGCCTCAGCTTCGTGAAATTGATTATTATGTACCATTATTGTATATTCAAAATTATACAGCACAATAACTATTTACAATTCACATTTAATAAATTTACCAACTCTTGGCAATATTGTTGGAACGAGTTGGACCCTCCTCGATGAGTGATAGGATTTTTGTTTCTATTTGCAGAGTTTCTTTGCGACTGCCTGTACATTTAAATAAATAATACATTATTTACTTACCAAATATTTTTTGATATTTACATATCAATCAAATAATTAATAAAAGATTAGTACACTTACCTTCGCTTCGTCAGTATCCCAATGCGCCAGCCACCCTTCCCACACACTCGCTCCCATCCAGTTCGGCTTCTCCCCTTTATGCTCACAGCCGACATAGAATCCCGGTAATTCTTCCTCATCTTCTGCATCCAATAGTGTCGTACCAGCTGCATGTCATCTGCTTGTACGTCGACTGCGGCCTGCATTTCATGATAAATAAGCGATAAATAATTAAACAATAAAAGGCGAACAATAAATAAGCGACAAAAAAATTAAGAATGGAAAATAGAAGATTATACTTACAATGAAATCCTGCCATATAAACTCCATGATGTGGGAAGAGATATTATCCCACTTGGGCTAACAAGCCATCATCAACTTCAACTGTAGGAAACATTAATCGTGTTGCATCTTCAACCATATTTTCTATACGGTTCGATATAACAATTTCATTACCAGCAACCACTAATTCAGACTCTGCAGGAGTATGTGCTACAACTTCTCCATGACAATCCCAAACATAATACTCCAGTACGAAACCTTTTTTGCACAAATGAACATTCACAATATCTGGTAACAAATACTTCAAATATTTACACCTACTACATGGACAACGAATTTCTACATTATTTCCGTTATTACTTAAAACGAACTCACCAAGTACGTTTATACCATTATAAAAATCTTCCTTTATTGAGCCTCTCAGTCCCCTTCTTTGATACATCCATCTCCTCCGATCAACAAAATAATCGATCATTTTTCCTATTTAAAAAAATATGACACAAATTCAAAAATAAATATTAGCCATTTTATGAATTGACATTTTATTTTTCAATGTATTGATACATAATCTTATATGCGTCAATTTTACCCAACTTAAGAACACAATATTGAAATGTTGGTTTATGGTTTTCTTTTTTGCCGGTTAGTCATCCTACTTCCCATTACAAACACAGTAAACACTTACATTTCGTACATTATTTCGTTTTAAAAGATTCAACAAAATTTCAGCAGCACTTCCCCTTGTTTCCTGCATTGTACACAAATGCGTGTACATAGGAAACAAAAAAGAAAAGTGACGGCGAAATTTTGTGAACCGTTTAAAACGAAATAATGTATGAAATGTAATTGTTTACTGTATTTATAACTTGTCCAATACAGGGACAAATCCAGCAAGTATTGTACCAGATGAATATAAATGTCCGTTTTATGACAAAAACGAATGTTTATATAACGATCATGTACAACACTTGTCAAACGGAACCAAAAACTCTCTAAGGGACGTAATAAAAAAGTAGTTTATACAAAAATTGAAAGTTTTATAGTTTGTCTTCTTATTTATTATATAATATATAATTGTTTGTAAACGGTTGAAAATTTACAAATTTTATATATTTTAAAAAATTATTAATTTACCACATTATTCCGAGTATTTTATCAAATAAAGTTGCTTCAATATTGTTGTCATTTTCCAATGCAATCAATTTCTTTTTGAGACCCATGCATTCATTTTTATACAAGTCAAGATTTTTAGGAGCAATGGACATGGATGATTCTAACTCTGACTGAAGTAGAATGAATATGTGTTTTTTGGTAAGTAACTTGTTTTCAAGTTCTATGGCTTTTAGTTTGAATATAGAGGGAGAATACTCCAATTAACACAAGAAAACGCTAGAAATAACAATAATGGTTTACACATATACACAAATTCAAAAAATATACCTACTCTTTACAATTTCACTGTAACAAATGAAGTAGGTATACCATGGGATACTATAAACCATCACTAGGTTATTAGAAACAATTAGAATCACTAATTAGCCCTAATTTATCAACTTATGCAAATTTAGATTTAGGGTAAAAATTAGATTTTTCATGAAAGTAAGAGATTATACCTGAGATTAGAAGTAATAGAGAGTGATTAAGCAGCCGTGGAGGATCCGGAAACTTGAATTTGGGTTTGGAAGCAAGAGATTGGGTTTAGGGGTTTAATCCTCTTTTTTTGTATGCTAAAATGAGGAAGAAAGGTCTTGGCTGAGGCCTGTAAATCGCGAATTTCCGACGGCAGCCGACGGCCCGTCGAAAGCCGTCGAAAAAGCACCGTAGGAAGCTGTCGCCAGCTGCTGTCGGTATTTCAGACTTTTCTAGTAGTGGAGCAGGAGGCTTCATCGATAGCTAGTTATTATCTTGTTTCCATTGTATTATATGTATCTTATATCAGTTAGGTAGGGACAGACTGTTATAACTGTCCAAGGGTAGAATTTTATTAGTATGACTCTGATGTATCATTTTTGAAATGACTTTGTAAAGTATTATGTTGATTAATATATCTTATTCCGTTGCGTTGTGAGATCCTGTGATTGTTTTGTTTCTTCTTATCTTCTATCTCCTTTCTTTTCCCTTACAATCTGTCTTTCCGACACTTAGTTGTTCGGCACGTGAATACCGTGGATGTGTTAGTGTCGACTTCTGGGGTTCGAAAGGCGGGTCGTTACATTTACCCAGACCTAGAAAAGGGAATGAAGGTGTGTGGGTTATCGTGTATTGGCTAACGAAGAGTGCTCATTTTATTCCGGTAAAGCCGACAAGAACTGCAGCTTGTTTAGCAGAAATTTATATGAGGGAGATTGTTTGATTGCACGAAGTCCCAGTGAGTATTGTAAGTAATTGAGATTCTATCTTCACTAGTCAGTTTTGGGAGGCATTACAAGTAGCTTCAGGGACAATGCTAAGCTTGAGCACAACGTATCACCCCCCAAATAGATGGACAAACGGAAAGGGTGAACCGGATTCTAGAAGAACTTCTAAGGGCATGTATTTTGGATTTTGGAGGATCATGGAAAGATCATCTCCATTTAGTAGAATTCTCCTACAACAATAGTTATCAGGCAAGCATTGGCATGGCACCCTACGAAGCTCTATATGGACATCCATGCAAGTCACCTGCATGTTGGGTTGCGACTGGAGATAGGCTAGTACTTGGACCAAACATGATTTAAGAAGCTACTGAAAAGGTTGCAATGATAAAGAGAAGAATGAAGGAAGCCCGGGATCGACAAAAGAGTTATGCCGATAAAAGAAGAAGAGATTTGGAATTTGATGCCGGAGACTTCGTATTTGTGAAGATTTCCCTAATCATAGGAGTTGTTCGATTCAGAAGGGCGGGGAAGTTGACACCAGGTATATTGGACCTTTTAAAGTTATTGAGAGGATTGCACCACTCTCCCTACAGGGTTGAATTACCAAAAAGATTGTCAAGGGTCCATAATGTTTTCCATATGTCTCATTTGAGAAAATTTATTCATGACCCTTCGTTGATTGTAGAATCGTCGATTCAAGATGATTTGGAGATAGATACGAACCTGATAGTGGTTAGACATCTATTTCATATTGTAGATCAGGATGAGAAGAGATTGCGCAATAAGGTGGTGAAGTTAGTAAAGATTCAGTGGAGTGAGGATCCCCGAGATTGTACTTGGGAGACTGTAGATTATATGAGAGAAGCCTATCCTGAGTTAATGTTAGGATAGTTGTTTGTTTGTACGTATTATGTTTGCATAGGTTGTGTTATGGATGCATAGTGTATGTCCTTTGTATGGATTACATGATATATAATATATTCCCTTTGAGTTATTCTGAGTTATCTCCTTGTTTGCTAATTTCGGGATGAAATTCTTTTAATGGGGAGAGTGTAATGACCAGAATTTAATCACAAGTTAAGTATAGTAAATTAGTAAGGTATGATCTTGCTTATGTTTGGAATTATGTTGTTGTGATGTTGGTTATGATCTTGGTATATGTTGTTCATGCTAATAAAGTTAGCACTTTTGCTAACTTAAGCGACTTATGAAATCACTTTTTGAAAGGTTTTGAACTTTGGTTTTAGATTTAAAAATATATTTAACTTTAAAACTTGTTCAATTTTCAAAAACACATCTTTATGTTTACAAAGTAGTAATGTTTCCAAGGAGTAATGTTTAAAGATTTAGAAAATAAAATTCAAGTTTTGGAAATTTCGGGTTGTATGGCGATAGTCGTTATAAGTACAGTTCGTAAAAACGAACTCTTTTTTAAATCTAGAAATGTTTTCACTTAGAAATGTTTTTGGAAAATGTTTTAAAACTTATGTTAAGTAATTAAAAAGGTAATTATTATTTAATTAATTAATTATTTAATAAATGATTAATTAATTAATTAAGTAATTAGTATTAATCATTGGTTAATTAAGGTAATTAACACTTAAGTGTTAATCAATTAGTTAATTTTAATTAGTTACTTAATTAAAATTAATTATTATTTAATTAATAATTAAGGGTTGATCATTTTTAATTATTTATTAAAGATTGATTATTATTTATTTATTTATTAAAGAGTTTAATTAATTATTGATTAATTAAATTTAATTAAGATGTTAATCGGGACTTAATTAAGATTTAATTATTATTTAATAAGGGATTGTTTATTATTTAATTCATAAATAAGGGTTTTAGATCGCTTTGGTCCTAAAATATCGGTTTTGTTAAAACTGTTTTTCTTTTTCAAAAGTGTTTTAAATCAAGGGATTTCTTTGTCGATTATCCTTAAGTAACCTCAAACCAATATGAAACCAATATTAATTTGGTGATACATTTATAGGAAGTAAGCCATCCCATAGTTAGCACTAAAAGCTGATGAGTAGGCTGATCCTCTAACTATGGGATCTAGAATTTATCTTCTAGACGAGGGGTAGAGTAAGGTCGAAATATCGGAAACATTATAGATATAGGAGAGTTAATTTCTATCAATGGGTCATGTTTAATTAAGTATATGGTTATCCATATGCGAACCCTGTATAATCACCCTTAATAGCGGATTGTCTGCTATTTATAATTTAACCTGTTTTTACTCTAGAAGTATATAGTATATTCGAGTTCCCTAGTGAGGACTCGGATACTTGTTGCATACTCCTAAAAGAACCAGAATTGAGTTAGCCGAGAATTATCGCTTAGTTTGGAGATATCGGTTTCGGATAATATGATTTATCCAAACCACTCCAAACTAATAACATTCGTGTTGGATCATTATGAAGTATGCTGGAGCTGAACTATTCTTCCTGAGGGTGATTCCAAAATGGAAGATAGTAATTATTAAATGTTTATTCAATCCCGGAACAACTTGTATGGATAAATGTTAGCATTGCAGTGGTTGCCTGAAGGGAAATGTTAGCATTCCAAGATGGTTCGTTGGGAGAGAAGGCAAAAGCATAACCTCAAGCCTCATAACCCGGAGGTGGCTAAAACATGATAGATGCAGCAGGGCTATATGGGTCGCACCCATTAGGGCATATCATTCCTAATCTCGATTCGATATTCACGTATGCTTCAGGATCCCTTTATGGTTGTTGATCGCAACCAAGAAGTGAACATATTCAGTACTATCCGGTAAGGGGTAGGCCAATTCTGTGTTGGTAGAGGGGCAGATGCGTTCATAGCCCTCTGGTACATCTATCTAGAGGCATGCCTTTTAGAAGGTAGTCCTTTACCTTACCATCTATTGGAATCCATTTTCTAATACGAGCCTTCGGACTTGATTGTATACTTATTATGCTGGAATTTAATAATGTAACAATTTAGGCAATGATCCTATATTTATTTTAAACCTAAACATTATGATAATATCAGAAGATTTTGTATAGAAATGTTTTAGTTATCGTAAGGTAAAAACTCATCCGTGTTTATGTACGGTGTGGTCTTACGAGATACCTTTGATTTGAAGATTTTTTTTAAGTTAAACTTATGCTTTACACACACCAGACCCATGTCCGACCAGGAGTTTTATTTCTTTCCCTTAAACTCTTGGGTACTCAAATTTTTATGAGTAGCCATGTAGTCAGGTTTCTTTAGAGCATTTTGGGAAGCAGTATAAAGTAGGAGCTTTCATCATCATCATCTTGCAGTCATCTATATTTCTACTGTGACTATATATTATGTATTAGTAATTTGGGCAGGCTGATATAGCTATCCATGTTAGGAATAGTACTTGTTGGAACTTTGATGTAACATTTTGGAGTAACCATATGTACTATTATGTGATGATGTATATGTAACTCCGACGTTTGTGAGAAAAATCTGTGTTTGTTTCTTTGTCCTTTATTTTCCTTTCCCCACGACATGTCTTTTGGACACTTAAGTTGTAGTAAAGGTGTGTTATGTTTTCTAGGTCTAATTGCAAAAACACAATTTTTATCTATGAGTAGATTCCTTTATTTTACAATTCAATTGTATTTAATTTCTTATGTAGGATTAACCGCATTTGCAGTTTTGATTTGAGGGGAGCATTAACTTTCCAAATATCTTTAACAATGTTTGGTATAGTCCCTAGAAGTTTAAAAACTTATACATCGAGTATGCGGAGCAGATTTCACTTTTATCCCAACAACAAATTTTACTGTCCATCTCGAAGTTGTAGTATTGCAGCCCGGTATAATGTAAGACAAATTGAGCTAATGTAGTATTTCAAGGGCGCGACAAAATGTGAAATTCTATTAGAATTCATTGTGTGGTCTAAAGGCCTCTGAGATTATGACATTTTTGAAATTAAAAATACCAAATAGCTCTTTAAACTCAACTCTAAGTGGTACAACAAAGATCCAGCTACCTTGCCAAAATGAAGTATTATTGCCTGAACGATCTATATAATAGATCCCAAGGTTAAAAATATTAAAAACAATTAGGATGGATTTCCAAAAGCGAGACATATTGTTAAGGTTAGAAGTAATGTGGTGCAAGTTATAGATTATATCATAAAATTGATTTGAAGTAATTTCTTTTCGTATAAAATTTTCATTATTATTATTGAATTTCCAAAGTCATTTTTCTAGTAACGATATGTTAAGATTGTGCAGATTTATGATCTCTAGCTCCCATCCTCGTTGGATTTCCAAGATGTTTCCTAGTTAACCAAACAGTTAATACTACTACTACAGAAATTATCCTTATTCCAAAGGAAGTTTCTTCTAATTTTTTCTATTTTGTCAATGTTCCATTTTGGAAAGGGTAAAAAGACATCCAAAAAATCGGCAGAGCCAATAAAATAAAGTTGATAAGAATGATTCTACTCGCTCTGGATAGAAATCTAGAGTTTCAATCAAGTAGTTTTCTATTAATTTTACCAATTATCGTTTGTCAGTTTTCCTTCTTTAGCTTTGTAGGTCTAATCACAAACCCTAAGTATTGTTGTTGTTACGCAATTCAAATATGTGCCTATGAGTGTTTTAGATAGAAGATGTGGTGTAGAGCTTTGTGTTGGAAGAGACCGAAAGTCGATTGGAGGAAGAAAGCAAAAGAGTTGGGAAGAGATGTTGCTAGAATTGCCTGTAACAGGAAACCAGACATCTGGGCAAAACAATCCAGACATCAGAGTTGATGTATAGATGTCCGTATGTTTTTAGCCAGACGTCTGAGATGTTGATTCTCTTATATCAGACTTCTGGACTTTGAACCAGACGTCTCTGGTGACCTCAAGAGTTTGCTCGGACGTATGAACATATTTTCAGATGTCTGAATTGCTGTTTCATGGTGTTTTGGGGGGTTTTTTGGCTGAGTCAAATTTTGGAGCACAGTCTCGTCAATCCAGTGCTAGTTTCTTCTCAATTGATGGTGCAGATTCTTTTAAAGTGATCAGATGGTCTAGAGTGATTAGAGCATCTAAATTAGCCTCTTAATCATCTTCCTAATCAATCGATCATCTTTCCAATAATTAAGATTAATAGAAACCCTTGCTAAATCAAATTGGAGGTTTTCTATTTTGAGTGCTGTATTTTGTAATTTCTTCAATTGGGTGATTAATTAGAGAAAGTCCCCATATCTTGTAACTCTCTAATAATAGAATTGGCTTGTAATCTCTGGTGATTGAATAAAAGGGATAGTTGGATCTCCGTGGACGTAGGATACTTATATATGAACCACGTTATCTTCTGTGTCTCTCTTATTTCTATTATTTGTCTTATGTGATTGCATATTTGAACTTGAGTTGCATCGGCATTCAAATAGACAATACTAGATCTGATCAAATAACTTCCGCTCATCCAATATTTTCACAACAAGTATTGTATATGAAACCTCATGCAAATTTAGAGTATTGGGGACAGGGGTTTCGACATTTTTGACATTATTTAGGACTAAAATAAAATTCTTATCAAAGTTAATCTTAATCCTTGAAAGTATTTCCAAACTATATAAAACAAATTTAAAAACTGCAATGTGTTGGGGTAAATGGAAGGTAAAAAGCATGGTGTCGTTGGCAAATTGCAAAATTGAAAGGCCCTCGTTATTGATCTCATTACCGATACTAGTTAGAATCCCATCAGTAATAGATAATTTTATGATCCTAGAGAATACATCCACTATTAGGTTGAATAACAAAGGTGATAAAGGGTCGCCTTGTGTAAGACCACATTTAGATTGTATTTTATTTCCTAAAATACAATTGACCATTATATCAGTGTTCCCTGATTTTAATAAGGACAAAATCCAACCTACCCATCATACATTAAAGCCCATTGCCAGTAATAAATATTTTAGAAACAACCGGTCAATAGGATAAAAAGCTTTAGCAAAATCGAGTTTTAAAGTGGTACAAGTGACATTATTTTTACAACAATAATTAATAAATTCTTTAACTACAGATCGAGATATTCCTACCCTTAATAAACGTGGATTGCATTATGTCAATTAAGTTATATTCATTTTTGTGTGTAACCTTTTAGCTAAGACCTTAGAATTAATTTTGATAGAATAGAGTATAAATGAGACAGACCTAAAATCCTTAGGTGCTATCGCACCCACTTTCTTGTGGAGGAGGATTACGTTGGCGAAGCTAAATCTTCATAATTGTAAATTACCATTATAAAACTGGTTAAACATTTTGATAAGGTCATATTTTATACCATGCTAAAATTTCATGTAAAACAAAATGGAGAATCCCTCTGATCCACGTGGTTAATCACTTCATTTTTCCTTCTTTTTATAAAAACACTTTAATTTAATTTAACCACAAAACGACTCTTTTTTTATTATAAAACCACTTCAATTAATTTAGCAAATACCCCTTTTACTTATTTTCTTTTCTTTGTAAAATAAATATTAATTCTCAAAACTCCATATTTTAAAATCACATATTTATTTCAAAGAAACTTTATTCAAACCCATCTATGAATTTAAAACCACCAAAATCCTTTCGTCTTAAATTTTTACTTCAATAATATATTATAAAAATACTACAAAAAATTTATTTTTTCAAATACCTCTAAAAACATCAAATCAAAATAATATTCTCAATCCATAAATATTTTCAAACACAAGTATATAATTGCAAAATCATCATTTAAAATTCTCATTTATTTTCCAAACCTTTGTAAAACCATTATTATCGACAAATAATTCATCAAATTAAAATTCTACCTTATATATATATATATTCAAATACTTCAATAATAATCACTTAACATATATAACAAATCCCATAACAAATAATTTCCATCCAACAATAAATTGCCTTCAATTTTCAATTACCTGAACATATTATTTTATAAATGTCAATCTATTAAATCCAAATAAAATTAACCCATCACTTTAAAAATGTAAATTTCAAATATCATTTCATAATTATCCACTAAATATTTTTATAAACAACAGTAAATAAATAAAATACAAATCTTCATAATTCACTTATTTAATAAAATTCCAAAATGCAACATTTATCAAATAATTTCTATTCACGAAATCTTTAAAAAATTTCCAATTATATATCCTTTTTAAAATCGTTTCTCTTTCAAATTTTCCATTAATTACAACATCTTTAATACTAAATAAGAAATTCATTTCGGAATTCACTATTTATTTCCAAATTTATTTATTTATTCCAAATTTATTTATTTATTTCAAATCTTCATCTTTTAATTTATTTTCCTCATTTTCGATAGATTTCAAATATTTTTCAATTATTTGCAAACATCTAATTATTACTCAAACATCGCAGATCAACAATCTAATAATAATTATCACAGCAACAACTAATTCATAGTTCGCAACACAATTCCAATCATTTCAAACCATATCAACCATCAATCATCAACAAACTATCAATTTCATCCAATAAAACAACAATCCATTCAACCAAGCAAATCAAGTAAATATATGGGTGAATACGCATCAAAGAATATGAAATAGACATAGATGTGAGAGATTACTCACCAAAACGATGCTCGAGTTCCAAAACAGCAACTACCGTTGACATACAAGCTTCAGCCTACAACTTTGCGCGCTTCACCACAACACCTGCCATCGCCAACAGCAACCCCAGCCACACCTCCAAGTCAATAGTACCTAGTTGTAACTTCCCACATGCAGCCACCAACCACTGCCTCTGACCTTGCATCGACATCCACTCCTTACTTCGTCAGCCAAAACCACACCATCCTCCAACAGTCACTGCAAACTTCAGATCAACGCCACCATCTCCTTTCATTCGATCACATCATCAACGGCTCTAACCCACGCCAGTGTCAGCCGCACTACAAACCTACACGCGACACAGATCTCGCAACCGCCTGCACCCATTACGACACCTCCAAGTCGCATTGCCTCCGCCGAAGTCCAACGCCACCGCCAATGTCGACCTCGCCGTTGCCGATTTCGCCTCTAGGCTCCGAGCTACATCGTGCGATTTTCTTTTTTTTTAAACGACGTGATTTCTGATTTTTGGGAACCAAATGAATTTTTCTAAGGCAAAGTCTAATAAAGGAAATCAGGTTTAGGCTAAGTCAGAAAGTAAGCAGAGACTTGCGAAAACATGGAGAAAAGAAAATAGCCTTTGGGCTGATTGTTTTGGGCCTTGATTTAATTTCTTACTTTGCCTATTTATTTAATCATCTCTTCATTTAAATTACTCTCTCATTAAGTTATAATAATATTTCCAATCTATTTAATTTAATTACACCTCACTCTACAAATTATATTCCATTAATTACCCAATTTTTTCATTTCAATACTCGTTTATTTTTATTTAATCATTCATTATTAGATTACATAATAAATTTATTTTTCAACTATTCCAAACATATCTAATTATTTACACTTCAAAATATTTCATATTGATTAAGCTTTTTACTTAATTTCAGCAGATTATCCAAAAAGAATTTATTAATTTAATTCAAATAATTACAACAAAATCTTTTATTAAATATAATTTAATTAACTAAAAGTTTATTATTACAAATCAAATTTAATCACTTTTATTTTAATAAAATTTATTTCTTTATACGACACAGAAAGCAGGGCTGTTATATTTCCTTATGCTTTTCTCGTATAATGTTTCTAGTTAGATCACTAACATTATTTTAATATAAATTCCCAAAGTTGTTTATATTTAAATTTCCTAATATTCCTACTATTTAAATTTCTTTTACTTAAGTTACTCTTATTTTAAATGACTTCCCATATATAGATCTTTTTTATTTTTATTTTTTTCTTTATTAGGTCATTGCAATGCGTTCGTCTAGTACATTAACTATTTGGCTTTTCTTCATTAACATGAAAAGAGATACCCAATGTATAAATCTACTTTAGTTGTTTTTCTCGGTATTTTCCTTATATGAGAATATTCTTTCTATCTTCATTATTGCGTATTCTTATCCTTATATTCTCCTTACCCCATTTAAATCAAGTACCATTTCCATTTATCCGCTTCTTAAAAAAAATTAAAACATTGAATAGACAAAAATAGAGAAATCACCGAGTCAAACATACACTCTATTATCCATTTACTTCAAAAACAAAAAATCTCTTTACCAAAGTCCTTTAAATTGAATTTTTTTAACTCAACTAGTTTTGAACTTCACTAAGAATCTCTAAATAGCTCCTTATTTTAAAATTACTAAATTTTATGTCTTTTTCAAAACAACAACTTTCCAATTATAGGGTCCTTTTATTTTTAAATAGATTCTTTTAAAACTACTTCAAATATTTTCAAAAAATATAAAATCTTCTATTAAATTTTTTCACATGGGGTCGGACTCAGAAATAAATTTTAATTGTCCTTTCTAGTGGACTTTTCTTCTTTTTCCTTTATTCTTAATCTCTTCTTATTAAGAATATATATTAAAAGTCTGGTTATTATCTTCAGGTGGTCAATGCACATCTTTTTGCGAGAACTTGCTTAATTCTTACTTCCGAATATCTACAACATATAGATTCTTACTCCCCATTTTGTTTGGATGAAATGTACATCATCAATTGGCAACTCTACGAAATCCACAATCATATCACGACAACAAAACTATCCTTTTACAATGCCTATTTTACAACCGGCCATAAAATCGTTGTAATAGAAATCTTTTACAACGGTTTTCTTAAGCCCATTGTAATAGGTGCAACTTTTCATCATCCAGTACACCTATTACAACTTTGTCAACTTGTCCATTGTAATATGGTCCTATTATAATGGTTTTCGGTCCGTTGTAATAGATAGTAGTTTTCAGCTCTATTACAACGGTTTTGACCCCTTGTAATATAGTTCTATTACAATGGTTTTTGGCCAGTTGTAATATAGTCCTATTACAACGGTATGTAATATAGTTGTTACCCCGCACCTTGGCCCGGCTACAAGACGATAGTTGTAGAGGCAGTGGTTGAGCGTTGATGAGGCATAAGTCCAAAATTACTCCACTTCGAGTCAGGGGGATGTTTACTCCGAGTCGTCTCGACAACAGCTTCGAGTCGGTATGAATCGTCTATTAGAGGTCGGCATGGAACAACATGAGGTCGGTGCAATGTGGTCGGTTCGGCATGTCAATATGGGGTCGGTACAATCTGATCGGGTCGACATGTTGATATGGGTTCAGTGCATTTTTATCGGATCGACTGAAATGGATCGGCCATAGTGGATCGGCCATAGTGGGTCGGCCATAATGGATCGGCCGTAGTGTATCAACCGTAATGGATCGGCCGTAGTGGATCGGCCATAGTGGATCGGCCATAGTGGATCGACCATAGTGGATCGGCCATAGTGGATCAGCTATAATGGATTGGCTATGATGGATCCAGGACCAGGTCAGCATTGGATGGAGCGTAGGCTACTTCAAGTCATTCGAGGAATCGCTTCGGGTTAGTCTTCTGGGGTCGGTCAAATGGGGATCAGTTAACTTGGTTTGAACTCAGGAATGGAGAAGGGGATTAGCACGAGCAAAAGCATGAGTTGCTTCGAGTCACGATCCAAGTTACTTCGAGCACGCGTGGGAGCTACTTCGAGTCGACATCCAAAGGCCCTCGGGTTGGCTTTGAGGGGTCGGCATATTCGGGTCGGTCTACCTATCTTGTTAGTGAGGGGCCGAACTCTCTTGGTCATGGGCCTAGAGGGTTGAAAGGAGATGCAAGCTCAGAGAAGCCAGGCCATCTCCATCTATAAATAGAGGGGCAGGGTTCCAGTTTAGGGGATCTTTTTCGAAAACTAAGGGGAGACTGCCATTTTTTGTACTCATTTCCCTTTCATTCCAAACTGAATTCAAGCTGTTCTTTGTGGATTGTATCTATAATCAAACAGTAAGAAGAGCAATCAAGATCACATTCAAAGTGGACGTAGGCAGTTACGCCGAACCATTATAATTCTGTTGTTCTTGTTTTTACTGTTATTTTTGCGTTATATTGCGCTACTCCTCTGTTTCAATTTATTGTCTTCATTTATCTCTCTACATAAATCTATTCTAGGGTGTTAGTAACCAATTCTGGTGCTAACATTTTGGTGCTTTCATTGAGAGCGATTCATTCTCAGGCATTTAGGATCTACTTTGTTGCTACTGGATTAAAGAACTCCCCCGAAGGAGATCCAAGTTCGTTCTCAAGAGTTTATAGAATTCTAATCAGAGTTTCCACAAATAACTCTAAGATGGCAAGGCCACGCACCAGATCCGCCTCCCACAACGCCGATGCTAATGAAACTGCTAGTGTCCAGCAAGTAGGACCAAGCAATCAACCAGCTAATGCAGGGGCAGAATCCGCCGCCATCCAGAACCATGCAAAAGCTGTCACCAAGGCCGTGTTCAATGATCTGATGAGGGAGCTCATGGAAAGCAGGAGACAACTTAATGAGAAGATTTAAGCAAATGCCAACCTGATGAAACAGATTGCTCAGCATCAATGTCAGAATGCTGGAGGAAGCCCCGCTTCCTACTCATCATCAGATAGCTCAGCTTCGTCAGATGAACACCACAGGCGTAGACGCTGTAGGATAGAAACGGCGCAAACTGGAGCAATAGAGAAATTTGTGACAAGTCACCGCGGACAATCCAGCAGAGCTGATCCAGACCCCTTGACTAGAATAGTGGCTCCTTAACTACACCTGGGAAGTCACGCTCAACCTGGAAAGAGAAACTTAGGCTCTGGAGCATGCGTAGAAGCTGTACAACCGTCTCATCAGGGTGGTAATGAAGCAGGTCCTCAGGATGCACACTTAGATGATCACCGACCGAGAAGGCGCCAACTGGAGCAATCACACAGGACGAATACCGACCTAGCACCTCCCATTCAGACTCTGGATTTGTCTGCTATGGTCAGGCAGCTGATGAGGGAGAATAAGGGCTTGACCAATGATGAT
Source organism: Allium fistulosum (assembly GCA_030737815.1). NCBI lineage: Eukaryota > Viridiplantae > Streptophyta > Magnoliopsida > Asparagales > Amaryllidaceae > Allium > Allium fistulosum. The sequence goes on along the minus strand of CM060903.1, from coordinate 1,317,141,578 downwards.
TGGGGAGTATCGAGGAATCATACTCCATTTACTGATAACATCTTACAAGCTGAATATCCCCGGAGGTTTAGCATGCCTACAATGCCCGCTTATGAAGGGAAGACCAACCCTCGATAGCACATAATGAGATACGAGTGGATGATGGACTCGGCTAGGGCGAATGATGCAACCAAGTGCAGGTGCTTCCCAATAACTCTGTTTGGAATCGCTACCATGTGGTTCACAAGACTCCCCCCACGGTCGATCTCCAGATTTGATGAGCCGACGACGAAATTCGTGGAGCAGTTCAGGATCCATGCTACTCGCTCGAAAGACGTGATGTCATTATCCAGTGTGATTCAAACTCTAGGTGAGTCGCTGAAGGACTATTTGCAGAGATTCCACGTTGCTGCTACCGAAGTTAGTAATCCGAGTGACCACACCATTCTTATGGCCATGATGCAAGGTGTTGTTCCGGAATCTGAGTTCGGTGACTGGCTAGCAGGAAAACCGCCAACCACCCTGGAACGTTTTTATTCAAAGGCGAATCAGTTCATGAGAAAGGAGGAGGTCAGGTTGTCGAGAAGGGGCAGTGCTGCAGGATCCAGCAGGGAAGCAGTGCAAAGCAATATTGCAGTGAAGCAATCTAGCGAGAGCTCGGGAAAGGTCCAAGTTAACGTTCAAAATAAGCTGGAACAACCTAATGGACCCGGAGGAGGAAATCCCGGACGTAAGAGGGAAGCAGAAAAGTGGAAGCCGAGGATCCCGATTTATAATGAATATACGCCACTGAACACATCCTTGGAGAATATTTATTTATCCACTTGTAATACTTTCCAGTACCGAAAGCCACGCCCAAAAGAATCGACTGAAGAACAAAAGCAAATCGAAAAGTATTGCCGGTTCCACGAGACCTATGGGCACAACACTGATGAGTGTAGGCACCTCCACGATGTTATAGAAAAACTGATTCGCCAGAAGAAGTTGCAGCAGTTTGTTAAGAATCTGCAAAAGGGTGGACATGGGACATCCTACCCCAATCAAAGACAGGCTTCACGCGGACCTGAAGAGCCCGGTCGAACCGATGGGAGACTGGTAATAAACACAATAATATGTGGGTCTCATCCCACAAATAAGAGTTGGCAAGAAATGGAACGTTATGCTAGTTCCTTGAGGCATGCGGATTTCGAGTGTTGCTCAAACACAGAAGATGGGACTCCCGCAAAGCAATAGCGGATGATGACGGACGATATAGTGTTCAGGAGTCGGGATGCCGATTGAGTGGAGGCTCCTACTATTGACCCAATGGTTATCTCAGCTTTGATCGGACCCGCACTTGTGAGTAGAATATTAATCGATTGTAGGAGTTATGTTAATATTATCTTTAAGAAGGCTTATGATCTGATGAAGATGGAGGCGAAGGATCTGAAACCATCTAAAGCCCGTATTCATGGCTTTAATGGTGTAGCTACTGAAGTAGTGGGTTTTGTTGAATTGCCGGTCGAGTTAGGAGAGGGTGAATGTAGGAGGGTACGGATCCTACCGTTCATTGTTTTGGATGTTGATTCCCCGTATAATGTTTTTTCTAGGCCGACCGGCCTTGGCAGAGTTTAGGGCAACTTTGGCCCCATGGTGCTTGACATTGAAATTTCCAACAGACAATGGAGTTAGTGTAATGCATAGCGATCAAGCAACTGGTCGTGCCTGTTATGTGGCTGAGCTGAGAGAGGCTCGGCGAAGAGAGAAGGGAAAGTATGTGGATAAGTCCGTCCGCATCCATGTTGCTGAAAATTCAAGTAGCGCCTAAGCCTTGGCTTGGGCAACACAGTCGGATCCATAGAGACATAGATCCGAGAGATGACGATGAAGAACCCAAGGAGACCAAGGCAGCCCCGGCTGAACTGACAATTGACATCGCAGTCAGCCCCGATGACCCGTCGCGGGTATTGAAAATAGGATCACAACTTAACCCCTTGATGATGAGGGATCTTACAGATTTCCTCCGAGCGAATCTCGATGTTTTCGCTTAGACCCATTCTGATATATGCGGGATTTCACCCGCCATCACAAGTCATATGTTGAACATTGACCCAAAGTATGTACCGGTGAAGCAAAAGAGACGAGGCATGGACCCGGAGAGGTCCGTTGCTCTCAAGGAGGAGGTGGATAAACTCAAAGCCAATGGGTTTATCCACGACACCCTATATCCTGAATGGATATCTAACCATGTATTGGTGAGGAAGGCGAATGGGAAGTGAAGGACCTGTGTTGATTATTCGGACCTGAACAAGGCATGCCCTAAGGATAGTTTTCCTTTCCCCAGAATTGATCAGCTGGTTGACTCGACAGTCGGGCATGAGTTGTTGTCATTTATGGATGCGTATTCGGGATACAATCAAATCCCAATGCACATCCCAGATCAGGAGCACACCATTTTTATCACAGATGTTGGATTATATTGTTATGTGGTGATGCCTTTCGGGTTGAAGAACGCAGGAGCGACCTATCACCGTCTGATGAATCAGATGTTTAAGGACCAGATTGGCAGAACGATGGAAGTCTATGTGGATGATATGCTCGTGAAGTCACGGCAGTCAAACGACCACATTCGAGACTTGGCAGAGATGATTGATATACTCAGATTTTACGGCATGAAAATCAATCCGATGAAGTGCTCCTTTGGTGTTGCGTCAGGAAAGTTTCTGGGCTTCATTGTCAACGCACGAGGAATTGAAGTGAACCCGGAAAAGATTCAAGCCATTCGGGATATACGGGCACCCAGAACTACAAAACAAGTGCAGAGCCTGAATGGGAAGGTCGCTTCATTGAGTCGATTTATATCCAGAGCAACCGACAAATGTATTCCCTTCTTCGATTTGATAAGGAAAGGGAAAAGAAATTTCAATTGGACACCGGATTGTGAAGAGGCGTTCCGAGCTCTGGTGAATCACTTGGAGAGGCCCCCTATTTTGTCGAAGCCCGTAGATCGCGAGGAGTTATACATTTACTTAGCCGTATCCCAACGTGCCATCAGTGCAGCTTTGATCCGTGAGGACCGAATCCAAAAGCCGGTGTACTATGTTAGTAAGCGTTTAACGGGGGCAGAGAGAAATTATCCCAAGATAGAAAAGTTGGCTTACTGTTTGGTGATCACGTCGTGCAAACTCCGCCTGTACTTCCAGGCACATCTGGTCAGTATCAATACCGTTCAACCTTTATGATAGGTGCTCCAACGACCAGAGACTTCTGGAAGGTTACTTAAATGGAATATCAAGCTCAGTCAGTTCGACATCACCTACTTGCCCCGAAGAGCTATCCAAGGACAAGCGTTGGCGGATTTTATTGCAGAGTTCACTGTGCAGGACGAACCGAATGGATGTGATGCGATTCCTACTGCACGATGGAAGCTGTATACCGATGGGGCATCCAATGACCATTATTCTAGGGCTGGTGTTGTTCTTGTAACTCCCGAGAACTGATCGATTTGTTATGCTATGAAGCTTGATTTCCCCGCTACAAACAACGAAGCCGAGTATGAAGCGTTGATCGCTGGACTGAAGCTTGCCAAAGAACTTGGAGTGAAATCGATTGAAATCTTTTATGACTCACAACTGGTGGTATACCAAGTCCAAGGAGACTACCAAGAAAAGGGACAAAGGCTTGCTCTGTACCTTACCCAGGTCTAGGAATTATTGGCAGACCTTGAATACTACGACATTTCGCACATCCCGCGCGAACAAAATGGAGAAACCGATTCGTTGGCAAAATTCGCGAGCATTGGTGATGCACAACAAATGGGCTTGGTTTCCATTGAAACTCTACATGCCCCGAGTATAAATGTGATGGAAGTTGATCTTGTGTCAGAGTTGGAAACCGAAAGGGAGTCATGGATGTCCCCATTCAAAGAGTACTTGTTGCGCGGGGCCTTGCCTGAGAGAAGAAATGAAAGACGACAAGTCCTTCGCAAGGCTTCGCGGTATGTTATACAAGATGGGATTATGTATCGAAAGGGGTTCTCTGTTCCCTTGCTTAGGTGTGTCACTCACGATGAGATAAAACAAGTTTTAAAAGAAGTCCATGAAGGAGAATGTAGCGACCATACTGGGGGTAGACACTAGCCCAAAAGATACTCCGCTATGGATACTATTGGCCCACGGTGAATCGGGATGCCGCAGATTATGTAAGGAGATGCGACAAATGTCAGAAGTACGCTAAAATCCCGTGAGTGCCGCCAACGGAAATCACACAAATGGTTAGTCCATGGCCGTTTGCGATATGGAGGATCGATATTATCGGCTTGTTGCCAATCTCCAAAGGTGGTGCAACATACGCAATTGTCGCGGTCGACAACTTCACCAAATGGGCAGAAGCGGAGCCATTAGCTACGATCACCACCAAAAAGGTCATTAATTTTGTTATGCGGAACACTATATGCCACTTTGGTCTCCCACAGACTATCATTACTGACAACGGAACTCAGTTTGAGAGCAAGGAATTCAAAGAGTTTTGTTGGAAATATCGCATTGAGAAAAGGTTTGCAGCAGTCGCTCACCCTAAGGAGAATGGGCAGGTTGAAGCTGTAAATAAGATAATTAAATCCATTTTGAAAGATACGTTGTTGGAAGTGCTGGCTTCGATACGTTGTTGGAAGTGTTGGCTTCGATGAAAAGGTACATGGACTGTTAAATTTCTAAAGTTATTGAGTGACTTGCTTTAGTTCCCTATTATGTAAACACCAACACATGTTGGCTTTGTAACCGAGTAATTTTTGTGTCTTATGCTAAAAACTTCTTATTCATGTAGTCACATGTTTGAATTCAGCAAAATATGTTTTGAAAGGTCTTACATGCACTTTAAGGACCCGCCATTTACAACGCTACAATCGGACCCCGTCCTGGTCCAAAACGCTGTCGTGCATAGCACGACAACTCTACTTAGCAACGCCTGCAACGCGGTGCCCACAAGTGCCTGGCACTACCTTTACAAAATAGTGTTTGCACTGCCTTGTAAAAGGCAGTGTCTGTGCACTGCCCTGTAAAGGCAGTGCACAACAACGCCTTTACATGGCAGGGCACGCACTGCCTTTTACAAGGCAGTGCCTGTGAACTGCCCTGTTAAGGCAGTACCTGTGCACTGCCCTATAAAAGGCAGTGCTTCATCACTGCCTTTATAGGGTAGTGCACACAGCACTGCCTTTTTCAAGGCAGTGCTCGAGCACTGCCCTGTAAAAGGCAGTGCTGTGTGCATGACAACGTTTTGGACTGGGACGGGTCCGATTGTAGCCTTGTAAAAGGTGGGTCGATGCATGCACTTTTCTTGGCGGGATGAAGACAGGTTGATTCACATTTTGGATGCTTGGTTTTTTCATGCTTTCCATTCTTTTTGTGTAGAGGGTACATAGCTCCTGAATATGCAATGAGAGGAATTTGACAAACAAGGCTGATGTCTATATCTATGGAGTTGTTTTGTTAGAGATTGTTAGTGGAATGAGCAATATAAGTTACAAACCTATGGACGAGCATACTTATCTTATTGATTGGGTAAGTTTAATCTTAAGATTTATTTTCTACATTGCAAAAATCACACTCAGCATACTTATGGGTTGTTTTGGCAGTGGTCGAGGAAGAAGACGGTGAACTCAAATGTGGATGTGTTTGTTGTAGCACAATCAGTAATGTGGAGTTGTCAGTTTTTGTGAATTCAGTTGGTTCGGAGATTTTGGATTTGCAAGGAAACATTGGTTGTTCCTTTTGTTTGCCTGGAAGCTGCCAAGCCTGAGATACTTTGCTGTTTGCAGCCAGAGTCTTAAAGTTGCTTGCCACATCGCTCAAAATTTAATGTCGAGTTCACTACTTTGCTGTTTGCACCCAAGTTAGTACCTTACAGTAGTTATAATGGTGTTTATATAACTTGTATTGTTGATGCTGCTAGAAACTAAGACTATTGTAATTATCATTTGTATTGTTTGTATTCAACTTCTTTTATATTAGTTTTGGCTTAAACGACAATGATTTGTAATTTTATTAAAACTTTATAAATGATGTGAATGTTTAATTTGTTTTGGCTTTTTAGCAATTGTGAGTAAGATCTACATACATGCGCACCAATGCTCTAAATTTTTTTAAATTTTGCATTTTTTTAACAACAGACAAAAACAGTTGTAAAAGACATTTATTACAAAGATTAATGCCTGTTGTGGCTGGGGCATATTGCCACGAACCATGCCTGTTGTAAAAGACTCTATTACAACCGTTCAGGACCGTTGCAAAAATGTTTACAACTATGGCTTTTACAATGGTTTTAAACCTTTGTAAAATCTTTTGGGTCTATTACAACATTGCATAATAAGACAGGCGTTGGCCTGTTGTGAAACCCTTATTACAACATCGCATAATAAGACAGGCATTGACCCATTGTGAAACCCCTATTACAACGGGTATTATCCATTGTAAAAAAGGTATTTTGTTGTAGTGTGTGGCAGTTTAGGCCCAACAAATGAGTTAAGTACAATTCAGCTTCAAGGACCCTTCTATATGACGTGGTCATGCTCTTCATGGTCAATGCCTACACCCCGTAGGGTAATTAGGGGTATGTGTATAAATTTAACACTATTTATTATTTCAACTCACAGTTGTCATATCCATCTTTTCAAAATATGATCACAACTTCTTCTATAATCGGAATTTGTAGAGTTCGACTCATAATATATATGTATTTGTGTGTGTGTGTGTATAAAAATACAAATACGTTCACTCAGCGTATCCTAATTTCTACGATCGACTAAATCGAAACCCAAGTCCATTAGGGTACGGATCGTTGGTGTTGGTAACCTGTAATAAACATATGTATATCAAAGAGCGAACTAATAAAGGAATAGTAAAATATAATAAAACATATATACAGACTAAGTCTACTACCTTGGAATCAATATTATTCCTTGGATATCTAATTGTCTTGTCAATGTCGAGCATGAATGAGAAGACCTCTCCATCCCCCGTTATCGCCTTGCACCAGTATCATATCCCTCTAAATCTATCATGTGGGTTGTAATGAGGATGGGTTAGGACAACTGTTATCCCACTTTTTGGCAAAGCTGAGATACCCAAAAATTAACTGAAATCAATATTAACCAACCATGAATATTAAATATGCATTGCAGGATGATCATGGATATCGATGAATTTTGTTCGAGCTCGGATTGGGCTGTAATTGACAAGACATGACTTGCCAAGCCGTGAGAGCCAACGTTTCAGATTTCAGGTTAATCGGAGTTCGTACGAATGAGATATGATCGATTCAAGTTAGATACAAGGTGGTGTTCGGATCCATCAGGTGACGACCTGTTCGAATCGATCAGATTCGTATCCATCAGAGAGGCATCGTCAAGTTCGAATCCATTGGAGCTTGGCAACTTCGAATCGATCATCTTCGAATCGATCAGGTACGGGTCAAACCGCGGTCATGGAGTTCGAATCCATCTGTTCGTATCCCTCACCACACCTTGGTTCATACCCATAGGCTTCGTATCGATCAGAATGGTCCAGGCCTTCGTATCCATGAACTTCGTATCGATTGACTGATGATTAGTTCGAATCGATAAACGAGGCATTCGTTCGAATCCATCAGGAAGCTTTAGCTCGTATCCATCACAAACAGTATCCATTGAATGGGTCTTCCTCGATACGAGCTAAGCTGCTAATCTCGATTCAAACTATACGTTGAAAGTTGATACAAAGCATGCGAAGTTGATTGATTCAAATTAGATAACAATGCCCGATACAAGCAAGGCGAAATCCATGGATGCAAATCGGTCAATACGCCACTAAAACCGGATTGACCAGGAAAACCCGCTCCATATCACTCCACGTCATTGCACGCGCATGTGCTTCGATCGAGTCGAAGAAGGAGATACGAAACATGGATTCGAGCGCAGCAGACTACGGAAAACATAGCCTTGAATCGATCATAACTCCTAAACCACAGATCCAAATGCAACGAAATTTTCAGAGTAGCTTCCATGCAAGGTAAAGAGCAATCCTGCCAAGTTTCAGCTCGATTGGAGCATTTCCTGATCGATACGAAATTGATTCGAATCGATCACAGATTGAGTTGAAACTTGGTGGGACCGGTCGCGTGGGCCCCCTCACGTGCCAGAAGAAGTCTCCTGAAGTTTGGGCGAGATCTGAGCCTCCTACGCCTATAAATAGAGCCCCAGAATCAACAGAAAAGGGGATCTTTCAGCCATTGAACGTCCAGACTCTGCCGGATTCACCTCTACTCCTTTCCATTGCTGTTATATTCAGATTCATTCATTGCATTTGCTGTAATCATCTGTAATCAGCGAAGAACATCAATAAAAGATAAAAATCCTTGAAGTGGACGTAGGCCGGAGATAGCCGAACCACTATAAATTGCGTGTCACTGTTCATTATTTCTGGATTGTTGTTTGTTACTTGCTTAGATCTGATATTTGTGTCTGAATATTGCTGATTTGTATTCATACACTGGTGCTTTCATAACACTTGGGGTTTGTGACCAATTTTGGTGCAAACACTTTGGTGCTTTCACTGAGAAGGACTAGCACCCGCTACACCAGATTCGAAGTTCAGATTTGAAAACTCGAAGATTTGAAGACAATGACTCGACAAACGAGTAGAAGACAAAGAGCTGAGAGAAGCCATCAAGGAGGAAGTCAAGAAGCATCCTCTGGCGCTGGAGAAGAGCCGGCTTCGATCTACATCACTAGAGACGAAATGGAGACCATGACCAATCTGATGCACGAAAGAATGATGAAAAGTCAACAAGAGATGCTGCAGAATTTCTTTGAACAGATGAGAGCTGCAGGGACGCAGAGCCTAGGACCAGCTACAGCGGCTATGAATGTGGAACAGGGAGCTAGGACTGCGGAACTTGATGAGGGACAGAATGCAGATCCAGTGGACAATCGACAAGGACTCGGGGGCAGACCCACGGGATCCGATACTGGAAGGCCGACAGACGGAGCTCAACAAGCTAGGGCCAATGCTGATGCTAACGGGCCACACGAAGAGTACATACCAGAATACCCTTCAAGACCAAGAGGGCAACCCCAGGATGGAGATGAAAAGATGGCTGGATTAGTGCGACGACTCATGAGAGGAGGATTGTCTATCGGAGGATTGGAGGAAGTCAGTCGGAGTCCGTTCACTCCAAATATCAGGAATGCAAGGAACCCTCCAAAGTTCAAACTGCCGACACTGAACCCGTATGACGGAAAGTCAGACCCGACCATGCACGTTACCAGATACATCAGGCATATGGAAGTGCTGGGGGCATCCGAGGAAGTGATGGCACGATGCTTCCCTTTATTTCTATCAGATTTGGCTGCGCTTTGGTTCAGACAACTAGAGACTGGATCAATCAGGACATGGGGTGAGCTAGTGGAATGCTTCATGAGACAGTTTAGGGTCCATGTGACGCGACCCAAGAGTGTGATGACTTTAGCCTCGATAAAGCAAAGGACCGGAGAGTCCATAAAAGATTTTCTATTGCGATTCAATGCAACGGTGGCTTCTGTAGATCGCCCGGATCCATCAATGATTTTGATGGCGGCAGTAGCAGGAATTGCAGAAGGCATCGAATTCAAAGATTCTCTGACCAGAGATCCACCGCAAGATCTAGGAGAGTTCTATCATGAAGCTGAAAAATTCATTCGACTAGAGGAATCACGAGCCGAGAGGCAGGAAATAAACACTACATGAAGCGAAGGAACCGCAGGAGGACAATCTGGAGTAGACAAAGGCAAGAGAAAGCAGGACGATGCACAGGACGGTCCTGATAAACGGAAGAAATTCCGGGAACCCAGATTCAGGCAATTCACAGATTTGACGGCAAGCCTGGAAAGGATTTACACTGAAACTCGGGGGCAACTCCCCTATCGAAAACCACCCAGGAGAGATCCCACGGAGCGGGAACGCAGGACTGGAAAATACTGCCTATTCCATGAGCTGGATGGACACACTACCGATGAATGCCGCCACCTAAGGGATGAGGTGGAAGAACATGCCAGGAGTGGTAAACTGCCACAATATGTCAGAGAACGGGCAGCAGCGGTAAGGTCTGAACAACTACCGCCTCCAACTAACAGAAGCGATCCTGGATCGGGATCACGACTCATCATCAACTGATTAAGATGGCAAGGGCCAAGTTCGAGATCTGGACTTCGGCCAAATAATTTCATTAGATTTGCTTTCAGAATAAAACGGCTATTCCACTCACTCATGTACGAGAACCAGAGAGACCCCTAGGCATGCTCTGAGATGGTATAGACCGTTCAGCCCGGAGAGGCGTTGTTTACTTTTTCCCTGATGTTTGAGATTGAACATCTAGGGTCTGAATTTAATAAATAAACTTGAATTTCCTGAATAAGCCTTTGACCGGAGAGTTAAAGGACGAATATTACGTACTAATAAAAAATTATGATCGCTTTATGACCCTACCCGGAGAGACGGGGTCCGGAGTGCAAGAAGTGAGTTGCTTCGCCGGAGAGCGACAGGATCGACTCACTTAAGCGCTGTTTCCCCTTCACCGGAAAGTGACAGGATGGGATCCAGCAAGGGCCCGGAGAGGCTATGATCGGCCGACGATTTAGGCCAAGATATCGCTTAATGTTCAAGTACACTGAACCGGAGTGCAAGAAGTGGATCGCTTCGCCGGAGAGCGACAGGATCGACTCACTTAAGCGTTGTTTCCCCTTCACCGGAAAGTGACAGGATGGGATCCAGCAAGGGCCCGGAGAGGCTATGATCGGCCGACGATTTAGGCCAAGATATCTCTTAATGTTCAAGTACACTGAACCGGAGTGCAAGAAGTGGATCGCTTCGCCGGAGAGCGACAGGATCGACCCACTTAACGTTGTTTCCCCTTCACCGGAAAGTGACAGGATGGGATCTAGCAGGAGCCCGGAGAGGCCACGATCGGCCCAGAACGGCCAAGACATCGCTTCACGTCCTAACTGGGGCCAGAGTGCAAGGAATAGAAAGCAACGCCGGAGTGCAATAGGATCTTTCTATTCAACCGCTAAGTCTAGAATGGGCTTCGCAAGGGTCCGGAGCGATCGTCAACAGTCCGGAAAGACTATAGAATTTCATCCTTAACTTCCATTGGCAGAAGTTGATAACGCTTCGGCTTCGAACGGCCATGAATTCGATTGAGAATATCATAAGATTCGAATAAAACCTGAGCTTACTACATTCGAATTGAGACTAATCAAAACACACCTTTTACCAAAAGGCATGTTTTGGGGGGCAAAGTGTTATCCCACTTTTTGGCAAAGCTGAGATACCCAAAAATTAACTGAAATCAATATTAACCAACCATGAATATTAAATATGCATTGCAGGATGATCATGGATATCGATGAATTTTGTCCGAGCTCGGATTGGGCTGTAATTGACAAGACATGACTTGCCAAGCCGTGAGAGCCAACGTTTCAGATTTCAGGTTAATCGGAGTTCGTACGAATGAGATATGATCGATTCAAGTTAGATACAAGGTGGTGTTCGGATCCATCAGGTGACGACCTGTTTGAATCGATCAGATTCGTATCCATCAGAGAGGCATCGTCAAGTTCGAATCCATTGGAGCTTGGCAACTTCGAATCGATCATCTTCGAATCGATCAGGTACGGGTCAAACCGCGGTCATGGAGTTCGAATCCATCTGTTCGTATCCCTCACCACACCTTGGTTCATACCCATAGGCTTCGTATCGATCAGAATGGTCCAGGCCTTCGTATCCATGAACTTCGTATCGATTGACTGATGATTAGTTCGAATCGATAAACGAGGCATTCGTTCGAATCCATCAGGAAGCTTTAGCTCGTATCCATCACAAACAGTATCCATTGAATGGGTCTTCCTCGATACGAGCTAAGCTGCTAATCTCGATTCAAACTATACGTTGAAAGTTGATACAAAGCATGCGAAGTTGATTGATTCAAATTAGATAACAATGCCCGATACAAGCAAGGCGAAATCCATGGATGCAAATCGGTCAATACGCCACTAAAACCGGATTGACCAGGAAAACCCGCTCCATATCACTCCACGTCATTGCACGCGCATGTGCTTCGATCGAGTCGAAGAAGGGGATACGAAACATGGATTCGAGCGCAGCAGACTACGGAAAACATAGCCTTGAATCGATCATAACTCCTAAACCACAGATCCAAATGCAACGAAATTTTCAGAGTAGCTTCCATGCAAGGTAAAGAGCAATCCTGCCAAGTTTCAGCTCGATTGGAGCATTTCCTGATCGATACGAAATTGATTCGAATCGATCATTTGAGTTGAAACTTGGTGGGACCGGTCGCGTGGGCCCCCTCACGTGCCAGAAGAAGTCTCCTGAAGTTTGGGCGAGATCTGAGCCTCCTACGCCTATAAATAGAGCCCCAGAATCAACAGAAAAGGGGATCTTTCAGCCATTGAACGTCCAGACTCTGCCGGATTCACCTCTACTCCTTTCCATTGCTGTTATATTCAGATTCATTCATTGCATTTGCTGTAATCATCTGTAATCAGCGAAGAACATCAATAAAAGATAAAAATCCTTGAAGTGGACGTAGGCCGGAGATAGCCGAACCACTATAAATTGCGTGTCACTGTTCATTATTTCTGGATTGTTGTTTGTTACTTGCTTAGATCTGATATTTGTGTCTGAATATTGCTGATTTGTATTCATACACTGGTGCTTTCATAACACTTGGGGTTTGTGACCAATTTTGGTGCAAACAACAACGTTCTGATAAATGGTAAATTACATACATTATCCATAATACTGGTTTATGCCGATTGATTTCCATTTAAGTGTTCTGTCTACTATTCATGGGATTATTCATTTTATTCCACTTGTGCATACGATATATCCAACCTTTCTTCGAGGTGTAACTATACATATAAATATATACATATATACACGCATATGTACATATACATATACATACATACATACATATACATATATATATATATATATATATATATATATATATATATATGCATGTCTATATAAGCGTTATACTACCCAAAAGGAAACTCCGGCCAATACTTCTTAAATAGGGAGGATACAGACCCAACGGCCATTTAATACCTCAACCCTGAAGCGGGACCTCCATAACGTAATCGTAATCGACCGACCTTAGCTACGAAGGTCGACGACCCCTAGATGCAGCTTTATAATTTAATTAAACATAATACTAACACATCTCAAAGACTTATCTAAGGGTTAACTAGCCCACCTCCGACAAATAATTAATTAAACTTGAGGTCCTTGCGCATCCCATATAGGTTCTACACTGGTAGGAAGCGAAATTCATCATGGTGTAACCCAAATCTTTGCCAATAACCGCACGGGACAGCTGGTAGTTAAAGCCTATATGTCAGCCCTACTTCCAAATATCGGTTTATCAACAACACTGACATACCCTGCTGGCCCCTACAGTCGAAATTCCGTTTAGACTTACCTAATATAAGTCAAGGAAAATGCCCACTTTAATTACTTAATATCTACGGTTTAGAAATGAAGCAAACCCTATTTTCCAATTAGGCACTTACCGTAGGTTATTTAAGATTTTTAAATAGGAAATAGGCAGACCTAATAGCCATTTATAATTAACCGAAATATTGGGCCATCCCGATACTGATTTTGGAAGGTGGTTGAAGATAAAACCCCTACCAACAATGAACGTGTTATATAGAAAAGTGACTCAGTTGTTGCGCTTGGAAGAGATAAGCACTATCGCCAGGAAAACAATGCCGGGCAATCAGCAGAGATGATATAGAGTAACATCGCTGTGAAGCAGTCCGGAGGAAATTCCGACAATGTGGATGTGAATGTGAAGAATAAAAGTGGTGAACAGAGCAGGAGCGATACTGGAGCTAAAGACAAGAAATCAGATTTGAGGAGACGTCCCAGAATCCCAAAATATGACAACTATACTCCATTAAACAACTCAATCGAGAACATATACTTGGCTACTCAAGGTACCGAGTAATACAAGAAGCCAGCTCCGAAGGAGTCGACTGAGAAAGAGAAAACGTAAGGCAAGTTTTGTCGATTTTATGAAACACACGGTCACAACAAGAACGAGTGTAGGCATTTGTGATCGAGGACTTGATTCGAAAGAAAAGGCTACAGCAGTTTGTGAAAGCCCCGCAGGATGGTGGGCAGGGAACTTCAAACCAGTAGCAAGGGCAAGCCGGACCTAGTGTTGATAAGCCCAAGCGGCTTGAGAAAAGTTTGCTAATTAATACTATCATTGGTGGACCGCATCCAACTGAGAAGAGCTGGAATGAGATGGAGAGGTATGTGAATGCATTGAAGCATGCAGTGAATGAGAGTTGCTTTGCCGTCGAAGATAGTGCTCCGACAAAGCAACTCAGAACTATGACAGATGACATAATATCTAGGAATAGAGATGTTGACGGGGTAGAGGCCCGACTATTGATTCGTCGGTGATTTCGGCCATGATTGGCCCCGCGATTGTGAGAAAGGTGCTGGTTGACTGTGGGAGCTCAATCAATATTTTGTTCAAGAAAGCCTACGACCAGATGCTTTTGGAGAGTAAGGACTTAAAGCCATGTAAATCTCGAATCCAGAGATTTAATGGTACTACTACTGAGCCAGTGGGATATGCGGATTTGCCGGTGATGCTTGGAAATGGTGATCGCAAGAGAGTGCGGGTTGTGCCTTTTGTTGTTTTGGATATCTACTCTGCGTATAATGCATTTTTGGGCCGACCGACCCTTACCGAATGTAAAGTGGCCATAGCCCCATGGTGCTTAACAATGAAATTTCCGATAGAGAACGGTCTGGGAATTATACGAGGTGATCAGGGGCTTGGCCGGAAATGTTATGTCGCTAAGCTGAAAGAGGCAAAGCGAAGAGAGGAGGAAAAGATGTGGATATGACTCTTTGCATCAAAGCTTTGAACGCATAATAATCCCCGCCTGAGCCCTGTCTTGGGCAACACAGTCAGTTCCACAAGGATATGGATTCGAGGAAAGAGCCGGAGGATGCTATGCGGGTCCTGAAGATCGGGTCTCAACTCAGCACAAGGATGATGAAAGAACTGACCGGTTTGGCGGTATCGATTGGCGTCTTGTCGATGTTTAAAGGTGGCGCGAAGTACGTCGTCATCGCTGTTGACTATTTTATGAAGTGGGCTAAAGCAGAGCCGCTTGCCACAATCACTACTAAGAAGGTGATCAACTTCGTAGTCAAGAATATCATCTGTCGTTTTGGGGTCTGAAAAACGATTATCTCTGACAACGGAACCTAATTCGACAACGCCGAGTTCAAGGATTTCTGCCGTCGGTATCGCATTGAAAAAAGATTCGCAACGGTGGCACACCCCCAAGCGAATGGACAAATAGAAGCTATAAACAAAATAATTAAGTCCTATCTCAAGAAGCGATTGGAGAAGACCAAGGGTAAATGGGTCGACGAATTACCAATAGCACTTTGGGCTTACAGAACGACTCACAAGTCCACGACCGGCCACTCTTCTTTTGTCCTAGCCTACGGATCAGAGGCTATGATTCCTGTTGAACTCAAAGTACCTTCTCATTCAGTGACTATGATCCCAGAATGAACGAGAAGCCCCTGCTAGTCTCTCGACATGGTCAATAAGAAGCATGATGAAGTTGATCTGAGAGCAACTGAACATAAAAAATGGGTCGCCTAGTACTATAACACCAAAGTAAAGAGCCGGATCTTTGAGATTGGCGACCTCGTTCTCAAACGAATCTTTCCAGGCCCGTGAATATGGGTCCGAGCTGGGAAGGTCTATATGTAAATACAAGATCGGAGACAGAACATTCAAGCTAGCAACCGTGGACGGGGTTTCACTTTCCTGAGTGTGGAATAGCGAACATTTACGATGCTATTTCACTTGAAATCTGACTTCGTGAATATTTTGTCAAATTGGATGTAACAAGACAGAATCTGTCATTTCCCATGTTTTATATAGCAAAATGACTTTCCAAATTTATGACTCTGCTTTTCGTAACTATAATATCGCGAAATGTGATAAACATGAATGAACTTGCATATGCACAATGCAGGTATGCAGGTACCAAGAGATATGTGCCGATTGAGCTTCTGAGGACCATGATCTGACCTATGAAGCATATACACACACCAGGTATCCAGAGACAGATACATGTCAACTCCAACGACCCACGACTTAGGGGCAGGAGTATAAACATTCAAGGGCAGAATGAGACAAATTCACCCTTACAACTCGTGCCATGAGTTTGGTAGGGCATCTACACCTTACCCGGAGAAAGACAAGATGAAAGATCAGCGCCCGGAGATAGGTGGGATCTTATATCCAAACTTCAATCGACGCCCGAAGTTAGGTGCGATCGAAAGTGAACGTCTTGAATAGGGATGTTTAAACCACCACTTCGAGTGGTTAACTCCGGCCAACACCCGGAGTTTGGTGTGGCCAAAACATGCATTCCGGAGAAGGATGCCCAGATTGTCATCAAAGATGAATTGCTGCGATCGATGCTTGGAGTCTGGCGCGATCACACTCAAATGTTCTCAAAGGGTATGCTCAAATCACCTTCCCAAGTGATTGGAGTTCGACAAGATTCCAGAATCGGATATGGTACATGCGGACGCCCGAAGATAGGCAACCCATTGTTCTCTTTTCGCTCAACAAAACGGCAAGAGATCGATTCTCATATCCAGTCGGATGAGACCAGACTGGCAAGCAATAAGTTGAACTAATAACTTAGTCCAATGATCATGATGAGAAATGGTCCGCAAACATCGGGGCATGATAACAAGCGCATTTCTCAGAACTTAAGCAAATCCACACAAGAATTGAACATGGCAAAAATCTTTATTATTCACATCAAGTAAAATTCGAAAAAAGTACAAGTGTTATTAGCTCTAAGCCAAAAAACAAAAAGCAGGGGCCGAACCCGCACAAAGCCGGCCTGAAACAAAAAGCAAGTTCCTACTGTTATACACAAAAAACTAGCGAACATTCATTTCTTGTTCTTTTGCTTTTTTGGCTTCTTCCCATCTCCGAAGGATGCCTTGCTAGGGTCATCGGACTTCTTCCTTCATCTCCCTCCACTTCCTTTGCCTTTTGGAGGCGTGTTATGCGATGAAGCAGCGGGTGCGCTTTGAGTACTTCCGGGAAAAGGAAAGGTAACCGAGGCAAAGATGGTATCGCTGGGTAAAGCTATCTATCGACAGAGGAGGAGGAAAGAAGTCAACTGGCTCTTACTTGATCTCACTGACCGCTAGAACCTGTTTTTCTAGCATCTCATGCATGGTAAGCCCTAAAAAAGGCTTAGAAGACCCAGTTATAACAACATCCTCCTCTACCTGGGCTTCGGGGAACTCACTAGTCGTCTCCTCTTCCAATGCATGAATTATTTGCGCGTCCAAACCTGGAGCATCACCAACTAGGATGCTCGGGATTGTCTCGAATACAGTTACGACCGTTGACTCAGTCGTTGTTGCTTGTTGACCCAGTTGGAAACCTTCCTTTGGGGACTTGTGATTGTGGATTGATCTAAAATTTGAGAAATATAAAATGAGAGATTAGCGACATCGACCGGTGTCATGTGAGCTCTCTTAAATATGAGCGAGGCCAACGAGATACCTCCGCCGAACTGAAGCTCTGCACGAGTAGGAGTGCCATATGAATTCCCTTTCAGAATGAGAGATAATATGCTTATCTTTGGCATCTGCGGTGCGTCCGGATTGTACGAAGGGACAGACGGAGTGATAGAGGCAGCTGTGGGCCCAGAAGTGAAGCCTGCATTAAGATCTTGGGGTGTAGTCCCGGAGCCTTAGGTTTGATCTTTTAGAATCGTAGCCGCTAGCTCTAGATGCAAAATAAATTCGCCAACCCTGAGCACTTCAATTTCATCTAGACTTAGAATCTCACTCTCCAACTCCTCCAAATTCACCTTACCTCCTTCCAAATTCTGTTGTTTTCCTGCATGATCTTCTCCCATGCCAACGCTAGAGCTCGGGGATAGTCTTTGCCAAGCCATGCCAAATCGCTGAACTTTAGTATGTTGGCGTTGTAATTGATGATGAGTGACTCGAATCTGTTTTTGACTCGCCTCCCCGCGGCTGCCACCAACTCATCTACATTCTTAGCTTTGGCCAATGCATCATCTCTCTGTTTGTGGGCATCAAGCATCTCTTCACAGTAGACTTGGGTCGTTGTAAAGGCTTCATCTTTCTCTTTCTTCTCCTTTACGAGCTGCGCCTTCTGCTCTTCCACTTCTTTCGCCAATTCATGGTTCCTCTGGTGAATAGACTCAACTTGGCTTAAGTGGTCCTTTCTTTCTCGTTCGACTGTCTCACGCAGGTCCTTGATTTTATGTTCGGCATCCACCTATGCCTTTTTCAGCTTAGCAACCTCTGCATTGAGGTGAGCGATAATCTCATCATTCTGATTTGCTATAAGTCAGAGCCCTACGGCCTCAACCTCCACGCTCTCGGTGTATTCAGAGATCTTCTCAGCCAACCTCTTCCAGATGAAATACTAGTCATAAGCATCACTAATATACGCTACCGTATGGTCTTTGACCTCCGGGGCAATATTATTCAAATTGGGAGCAAACTTAATGCCTTTGAAAAAGATCTTCGAGATGCGGCGTTGCAGTTCAGCCATTTGAGGGTTGGACATGACCGACTGCTCTGTTGTGATGATAGGTTGCTCAATAGGCATTTTATCAGTTTTATGGCGAGAAGAGTCGGAAGTAGTGAGCTTTGATGATCGATCGGAATGCCGAGAACTGTGAGATGGTGCTGTCTACTTGGTAGGAAGGGAAGCTGAAGAGGGACCGCAAGAGATGTCATTGCGAGAAACGTCATCAGGACGATTAGAGTGCCTATCCGAACCCATGGATTGGGGCGACTTGGATCGGGATCGATGCCTCGATGACGAGTTGTGTGACTGATAACCTTTCTCTTGGCCTCCTCTATCACGGCTTGAATGCTAACTAGAATCGAAGTCATGGCTGGTACCATGGTGGCGCGTGCGTGGTTTACGTCTTGGGTGATAGGCCGTCTGGCCCTTGAGAGATTCGTACATACCACGTCATTCCATTGAACCTGCAAGTGAGACAAAGACGAATCAACTTTGACATGATAAGAATACGACACAAGCTTGGCAAAGTGCAGTGCATATGTGTGTGTAAGTGTCCTAGTGTTTCCATGATGGACCATGAGTTAGAATTTTGCGGATAGGGGTAATCTCCTCTGCTCGGCTAGAACGCACATCTTTTTAAAAGCGGATAGAGTACCCAACATCCTCAATGCTCATATTATCAATGCCAAAAGAGTCGATTTCATCTGGAATCGGCCCAAAATTTGCATAAGGGTCCTCCGAAGGCTGAATCGGTGTCGCTTCTGCCACGGTGGTTTGTGGAGTTTGCCTCATACACCGCATGGGGAGAACCACTACCTTAGGGCGTTGCTTTGAAGGTAAATCCCGGTTGTCACCGTCGTCATTATTTGGAGACTTGTGTCCCATATTAACATCATTGTGGCCCACCTTGCCACCTTCGCCTTCCTCAACATGTTCCTGTACTTCTCCAGCATCAACTATTGGACTTTGAACTTGGAGAACCGATGAATGATCTCCATTATCCCGAACGAAGAACCGTCCTCACTCACCACTATCGGTGGCCTCTGGAGCAGGACCAACACTACAATATGTATCCAACAAGTTATAGACCCGCATATTCTCATCGTTGAGCAATGTCTTAACCTTTCTTTCTACCTTCAGAATTTTATGAAATTGTCGGAGAGTCTCGGCTAAGGCTGCATTGCTAGGTCCACGTGGTACATCTGCGAGGAACGAAAAGGACGTTCAGTGATAATAAAACTGTGAATATGGACTTGTATGAAAAGGACAAGAATAAAAATCACGTCCAGACAACCATCACTGTGCGAATCCAGAAGAATAGATAACAAAAAAGAATTCGTCTTTCAAGTAGCTCAGTTTATTCCATGTGTCGATTACAATTCTACAGCCCCTGGATGGCTCTAAGAAAGTAAGGGAAGGAGTTCCCTTGCTGTGCCTGAAGCTGTATAGCTACCGAATTTCTTAGTTACTGAGAACTTGGTTTAAACAACGAGCGAATATGATGAACAAGCTATGAAGAAATGCATAGTTGTTTGGATGGAGCTGAGCTGAAGCCAGCCTCAAAAAATGAAGGACTCGTTAGATAAACTGGTTTGGAGTGTCCTAACGGGCTTCACGTCATAAACTCGTGGAGTGTCTAAACTGGTAAAAATGTAGGACTAGTCGGATTAACTCATGGAGTGCCCCCAACGGGCTTCACGTCATCGTCCGTGCACTTAATATGTCTTGGAGCTTCGGAGATAGTGTTTGGAAAAGCTCAAATGTGTTAAACATTGCAAAGCTCTAGAGTGAGCGAAGAACCAAAATCCATCAAGGGTTGGATCGGTATGGATCCATTCCCTAGGATGGATTTTGGCCAAGTCTTGCACTATCTCCATCGATCTCAAACACAGCCGCCAACATGAAGTCCATCCACATCAAATTCCAACTCCACCGCCTACCTATTGCTGCAAATCATGGAAAAAGGCGTGTGATTTATAAGTGCTTCGGGTTGTCGGAGATGGCTCGGGTCTGAACACTTGAGGTGGTCAATGGTGTAGGTTAGATGCAAGTTAAAGATGAGTGGCAGCGACGGATCTGGAGCCAAGCAGTGGCATATGCTCTAGTTCAACGACAAGGAAGTTTTAATGGTGGAGCTAAGATCGAACTCGAAGGGCAGAAATAAAGTGGAGGAGAAGTGCTGATGGATCGGGTAATATAACTCCCGAACCAAAAATTTAGGCAACTGATTCTCCTATTTCTAAGGGCTGGATCAGTACCGAATCATATAAAAAAAATTGATGAGTAATGATGTTGACCCAAGTGTATGCATGTGTATATGCATGTGCTCATGGAACTCCAGAAGAATGTGCTTGAATATGGAATCGAAACATGATGAAAATTCGAAGCATGTATGCATGTACATACTCGACGCTTAACAAAAGGAATCGAAGAAAAGCATATTCAAACCTGAAATATCCAAAAAAAGAGGAACCGGCTTAAAATTACTAAACTCGGAGTGACGAGTCATAAGAGCACGCTTCAGTTTTATAATGTCATACGCTAACAAAGCGTTGCAACGAATAGCTAGAGACAGCACTTTACCGAAACAATCGAAGGAAGGATAACAACTATTCGAAGCACGGATTGGAACCCAATATGACAATCCTAACTTGTCTCGATTCAAAGCACATCATATTGGAAACAATATGCACTTTGGAGGGCAAGTGTTATCCGGTCTTTTGACCAGGCAACATTTGGATAGACAGAACGAGTCGAACTTGAAAATTATCGAGATAGGAAGCCTGAAGAAATAGCCACAAAGTCCAGAAACCAAGTAAAACCAGAGTCACAATATGAAAGCAAGGTCATCTCATAAAGTTCCACAAGCCAAATCCGTCAAAGTGATGGATCGGTACCAATCCATCTCCATAAATCGGTATCGATCCATACAACTTTGTCCAAAATCAACTCCAACCTCCTATACTTCCAAGCTGTGATGTTAACAACCAATTCCAAACTTCATAGGATCGATCGCATGTGGTGTGCTATCGAACGACTCAAGCATAAGAAATCAGCAACTTCATTCCTCCACTGACCCATCTTATTGGTTCAAAAATAAGCTTATAACAGTGCAAACAAGATGGAAATCACGAAGCCAACAACAAGTCGCCACAACACAAAGCATTGGGACCGATCCATGAGAAGATTTTATAGATCGGTACCGATCTATCAACATTGTTGACATGACTACGTTTCTTCAAGGCTAACTACTACAGGAACGTGGAGATCATGGTGGAGAACGTGTTGGAGCATTTCCCGACAACCTACAACTATAAATAGGATTGGCTCATTTTCAAGGATCTTTTTGCTTCATTGCAACTTTTACACAATTTCTTTATAATCACATGTGGATCTCTACAGATTCGTAAGAACTGTACTTGCAAAACAACAATATAAGCAATGGAAATACCAAGTGGACGTAGGCAATACTTAACCAAACTACTGTAAATGTTTGGTGTCTTGTTTTTTTTACTCATTTTTCATTTATATTTCTTCATTTACTTCTCTTCTAAAATCTATTGGGTGTTTGTGTCATTTTTTGATACTAACAGTATAAATTTGGTCATTTCATCTAAAAACTATTGTACTGAAATGATCATGCATATTATTTTTTTATTATGTGATTAGTGTGTTTCTTGTTTGAATATGATGATTATATGATCGATTGCCGGTTGCATACTGAAAATTAAATTTAAGCAAAGCATAAATGCTAGAGAAAAAAACATAGGGTGACAATCAAAAGGGGCTTTGCACGAAAGGTTCCTTTTTCTGATGGTGTTACAAAAAAAGTCCTTGTAGAAATAAGTATGTAAATTAAGTCCCTATTTTTTCTAAATAAGAAAACGCAAGTTAGCTTGCGCTTTTTAAAATTTTAAAATTTTCAAAATCAGAAAGCGCAAACTAGCTTGCGCTTTCCTGATAGAAAGCGCAAGTTACCTTGCGCTTTTCAAAAATTTTAAAAGTTTTAAAATTTTCAAAAAATTTTCAATATTAGAAAGCGCAAACTAGCTTGCGCTTTTCTGATAAAAAGTGCAAGTTAACTTGCGCTTTTCAAAATTTTCAAAATTTTCGAAAAATTCGTAAAATATTTCAAAATTAGAAAAGTGCAAGTTATCTTGCATTTTCTGTCAGAAAAGTGCAAGACACTTTGCGTTTTTTTATTTTTGAAAAATAGGAACCAAATTTACATATTCATTTCTGCAAGGACTTTTTGTATAACAACATCAAAAACAGGGACCTGTGACTCTTTTCTTGCAATCAAAAAACACTGTAGAAAACATAAACTGACGGCTAAATTAAATGCTACTAATTTTTTAGTAGATTTTACCGAAATGCAATAAGGCTTTTGTACACCTATAATAGCATTTATCAAAACCCTACTACAAACTTTAGTTGCATTTTTAGGATGCTACGAAATCCTTTTTTTGTATGATTACTGATAATTAACAGAGGATTAGGGTGGCAGGACAAAAATACTGCAAAACAAAGACTGAGCTAACAGGCCTTATTCTTAGTACCTATCCAAACAAAACAATTGATGTGTGAAGACCAAAAGTGAATACCATGGAAACTAATATATATTTTTTTAGATAATTATTTGTAGTGGTTCCAAATTTTTCGAAGGTGCAATTGACTAAGACACACAACTGGCCAATTAGTTCTAATAGATATATCTTCATGTTCTAGAATAAATAGAAATTAGTTTTGAAGTGGTCGACTTGTTTCGCTAAAAGTATATAAATAATAAGGGATTCACATAAAAAAAATTAAACAGGACTTCACATTAACTAACTATCATTCGAAATTGTTTGAAAAAAATATTGTGGCTTACCTTTTTTCTATGTTTCAACAGTTGTCTTCATGTGCTTCTCTTCTTCTGTAGACTAAGAATCGCGTTTGAATTCTTTTATCCTGATTCTGAAGGAAAAAAAGGAAATCAACAAAAACATCAAAATACAAGATTTTCTTGTATATAAGATTACATGGTATTATTCTAAGAAGGAAAATTTGCAAACATAAGCTTGTTTTGGTAAACAATAACACTAATAGCCTAGTTTTGATTATAATTACAAACATAGGCTTGTTTTTGCCAGCTAGACGAGGGCGAATTTTCAAAATGCGCCTTTGGCGAACTTTCAAAATGCGCCAACATGCGACTTTCGAAAATTCGCCCAAAGGTGCATTTTGAAAATTCGCCCTCGAAAAAACCCTGCACACATATTAACCAGACAGCAGCCCCCCTCTTCACATTCACTCTCTCCCAACTCTTCCAACCAAAACCCAAAAGACACAAATTCCTCAAAACCTTCCTCCACTTCCATTTCTTCAATTTTTATTCAAATTCTTTCACAAATTAGTCAATGGTAAACACGTCAGGTATAGAACAAGAAATAGGTATGAATCTATACCCATAATTTGTTGTTTATAATTTAGGGCTTGAAGTCAATTATCTTATAATTTGTTGTTCAAGACAAAAAATTGTGCTTGTAAAGTAAATCATTTTAACATCACCATTGATAAAGCATTTACAACA
This sequence comes from Allium fistulosum, assembly GCA_030737815.1. Taxonomy (NCBI): domain Eukaryota; kingdom Viridiplantae; phylum Streptophyta; class Magnoliopsida; order Asparagales; family Amaryllidaceae; genus Allium; species Allium fistulosum. The sequence goes on along the minus strand of CM060903.1, from coordinate 1,317,117,355 downwards.
CTATCATTACAAGTATTTGTACACATTTTAGTGTTAGATTTTGAACTAAGTTAGAAGTAGAGTATACAAACCATAATAAAAAATGTTCTTAAACTTAAGATTATTGTTATAAACAATCTATATGAACGACAAGGATTTTACGTGCATTCATACTACTTTGTGGGTTAGGAGGTTGTCAATTTTTAGTTAGTGTATATTTTTTATCGAAATGAAATGATTTTTAATATTTGTATTTTGTAGATTATGTTGAGATGGAGGTCGGACCCGTTGATGGAAGGGTATTATTTCTTCAAGCACAGCATCGTACTTCTAACGACATATGGATGCAGGTGGTTTTTTTAAAAAAAATATAATTTTGTGTCAGGTGGTATAATTCCTGCTTTTTAATTGTATTTATCATTTGATCAGCGTGACGATCCAGATACAACTATAGATCACTCCACATCGGTGAAGAAAGTGACTTCAAACCATCCAGGAGTACTGGCTGAGATTGAGAGGGCCGGTTTTTTACACATAATGAAGTTAGGATACATCCAGCTTGACCACTATCTTATCACTGCTTTGGTAGACAGATGGCGACCGAAGACTTCCACTTTTCATTTCCCTGTTGGTGAGATGACGATTACATTAGGAGATGTAGCCATGTTGTTAGGTTTGCCTATTGAAGGTAATGCAGTGGCTTATGGAGAAGTGGCATATGACTATATGCAATTGTGTAATGATTTACTTGGTCTTGACCCACCCCCCGAACAAACAAGGGGCAATGAGTTCGTGGAAGTCATGTGGTATAGACGTCAATTGTCGCACGATATTCCTACTGATGCTACAGAGGCTTAGATTCAGCAGCGAGCACGTGCTATTATTTTTAGGGCTGTAAATTTTGTACGAGTGTCCGATGTCCGTTCATGTCCATAACCGAAATACGTCCGCCCGAGTCCGTTCGATTTTCATTTAGGACACAAGCTAGGACAAGAAAATTTGTACGAAAAAAAAGATTGTCCGGTCCGAGTTCGTTCGAATTCGTCCGAATTTCTTATAGTTCAGTATATCTGATGGAAATTCTATTAAACAACATAAAATTTGATGTAAATAGCATTGTCCGTCCGTGTCCGTTCGGGTCCGTGTCCGAAAAATGTATGTACGAGTCCGTCCGATTTCATTTAGGACACGAGCTAGGACAACAAAATTTGTACGAACATAAATCTCGTCCGATCCATGTCCGGTCCGATTTTATTTAGGACATAAACTGAACACACCTCCGTCCGGTCCGGTCCGACCGATTTACACCCCTAAATGCACATGCTCAAATTCAGGCCCTCGTCGAGCACGTGCTATTATTTTGCACATGCTACAGAGGCTTAGATTCAGGCCCTCGTCGACGAACAGAAAAACGGGAAGTATGTCGGCGGTTTTTGTAAACCAGGGAGAGTACGCAAATGTTGCACACTATTTGAGTTGAAAGAATCTGTTTACAAAGCGACAAAAATAAGCGCAAACGAATTTGATATTGAGTTGGTCGTTAACTGGCCAACGGATTCGGGTTCAAAAGCAATAACACTTTCAGACGATGAGGATGTTGAAGTTATGTTTTCTGCGGTTACCAAATCCATTGAGTTGTACGTTGGGAAAGTTGCAAAAGAAAATCTGCAAGAACATGTACAATCTCCTATCGTTAGCACAGGATTAGGGCATTTTACAGAAATGTTAAAAACTGATATTCCTTCAGCAAGCTTAGGATCCCCTACTTACAGTAATCCATATGTACATGCTGGGGGTCATGGTCCTCCTCCCATAAACTATGGTTTCATGCATTACATGATGTCGCAACCAACTTCAGAACAATACTTTCCGTACTATACACCACCAACGATGCATCCAAGGTATCGTTGTTAACATGGGTATTTTGCGTGTACCTTTTTAAATTACAATTGTCTAATACTTTCTTCTAACACATTCAGCTTCCAACAACAAATGCATCTACAAAATGTCTGTGCTGAACAACAAAATATTCATTTGTCGCAACCGGTATATCCTACTCCATCACAAATGTATGATATAAGTCAAAGGTGTGTTTAGCAATTTATTTGGGTAATGTTTCCTATCTACTCTAGCTTCGTACTAAGATACGGTTGTAAACAAATGTACAAGTCTTGAGGATACTGCTGCAGAATGTAGTGCTGGACCGTCACAACACTCACATGATTCCAATATTGCCACTAATATGGATGTTAATACAGATGGAGACACCGAACATGCTCCTCAAATTGATAGTATGGCTGTTGCGACCACTAATAATGATGCGCGTTGGGTAGAACGAATGCAGGTGAACAATGAATCGTTAAACTACGATTTTCCAAGCGTAGAAGATGCTGAAGGTGATGGTGAAGAAGCTCAAATGGAAGTACCGTTGGATGATGATCTATGTACTGCACAAATAATGGCAAGATCGGTCGTTGCAAATCTGCAATTTGCTAGGGGAAAATTTTCAACCGCGTGCATACAAAATGGATTTGCTGTTGGAATGGTATTTGAAAGTAAGCAAAACATGCTACACCAATTAACCGAATGGTCAATTCTACATGGAGTTTCGTACAAGCCGGTCAAGTCGAATAAAACTATATACACTGCTATATGTAATGTTGACGCTAACTGTTCATGGAGAATACATGCAATAGTCTCAAAGAAATCGCAGTCTGGTTGGTGGGAAATCAGAAAGTTGCCTAACGAACATACCTGTGTCAATCCTACAGTTAATTCCAACCACAAGCAAGCCACTTCTAATTTTCTTGTGTCAAAAATCATGTCATTTGTGAAGGCCGATTTGGATATCACAGCAGGTACAGTTCAAGTGCTTGTCGACGACCAATTGTTCATCAAAATTAGTTACATGAAAGCTTGGCGAGCATTAAACAAAACAATAGAAAGAATTTATGGTGACTGGGCCGTATCGTATGCGACTTTGCCTCAATATTTTGAGGAAATAAAGAGAAGTAATCCGGGGACTGTTGGACATGTGACCCACGATGAAGTTGACGTATTTGATCGTGCGTTTTGGGCATTTGGCCCTTGCATTATAGGTTTTCTACACTGCCGGCCATTGCTATGTATTGACGGGACTCATTTGTATGGTAAATACAAAGGGACGTTGTTTGTTGCTACTGCTGTAGATGTGGATGACTGTCTGTTTCCATTAGCTTATGCGGTTGTCGAATCCGAGTCATATGATAGCTGGGGTTGGTTTTTTTCTTGCATGCGTGAATTCATTCACAGTGTTTGCAATCGTCGTATTACTTTCATATCGGATCGGATGAAAGGAATTCCGAAGGCTTTACAGGAGAAGTGGCGAGAACCACACAAACATAGGTTCTGTGCACGACATCTTAAAGCTAATTTTCAAACAGCGGGTTTTAGGGATAACCGACTTACATCTTTATTTTATTCAGCTGCATGTGCTTCAGAAGTAGTTGAGTACATCAAAATCAAAGAAGAAATTAAAGCTACAAATTCACGGGCTCATGAATGGATTGAAAGAAGTTTAGGGAATTTTGAATAGAATTGGGCCCTTTGCAAAGACGATGGAGGACGCTTTCATGTTATGACCACCAATGCATCCGAAAGTTTTAATGGTGTGCTGAAAGGTGCTCGATCATTACCTATAAAGGCGTTGGTTGCACGAACCTTCTTTCAATCGGTTGAATATTTTTGTAAGAGACGAAAGACGGCGGATGCTATCACAACACGTTTGACTCCAAAATGGAAAGCTAAAATAGCAGATCGAGCTATTGAAGCACGTCGTTGTAAACTAGTTCGCTTTAGTCGAACAGAATGGCAAGTTATTCATTGCTACGACGATGAATTTAAAGTGTTAATTGATGGTCCTAACTGCTCCTGTACATGCAACATCCCCCTACTGCAAAAAATACCATGTGCCCATGTAATGGCGGCTTGTTCGGCACACGATTACGGTGCTAACAGAGCACATCATGAGTTCGCATCAGAGTGGTACTCTGTTCGAAGTTACAAAGCTTCATATCAGGTAGAGTTTCATCCCGTGCGTGATAAGAGATACTGGAGACCATACACCGGTCCACATATATTGCCTCCACCTACAAGAAGACAACCTGGACGACCTAAATCTACGAGGATCAAAAACGTTATGGACGAGCATCAAACGCCTAAAACAAACAGGTGCAGCAAATGTGGATCACGGGGCCATAACAGAAAGCGATGTACTGCAGCGACCTAAACTTCCATTATCAGATGTATGACTGCGTAACGAATTTATATTTTTGTGTTTTCAATTTTAAACGAATGTAATTTCTATGTATCAAACCAACTAGTTATGTGTCGAACTTAAATGAACTTTGCAATTGTTAGATTTGCAAGCTGATATCTACGAAAGTTGTTAGATAAGAAATTATATATATGTATGTGATTGTTAAATGGACCAACATAACTTGTTTATATGCAGAGTTTTTTCGAGGGCGAATTTTCAAAATGCCCCTTTGGGCGAATTTTCGAAAGTCGCCTGTTGGCGCATTTTGAAAGTTCGCCAAAGGCGCATTTTGAAAATTCGTCCTCGTTTAGCTGGCAAAAACAGACCTATGTTTGTAATTATAATCAAAACTAGGCTATTAGTGTTATTGTTTACCAAAACAAGCTTATGTTTGCAAATTTTCCTTCTAAAAATAAGAAACTGATATATTACAATATGATAACAGAGTAGTAGAAGAACACTATTAAGACAGCAATAAGAATTACAAAGAAATAACATATCATAGTGAATCAGTGTCTGCATGCAAGGTGAACATTTGATTTATGATAAATCATCAAAATCAATTTGACCATATTTGGTGTCTTATGCTAACAGATTTTTTTATCAACTTTGTAGCAAAGCTGAAGATGAATTGATGAAATATCATTTCTAATAGAATTTTCTTTCTGGCATAAATTTGGGTGTTATATTACAAATTTTACAATAATACAGATAAACTTTGGGCTGAATCTCAATTAAGTCAAATATACAGTCAACGCAACAGAGTAGGCCTAAATTACCAAACTTGTAGTTATGAGTACACATTTCTTTGCTCATGCAAATAATAATAATAAATAATTTAAAAAAAAAATTAAAGTTCAAAGTAGCATAATCGAAATCATTAGTACTTTGCCAATTTTGTAACGCGTTGTATTTTTTAAAAAATGTATCAAGATAATTTTCTACTGTCTTTCCCTGAGGTAGAACAGCTTCTACAACAGCTCAAGATATTTTATTTGATTGTATTGAGTGTATATATAATCCTGAATCAGAAGTCCTGTAAGAATCTTATTAACAAAAACAATCTATATGAACATAGGTAGCACCAATGATGCTCAAATTCAACAAAAAATCTAGAACTAAATTGTAAAAGCAATGATTGTCTTTCTTGGTAGAAACAATAATATTTCACACCACCCAGCTGTCTAAAACAAACAACTCAAACAAATCTCCCTCGTTTCTTCATACTTCTATATAAACACAGTCTTGCAAACTCATTACCACAGAAAAAATAAATGAAAACAAACACATGGTTCCTAGGCACATTCATTGCTACAGTAATCCTCCTAAATTTTACTAATTCATTTTGTAATGGTGACCCAGCAAATGGGTTCACAGCAATGCCATTAACCGAGAAAGATTTGGTCATACAATGGCCATACGATTTACAACAAAGTGAAAGGTACAGTTACATTGATGGAGTACATAAGCTTTGGGTGTATTCGACTGACAAGCCATTCAAACCTGACACCACAACTAAACCCCGCACTGAAATATACATCAAGGTAATCACTATCTATCAGTTTCTTTTTTTCTTTTCTTTTTTCAAATTCTGTGTTATACTTCTCAAATTCAATATCGTTTCCTTGGTGTAGGGATACGAATACACGTCAGGTGTGTGGCAATTTGAAGGTTACGGTTTCGTGCCGAATGGAACAAGTGGTGCAGCGGTTGTGCAAATACATCGTACTACAACACCAGCAACTGTGTTAATGTTGGATGCTGTTGATGGCCAGTTGAAATTTTATCATGGTACAGTAGTAGAATCGAACATCTACAATAGGTGGATGAGAGTAAATGTGATACACGATGTCGACGCTAATAAAATAACTGTATTTGTTGATGGGGTTCAGAAGTTGGAAATTGAGGGAAATGGAAAAGATAAATTTTATTTCAAATGTGGAGTTTATGGCCAAGTTGATGAAACAAATTACATGGAATCGAGATGGAGGGATATTAAAGTACTAAAGAAAAACGATTAAATTGTATTGTATGTCAAATTTATAAGTGCATCATTTTTACTTGCAAGAAGCATGTAATTATTTACCAATATATAATAATAAGTAAGCACTGCCCCTACTTTCTGCAAATTAGTTTAGTGAAGCACTTATATTAGTTTTGGAGTTTATATGTTTTATACATATGCTTCCTATATATGTGTTTAATCAATAATTTTCTGTCAAAGAAAATAACAATAGATTATGAGACGTTAGATTATATTTTATTGTATTTATCCTCTTTTAGGTCAGGTTATATAGTTTGTCCATTATTGTTTCAACTATGCACTTGCCTATAAATAAATCTTGCGTATGACATATTTCGATGTTTTAATCTCAGTGGGGTTTTTCCATGTATAATACAGTAAATTATAACATATTATGAGTTGTAGGGAGGGACTTATGTCACCACAAACAGAAACTAAAGCAAGGGTTGGATATTGATAAAAAAACACATTGCACAGTGTTTCTCTACATGTGAGGGGCCTAAGAAAGGTCGCTATTGAAAACCAACATTAATTACTATTTAAAGAATAAATGACATATTACATTTTACAGCAAATAACTCCGCATGTGTAGTTTTCTATGTAGCATGTCTCAAGACAGAATAAATGAGAAAGGTTGTGATAGGCTTGGCGAGCCAACATAAAAATCATAACCCCTCTTATGGAAATGAAACCTTATTATATTCATGTGGGCGTAATCCTCTTAGCGACGCACCATATTGAGGCTCGGGTATGATGATAAATAAACAAGGGATGGATCGTCACTCTCTTAGTGGTGCGTCATATCGAGACTCGGGTATAATGATAAATATGCAAGGGCTGGATCGCCACCCCCTTAGTGGCACGCTACATCGACGTCTCGATATAGTGATAAATGAGCAATGGTCTTCGCACCTAACTTGGCAGGTGCGAGGGGCAAAAAAGCTATTCGATGAAAGTATGATTCGGTTGGGTAGTTGGAATGTAGGATCCTTAACCGGGAAAGTTAAGCTGGACGGTTGATACTATGACTAAGAGACATGTAAATATCTTATACGTTCAGAAGACTAAATGGATGGACCAGAAGGTAAAGGAGGTGGAGAACTCAGGCTCCAAGTCATGGTACATGGGAAAAGAACGAAACAAGAAAGAGGTAGGATTGACAAGAACCTTAAAAACGAAGTGGTCGACGTTAGGAGACAAATGGACAAGATCATCCTAATCAAGCTGGTAGTTGGTAATATGGTTCTGAACATCATTAGTGCCTTTGCCTCACAAGTAGGCCTAAGTAAAGCCCCCAAGAAGAATTTCTGGGAAGATCTAGATGTCATGGTTAAAGATGATCCTAGTAGCGAGAAAGCTTTCATAGAAGGAGATTTCAACGGTCATGTTGGTACAACTAGTGGGGGTTTGAGAGAGTGCACGGTAGTTTTGGATATGGCAATAGAAACCAAGAAGAAGAAATATTAAATTTCGCTATTGTTTATGACCTCATGATAGCTAATACCTTCTTTAGAAAGAAACAATCGCATTTAGTTACTTTCAGCAATGGCCAACATTCTAGGTAGATTGACTTTGTCCTTACTAGAAGAGATGACAAACGAGCTTGTGTAGATTACAAAGTCATACTTGGAGAATATGTCATCTCACAACATCAGCTTTTGAAATCTGAGTTTCGCCCTTGGATACGTGTTTGACAGGATAAAGAAGCCAAGATTAGTAAGACGAAATGGTGGAAGCTCAAAGAAGATGCCTCACGGGCGTTTAAGGATAAAGTGATAGAAGAAGGAGCATGAAATATGGAAGGAGAAGCAAATGACATGTGGGATGAGATGACAACGCGCATTCAGAAAGTTACTACTGAGATGTTTGGGATATCAGAAGAAAGTAAACGCAAACCTAAAGATTCATGGTGGTGGAACAGTGATGTGCAAAGGGCTATTAAAAAGAAGAAGGAATGCTACAAATGCTTGCATCATCACAGGAGCGAGGACAGCGTGCAAAAGTACAAAGCGGCAAAAAAGAACGCAAAAAGTGCGGTGAATGAAGCAAGAGGTCAGACATAAAAAGATCTATATCAAAAGCTAAGTATGAAGCAGGGTGAAAAAACGTCTATACGATAGCTAAGCTCCACGGAAGAAAGACGAGGGACTTCAACCAAGTTTAATGCATCAAGAATTAGAATAATAGACTTTTGGTGAAGGACGATAAAATAAAAACTAGATGAAGAGAATACTTTGACAAGTTATTCAATGAAGAAGGCGATAACACTACGATCGAGCTGGACGACTCTTTTAATGACACCAGCAGACATTTTATTTGGAGAATTCAAGAGTCCGAGGTAAAGGAGAAGCTAAAAAGGATGAAAGCAGGTAAGGCGTTGGGGCTTGATGACATCCTATTGAGGCGTGGATATGCCTTGGTAATGTAGGAATAGTCTGGCTAACTAAGTTGTTCAATAACATTTTCAAATCAAATACGATGTCAGATGAGTGGAGTGCAAACATATTAATTCTAATCTTCAAGAATAAAGGAAATATTCAAAGTTGCAAAGACTACAGAGGAATTAAGCTTATAAGTCGCACAATTAAGCTTTGGAAGAGAGTCACTGAACATCGATTAAGAAGGATGACAAGCGTTTCAAAAAACCAATTTGCTTTTATGCTTGGAAGGTTGACCATAAAGGCAATTTTCTTGATAAGACAACTTTGGAGAGATTTAGGGAACAAAAGAATGATCTACACAAGCTATTTATCGATTTGGAGAAAACTTATGAAAAAGTACCGAGAAATGTTATGTGGTGAGCTTTGAAAAAGAAGAGAGTCATAACAAAGTATATTACTCTTATCAAAGATATGTACGATGATGTTGTGACTAGTGTCAGAACATGCGATGGTGAAACCAGCGACTTTCCCCTTACATAGATTACATCAAAAGTCAACTTTGAGCCCCTACATTTTTGCCCTAATGATGGATAATGTTACAAAGGGTTTATAAAGTGAGAATCCTTGGTCTATGCTCTCCGCTGATGATGTTGTACTAATTGACGAAAGTAGGCTAGGGGTTGATAGACAACTGGAGCTATAGAGGCAGACTTTAGAATCAAAGTGTGTAACGACCCTAATTTTGATTAACATTATTTAGGATATTTAATTAGTGAAATTAAATAAAATAATGTGATGATTAGGGGATTGAGATTTATGTTAATAGAAAGGTAGCCGTGCTATATAACAAATGAATTAAAGGGGAACTAAAATAAAATAGGTAAGGCAAATAGGTAAGGGGTAAAACAAGAATAAGTATATTCTTATACCCTAAACCCTTAGGGCATACACGTCCATTTACAAAAATTAAATATAAGAGGTCGGTCACCATTAAGGAAGAACAAGAAGAAGATAAAGCAATCAAAGGAAGGAAGCTTAATCAATTCAAATCATTCTAAAATCTTAGCTCCTTAATCACAAAGCTAAGGTGAATAATAGGTTACATCTCATGTTTTTATTATTTTCAGTTTTAGATTGGAATCTGAATTATTTTGCAAATGTTTTGCCATGTTTTTTATTATTAAAATGGATATATATGCTTGTTGATGGTTTATGCTATTTCATATGGATTTTATGATATGTTTTAATATGAAAACCCTATTAAATTATATCTAAATGCCTTACGATTTTAGAATAAGGTCAGAAATGATATTTTAGAGATGAGTTTCAATTTTCATAATTTTATAAATTAATGTGGATTTAATATGAATTTTCTAGTGAAGAAAATGGTTATTTGGGTTCAAAATTACTTACGGCTAATATATGTATGTTTTGGGTCAGAAATTAATATATATTAGAAAACATATTAAAAATGCTTTATGGGAATTTTTATAAATTTTTCCTAAGTATTTTAATAAGTATATAAAATTATTTAAGGTATGGGACTTGAATGTTTTATATATTTATAAAAGGAGAAGAGAAATTCTGTAAATAATTTAATTTGTTTATTTCAGAAATTTCGGCAGACTTTTAGAAAAAAATTAGGAACAAATCATACTTTGACAAACAAGGCAGGTTAGTTGAAAAGAATTGCTTTAAAAAGTTAAAAATCAGTTTATACTTTTTTTTACATGTTTCGCCACTTTCGGCACCAAGCCTTCGACACCTTACTTCCACCTCCATCTCCATCGAAACCAATGCACATGGTATCAAAGGCTTAGTACGTAGTGAATTATACATAGGCGAAAGGTACTGGGTCGAAACAAGGGATTCCGAAGGGGTGGAAGCCTTACTTTGTTTTTAAATAAAAATAGGCATGCTTTGCTTTCAACATGGTTAGCTTTTGACTGGGTCAAATTGTTTAAAGGAATGGTTTCGAAAGAGGTTGCGCCTTTTTGTTTTAAGTAAATGCTTTCAAAGGAGAAGAAACCCATTGCTGCTGCTTTCCACCTTTCGAAGCAAATGGTTTCGAAATGGTTACTTTGTTTTTAAAACTTAGCCACTTCTTCAATACTTTTGAAGGGTTGGTTTCGACACCATCACTTCTTTACTTAGGAAATAGCTTTCGGAAGAGTGATTTCGACTTAGTTGTTTTATGACCCTTTTGTTATATTGAAAGTTAAACCCAAAAGGTTTTGAAAGGAATAATTTCTAATGGTTTCGAAAGGTTATTCCACATGTTTTACTTGAACCCAAATGCTTTCGAATTGTTTGATTTTATGAAAAGATTTAATGCTTTTGAAAGGTTTAAGATAAAGGTTTCAAAGGAGTGGTTCCCCAATGGTTTTGAAAGGTTTTAAATGGAAGGTTTCAATGTTTTCGAAAGGCAGTGTTTATAGTGTTTTGATAAGAGGATGTCTAAGGTTTTAAAGCTTTCGAAATAATGGTTTTTCAATGTTTTCGAAAAGTTTATTAAGAATGGTTTGGAAAGGTATGTTTTGGCCTTTCGGCCTAAGGTTACAAAGCAAAGTGGTTACTTGGTTCGAAAGGGGTACTTTCAATGGTTTCGAAAGGGGTACTTTCAGTGGTTTAAATATTTTCATCAGCAAAGTTTTGTGTAAAGTATATATAATATGGCAAGGTGATTTGAGCAAAGCATAGAGTATATTTTCCTTGTTTAAAGTATGATTTAAAGGTTTTAAATCAATTTGAGAGAAATTGTTTTCAAAGAAAATTTTATGGATAGATGACCCTAAGTAAAATGACTTAGATATTAGAATACCAGATGAGACTGGTATGGGGTCGCGTCCTATACTTTAGCTAGTAGCCCCGAGCTAATATAAATCCAAAATTCCAGTGTGTAGGGCTGTGTTACAGGTATGACTAAAATGATGTTACACACAGAAATGAATCTATAGAGGAGAGATAGGTTATTGGTGAGCCCGTAAAACCATTAGGATCAGTTGACCTTAGGAGAACAGAATTAGGGACAGACCATTCAGAAGAGGAGTATCTAACAGAAGTTAGATTATTTGTTTATTTTGTCTGGTAGGCCCAAGTCAACCAAAGGTTAGTAGATAGCCAAACCAAACTATAATGTTCGGACAGATAGTCCATTTGTTACCTGATTTGTATGCATACATGATATTGCTTTATTGTTTTAACCGGTTTTGGTTGCAGGATTAAGATTTGCAAAGATATTTTTCAAAAGGATATTAGTGAGGGGAAACCCGTTCCGCTAAGCGGCGTGGTCTCACTTAATATCAAATAACTGAGATGTATAATATTATTCACACCGGATTTTATGTCTGACTCGAAGTTTATGTTTTTACCCTTAAACTCTCGGATGTTCAAAATTGATTTGAGTAGGCTGAGGGCTGAGGATTTACAGGTTATAGTAGGTGGAGGAATAAAGCTTCCGAGAACGAGCAGGAGGCTGAAGTTAGCTATTTAGGAGTTGTTGTGTTTTATTTCCGCTATGTTGTATTAAGTCTGTTATGACTATTTAGTACTCTGGTCAATGTAACAACCCGCATATTTAACGATTATATATTTAAATGGTTTATTAAATATAGCGTCGTTAGTCGGATTTAGGTCCGAAAAGCTACTTTTTGCAAACGGTCGAATTGGAGCTCGAAACCACTTCCATTGAGTCCAAAATGGCGTTTGCGATCTTTTTGGGTATAAACTTTGATATGTTTGGAGTAAGATGAATTTTGCTACTTTTTCTAGTTGGGTTTTGGGTTTGGATTCATCCCACTAGCTAACTAAACCCCCTAACTCAGCCCTCTCCTCTCCATTCTCTCATTCTCACTTCTAAAACTCAAGTTAAAACTGATAATGGTGGAAGGGAAGAGGAAATAGAAATTGCAAGCCCTAGTTTACTTTGCCAACTTGAATTCTTACTCCAAAATCAAAGAGAAGCTATTGGTAAGCCTCCTCTTCATCTTCTCCAACTCTTTTCCTCTTCAATTTCAGAAAGTTTCCTAAACCTAACTTAGGAATTACTTGTTTTGGTCTTAGATTGAAGCTTGTTGAGTTGAAGTAGAGATTGGTTGGTCTTCTCCTTGTAATTGAGCTCCTTCTTCTTTGTTTTTGGGTTAAAGGTGAGTTTTGAACTCACATCTACTCCTCTTGATATCATTGATGTTGGGTATGAATTCCTAACAATTATCCATGTGCAATTTCTTTTGATTCGGATGGGTTTTGTGAGCATTGCACACTACGCCATAGATGGCCTACTGCAATGAAATTACAAGGTGTTGCTAGCTATAATGTAACGATAGGTATGCTGATTTTTGTCTATTACAACACTCGCTTCAAGGTGTTAGCATAGGTATCAACAAGATGTTGCAGTAGCTATAGATGTATTCAAATTAAAAAATTAATAAAATTAGCAATCCGCGTGAATACGATCCAACGGTCTACATTTAATCTGGTTGTTAAAATGGATCACCACTGCAATTTGCCCCAAAATTTCGTTTTACCACCTAAACTAGTTTAGAGTAGATCCCCTTTTCTCGTATGTGATAATGGCTGCTCCTATCTTGTTCCTCTTTTGCTCTGAAATTAGGGCTTTGGCCTCGTGTTCGCTCCTATGAGATTAGCTAGGGCTTCGGCCTTGTCTTCGCTCCTGTGAGATTAGCTAGGGCTTCGGCCTTGTGCGATTAGGGCTTCGTCTAATATCGAAGGACCCGATTGATTGTCGATCGATTACAATTGCTGTTCTTCTGATTTGCTTTGGCAATCGATCGTCTCCTTGCTTCGAATACAGCTCCTTCGATTTTGCTTGAGTTCAACTGTGTATTCGGGTATGTAATTTGTTGCTTTTACTTTACTGTATTGCTTGCTTGAACTCGATACTATCTGCCGATGATGTTAATGTGTTTATATAGGGTTCGAACCCCTAGATTTACGTTCGTATATATCTGTTGACATCGGTCATTTAATTGATTGTTCATCGTGACTTTGCCTTTGACATTTAACTAGACTTCGGCAACTTGATTTGAATTGGTTGAACTTGCTACTGTTCGTGGTTGACTTTGGCTATGTCTGTTTCCATTGGTGCCACACACACACTTGTGTACCTTTCTCTTTGTGCTTCACTTGTTCACTGAAACTGTTGTATCACTTATGTTTTCCATTATCATGTATATATATATATATGCATTCATGTATGTATATATGTGTTTGTTGTTGCACTTGAACATGTATATATGTTGCACTGGGTTTGTTTTTTATTTGATGTTGAGGCCTTCTCTTGTATTTAGTTGCCTTCGAGTCATATAAGTTTCTTTCCCTTGTGCCAGTCTTGCTTTGTTTTGGTCTTGGCCATTCACTTGTTAAGGCTGCTTGTTTCATTGATGCATGTTTTTGTATTCACCACTTTGCATTGGTCATTGTATATCTATGCACTGGTCCTTTGAGCCTGTTTGCACTGCCTATATATATACATGCTGTTTCACACATGTATATATGTATGGTTGCTTTCATATGGTAGCTGGACTTGCTCGAGTTCATATTTCTTATATTATCTGACTTCGGCCATTTTTGAAATTGCTGCAGCTCATTCACTTGACACTTCTGTTGGTCTGTATTTTTGAATATGGTTGGAGTTTTGGTTTAATTGTGAGTTTGAGTTCTTTTGTTGAGCTCTGTCCACTGTTGTTTTATGTTTGGCATACAAGTCTGGTATAGTTTGCTCTGACCAATTCATTGAGCATGCTGTTTATTTCTGTAGCATGCTTCTGTTTCATTTTTGTTCTTGTGCATTGTCAACTGCTTGGACCAAATTGTCACCCAAATAACTGAGGCAAATAATATTTTCAAAATTACATTTTATTTTATACTGCAAAAATATTTCCTTTTCAATTTTACTGCATCAGTGTGTATTTTTGCAGATTGCTCAGATGTTGGATTCAATCTGAAATGGAGTTGAAGACAGGTTTCAAAGAAGGCTCGATCTTCCGAAATCGGACCCCCGCCGGCGCTGCGCCCGGACCCGCTTCTCGGCTCGCCTTCGGCTCGGCACTCGGCTCGCCTTCGGCTCGGCACTCGGCTCGCCTTCGGCTCGGCACTCGGCTCGCCTTCGGCTCGGCACTCAGCTCGTCATATATTTGTCAGTGTCGGTGTCTGTATAAATTGAAACTGCATATGTAATGAGTGAACTGAGTGATGTAGTGAGGAATATCTGTATATGTGAATATCAGTGTTATTTATCATTGAATTGTAAAATAGTGGAGTCGGGAATTTGTACTATTTTAAATGTTGAAATAAAATATTTATTTAAATAAATTACTGTTTGAATATCAAATTCTGTGCAATAGCATTTTATTAAATAAATATTTATTTCTATTAAAAAATCAAATATGCTCTACATTGTGGGCCCCACAAATTCAGAAAATTAATATCTATAGCAACATTTTTGAATGTTGCTACATGCACCTATGGATGTTGCTATAGACCCAAATAGGATTCTATTGCAACAATATTTCTTATGTTGCCTTAGATAGTCAAAATGTTGCCTTTGAGGTCTGCGGCAACGCGGCAAAATGCAACACCGAGAAAGTGTTGCCTTTGCCCTTTTTTAGCCTTCAGCAACATTTTTTGGCACATCCTGCATCACTTCTTTGGTGTTGTAGTATGCAATCTATGGCGTAGTGGCAATTTTTGGTGTTTTGGAAGTCTAAAACTCTAAAGAATCATAGCTTTGATGTTGAATCATGTTTTTGGTAATAAACCGAAGAGCTTATATGGCCGGGTAGTCGATTGGCGTAAACCCTTAGCGCCGTTGCTCGTCCGGTTGCGAATCGAGAGAATTTGCACTTCAATTGTTATAGGGTAGGAAATGTAGGAAATTGGGTTCAGTTGATTGAATTCTCTGTTCAGTCGACTGAGCTTAAGCCGAAATTTTCTGGACAGTGTTCAGTCGACTGAACAGGGATTTCAGTCGACTGACCTGCTCCTGTTTTCCTGTTTTGCCTATTCATGCTCATTTTGATTGGTTTTCTGAATTTTACCGATTCATGTTGGTTCTTAGTGGTTGTTATTGCCTCTTTGGCTTTGATAACTTATTCTTGACTTCATTCACGGGTTTTTATAAAATAATCTTTCGAATCATATTAAAAGCTCCCTCCTCCAATTTATAAATTCTAATTAAAACACACACACATCTTTGCACTCCGAGCGATGTGGGAGGAGAATTAAATGATTAGATAAAACGCGTGCAATGAACACGTGCGTTCATCTTTTCAGTTAATTCCCAATCTATTCGTTTGAACGTTTTGACCTTTGGTCTGGTTTACCGATGAGAAGAGGTAAACTTTGTACTGCTTTGAGTGTGAAAATGACTGACGGATAGTAAA
This sequence comes from Allium fistulosum, assembly GCA_030737815.1. Taxonomy (NCBI): domain Eukaryota; kingdom Viridiplantae; phylum Streptophyta; class Magnoliopsida; order Asparagales; family Amaryllidaceae; genus Allium; species Allium fistulosum. Next base: position 1,317,101,272 of record CM060903.1, on the reverse strand, counting down.
CCGTTTAGTGCGAACGAGTGGTTATGGGACTCACGTTAACACTTTCCGGATTCCTTTTCGAGAGTTGTGACACATCCCGCCAGTTAGTGGTGTCCAGTACTGGGCCTCCGGACCTTCGCCACTACGGTTTGTTGCCTTCGGGTATGTTGCCTTCGGGTTTGTGCCTTCAGGTTTGTTGCCTTATAGTATCGCCTTCGGTGTTGGTCTTTTTGAGCCGCACGAGTGATATTGGGTTTGGAGCCTTCGGGCTTATGGATCCTTGTTTATACAGTACTGAGCTCGAGCAATCTTATGTTTCATTGATATTATATTCCCTTGGTATCTCCCTTCGGTGTTGGTCTTTTTTAGCCACATGATGTATAGCGGTTACCTTGTGGAACTTGTATACCTTATGGGTACTTGTTATTTGCCTTTTGGCTTGCTTTGGGATATTCTTATCCTTTGTTTATTTGAGATGCCGATGATATGAGGCTTGTTTTGCTATGTTCATCTTTTGATTAGATGATTGTGTTATCTCTTTTAGAGATATTTGTTATACTTTGTAACCTTGCAGGTTTATTGCTGTTCAGTTTATCTAACTGATTTGTTATTTAGACTGACCCGTGTATTTTATACTCGGGTCAGACCGAGATGTTTCAGGTTAGGTGCTTTTGGACTTAGCCTATTTTGCTTCCGCATGGACTACTCCGCTAGCTTCTTTTTGTCATAGCTTTTTGTGTAGTCCCATTTTGTTGTGACTCTGATATGTATTCTTTTGGATTCGCCTGTATACTGTGGTTTGCTATACCACTTGACAAGTATTATTTCGTATACTCTGTTATGTATCTGTATATGTGTTTATGATGATCCACTGTTCTATGATGTATATTACATTTGAGTTGTTATATTCTGTTCTGATAGATCCTCTAGCCACCTATGGTTTTGTTTTAAGTATTCAATAGATAGTTAAAGCAAGGCTATAGATGGTCGCTCCTATCCAGTCTTATTCTCCGTATTAGCAGACGGTGTTATCTAATGATACTCTTTGCTAATGTGGGTATAGAGGTGGGGCGTCACAGCTTGGTATCAGAGCTGCGTTCAGAACAAAATATGGTAAACACAGAATAGAAGCACATTGCGATACATCAAAGTGTAATAAGTGATACAAATCTTTGAACCATCGTGCCTCTATATTTCTTTTGTGCCTTTAGTGGTAGATAAAATTTGGGAATACGTCTAGGAATGCATTTTATTCCGTAGTATTCTGTATTGTAATATCTACCTTGTGAATAATCTTGTTCTTATTTTAACTTTCAGCATATGGCCGGAAGAGGCAGGGGACGACGTTCGGATGCGGGGCAATCCAGTGGCTCACATCCGGATGGCGTTTATATGTCTACTGATCAGTTTTTGGAGTTATTTAGGAGCACTCAGCCTCCAGTTCCTGTTTGGGTGTCCCCACCTCGCAAGTCTGCCTTTGCACATCAGTGTAGTGATTTCGCTCATCTTGGAGGAAAGCCGTTTAAAGGCTCCGAGTCCGTTCTTGAAGTCCAAGCTTGGTTTCGCACGTGCGAGCGTATCTTCTCTCGCATGGATCTTTCTGACCATGATAGAGTTCTTGTAACTTCTAGCTTATTACAAGAGCGTGCCCTTGATTGGTATGAGCTTCTTATAGCCGAAATTGATGAGTCTACTCTTTCTTGGACTCAGTTTCGGGAGCGATTCGAACTCAAGTTCGTTCCTGAATCTGAAAAAGTTTTATTGACCCGTCGCTTCCTTGAGTTGAAACAAGGGAAGTCTTCTGTTTCTGAGTATGTTGCATCATTCGAGGCTTTATCTAAGTATGGTCTTGAATTCATTAGCACTTCTTATAAGAAGAATTTGAAGTTTGTCTCTGGTCTTAAGAAATATCTTAAGAAGTCTTTATTGCTCCAGCTTAAGCTTTCTTTTGAAGAATTGGTTGATTCAGCACTTCATCTCGAAATTATCGAGAAAGAGTGTGATAGTAGTGAGGATGTTGAGGTTTCCAAGAACCCCAACAAGAAGCAGTTTCCATTTCAGAAAAAGTATTTTCCTTCTAAGAAGAAGAAGACTGGTAGTGCCAATTCTCAACCTCAGTCTACTGGAACACCTTCCCTTCGGAAGTGTTTCAATTGTGGTTCTCCGGATCATATTATTCGAGCTTGTCCTAAGCCTCTCTTCTGCCGCTATTGCAAGAAGGAAGGTCATCATGTTTCTACTTGCCCTACTGTTCCTGGTGGTGCTAAGTCAGGCAAGCTTAATGCTGCCAAGGCTTCTGAAGGTCCTTCTCAGTCCAAAGGTATATCTCCATCTATTCTGGAAGGTTCTATTTTATTTCATGATCATAGTATACGAGTTCTTTTCGATACGGGTGCTTCACATTCTTTCGTATCGAAGAAGCTCGTCGATGATTTATCTTTGGGTGTTTCTTGTATGGTTACTTCTTTAAGGATTGCGAATCCTATTGGGGGATCCGCGACCCTTAGCTTGCTGTGTGATGATGTTGAGATTGTTTTATGTGGTTTATCTTTTCGTGCGAATATGCACGTTATTTCTTGTCTGGAATTTGATATTATTTTGGGTATGGACTGGCTAGTGAGATATGATGCCAGGATTATTTGTTCGGAGAGAATTATATATCTTTGACATTCGGATTCGCCTACTCAGCTATCTCTTGTTCTTCGGGATGTGGACAGTTCTGAAATGGCTTTATATTCTCTTGGTTCGCAAGATGATGATATATCTCGTATTCCTATTGTTTGTGACTTCTTTGATGTTTTTGAGCCGGTTTCGGGTTTGCCACCCAAGCGGGCGATCGAGTTCCGTATTGATCTCATTCCAGGCGCGAAGCCAGTTGGTCGTCCTCCCACGAGGATGTCTACAAAAGAAAATGAGGAACTCAAGAACCAGCTTTTAGAGCTTGAGTCCAAGCAGTTGATTCAATCCAGTTTTTCACCATAGGGTACCGCGGTTGTCTTTGTGAAGAAGTCCGATGGAACTCTTAGGCTTTGCATTGACTATCACAAGCTTAATGAGTTAACCGTAAAGAACAGGTATCCATTGCCTAGAATCGATGATATGTTCGATCTATTGAGTGGAGCTAAGGTCTTTTCTCAGCTCGACCTTGCCACAGGTTTTCATCAATTACGAGTCGCGGAGGATAGCATACCTCTTATCGCTTTCCGCACTCGATATGGTTCTTTTGAGTGGCTCGTCATGCTGTTCGGTTTGACGAACGCTCCTGCTTTCTTTGTTGATCTAATGAATCGGGTATTCCGGGAATATCTCGATAAATTCGTCCTAGTATTCATTGATGATATCCTTATTTACTCTAAGTCTGAAGCCGAGCATGCTAATCACTTGAGAATTATCTTGAGTACTCTTCGTCACCATCAGCTAAAAGACAAATTCTCCAAGTGCTACTTTTGGGAGAACAAGGTTAAGTTCTTAGGCCATGTTGTATCTTCTGAAGGCGTTTCAGTCGATCCCTCAAAGATCGAAGCCATCCAGAATTGGAAGAGGCTTGAGAATGTGCATGAGATCCGTAGTTTCCTTGGATTGGCGAGTTATTACCGTCGGTTCATCAAGGACTTTTCCCGTGTTGTGCTTCCTCTCACCAGCCTTACTCGAAAAGGCATTCGTTATATTTGGTCTTACAAGTGTGAAGCTTCCTTTATGACATTAAAGGAACTTCTCACTAATGCTCCTATTCTTGTGGTTCCCGAAGGGAATCATGATCTTGTTGTCTACACCGATGCTTGTGGTAGTGGTCTTGGTGCTGTTCTTATGCAGAAAGATCGGGTAGTTTCTTATTCTTCTAAGCAACTGTGTCCGAATGAAGTTCGCTATGCCACGCATGATCTAGAGTTAGCCGCCATTGTCTTCACCTTGAAGATTTGGCGACACTATTTATTAGGCGAGCGCTTCATTCTTTATACCGACCATAAATCCTTGAAGTACTTGTTCACTCAAAAGGAACTCAATATGAGGCAACAGCGTTGGCTCGAGTTTCTTGCCTCCTATGACTTTGATATCCAATATACCCCTGGAAAGGGTAATCGTGTTGCAGATGCGCTTAGCCGCAGACATTCGGCTGTTGTTTCTATGATGCTTGCCGAATGGGATATTCTTGAGACTCTATCTTTTTGTGATATTCGTGATCGAGCTTCATCCTTTGATTCTTGGATAACATTATTCAGTTTGGAAGCTCGACCCTCTCTATTGGATCGTATTGCCAAAGCTCAGCAGTGTGATCCTGATCTTGTGCATCTTATTCATCTTGTTGAGACTGGATCCAGTGATGAGATGTCATTGGATTACAGTATTGATTCTCATCAGTGCCTTCGTAAGAAGAACCGGGTTATTGTGCCTTCTGATTCTGCACTTAGGCGTGACATTCTTGAAGACTGTCATCGTTCTAAGTATACCATTCATCCTGGTTCTAGCAAGATGTATGTCGACATGTGTCACTTATATTATTGGGAAGGCATGAAGCACGATGTAGCAAGTTATGTGAGCAATTGCATAACTTGTCAACGTATTAAAGCCGAGCATCAGCGCCCTTCTGGCCTTCTTTAGCCGTTAGAGATTCCGTTATGGAAATGGGATTAGATTTCAGTGGATTTCATTGATGGTCTACCTTGATTGGGGTCGGGCCATACTTCTGTTTGGGTCATAGTTGATCGATTGACCAAGTCCGCTCACTTTATTCCGATTAAGTCCACTCGGACTGCTCCTCTTTTGGCTAAGCTTTATGTGAAGGAAGTCGTTCGACTTCATGGTGTTCCTAGTTCCATTGTTTGTGACCGTGACTCGTTATTCACAAGTCACTTTTGGAAGTGTCTTCAATCAGCTTTGGGCACAAAGCTAAATTTTTCTACTGCTTATCATCCTCAGACCGATGGTCAGACTGGGAGAGTGAATCGTGTCTTGGAAGATCTCCTTCGCTGTTGTATCCTTGATTATGGAGGTAGTTGGGAGGATCATCTACCCCTGGTAGAATTTTCCTACAACAATAGTTTTCAGTCCAGTATCGGTATGGCTCCTTTTGAAGCCTTATATGGAAGGCCATGTCGATCACCTTCTTGTTGGTTGGAATCTGGGGAGAAGCTTATTCTTGGCCCGGATTTTGTTCATGATTCTTCTGAGAAGATTGTTCTTATTCGTCTGAGAATGAAAGAGGCACAAAGCCGCCAGAAATCCTATGCGGATAATCGTAGGAAGCCTCTTGAGTTCTCGGTTGGTGATCTCATCTTTATTCGTGTTTCTCCTTTGAAAGGGGTTATGCGCTTCAGTGTGATGGGGAAATTGGCTCCTCGCTTTGTAGGACCATTTCCTATTACTGAACGTATTGGCCCTGTGGCTTATAGAGTTTCAGTTCCAGCTCATCTATCCGGAATTCACAACGTGTTTCATGTCTCTCAGCTTCGGAAGTGTCTTCGAGGATCGGATTCTGTTATCGACTCTCCTGATTTGCTAGGGCTTGAGATCTCACCAGACTTGTCTATTGTACAGCAGCCTATTCGCGTACTTGCTACGGAGGTGAGACACCTTCGAAACAAGGACGTGCCGCTCATTAAAGTTCAATGGTCTGCTAACCCCAATGACTGTACTTGGGAAACCAGAGAGTTTATTGAGCGATCTTATCCGGGTTTTCTATCCTTGCTTTGCAACGGTGAGAATGTCTTTTCATCTCAAGCTTATTTCCTTTTCCTTTGATTGTTGTATGTATGTAGTTGTTACAAATACCGTCTCTAGGAATTGCGAGGACGCAATTTTGTAAGGAGGGGAGATCTGTAACAACCCGCATATTTAACGATTATATATTTAAATGGTTTATTAAATATAGCGTCGTTAGTCGGATTTAGGTCCGAAAAGCTACTTTTTGCAAACGGCCGAATTGGAGCTCGAAACCACTTCCATTGAGTCCAAAATGGCGTTTGCGATCTTTTTGAGTATAAACTTTGATATGTTTGGAGTAAGATGAATTTTGCTACTTTTTCTAGTTGGGTTTTGGGTTTGGATTCAGCCCACTAGCTAACTAAACCCCCTAACTCAGCCCTCTCCTCTCCATTCTCTCATTCTCACTTCTAAAACTCAAGTTAAAACTGATAATGGTGGAAGGGAAGAGGAAATAGAAATTGCAAGCCCTAGTTTACTTTGCCAACTTGAATTCTTACTCCACAATCAAAGAGAAGCTATTGGTAAGCCTCCTCTTCATCTTCTCCAACTCTTTTCCTCTTCAATTTCAGAAAGTTTCCTAAACCTAACTTAGGAATTACTTGTTTTGGTCTTAGATTGAAGCTTGTTGAGTTGAAGTAGAGATTGGTTGGTCTTCTCCTTGTAATTGAGCTCCTTCTTCTTTGTTTTTGGGTTAAAGGTGAGTTTTGAACTCACATCTACTCCTCTTGATATCATTGATGTTGGGTATGAATTCCTAACAATTATCCATGTGCAATTGCTTTTGATTCGGATGGGTTTTGTGAGCATTGCAATTTTTGGTGTTTTGGAAGTCTAAAACTCTAAAGAATCATAGCTTTGATGTTGAATCATGTTTTTGGTAATAAACCGAAGAGCTTATATGGCCGGGTAGTCGATTGGCGTAAACTCTTAGCGCCGTTGCTCGTCCGGTTGCGAATCGAGAGAATTTGCACTTCAATTGTTATAGGGTAGGAAATGTAGGAAATTGGGTTCAGTTGATTGAATTCTCTGTTCAGTCGACTGAGCTTAAGCCGAAATTTTCTGGACAGTGTTCAGTCGACTGAACAAGGATTTCAGTCGACTGACCTGCTCCTGTTTTCCTGTTTTGCCTATTCATGCTCATTTTGATTGGTTTTCTGAATTTTACCGATTCATGTTGGTTCTTAGTGGTTGTTATTGCCTCTTTGGCTTTGATAACTTATTCTTGACTTCATTCACGGGTTTTTATAAAATAATCTTTCGAATCATATTAAAAGCTCCCTCCTCCAATTTATAAATTCTAATTAAAACACACACACATCTTTGCACTCCGAGCGATGTGGGAGGAGAATTAATGATTAGATAAAACGCGTGCAATGAACACGTGCGTTCATCTTTTCAGTTAATTCCCAATCTATTCGTTTGAACGTTTTGACCTTTGGTCTGGTTTACCGATGAGAAGAGGTAAACTTTGTACTGCTTTGAGTGTGAAAATGACTGACGGATAGTAAACCGTTTAGTGCGAACGAGTGGTTATGGGACTCACGTTAACACTTTCCGGATTCCTTTTCGAGAGTTGTGACACATCCCGCCAGTTAGTGGTGTCCAGTACTGGGCCTCCGGACCTTCGCCACTATGGTTTGTTGCCTTCGGGTATGTTGCCTTCGGGTTTGTGCCTTCAGGTTTGTTGCCTTATAGTATCGCCTTCGGTGTTGGTCTTTTTGAGCCGCACGAGTGATATTGGGTTTGGAGCCTTCGGGCTTATGGATCCTTGTTTATACAGTACTGAGCTCGAGCAATCTTATGTTTCATTGATATTATATTCCCTTGGTATCTCCCTTCGGTGTTGGTCTTTTTTAGCCACATGATGTATAGCGGTTACCTTGTGGAACTTGTATACCTTATGGGTACTTGTTATTTGCCTTTTGGCTTGCTTTGGGATATTCTTATCCTTTGTTTATTTGAGATGCCGATGATATGAGGCTTGTTTTGCTATGTTCATCTTTTGATTAGATGATTGTGTTATCTCTTTTAGAGATATTTGTTATACTTTGTAACCTTGCAGGTTTATTGCTGTTCAGTTTATCTAACTGATTTGTTATTTAGACTGACCCGTGTATTTTATACTCGGGTCAGACCGAGATGTTTCAGGTTAGGTGCTTTTGGACTTAGCCTATTTTGCTTCCGCATGGACTACTCCGCTAGCTTCTTTTTGTCATAGCTTTTTGTGTAGTCCCATTTTGTTGTGACTCTGATATGTATTCTTTTGGATTCGCCTGTATACTGTGGTTTGCTATACCACTTGACAAGTATTATTTCGTATACTCTGTTATGTATCTGTATATGTGTTTATGATGATCCACTGTTCTGTGATGTATATTACATTTGAGTTGTTATATTCTGTTCTGATAGATCCTCTAGCCACCTATGGTTTTGTTTTAAGTATTCAATAGATAGTTAAAGCAAGGCTATAGATGGTCGCTCCTATCCAGTCTTATTCTCCGTATTAGCAGACGGTGTTATCTAATGATACTCTTTGCTAATGTGGGTATAGAGGTGGGGCGTCACAGCTTGGTATCAGAGCTGCGTTCAGAACAAAATATGGTAAACACAGAATAGAAGCACATTGCGATACATCAAAGTGTAATAAGTGATACAAATCTTTGAACCATCGTGCCTCTATATTTCTTTTGTGCCTTTAGTGGTAGATAAAATTTGGGAATACGTCTAGGAATGCATTTTATTCCGTAGTATTCTGTATTGTAATATCTACCTTGTGAATAATCTTGTTCTTATTTTAACTTTCAGCATATGGCCAGAAGAGGCAGGGGACGATGTTCGGATGCGGGGCAATCCAGTGGCTCACATCCGGATGGCGTTTATATGTCTACTGATCAGTTTTTGGAGTTATTTAGGAGCACTCAGCCTCCAGTTCCTGTTTGGGTGTCCCCACCTCGCAAGTCTGCCTTTGCACATCAGTGTAGTGATTTCGCTCATCTTGGAGGAAAGCCGTTTAAAGGCTCCGAGTCCGTTCTTGAAGTCCAAGCTTGGTTTCGCACGTGCGAGCGTATCTTCTCTCGCATGGATCTTTCTGACCATGATAGAGTTCTTGTAACTTCTAGCTTATTACAAGAGCATGCCCTTGATTGGTATGAGCTTCTTATAGCCGAAATTGATGAGTCTACTCTTTCTTGGACGCAGTTTCGGGAGCGATTCGAACTCAAGTTCGTTCCTGAATCTGAAAAAGTTTTATTGACCCGTCGCTTCCTTGAGTTGAAACAAGGGAAGTCTTCTGTTTCTGAGTATGTTGCATCATTCGAGGCTTTATCTAAGTATGGTCTTGAATTCATTAGCACTTCTTATAAGAAGAATTTGAAGTTTGTCTTTGGTCTTAAGAAATGTCTTAAGAAGTCTTTATTGCTCCAGCTTAAGCTTTCTTTTGAAGAATTGGTTGATTCAGCACTTCATCTCGAAATTATCGAGAAAGAGTGTGATAGTAGTGAGGATGTTGAGGTTTCCAAGAACCCCAACAAGAAGCAGTTTCCATTTCAGAAAAAGTCTTTTCCTTCTAAGAAGAAGAAGACTGGTAGTGCCAATTCTCAACCTCAGTCTGTTGGAACACCTTCCCTTCGGAAGTGTTTCAATTGTGGTTCTCCGGATCATATTATTCGAGCTTGTCCTAAGCCTCTCTTCTGCCGCTATTGCAAGAAGGAAGGTCATCATGTTTCTACTTGCCCTACTGTTCCTGGTGGTGCTAAGTCAGGCAAGCTTAATGCTGCCAAGGCTTCTGAAGGTCCTTCTCAGTCCAAAGGTATATCTCCATCTATTCTGGAAGGTTCTATTTTATTTCATGATCATAGTATACGAGTTCTTTTCGATACGAGTGCTTCACATTCTTTCGTATCGAAGAAGCTCGTCGATGATTTATCTTTGGGTGTTTCTTGTATGGTTACTTCTTTAAGGATTGCGAATCCTATTGGGGGATCCACGACCCTTAGCTTGCTGTGTGATGATGTTGAGATTGTTTTATGTGGTTTATCTTTTCGTGCGAATCTGCATGTTATTTCTTGTCTGGAATTTGATATGATTTTGGGTATGGACTGGCTAGTGAGATATGATGCCAGGATTATTTGTTTGGAGAGAATTATATATCTTCGACATTCGGATTCGCCTACTCAGCTATCTCTTGTTCTTCGGGATGTGGACAGTTCTGAAATGGCTTTATATTCTCTTGGTTCGCGAGATGATGATATATCTCGTATTCCTATTGTTTGTGACTTCTTTGATGTTTTTGAGACGGTTTCGGGTTTGCCACCCAAGCGGGCGATCGAGTTCCGTATTGATCTCATTCCAGGCGCGAAGCCAGTTGGTCGTCCTCCCATGAGGATGTCTACAAAAGAAAATGAGGAACTCAAGAACCAGCTTTTAGAGCTTGAGTCCAAGCAGTTGATTCAATCCAGTTTTTCACCATGGGGTACCGCGGTTGTCTTCGTGAAGAAGTCCGATGGAACTCTTAGGCTTTGCATTGACTATCGCAAGCTTAATGAGTTAACCGTAAAGAACAGGTATCCATTGCCTAGAATCGATGATATGTTCGATCTATTGAGTGGAGCTAAGGTCTTTTCTCAGCTCGACCTTGCCACAGGTTTTCATCAATTACGAGTCGCGGAGGATAGCATACCTCTTATCGCTTTCCGCACTCGATATGGTTCTTTTGAGTGGCTCGTCATGCCGTTCGGTTTGACGAACGCTCCTGCTTTCTTTGTTGATCTAATGAATCGGGTATTCCGGGAATATCTCGATAAATTCGTCCTAGTATTCATTGATGATATCCTTATTTACTCTAAGTCTGAAGCCGAGCATGCTAATCACTTGAGAATTATCTTGAGTACTCTTCGTCACCATCAGCTAAAAGACAAATTCTCCAAGTGCTACTTTTGGGAGAACAAGGTTAAGTTCTTAGGCCATGTTGTATCTTCTAAACGCATTTCAGTCGATCCCTCAAAGATCGAAGCCATCTAGAATTGGAAGAGGCTTGAGAATGTGCATGAGATCCGTAGTTTCCTTGGATTGGCGAGTTATTACCGTCGGTTCATCAAGGACTTTTCCCGTGTTGTGATTCCTCTCACCAGCCTTACTCGGAAAGGCATTCATTATATTTGGTCTTACAAGTGTGAAGCTTCCTTTCTGACATTAAAGGAACTTCTCACTAATGCTCCTATTCTTGTGGTTCCCGAAGGGAATCATGATCTTGTTGTCTACACCGATGCTTGTGGTAGTGGTCTTGGTGATGTTCTTATGCAGAAAGATCGGGTAGTTTCTTATTCTTCTAGGCAACTGTGTCCGAATGAAGTTCGCTATGCCACGCATGATCTAGAGTTAGCCGCCATTGTCTTCACCTTGAAGATTTGGCGACACTATTTATTAGGCGAGCGCTTCATTCTTTATACCGACCATAAATCCTTGAAGTACTTGTTCACTCAAAAGGAACTCAATATGAGGCAACAGCGTTGGCTCGAGTTTCTTGCCTCCTATGACTTTGATATCCAATATACCCCTGGAAAGGGTAATCGTGTTGCAGATGCGCTTAGCCGCAGACATTCGGCTGTTGTTTCTATGATGCTTGCCGAATGGGATATTCTTGAGACTCTATCTTTTTGTGATATTCGTGATCGAGCTTCATCCTTTGATTCTTCGATAGCATTATTCAGTTTGGAAGCTCGACCCTCTCTATTGGATCGTATTGCCAAAGCTCAGCAGTGTGATCCTGATCTTGTGCATCTTATTCATCTTGTTGAGATTGGATCCAGTGATGAGATGTCATTGGATTACAGTATTGATTCTCATCAGTGCCTTCGTAAGAAGAACCGGGTTATTGTGCCTTCTGATTCTGCACTTAGGCGTGACATTCTTGAAGACTATCATCGTTCTAAGTATACCATTCATCCTGGTTCTAGCAAGATGTATGTCGACATGTGTCACTTATATTATTGGGAAGGCATGAAGCGCGATGTAGCAAGTTATGTGAGCAATTGCATAACTTGTCAACGTATTAAAGCCGAGCATCAGCGCCCTTCTGGCCTTCTTCAGCCGTTAGAGATTCCGTTATGGAAATGGGATTAGATTTCAATGGATTTCATTGATGGTCTACCTTGATTGGGGTCGGGCCATACTTCTGTTTGGGTCATAGTTGATCGATTGACCAAGTCCGCTCACTTTATTCCGATTAAGTCCACTCGGACTGCTCCTCTTTTGGCTAAGCTTTATGTGAAGGAAGTCGTTCGACTTCATGGTGTTCCTAGTTCCATTGTTTGTGACCGTGACTCGTTATTCACAAGTCACTTTTGGAAGTGTCTTCAATCAGCTTTGGGCACAAAGCTAAATTTTTCTAGTGCTTATCATCCTCAGACCGATGGTCAGACTGAGAGAGTGAATCGTGTCTTGGAAGATCTCCTTCGCTGTTGTATCCTTGATTATGGAGGTAGTTGGGAGGATCATCTACCCCTGGTAGAATTTTCCTACAACAATAGTTTTCAGTCCAGTATCGGTATGGCTCCTTTTGAAGCCTTATATGGAAGGCCATGTCGATCACCTTCTTGTTGGTTGGAATCTGGGGAGAAGCTTATTCTTGGCCCGGATTTTGTTCATGATTCTTCTGAGAAGATTGTTCTTATTCGTCTGAGAATGAAAGAGGCACAATGCCGCCAGAAATCCTATGCGGATAATCGTAGGAAGCCTCTCGAGTTCTCGGTTGGTGATCTCATCTTTATTCGTGTTTCTCCTTTGAAAGGGGTTATGCGCTTCAGTGTGATGGGGAAATTGGCTCCTCGCTTTGTAGGACCATTTCCTATTACTGAACGTATTGGCCCTGTGGCTTATAGAGTTTTAGTTCCAGCTCATCTATCCGGAGTTCACAACGTGTTTCACGTCTCTCAGCTTCGGAAGTGTCTTCGAGGATCGGAATCTGTTATCGACTCTCCTGATTTGCTAGGGCTTGAGATCTCACCAGACTTGTCTATTGTACAGCAGCCTATTCGCGTACTTGCTACGGAGGTGAGACACCTTCGAAACAAGGACGTGCCGCTCATTAAAGTTCAATGGTCTGCTAACCCCAATGACTGTACTTGGGAAACCAGAGAGTTTATTGAGCGATCTTATCCGGGTTTTCTATCCTTGCTTTGCAACGGTGAGAATGTCTTTTCATCTCAAGCTTATTTCCTTTTCCTTTGATTGTTGTATGTATGTAGTTGTTACAAATACCGTCTCTAGGAATTGCGAGGACGCAATTTTGTAAGGAGGGGAGATCTGTAACAACCCGCATATTTAACGATTATATATTTAAACGGTTTATTAAATATAGCGTCGTTAGTCGGATTTAGGTCCAAAAAGCTACTTTTTGCAAACGGCCGAATTGGAGCTCGAAACCACTTCCATTGAGTCCAAAATGGCGTTTGCGATCTTTTTGAGTATAAACTTTGATATGTTTGGAGTAAGATGAATTTTGCTACTTTTTCTAGTTGGGTTTTGGGTTTGGATTCAGCCCACTAGCTAACTAAACCCCCTAACTCAGCCCTCTCCTCTCCATTCTCTCATTCTCACTTCTAAAACTCAAGTTAAAACTGATAATGGTGGAAGGGAAGAGGAAATAGAAATTGCAAACCCTAGTTTACTTTGCCAACTTGAATTCTTACTCCAAAATCAAAGAGAAGCTATTGGTAAGCCTCCTCTTCATCTTCTCCAACTCTTTTCCTCTTCAATTTCAGAAAGTTTCCTAAACCTAACTTAGGAATTACTTGTTTTGGTCTTAGATTGAAGCTTGTTGAGTTGAAGTAGAGATTGGTTGGTCTTCTCCTTGTAATTGAGCTCCTTCTTCTTTGTTTTTGGGTTAAAGGTGAGTTTTGAACTCACATCTACTCCTCTTGATATCATTGATGTTGGGTATGAATTCCTAACAATTATCCATGTGCAATTGCTTTTGATTCGGATGGGTTTTGTGAGCATTGCAATTTTTGGTGTTTTGGAAGTCTAAAACTCTAAAGAATCATAGCTTTGATGTTGAATCATGTTTTTGGTAATAAACCGAAGAGCTTATATGGCCGGGTAGTCGATTGGCGTAAACTCTTAGCGCCGTTGCTCGTCCGGTTGCGAATCGAGAGAATTTGCACTTCAATTGTTATAGGGTAGGAAATGTAGGAAATTGGGTTCAGTTGATTGAATCCTCTGTTCAGTCGACTGAGCTTAAGCCGAAATTTTCTGGACAGTGTTCAGTCGACTGAACAGGGATTTCAGTCGACTGACCTGCTCCTGTTTTCCTGTTTTGCCTATTCATGCTCATTTTGATTGGTTTTCTGAATTTTACCGATTCATGTTGGTTCTTAGTGGTTGTTATTGCCTCTTTGGCTTTGATAACTTATTCTTGACTTCATTCACGGGTTTTTATAAAATAATCTTTCGAATCATATTAAAAGCTCCCTCCTCCAATTTATAAATTCTAATTAAAACACACACACATCTTTGCACTCCGAGCGATGTGGGAGGAGAATTAAATGATTAGATAAAACGCGTGCAATGAACACGTGCGTTCATCTTTTCAGTTAATTCCCAATCTATTCGTTTGAACGTTTTGACCTTTGGTCTGGTTTACCGATGAGAAGAGGTAAACTTTGTACTGCTTTGAGTGTGAAAATGACTGACAGATAGTAAACCGTTTAGTGCGAACGAGTGGTTATGGGACTCACGTTAACACTTTCCGGATTCCTTTTCGAGAGTTGTGACACATTCCGCCAGTTAGTGGTGTCCAGTACTGGGCCTCCGGACCTTCGCCACTACGGTTTGTTGCCTTCGGGTATGTTGCCTTCGGGTTTGTGCCTTCAGGTTTGTTGCCCTATAGTATCGCCTTCGGTGTTGGTCTTTTTGAGCCGCACGAGTGATATTGGGTTTGGAGCCTTCGGGCTTATGGATCCTTGTTTATACAGTACTGAGCTCGAGCAATCTTATGTTTCATTGATATTATATTCCCTTGGTATCTCCCTTCGGTGTTGGTCTTTTTGAGCCACATGATGTATAGCGGTTACCTTGTGGAACTTGTATACCTTATGGGTACTTGTTATTTGCCTTTTGGCTTGCTTTGGGATATTCTTATCCTTTGTTTATTTGAGATGCCGATGATATGAGGCTTGTTTTGCTATGTTCATCTTTTGATTAGATGATTGTGTTATCTCTTTTAGAGATATTTGTTATACTTTGTAACCTTGCAGGTTTATTGCTGTTCAGTTTATCTAACTGATTTGTTATTTAGACTGACCCGTGTATTTTATACTCGGGTCAGACCGAGATGTTTCAGGTTAGGTGCTTTTGGACTTAGCCTATTTTGCTTCCGCATGGACTACTCCGCTAGCTTCTTTTTGTCATAGCTTTTTGTGTAGTCCCATTTTGTTGTGACTCTGATATGTATTCTTTTGGATTCGCCTGTATACTGTGGTTTGCTATACCACTTGACAAGTATTATTTCGTATACTCTGTTATGTATCTGTATATGTGTTTATGATGATCCACTGTTCTGTGATGTATATTACATTTGAGTTGTTATATTCTGTTCTGATAGATCCTCTAGCCACCTATGGTTTTGTTTTAAGTATTCAATAGATAGTTAAAGCAAGGCTATAGATGGTCGCTCCTATCCAGTCTTATTCTCCGTATTAGCAGACGGTGTTATCTAATGATACTCTTTGCTAATGTGGGTATAGAGGTGGGGCGTCACAGTCACCCAAGGGGGCATCTTCATATGTCGCTCTTGGCGTATTTTGTAATATTTATATTTGATTTGAACCTGGGAAATATTTGGGATTATGTAATTTGGATATGAAATATTGTTTTGAAATGTAATCAGAAAAGCGTTTTAATCTGTAATGATTTTATTTCATATTCAAGTGCTTCTGATATTATGGATACCGTTAACATTACCGTATTTGGTTACTGGAAGTCAATAGTATGGATGACTGTAGCATCTGTAGCGCTTAGTTTCGGACCTCCAGATATGGGATGTTACAAAGTGGTTTTATGTTGGGGAAAAATCCATCAAGGTCGCCTTAGGAACAAAGAACCCAAACTTGCGAAAAAACAAACACCACGGGATTGATGGTGAGGCAAAACAAACAATAGATAGTCACCAGCTAAAAGCAATCACAGATCAAGCAATAAAAGAAAGTAACACATGTGATTTATAGTGGTTCCACTACTGCGAGGTAGTGTACATCTACTTGGGGAGAGGAGATTTTATTACTTTCTAAGAGGAGAAAATTTTACACGATTGATAATTGAGAAGAAGAATAAGAAATACAACTGAGAGAGATAATTCTACTCACGCTAATCTCTGCCTTTATATAGAGATTATTATTTGGAGTTGAAGTAATTAATTTATAGTCATAAATTAATGCCTTGTTAATTCTCCTATTTATACAGGAAACATTTATCCATTTGATTTTTCAGTTACCCCCAACGTTCGTCTGATAAGATACCTTTTTTAATTAGCTAATTAGAGAATTAATTGATTAACTTAATCTCCTAAAATAATTCTTCTTCTCACATAGGTAATTTATTACTCTCTTTAATGTTATAAAAGAGGCAATATATATTTAAGTAATTATCTCAAATATCTTCCAAATCTTCTGCAATTGGAAATATTGTATCACCAAATCTTACAACCTCCGTCTTGATACTATATTTCCCCACAAGCCTATCAACTCCACCCACATCCTCTTACTACAAGTAGTTCTCGAACAAGACACTGCAGATAATTTCTCAATGAGCTTCGGCATAGCCATCACCCATTGCACTTTGTCAACGAACTCCGACAAAGCCACCGCCCGCCAACAAAGTGTTGAAAGTACCCTCTTCAAGTAGGACCTATCAATCTACACAATGAAAACAAACATCTCCATCTACCAACTCACTCTCCCCCATGTCACCCTGTGGCACCTAGCACTTCATCAAACAAATCAAGTTTGAGCAATGCTCAAACTTTGCAATGGGTAACGATTTGGTAAACATATCCACTGCATTTTCCTCTGTGTGAACCTTCTAACATACAAGCTTCTCTTCATCCACAGAGACAAGAAAGGACTCTCTCACCTCAATATGCTTCGTCCTTGAGCGGAAAGCCATATTTTTAGCTAAGTGAATTGCAATTTGGCTATCATAATTCACTTTTATACCTTCATATACGAAGCCCAAGTCACACAACAAATGCTTCAAGTAAAGTGCTTTCTTAGTCGCCTCAACCGCAGCAATAAGCTTTGCCTCTGTAGTAGACAAAGCCACAATTATCTGCAACCTCGCTCTCCAACTAATAGCTATCCCACCAATAGTAAACACATAACCTGAAGTTGACTTTTTTCGATCTCTATCACCGGCATGGTCAGAATTACAAAATCCAAACAAGTTGAAATCTCTGTCTCTACCACCAAAGATAAGCCCATGGTCTGGAGTCCATCTAAGATATCTGAAAATATACTGCACTGCCTCATAATGCGTCTTTCCTGAATTTTACATGAATCTACTCACCAATCTAACTGCTTGTGCAATGTGAGGCCTAGTGCAAAACATGGCATACATCAGACTACCAGCTGCACTCGCATAGAGAACCTTTTCCATATAAGCCTTATCCTTCTTCGAGATCGGAGAGCCTCTACTAGAAAGCTATATGTGCAAAGGCATGGGTGTGCTAATTGCCTTTGCTCCTTTTAACTGAGCAAGCACTTTCAGAATATATTTCTTTTGAGTGATCCTCAAAAGTCAAAGTTTCTTTTGAGCAAAATCCTCCTTGCTTCTTCAAGGTCTTTAATTTTGAATTCCGACTTAAGCTTCAACTTCGAACTATCAATTTCAGCTTTATCCTTGAAAACAATCAACATATCATCCACATATAAGAGTAAATACACCCAATAACCATTCTTCAAATGCTTGAAGTACACACAAGCATTTTTGATGCTATGATCAAAACTAAGTGAAAGCATAAAGAAATTAAACCTCTTGTACCACTGTTTAGGCAACTACTTAAGTCCATACAATGACTTCTTTAGCTTGCAAACACAATTCTCTTTTCCATCTACGACATATCTGTCTAGCTGCTTCATGTAAATGGTCTCATCCAAGTCTCTATGCAAGAAAGCGGTCTTCACATCAAGTTGCTCCAACTCCAAGTCATTAGCGGTAACTATAGCAAGCAAAATACGGATGGAGATGTGTCTCACTACAAGAGAAAAAAATCTCATCATACTCTAATCCCTTCCTCTATGAAAACCCTTTAGCAACAAGTCTAATCTTGTATCTTCCATCATCCTTCACCTTGAACACCCACTTGCAACAAGTCTAATCTTGTATCTTCCATCATCCTTCACCTTAAACACCCACTTGCAACCTATGGCTCGGCTTCCTTGAAGAGGAGGTACCAAATTCCAAGTCTTGTTCTTATTCAACGACTCTAACTCCTCTTCCATAGCGCACATCCTCTTTAAACTGTCACATGACTTCAAAGCTTCATCAAGGTCAAGCGGCTCCTCATGAACCACATGTAGGGGATAATCAAACTGATCACTAAGGCTAAGGTTTGCATACTACCAATCACCGTACCTCTCAGACGGCTTAATAGTCCTACGAGTGGCCCGAGTAGGTACAACTTCGCCTAAACTCCTTTTAGCTCCACCTTGAACTGAACTTCCTCTAGTCTCATGCACATCACCAACACTACTAGAAGGCACCTGTGGACTACTTTGTGATGTCACATCAACTATACCTATCTCACTCTCAATAGTATCAACAACTCTACTACTAGGCTATAAAATAGGAGCCTCTTCCATCTCCTTAGGCCTATTAGAAACATCTGATGTGGTAGGCAAGTCTTTCTTTGGATTGATTGCTGACTCATCAAAAATAATATGTCTGGAATGAACAATCTTCCTATCAATAGGGTGCCAAATACGATACCCTTTGATACGATTTGTGTATCTCAAGAGGATGTCCTTGTATGCTCTAGCCTCCAACTTATCATCACCTGTATGGTAAACATACACAGGACAACCAAAATACGAAAATAACCAAGGTACACGGCTTTACCACTCCACTTTTCTTCTGGAATCTTCCCATCTATGGTTTAGCACGGAATCCGATTAATAATATGTGCCGCAGTCGATAATGCCTCAACCTAAAAGTCTCTAGATAAGTCTACCGTCAATCTCAAGCAACTAGCATTCTCAAGTAAAGTCGTATTCATCCTCTCAGCAACCTATAAGATTACGGATCGCCTGGTGTAGTGAAATGTCTTTCAATGCCATGCTGTCTACAAAAGTCGAGGAAATCTCCAGGGAAAAACTCGCCGCTGTTATCAGATCTCAGCACCTTCAACTTAGAACCAGATTGGTTCTCAGTTCTCAACAAGCACCTTCCAAGCCTTAAACTTCTCAAAGCTCTCTGATTTGACCTTCATCACATACACCCAAACTTTCCGAGAACAATCATCAATAAAAGAGATAAAATATTTCTCTCCACCAATGGAAGCAATAGCAACTGGTCTCCAAATATCTGTATGCACATAATCAAGTACCCTCTTTGATCTATGGAGTCCAACTCCAAATGATACCTTAATCTTCTTACCTAACACACACGCCTGGAAGAAATCCAACTTGTCAAAGTCACCTTTGATCATCTTCCATCTATGAAGCAACTATAAGCCCTTCTTAGAAATATGACCCAACCTGAGATGCCAAAGTCTGGTGGCATCCAAAGCACGAGAACTATCAACTCCAGCACACGACTCTCCAAGAACTGTGGTCCCCTTAAGCAAATACAGATTCTGAAACACATCTTCCTTCATAAGAACATGAGCATCAATCGAAACCTTCAAACCATCCTTCTCTAAAGTGACTTTGCACCTTATGGATGCCAACTGCCCCAAAGAAATCAAGGACTTCTGAAGACCCGAAACATACCGGACATCTGTCAAAGTGTGTATCACTCTGCCAAACATCCTAATCCGCACTGTACCTTCTCATGTAGCTCTACAACTAGCATCATTACCCATAACGATTACACTTCCCTCTCTATCGACTAAAGAACTGAAGTAATCCCTATTAGGCTTCATATGAAAAGACGCCTCCAAATCAAGCACCCAATGGTTCTATACATCTGATACCGCTGCAGATAACACATCAATCAGATACAGCTTTCTCCACCGCAAATGACGAAGAACCATCTTCTTCCTTCTTCTTCCAATACGGAAAGCCTCTTTTCTAATGGTCTGGTTTCTTACAATGATGAAATTTTTCATCCTTAGACTTTCCTCTATAATTATTACCAGGCTTTCTAGATTTGGAATGCCTGAGAATTCCAATTCTTCTTCCCCTCTCTCCCTCTCTCAGCAAATAGGACTTGACAACTACTTCCTCATCTACCTTCACCCATCTCCTTCATCCGATCCTTCAAGTCCTTAGATAGAATGTTGAATCATGGATTTTGATTCATGACAACGTACAATAATTAACAAGAAGAAGCAAAGAAGATGCGACTACTAACCGAAGGAGATATGCTAGCACTTTGGAGATTTCAAGGCCACATTTGTAAATGTGTTAGTACATGTATATTGTGTTTGTAGAGTAGTTATTTTTGTTAAAATCTATCCTCAAAATCTCTCACAAACATGAAGAAATTATCCACCTTCATCGTAATTTTAAATAAGTTGAAAAATATGCATATATATGCACAAACAGCCAGAGCAGTCGATTGGTGCATTTCAACCAGTCGACTGGTTCAGCAGTTTGCTCATATATATGCAAACATGCACATAAAACATGCACACACCTTCTTCGACCAGTTGGCTAGTATATTTTGGCCAGTCGACTCCTGTATTCCAACTGTCTTTTTTTCTGAAAAGTCACCTCCTTTGATAAAGAGTCTCAATCCATATCTCTTCTAAATAGATGCTTCTTTTGATGAGAACTATTCGTGAATGGTTATATCTCTTAGAAAACTATATAAACACGTTAGTTCTACATCAAAATCATCAATTTTAATTATTGCTTTCTGATCTTACTCTCTAATATTATTTTGTTCTATAAGGCTATCATATTCTTCCTTCAATCCTTATTCACATTCACAAATTTGAGGATTAGACTATAGGAAGTTTTTGTCCATCATTGACTCATTAGTGTTATTAAGAACACAAGAAGTCAGAAACTAATTTGTATTTATTATTGATCCATTCTGCTGCTCGGGTTAAGTAAAGACCTCTTCTGTTGCTGAGACAAAATCCTGTTCTGTTGCTCAGGTCCTTGTTCGGCTGCTCAAGGGTTGTTTAAACCTATTCCTCTGGGTTAAGTGAGGGTATTGTTAGTTGGTTAATTCCAGAAGGAGTCTAGGACTGGACGTAGGACGGTGCTCCGAACCAGTATAAAAATCTCTGGTGTCTTTTTATTATTTACTGCTATTATCACTTATCAATTTTATATCTCCGCACTGTTTAATTATTCTATTCCATATAGCACGATCCGTACACACTTTCATTTGGTATCAGAGCAAGGCATCCTATAACCGTTACACAGTTATTTGATACTTTGCTAATATGGAAAGTAACACTAGCACTGTCACTAACGCTAGTTTTACTGAAGGTCAATCTACAGCACGACCTCCATTCTTCAATGGCATGAACTACAATTACTGGGCTACACGTATGAGAATCTATATGAAATCTAATAGTTTTAAATCATGGAATATTTCACAAAAAGAATACACTCCTCCTACTGGAGAATACTCTACATGGAGTAATACACAAAAATTAGATGCAACTGCCAATGCTAAAGCAATGAATATGTTATTTTGTGCTTTAGAGAAAAACGAGTTTAATCGTATTAGTATGTGTGAATCTGCGTATGAAATATGGCATACACTTAAGATCACACATGAAGGAACTAATAAGGTTAAACAAAGTAAGATCTCTATGCTCAAAAATCAATTTCAAAACTTTAGGATGAACCAAGATGAATCAATTAATGACATGTATTCTAGATTTCAAGACATTTACCATTCACTATTAGGACTAGGAGAAAAATATACTGATTTTGATATTATTTTGAAAATCCTTAACTCTTTAACGGATGAGTGGGAAAGAAAAGTATTAGCTATCGAAGAAGCTAATGATCTCTCTACCATGAAACCAGAAGAGTTAATAGGAAATCTATTGTCCTATGAAGTAAATTTGCAAGCAAAGAGAGTACAGGAACAAGATAAAAAGAATATAGCTTTTCATGCATAAGAAGAAGAAGAAGGTTCTAATGATGAAGATCTTGCATTCATTGCCAAAAATTTCAAAAAGTTTTTGAAATTTCGGAAAATTAACAAAAATAATGGCAAAAGAAGTTTCAATAACGGATCCAACAAACCATCAAACTTTGCTCTAGAATGCTATAATTGTCATAAGAAAGGTCATATTCAAAAAGATTGTCCAGAACAGAAGAAAACCTACAAAAACAAGAGCAAGAAGGACAATTACAAAAGGAAAGCTTTCTCAGTAACATGGGATGATTCAGATTCCTCTTCATCATCTGAAAGTGAAAGCGACAATGACACTGAACAAGCTAATGTTTGTTTTATGGCTACAGATAATGAGGTTAGTGATTTTACATTTGATGATTTAATTGAGATTAATTCAGAACTCCTAGACACTCTTAAAAATCTCAAAAGAAAATATAAGGAAACTCATGAAAATCAAAATAAAGCAGAATTCGAAAAGGATATGCTTAAAGATGAGAAGAAAATACTAGAGGAAGAACTTGAAAATCTTCAAAAATCATTCTTTAATGTTAATTCTCAACTTACCTTATTAAGTCAAGAAATTGAAACTCAAAAGGAAAAGAATGATGCTTTAGTTCTTGAAAATCACGAGTTAAAGACTAAAGTTAAAATGATTGAATTAGGCAATATTGGTCTTAAAAGTAAGTTAGAAGATATTACTAAAAATGTCTCTAACTTCAATAAAGGAAGAGAAAATTTGTCTAAAATTATTGAAAATTCTCAATCTGTTTCAAGTAAAAGAGGTCTAGGAAATTTTAAGAAATCAATAGCTCCACATAAAATAGAAAATAAATGGAGAAAAGATTCTAAAAGTAAGACCACAAAAGATAATTCAAAAAGGACCAGTTCAAAAACTATAAAAATATGGATTCCTAAAACAAACAACAGTTTGATTAGGAAGAAATATATAAACTCCTTTTTTGAATCTGTATACAAAAATGAAAATTATATTATTAAAGGGAATACTGAACCCTCTTGGGTTTGGTTTCCTAAGACCTAACTCTTAGGACCCTATAAGAAAAGTGGGTACCAATGTTATTTTCTTATTTTTTGCAGGTCCCACTCAAAAAGAGAGGAAAATGGATATTAGACAGTGGTTGCTCAAAACACATGACAGGAGACAAAGATATGCTATCAAATATTACTTACTCAGATGGAGGCTCTGTCACTTTTGGAGATAATTCCAAAGGATTTATCATCGGCAAAGGCGATGTGAGCAACAATGGTACATCTAATTTACCTCTTATTTCAAATGTTTTATTAGTTAAAAATTTGAAACATAATCTTTTAAGCATTAGCCAATTGTGTGACAAAGGATTCAAAATCACATTTTCAGAAAATAAATGTAGTATTTTTTATTAAAATAAAAATATTATTTTTGAAGGTAATAGAGACAGAAATATTTATGTTCTTAATATGAAAATAAATCATAATTCGGATATGTGTTTAATAGCCAAAGAAAATAATCCTTGGTTATGGCACAAACGTTTCTGTCATATTAATTTCAAAGCTATAAATAAACTTTCTAAAAATGAATTAGTAAAAGGTTTACCTAAAATGAATTTTAAAGTAAATCATATTTGTGATGCATATCAATTAGGAAAATTAACTAAGTCATCTTTTAAATCTAAAAAGGTTATTTCAACAGTACAACCACTAGAATTACTACACATGGATTTATTCGGACCAACTCAAGTACAATCCATAAATCATAGTAAGTATGTGTTTGTAATTGTTGATGATTTTTCTAGATATACTTGGACTATTTTTATGAAAAACAAATGTGATACTTTTGAGTATTTCAAAACTTTTGTCAAAAGAATACAAAATTTCAAGGATTTAAAAATAAAAAATATTAGAAGTGATCATGGTGGTGAGTTTGAAAACAAAGCTTTTGAACATTTTTGTAAAAAGAAAGGAATAATCCATAATTTTTCCTTTCCTCGAACTCCTCAACAAAATGGAGTAGTAGAACGGAAAAATAGAACTTTACAAGAATGTGCAAGAACTTTGTTAAATGGAAGTACGCTACCAAAACATTTTTGGGCAGAAGCAGTTGCAACAGCCTGTTATGTATTGAATCGTGTTTCTATTAGACCACTAACCAAGAATACTTCTTATGAATTGTTCTATGGCAGAAAACCAAATATTTCTTATTTTAAAGTTTTTGGTTCCAAATGTTTTATCTTAAATACTAAAGATCAGCTTGGCAAATTTGATCCAAAATCTGATGAAGGAATCTTTATTGGATATTCAGATCGAAGCAAAGCATATCAAATTTTTTTATTGAAGAAACATTACATGTAACTTTTGATGAAAATTTTATTACTAAACCAAGTGTAAAGATGATGAAGAATTTTATGAAAATATCACAAATACTGAAACTACAAATTTTGAGAATTTTGAAAATACTGTTCATAATGAAAATCAAATTGATAATCCTGTTCAAACAGAAATAAGATCTCCACCTCGAATTTTACGGGATCATCCTGTTCAAAATGTGATTGGAGAAATTAATTCAAATGTCAGAACAAGAACAATTGAATCAAATGGGTCATGTAGCTTTTCTCGCTTCAATTGAACCTAAAAATATTAAAGAAGCCTCTATTGATGATTATTGGATTATCGCTATGCAAGAAGAACTAAACCAATTTGAAAGAAATGATGTTTGGGATTTAGTTCCAAGGCCTAGTGATCAATCAGTCATTGGTACAAAATGGGTCTTCAAAAATAAAGCTGATGAACTTGGAAATATCACTAGAAATAAAGCTAGATTAGTTGCACATGGATATAATCAAGAAGAGGGAATTGACTATAAAGAAACGTTTGCTCCGGTCGCTAGATTAGAAGCAATACGTATCTTATTAGCCTATGCATGCTTTCATAATTTTAAACTTTATCAAATGGATGTTAAAAGTGCATTTTAAATGGTTTTATAAAAGAAAATGTTTATGTTGAACAACCTCCTCTATTTATACATGAACAATTTCCAGACCATGTTTATAAGTTAAAGAAAGCTTTATACGGTCTTAAACAAGCACCTCGTGCCTGGTATGATCGTCTCAAAAGTTATCTTATAGATTCTGGTTTTGAAATTGGGAAGGTTGATCAAACTCTTTTTATCAAAAGAAATAAAAAGGATATTTTAGTTATTCAAATATATGTTGATGACATTATTTTTGGGTCTACTAATGAAAAACTAAGTAAAGAATTTTCAAACATAATGACCAAAGAATTTGAAATGTTCCATATGGGTGAATTAAATTATTTTCTTGGTTTACAAATTAAACAACTTGAAAATGGTATCTTTTTAAATCAAGAAAAATATTGTAATAATTTAATCAAACGTTTTGATATGGAAAATACTTCTGGCAAACCAACTCCTATGAGTACAACAATACATCTAGAAAAAGATGAGAATGGCAAAAGTGTTGACCAAAAATTATATCGAAGCATGATTGGATCATTACTTTATTTAACTGCTAGTAGACCAGATATAATGATGAGTGTTTGTTTATGTGCATGATTTCAAGCAGATCCTAAAGAATCACATATGAGAGCAGTGAAACGAATTTTATGGTATCTTAGTAAAACCAAAAACTTTGGACTCTTTTATCCTAAAGAATGTCCTTTCGAATTAGTATCCTATAGCGATGCTGATTTTGGAGGAAGTCGAACGGATAGAAAAAGTACAAGTGGGACTTTCCATTTTATTGGACGGTCTCTTGTATCTTGGTTTAGTAAAAAACAAAATTGTGTTTCACTATCTACTTGTGAAGCAGAATACATATCTGCAGCTTTAGCATGTGCTCAAGTCATATATATGCAACAAACACTTAAAGATTTTGGTTTTGACCTATCTAAATCAACAATATATTGTGATAACTCCAGTGCTATAAATTTATCCAAAAATTCAGTTAATCTTCACGAACAAAACATATTGACATTCGTCACCATTTTCTTCGTGATTGTATTGAAAAGAATTTAATAGATTTAGATTTTGTTTCTACAGAAAATCAATTGGCTGATATTTTTACTAAACCTTTAAATGAAAATTCTTTTATTAAATTTAGACGAGAACTTGGTATCGTCTCTCTTAAAGATATACTTACCAACTAAGCTATGTGTATTTCTTGCTTTCTTATGTTTTCTGTTTTATAACATCTTTCAGTTATTTTTAACTACCTGTTTCCATTGTTTTCTCCCCATCACTCTTTTTCTTCCGGTAGAAAACATTAAAACTTTTCTAACCATCTATACTTTCTGAAGTTTTCCCCTATATATATACTCTCTATTTGTACTTTATCCTCACATTCTCTTTTGCAAACAAAATTATTATCATTCTTATGGCTTCTAACCACGACTCTTCTGATGAACCATCATGCGAAGATTTTTCAACACCATCTTCTGCATATGATTCCTCTGATTCTCATTTACCCACCCCAACTACTAGAAATCGTACCGGATATACTCCGGAAAAGAAGAAGTCTAGGCGGTTTTTGTTCTTCGGTTCCCCGAATACTAAACAAAAGATAGATGATATGCATCACTATCAATGGGAACTAGTTGAACTTAACCGTGAAATGTATTACGAGCAGAAAACAAATACAAGAGGTCTTCAGTTTCTTGCAGATATCGGATCGAAAATTTGTGGTTGTTCTACATCTAACGTACATCAACCAACATCTTTTCATCCTCATACTTCTCAACCGTCTTCCTCTCATTATAATCCATGGGAACCGAGCCCTCAACCTCCTCCAGTCTCTCCAAATTATACGTCTCGGAATAACATTTGGTCTCCTCTCCAACCATATATTGAGAATACCAAAATAGAATCAGGAGAGGAAACCACACCGAAGACAACTCCAAAGAAGTCTCAAAGGAAGACTCCAAAGAAATCTCCCAAATGATTTCTTACTTTATTTGTATTTTTTTTCCTAAGTTATGTTTTATATATTTTGATTCATTATAATTTTTTGTTTCAAATAATATATATTTTTCCTAATGATCAAAAATCTCAACCAAAGATGAAATGAGTGTTGGACATACTGTTATTATGTATGAAAATCTCCTATT
Organism: Allium fistulosum; assembly: GCA_030737815.1. Taxonomy (NCBI): domain Eukaryota; kingdom Viridiplantae; phylum Streptophyta; class Magnoliopsida; order Asparagales; family Amaryllidaceae; genus Allium; species Allium fistulosum. Next base: position 1,317,074,176 of record CM060903.1, on the reverse strand, counting down.
TTATATATATACTTGTACACAATTTAGATATATAGAATTTTACAAGTCACAGAATCTCTGTACAAAAAATGTTCCAGGAGTCGACTGCCCATGTTCAACCAGTCGACTGCTTTAACATTGTTTGCTCTCCGGTTTCCTTATCCAGTCGACTAAGTTTCACCAGTCGACTGGTTTACCTAAGCTCTTCTCAGGTTTGCTTAAACAGCCGACTGGATATCACTCACTAGTCGACTGCTAGGACTTCGGGGTTAAAATTTTATGCAACCCGACCCAACTTTTCACCCTACCACCCAATAGATTTTTGCCACCTCAACTGCATCTCTTCATAACCGAATCATTCCTCTTCATTTTTCAAATTTCAAAACCCTACCACCCCTTCAACTATTTTCAAATTGCACTACAATGGCACCTCCCAAAACCAAAAAATCAAAAACTTCATCTTCTTCCACTCAAGATCCCATTGATACATACATTGCTCAGTGGTTGTACGATGCTACTGCCATACAACGATGGAGGAATTGAAAAATGTTCCAATTATAGAGAGCTCCTTTGTTGTTTTCCCAGACTTCTCAGCCTACGGTCTTCTCAACATTGCTAGGCAGGGAAAATTAGAATCTCTACTCGACTATGAAAAGAACAAGCTTCCAATAAATCACATCATGGTTAAACTTTTTTTGGCTAACTTGAATTTGGGTCACCAAGATCCAAGAGGTAACCGAGATAATTGCATTTGGAGCTTAGTATGTGGCAAGAAGGTGTTTCTCCCAATTGATCGTATTGGTCATATTCTTGACACACCAACGGATGGTATTAATCTTCAAGAAGTTGATTGTGTAGTCCATACCCGAAATGAAGTCAGTCACCGTTTTATAGAAGATAATTCGGACGGTACAAAGTCAATTGGTCTTCGTCCCACCGCCAGATTACTTCATCGGGCAATGATGCGATCTATTCTTCAACGAACGGGCACTTTTGATCAAGTTTATCAAGAAAATTTCCGTGCTTTGTATGCTATATATGATGGTAAAGACATTAATTGGATTCAACTCATAGTAGACGAGTTACTCGGCTTCAATCAAGGTGCTATGAAATGTATTTTCTATGCTGAGTACATAATGCGTTTACTTAAACATGGTGACGTCCCGGAACTAGATTCCGAAATTTCAACCGCCGGGATTCTTAATGCAAAGACTATAAAGCTCATGAAGCTGCCTCCTCCCACTCTTCGCATTATGCCTTATGCAGATTGGCTTGCACGTGCACATTCAAGACTACCTCAACAACCACCAGCTGCTCCTTCTCAATCTTCAAGGCCAAGCGATGTTTGCATTCCCTCTGCAACTCTCTCAACAAAAGAATCAATGGATATAGTTGCTCGGAAACAATTCCTTCTAGAAGCTCGTTTGAAAAGAATGGATCCTAAAATAGATAAGAAATTCGATAAGGTAAAATCATTCTTTGTCAAATTATGGGACGCAATCTCATGCTCTTCATCAAGTCCTCATGCTACTCAAGATCCGGGAAAACATCCTGCACCTCAATTCACATGGAGCACTTCAGATGAAGCTACTAGTTCTTCTCCAAGTATGGGCGGACCTACTTCTGAACCACAGCATAAAAGCAAAGGGAAAGAAATTCAAGAAGAAGAAGAGGAAGGAGACGATGAGAAAACAGATAACGACTAATCATTCATGGTTATCTCTGGTGTTGGTTTTTGGTATTTTTGTTTATTATTCACTACTTTGCTATTTTAAGAGACTTGTATAACTAGTCTCTCTATGACTACTGCTACCTGGTTCTGTTCATATTTCTTATTTTATATGCTACCTGGTTATGCAATGCTTCTATGTTTTCTTTTTGTCGATGACAAAGGGGGAGAGACATAGGTGGACTAACATTTTATTTGCAGGAAAACAATAGCCATTTATTAAGGAAGAATAATAAATTCAGGGGGAGTTTATATTCTTTTGCTACGACATATATATTCTTCTTATACAGGTTGTCATCAATCAAAAAGGGGGAGAATGTTGAATCATGGATTTTGATTCATGACAATGTATAATAATTAACAAGAAGAAGCAACGAAGATGCGACTACTAACCGAAGGAGATATGCTAGCACTTTGGAGATTTCAAGGCCACATTGTGTAAATGTGTTAGTACATGTATATTGTGTTTGTAGAGTAGTTATTTTTGTTAAAATCTATCCTCAAAATCTCTCACAAACATGAAGAAATTATCCACCTTCATCGTAATTTTAAATAAGTTGAAAAATATGCATATATATGCACAAACAGCCAGAGCATTAGACTGGTGCATTTCAACCAGTCGACTGGTTCAGCAGTTTGCTCATATATATGCAAACATGCACACACCTTCTTCGACCAGTTGGCTGGTATATTTTGGCCAGTCGACTCATGTATTCCAACTGTCTTTTTTATGAAAAGTCACCTCCTTTGATGAAGAGTCTCAATCCATATCTCTTCTAAATAGATGCTTCTTTTGATGAGAACTATTCGTGAATGGTTATATCTCTTGGACAACTATATAAACACGTTAGTTCTACAACAAAATCATCAATTTTAATTATTGCTTTCTAATCTTACTCTCTAATATTATTTTGTTCTATAAGGCTATCATATTCTTCCTTCAATCCTTATTCACATTCACAAATTTTAGGATTAGATTATAGGAAGTTTTTGTACATCATTGACTCATTAGTGTTATTAAGAACACAAGAAGTCGGAAACTAATTTGTATTTATTATTGATCCGTTTTGCTGCTCGGGTTAAGTAAAGACCTCTTCTGTTGCTGAGGCAAAATCCTGTTCTGTTGCTCAGGTCCTTGTTCGACTGCTCAAGGGTTGTTTAAACCTATTCCTCCGGGTTAAGTGAGGGTATTGTTAGTTGGTTAATTCCAGAAGGAGTCTGGGACTGGACGTAGGATGGTGCTCCGAACCAGTATAAAAATCTCTGGTGTCTTTTTATTATTTACTGCTATTATCACTTATCAATTTTATATTTCCGCACTGTTTAATTATTCTATTCCATATAGCACAATCCGTACACACTTTCATAGAAGACCCGACTTCACATCTTTAACGGTTAAAGTATCTCTCACAAAGGTAAGGCTATTAGCGAACCTTGTGTAACGCTTCGAAATAGAACACAAGAGCATCATAGCCATATCCTCTTCATCTATGTTCAAATCCAGTCTTCATCTTCATCACTAGATCATCGAAGAAACCTGGATTCCCTTTGATAGAAGGACCATCTCTCATCCTTGTGGTGAAAAATGTCTTCAACAAAATCAGACGGTTAGTCAAATATTTGTTCCGATGGAGATTTTCCATCTTGGTCCAAATGCTCTTTGCAGTAGTTTCACTGCTAATATCAGAAATAACATTTTCTCCCATAGCTAATTGCAAAGTGGTAAACGCCCATTTTTCCATCTCCTTCCTTTCCACAGCTGAAATTTCAGCCGTCAACTCCTCAAGAGCAAACACCATAGGATGAACTTCTCTATTGCTAAACTAGATCCTAATGCAATATAGGTCCCTCTAACATAGGTTCTTAGTACAAACGCTGGAGTCTCCTCATCTCCTTCCATAATGCTAGCACTCTTTCTCAATCAACCTTGTCGCTTTGATACCAGACTTTTAGGGAAAAATACCTCAAGATCGCCTTAAGAATAAAAAAATTAACCTTGCGGAAAAACAAATAGGACCGGATTGATGGTGATGCAAAAAAACCAACAGATAGTTACCAGCTAAAACAATCACAGATCAAGCAATAAAAGAAAGTAACACACGTGATTTATAGTGATTCCAGTACCGTGAGGTAGTGTACATCCACTTGGGGAGAGGAGATTTTATTGCTTTCTAAGAGGAGAAAATTTTACAAGATTGGTAATGGAGAAGAAGAATAAGAAATACAACTGAGAGAGATAATTCTACTCATGTTAATCTCTGCCTTTATATAGAGATTATTACTTGGGGTTGAAGTAATTGATTTATGGTCATAAATCAATGCCTCGTTAAATCTCCTATTTATATAGGAAACGTTTATCCATTTGATTTTCCAGTTTCCCCAATTTACATACGCCTGATAAGATACCCTCTTTAATCAATTAATTAGGGAATTAGTTGATTATCTTAATCTCCCAAAATAATTCTTCTTATCATGTAGGTAATTTATTACTCTCTTTAATGCTATAAAAGAGGCAATATATATTTGAGTAATTATCTCAAATATCTTCCAAATCTTCTGAAATTGAAAATATTGTATCACCAAATCTTATATTTTAGACTTAGCAGAACTAAAATAGAGTATATGAAGTGCGTGTTCAGCGGTATCAGGTCAAAGAATGGAGATGTCACTATGGCCGGACAAGTAGTGCCCAAGAAGGAATCCTTTCGATATTTAGGATCAATGTTGCAGTATGATGATGAGATTGATGGAGATGTTTGTTTTAGAATTCGAGTGGGATGAGTAAAATGATGACTAGCGTCTGACCTTCTCTGTGATAGGAAAGTCCCGTAGCAAAGAGGTGTATGCTGCGATGGAGTTGTGGTCATACAAGACGATACCGAATTAGAAATGATGATATACGTGACAAATTTGGAGTAGCAACAATTGAAGAGAAGCTAGTCCAACACCACTTAAGATGGTTTGGACATCTCAAATGGAGACCTCCCAAGGAACCTGTGCGAGTTGGAATTACAGGCCGCAGCGAATGCTTAAAGAGCGGCAGAGATCGATCAAGGTTGACATGGGAGGAAGTGGTAAAAAAGGACTTAAGGGATTAGAATATATCCGAAGAGCTAGTGTTGGACATGAGCGCGTGGAAGTTGGCGATCCACGTACCAGAAGCATGAGCTAGAAGTTTTTTTTTACTTAAGGTTGGTTTATCAGTAGTGTTATAAGTTTTAGATTATAGAACTAGTGAATAGAAGCCTAAGACGTAGTGTTTGGTCTACGGTCTCTATTACTATTAGTACCAATATTACTATTAGTATTATTTATTTTATTTTATCTTTAACTTTATTTTATAAATCTATTATTTGTTATTATTACTTTTAAATTGACTTTGTCATTTAGTTTTGAATTTTATCACTGGACGACCCCAACTTGCTTGTGACTAATGGCTAGTTGTTGTTGTTTTATATTTTACAGCAAATGGAGTTACCTATTGGTCTATTTTATTTTCCACATTTCTTAATCAACGTGGTGACTAAATCACTATCAATATTGCCTCACCCTTTACGAAATCATCCATGGTTTATTAGTATTTGTGTCTTTCATCCATATCTACCAAAGCCTATTGTTTTATTGATTTTTGAACTCAACCCAATGCTGTAGAATATGAGAATATGCTAAAAATTAGAATCGCACTGATAATGGTATGCAACTTCATATGTGTTGGGTTATAAAAAAAGCATCTGGATCCAAATCAAAACAATTCATCAGTAAGTATAATACCAAGATTACTAATCGCGCTGATTATGGTTATTACGGTCAAAATCGCACTGATTATGGTTATCATGTTAACTTGAGATTGGAATTAAGTTTATACTCTTGATTATTTCTAATAGAGAAAATAACTCTAAAATTAAATAAATTAAAATTAAATCTTATTGACATCCAAGCAAATATAAACTTACATAGGTGTTTTTTTTGTTCAACTTTGATATGTAAAACAAACTGTTCATATTTTAAATAAAAGATCAGTCGCACATTTACACTGTTACGAAATAACATAACTTAAATTCGTCGAATTCATTCAACCATGTTATCCAACTATCATATTTCATAGCTTCAGGGTTACGGGGATTCATCATACCTATCCATTTGAAATGAAGATACTAAAATTAAAGAATGTATATCACAAAATATTATATGCTAAACTTTAATATTAAGTTTGCGAACTACTACCTTTTCACATCATAGAGAAAAGAGTTTGTCAAAGAACATATTCTACCATGTAATTTAACCTAAATTTTATTATAACAGCGTGATATTAAATGTAAGCACACAAATCAGTATTCAATATGTTACCTCTCATTCTTCTAAATAAACCCTATGATCCTTATAGAATTATTCAAAATACAATCATCTTATTCGGCATATAATATCAGCATTATTATGGTTTTGTCTGTTTACTTTCATTGTTGCTTTAAGCATGCGGGAAGATACCATTTTTTTTGCAGTGCAGATCCTACTGATGGTTTTACAGCTGTTCCATTAACGAAAAGAAATTTGCATATGCAGTGGCCATATAATCTAAAATTAAGTGACCGATATAGCTATGATAATGGAGTACGCAGTCTATGGGTCTATTCAACCGACAAACCATTTAACTCTGGCACCAAAACAAAACCACGGACTGAAATTCGCATCAGGGTAATTTTAATCTTTTGGCTAAACTGCGGGAAGTTTTTTACATTTGTTTTATAGCATGCAACAAAATGTAATTTATGCCAAAGCAATTTGTTCTTTGTTTTTTTTCTCTCTAATCATATCTCCTCTTAAGTATCTATTTTCTCGACCCTATAAAACTCATGCATGGATATATCTGTGAGAAAAAGACCTAAAAGGAATATTTTGAAGGACAAGTGGTTGTATTAACATAATGTAGTATATTCATTTTATGTACCAGTACTAGTCCTTAGTACATGAGAAAATGTTAACCAATTGATTATTATACATAATGTAACTAGTAAAGGAGGTGGTGGATTCTAACACCACAGAAAATCGAATCAATATGTTCTTACTGTTGGTGTAAACCAAAATTAAAGAGTCGTGTCCGTTCACTAAAGAGTCGTGTCCGTTCACTAAAGAGTCGTGTCTATTGAAATAAAGAGTCGTGTTTATTAAGTAAAAGTCATGTCTATTGAAGTGAAGGGATGTCTATTCAAAAAGGTTATGTCCGTTTGTAAGGGTTGTAAACCACTATATATATGATATTAAAATCAATTTCATTCAACATTACTTAAGTTATTTTCCATTTCAAACATCATTTGTTCAAATTAACTTAAGTTTCCACTTATAAATCCAATTCAGATTCAAATTCTATTAACTTTTACCAAAGTCAAAATTTATTATCTCATATTATAAGTTTAAAACTTGATTACTTATATTCAACAATTACCACTTGGATTTAATTGATTCACTTATACTTACTTTAATTTAACTCCATCCTTTAAGTTAAATTTATTCTATCAAAGTTCAAATTGTATAAGTATCAACTCATTTATCATTCCCATAAATATTTTAAATAGGATTTCAGGGTCTTTTCAATCTTTCAAAACCATTTTTGAAATCAATTCAAATTACCTTTTGAATTCGCAAAACCAAATCCAATTTTCCAAACAACTTTCATTTAAAATAATCTGGCAGCAATTCCTCTTTTGGAAACCCGAAAATGAACACCAATGATTCCGCGGTCATCATCGGAATTATTTTCCAGCGACCAAAAAGAGTTTAGAGCTTTCATCTCTTGAAAATAATTTTCCAAAATATCAAATCCTTTCAAAAGACTTCTCTGGAATTTTATTTTAGATTATAAATCACATTTATATATCTTTTACTTATAAAATCTCACTTCTTATATATATAAGATTATTTTTACCATTATATATCATTTTAATTATAACTTCACACATTATAATTCATTTGCTTATACACTTTATTCTTTTACAATTGTTGATTCAGACAACTTTTAATTAACTTATATATATTTACATTTTCAACAACCAAACAATCAATCATATACACTTTAATAATTTTAGAAAAATTATTTCTTTATATACAAAATATAATCAAGGTAAAATTATTTCATTTACCCAATTTTAAAACAGTATCGTGCCGAATTGTTCTATACAAGTGTTTAGAGATCCCTATCGATAGAGTTGTACAGACTATACCGACCAGAATCCATATACCACTTAACAAACCAATCATCACAATATAAAACAATTTTATATTCACTAACAAATACGCGCTCGTATCTATTATTACACTCAAACTCATTCTAGAGTACTACTGACTCTATCTCTAATGAGTAACACCCAACAGAGCCATGGTTGTCGCTTAACCATATGCTCTGATACCAAATGTAACGAACGCGATTTTTCGTCGCTCGAAAATCGACATTAATACATTCACTGTATCAACTGCCGAGCAATCGAATGCCGGAAAATCGAATTGTTATGGATAAAAAGAAGAGGTAGAAGAAGACAGAAGAAAAGAGAAAGAAGAAATAACAAAAACACAGAAACAGAATCTCACATTCGCAGCGGAACAACATATAATAGATAAATGAATAATCTTTAAAACAAAGAACTATATCATTTTATACATCACATCATCATCAGAGTTTACAACAACAATATACAACACAACTGGACAGTTATATGAACTTGTCCATATACAGAATACACAACGGAATAATACTATCATATACAGTGGTACGTCTCGCCATCCAGCTCGCCACTAAGCTCCACAGCACTTCAAAATCCAGAATAATCTGATAACCTAACTCTAGACTGCCCGTGTGGAAAATGATGGGCACCCAGAGTTTAGGAAGGAAACAATAAACTCCAGGTCAGTCATGGTGACTGGTGTGAGAATTAAAACAGTTTATCTTTAAACAATCAACAACAAAGAAAATAAAACAATTTCGCAATGCTTTTAGAAAATGAAACTACCATAAGACCTCCCGCCACACACACAATGCAAACGCAGAATTGGAGGAGATTTCTTCTTATGATAGTCAAAGATGCTTGCTACGCAAAATCATTGGATTATTATTATTAGTGCATAGTGCAGAAAAACATTTCGAAAGTATAATATTAATCTTAGCCAACATACGACCAGTATCGTATGCCTACTATAGCTACTATGTTCAGTAGCAGGTTACCGCCACATTCCATAGCAGGTAATACAACTAAAACCGTACAAGGTTCGTATTGTTTCTTTGGATTTTCCAACAAATGGTCAGGCTAAGGAACTTCCTTTCCTCCTGCCGAATGGGATCGCCTCTGGCTGGACGTCCCGAGAGACAAACTGCTCTCTGCCAAACAAGGTCGGGTTACTCCTGTAACAAGTAACTCACGAATATGTCATCACCCGGTCCTTTGGGACCTTTATCCGAGCGCTCGGTAACCATCATCACACATAATAAATAAGTGTATCCACATGAGTAAGTATCTGGGCTCCATACCATGATACCACCCCTTTCCAGAAGGAAATGACATACCCTAAAGGGCACGACCCTCATAACCTTGCCGCAACATTCCTGTTTCGACCATTTCCGGGTTGTTGAGGCCCTGACGAAGTCTCGTCCACAAAGCTACGCTTTTTTACAAAAGCTATGCTTTGGGTCAAACAAATGATCAACCTATGATCACAAAGATAAATGATCAAACAAATGATCATATCACAAATGATCAAACATTGATCATCACACAGCAACACTCAGCATGTCACATTACCAAATTGGGAATGTATCGTTGATAACCTTCAACTACATAACCTCTGAGCTCGTACGTCTCAGAGAAGGGTGTTAAGCTAAGAGAATAAATTCTCCGCCACCAACAGAAATGTATTTGAAAGAAATCGGCTTTACATCTCAATTTGTAATGTCAGACACACAATCCATACAAGTCTGTTCCGGGATCGAACAGAACCGAAGGCACTTCTCACGAAGCCCTTGCAAATCCAGATAATTTTCAATCACGTCCGGACTTCCCGTCACTAAGGGTGATAAAACCTCTAAATCGAAGATCAGTCGATGTAGAGTAACTCGACGGTAATCCTTCCGTTTTTAAAAATATCCGGTCTTCAACACCGGTCATCAAATGCGATTCATAACGACGTATCACATATTCGAAATAGGTTATACGACCCCATGGTCCTTTCTCGGCTAACCCGAATAGTGAGCGCTTATTCAAAAATAAGTGTGGCATTCAAATTCATCTAATTCACAACAAATACCCATTCAAGGTAATTATTGATAGTCGGTTATTTAACTATCAATAAAGATGCGCAACATCATCAGATTCCAAATAATTTTCCAAATTATTTATCTTTCAAAAATATCTTTACAAGATATATAATTTCCACACGTCAATTATTTGAAAACAATTTCAAATCAATTTCCACATTTCAATTTATCTTTGAAGATAAATCTCAAAACATTTCACTTCATATTGGAAAAACATTTCCATACCTATTTAATAATAGGTAATTCACAAATCCATTTATTTTCAACATTTGAAAATATTCAATATGCTTAAATCAAAATTAAGTATATATTTCATTCTTTAAGGAAATCATTCTCTTTCACAATTTAATTTGAGTCAAAACGAATGTTACGTAAAACATCGTTACGACAACTCAAAATCACTAGTATAGGGATTCGAAATTTAGATAGATATATAAATCCCAATACTATATAAAACATTTCCTTTCGAAAACCATTTACTATAACAGCAGTGTTATAGTCCACCATTTCCTTATTCCTCGAAACGTCTATTTCAACAATAAATGTTGAAATCTATGTTTCGATACTTAACACGTTTTAAAACATCTTTTTAAAACAATTATTTCATTTCGTAATATCACTTCTCCAAAGCATATCCATTTTATTTAAAAATATATTCACTATCCAAAATCGTGAATATACTTCGTTATCCAAATTCATCATTTCTACACATTTTATTTAAAGGATTATCCACTGTCCAAAATCGTGAATATACTTCCTTTGATAACCTATAAAACTTAACTTATCAAAATAAGTCGTTTCTCGGATTTACAAATCTATGTTTATAAATTCCATTTGTATTTTATAACAACTTTAACTTATAAAAGCACTTTATTAACCAAATCAATTTATAACTTAATTACATACCAAAAACCCATATTATAAGTTAAATACTTATAATTCATTTATTTGCAAAAATCATTCTTTTAAAACTTCACAAGTTATAAATCTTATTACTTATAAGATTTTATTTATAACTTTATTTTCAACATTAACAGAACTCCTTTTAGAATTCCATTATTTCGATTTATAATATATTTACAACATCTATTCATTTTATAACTTCACATTATAAATCTATTAATTTCATTTACTGATGAAATCCATTTATACTTCCTTTTAACATTTATAAAAACTCATTTTATAATTTCAATTCATAAACATCAATTTTATAAATCTTTTATATACCGTTTATAATTATTCTAAAAATCTCAATTTAAATAAACCAATTCTATAAAACGTATACTTTCAAAAATCACTTTAAAAATCCCTTTAAAATCAAAATCGTTATCTTGAACTTAAAAAATGAATCCGATGATGCAACCGCACCAAATAGTCAATCACAGCATCCAAACATCATATATCATCATATGATAACAGAATATACAATAATATCTGTAAATAAATCACTACGGTGAGGAATCCAGCTGGATCCCTCCAACCTGTTTTCCTGCATCCACAGATGTTAGCACAATACCAATTCCGCTCCAGTACGGAATTATCGCGGTATATGGGTTTAATAAATATTATCCGCTATTATGCGGCGCAATAGGGTCTCATCCGCTATACAACGCGGGAAATCAACAAATGCAATATATACATATACCAATATGTATATCTTGCTATATACATATATAATACCAATTCCACTTCAATGTGAAATTATCGCGGTATATGTGTTTAATAATTAACATCCGCTTAATAACGGCGTATAATGTCTATTTATCACAATAAATAGCAATCATCATTCAATTCACACAATCAGCATTCTCAACAATTTTAAATCTAACTATTTAAAATTTAAATCGAAACAAAACATTCGATTAAGTGAGGAGTTCTCACCTTGATTTCAATTCTGATTTCAGCGTTTATTTCGAATAAAATTAAACAGACGTTTAAATTTACCCGAAATTCACACTAGCTCCAAATGGCTCCAATTCAGTTCCAGCGCGTAGTATTCGACGATACGAATGCAACGCAATTTGTTTCGTCCGATTCCGACCTCGCAGCAAAGAGTTACAGAGTTTTAAACATTATACGATTAAATATATCTATATTAATTTACATTTCATTTTTATTTTAATCAACCTTTTATCTCAGCCGTGAATATTTCAAAAGAAATCAGGGCCGCACCCTTCCTTCCTCTTCTCCCTCCCGTTCTTTCTCCAGGTCACGAAAAACCCACGTCGCCCCTCCCTTTTGAATTCACGCGACCACCTACCAACCTCGAAACTTCATCATATCGGCACCGTTCGAAAGCCACTGCCCCTAGCTACCCACAGCCGCAACCCCTTGAAGTCTGGTCGCCCCTTGAGCACGCAAAACGATGACGAACGGCCGACCATTGCGGCCTCGTAGCTCCTCCTTCGATCGACGATGCATGCGATCAACCGTATGGATGCAAAGATCCCTCAACGCTCTACAATATTGTAGTTTATGATTTCAGCTAATTGTTGATGGATTGAGTGGAATCGAAGGGAGAATGACGAGCGTTTTCGGCCATTGAATGATGGTGGCGGCTGAGCAAAGGATGGGTTAGGGTTTGGGCAATTGTTAACGTATATGTATATATATACGTATATAAATGATATAAAATTCATTTTAAACGACTTTTCCAAACGATCTCCAAATCACACGTGTCGTCTGGCGTTCGTAAGGTTTACCCCGCGTTCCGAACACAATGGAACAGGTTTCGGAAGCAAATTTGATCATCTGTGCGAGATATGGCAATAAACGATCAATTTAAATTAAACCGATTCAAACCGATTTTGATGCGTTTTGGCTTGCCCCGGACAAACGATAAATCCGATCGACTTGAAATTTGAAATCTTACAATAATATCACATTACGGATCCGATGAAACAAGTTTCGTCGAAATCCGACACTGTTTGAAAAATGACTATTTTAACTTGCCAAATTAAAATTAAAACAATTTCGATGCGTTTGGAGCTGCCACTGTCAAACGTCAACTCCGATTGCTACCAAAATTTAAATCCGATAATAACTAACTATTATGGATCCAATGGAACTAGTTTCGTCCAATTCTGAGACTGTCCCAAAAATGGCTAATTTCACTAGTCGATTAAATATTAAAATATTCAATTTTCACAAATTAACTTTTAATCCGATTTTAAAAGTTCTATAACATCACTATAACTCCAGTATGATTAAATAAAATTTTACAAATCATTTTCAATCATTTAAAACTCGATATTCAATTATTTCTGAAATTTCAATTATTAAATCATCGATTTAATTACTCAATTAAATCCAATATTCGAATTTAAAATTATTCAACTTATTAAATTCACTTATTAATATTCAAAATCAATTAAATATTCAAATTTTAATTAATATAAATTCTGGGTCGTTACAAACTTCCCCCCTTAAAAGAATTTCGTCCTCGAAATTACCAAGTAAGAAGAAGATACAAAATCTATTAACTTTCCAAAACAAACCATTCAAATTAGATTTACAAATCTCTTAAATGTTTAACTTTTTCAGAAATCCAATAGTTAAACTTTTTACAACATCTTTACTAAGTTTTCCAATTTCATACTTAGTTTTCAAAATCTTCAAATTTCTCAAAAATATTTTAACGCCTTAAATTTTCGAAAAAATTCGCCGAAGTCTCCTTTGCGCGGCTCGATCCGAAAAAAAAATGACAGTGTATATATATCACAAATATACATCTCATCAAGTGATGAGGCATCCCGTAGGGAAAAAGTGTAAAAGTACGATATTTAATCCGAGATATGTACCTTATATATTTTTAGCGAGCGTATAAGGCTATTATAGCGCGAAAGCGAGCTCCAAATGCGAAGCAAACGCCATCCGCACCTACTAAACACTCAATCAAACAAATGAGAACATGTATATAGAAAATAATATCGATATACATCATATAGCAACATAATATGTGCAATATAGCAAATGCAACAACAACAAATGCAACCATCAAACAACTATCAATCAGTAGTCATCCAACAACTTCACAACCAAATCAATATTCTCATTAATATTCAATGAATTTGGTTTTCAATTTAAATCACATTTGATTTATTAACATTGGATTTTACTAACATCAATTCATTTATATTAGTTTACATTCACTAATTCAAATTCACATTAATTCAGTTTCAATTTGAATCAATTTCAATTCTATTCAAATTCATTTACTTCCAATTTGAATTCAATTGCTTTAGCTTCCAATTTGATCAATTCAATTTCATTAATACTTAATGAATTTTACACAATCAACTAACATCCATATAACAATCAATTTATATTCAACATAACCAATTTATTAAATTTTACATTCGATTTGGTTCAACACTTTTAATTCCAATTGGTTTAATATTAAATTGACTGACATTCAATTATTCAACTTCCAATAACATTTAGCTTTTTAATGAATTAACACTTACATCCATTTTTCCATATCAATTTATTTATATTCAATTGATTAACATTCAATCCATTTATTCAATTCAATTGTTAATTCATTTAACAAATAAAATTGAATTTTATTTATATAGCTCAAGTTAACATTCATTTAATAAATTCACTTTATTAATTTACTTTGATATTAAAATCAATTTCATTCAACATTACTTAAGTTATTTTCCATTTCAAACATCATTTGTTCAAATTAACTTAAGTTTCCACTTATAAATCCAATTCAGATTCAAATTCTATTTAACTTTTACCAAAGTCAAAATTTATTATCTCATATTATAAGTTTAAAACTTGATTACTTATATTCAACAATTACCACTTGGATTTAATTGATTCACTTATACTTACTTTAATTTAACTCCATCCTTTAAGTTAAATTTATTCTATCAAAGTTCAAATTGTATAAGTATCAACTCATTTATCATTCCCATAAATATTTTAAATAGGATTTCAGGGTCTTTTCAATCTTTCAAAACCATTTTTGAAATCAATTCAAATTACCTTTTGAATTCGCAAAACCAAATCCAATTTTCCAAACAACTTTCATTTAAAATAATCTGGCAGCAATTCCTCTTTTGGAAACCCGAAAATGAACACCAATGATTCCGCGGTCATCATCGGAATTATTTTCCAGCGACCAAAAAGAGTTTAGAGCTTTCATCTCTTGAAAATAATTTTCCAAAATATCAAATCCTTTCAAAAGACTTCTCTGGAATTTTATTTTAGATTATAAATCACATTTATATATCTTTTACTTATAAAATCTCACTTCTTATATATATAAGATTATTTTTACCATTATATATCATTTTAATTATAACTTCACACATTATAATTCATTTGCTTATACACTTTATTCTTTTACAATTGTTGATTCAGACAACTTTTAATTAACTTATATATATTTACATTTTCAACAACCAAACAATCAATCATATACACTTTAATAATTTTAGAAAAATTATTTCTTTATATACAAAATATAATCAAGGTAAAATTATTTCATTTACCCAATTTTAAAACAATATCGTGCCGAATTGTTCTATACAAGTGTTTAGAGATCCCTATCGATAGAGTTGTACAGACTATACCGACCAGAATCCATATACCACTTAACAAACCAATCATCACAATATAAAACAATTTTATATTCACTAACAAATACGCGCTCGTATCTATTATTACACTCATACTCATTCTAGAGTACTACTGACTCTATCTCTAATGAGTAACACCCAACAGAGCCATGGTTGTCGCTTAACCATATGCTCTGATACCAAATGTAACGAACGCGATTTTTCGTCGCTCGAAAATTGACATTAATACATTCACTGTATCAACTGCCGAGCAATCGAATGCCAGAAAACCGAATTGTTATGGAGAAAAAGAAGAGGTAGAAGAAGACAGAAGAAAAGAGAAATAAGAAATAACAAAAACACAGAAACAGAAACAGAATCTCACATTCGCAGCGGAACAACATATAATTGATAAATGAATAATCTTTAAAACAAAGAACTATATCATTTTATACATCACATCATCATCAGAGTTTACAACAACAATATACAACACAACTGGACAGTTATATGAGCTTGTCCATATACAGAATACACAACGGAATAATACTATCATATACAGTGGTACGTCTCGCCATCCAGCTCGCCACTAAGCTCCACAGCACTTCAAAATCCAGAATAATCTGATAACCTAACTCTAGACTGCCCGTGTGGAAAATGATTGGCACCCAGAGTTTAGGAATGAAACAATAAACTCCAGGTCAGTCATGGTGACTGGTGTGAGAACTAAAACAGTTTATCTTTAAACAATCAACAACAAAGAAAATAAAACAATTTCGCAATGCTTTTAGAAAATGAAACTACCATAAGACCTCCCGCCACACACACAATGCAAACGCAGAATTGGAGGAGATTTCTTCTTATGATAGTCAAAGATGCTTGCTACGCAAAATCATTGGATTATTATTATTAGTGCATAGTGCAGAAAAACATTTCGAAAGTATAATATTAATCTTAGCCAACATACGACCAATATCGTATGCCTACTATAGCTACTATGTTCAGTAGCAGGTTACCGCCACATTCCATAGCAGGTAATACAACTAAAACCGTACAAGGTTCGTATTGTTTCTTTGGATTTTCCAACAAATGGTCAGGCTAAGGAACTTCCTTTCCTCCTGCCGAATGGGATCGCCTCTGGCTGGACGTCCCGAGAGACAAACTGCTCTCTGCCAAACAAGGCCGGGTTACTCCTGTAACAAGTAACTCACGAATATGTCATCACCCGGTCCTTTGGGACCTTTATCCGAGCGCTCGGTAACCATCATCACACATAATAAATAAGTGTATCCACATGAGTAAGTATCTGGGCTCCATACCATGATACCACCCCTTTCCAGAAGGAAATGACATACCCTAAAGGGCGCGACCCTCATAACCTTGCCGCAACATTCCTGTTTCGACCATTTCCAGGTTGTTAAGGCCCTGATGAAGTCTCGTCCACAAAGCTACGCTTTTTTACAAAAGCTATGCTTTGGGTCAAACAAATGATCAACCTATGATCACAAAGATAAATGATCAAACAAATGATCATATCACAAATGATCAAACACTGGTCATCACACAGCAACACTCGGCATGTCACATTACCAAATTGGGAATGTATCGCTGATAACCTTCAACTACATAACCTCTGAGCTCGTACGTCTCAGAGAAGGGTGTTAAGCTAAGAGAATAAATTCTCCGCCACCAACAGAAATGTATTTGAAAGAAATCGGCTTTACATCTCAATTTGTAATGTCAGACACACAATCCATACAAGTCTGTTCCAGGATCGAACAGAACCGAAGGCACTTCTCACGAAGCCCTTGCAAATCCGGATAATTTTCAATCACGTCCGGACTTTCCATCACTAAGGGTGATAAAACCTCTAAATCGAAGATCAGTCGATGTAGAGTAACTCGACGGTAATCCTTCCGTTTTTAAAAATATCCAGTCTTCAACACCGGTCATCAAATGCGATTCATAACGACGTATCACATATTCGAAATGGGTTATACGACCCCATGGTCCTTTCCCGGCTAACCCGAATAGTGAGTGCTTATTCAAAAATAAGTGTGGCATTCAAATTCATCCAATTCACAACAAATACCCATTCAAGGTAATTATTGATTGTCGGTTATTTAACTATCAATAAAGATGCGCAACATCATCAGATTCCAAAGAATTTTCCAAATTATTTATCTTTCAAAAATATCTTTACAAGATATATAATTTCCACACGTCAATTATTTGAAAACAATTTCAAATCAATTTCCACATTTCAATTTATCTTTGAAGATAAATCTCAAAACATTTCACTTCATATTGGAAAAACATTTCCATACCTATTTAATAATAGGTAATTCACAAATCCATTTATTTTCAACATTTGCAAATATTCAATATACTTAAATCAAAATTAAGTATATATTTCATTCTTTAAGGAAATCATTCTCTTTCACAATTTAATTTGAGTCAAAACGAATGTTACATAAAACATCGTTACGACAACTCAAAATCACTAGTATAGGGATTCGAAATTTAGATAGATATATAAATCCCAATACTATATAAAACATTTCCTTTCGGAAACCATTTACTATAACAGCAGTGTTATAGTCCACCATTTCCTTATTCCTCGAAACGTCTATTTCAACAATAAATGTTGAAATCTATGTTTCGATACTTAACACGTTTTAAAACATCTTTTTAAAACAATTATTTCATTTCGTAATATCACTTCTCCAAAGCATATCCATTTTATTTAAAAATATATTCACTATCCAAAATCGTGAATATACTTCGTTATCCAAATTCAACATTTCTACACATTTTATTTAAAGGATTATCCACTGTCCAAAATCGTGAATATACTTCCTTTAATAACCTATAAAACTTAACTTATCAAAATAAGTCGTTTCTCGGATTTACAAATCTATGTTTATAAATTCCATTTGTATTTTATAACAACTTTAACTTATAAAAGCACTTTATTAACCAAATCAATTTATAACTTAATTACATACCAAAAACCCATATTATAAGTTAAATACTTATAATTCATTTATTTGCAAAAATCATTCTTTTAAAACTTCACAAGTTATAAATCTTATTACTTATAAGATTTTATTTATAACTTTATTTTCAACATTAACAGAACTCCTTTTAGAATTCCATTATTTCGATTTATAATATATTTACAACATCTATTCATTTTATAACTTCACATTATAAATCTATTAATTTCATTTACTGATGAAATCCATTTATACTTCCTTTTAACATTTATAAAAACTCATTTTATAATTTCAATTCATAAACATCAATTTTATAAATCTTTTATATACCGTTTATAATTATTCTAAAAATCTCAATTTAAATAAACCAATTCTATAAAACGTATACTTTCAAAAATCACTTTAAAAATCCCTTTAAAATCAAAATCGTTATCTTGAACTTAAAAAATGAATCCGATGATGCAACCGCACCAAATAGTCAATCACAGCATCCAAACATCATATATCATCATATGATAACAGAATATACAATAATATCTGTAAATAAATCACTACGGTGAGGAATCCAGCTGGATCCCTCCAACCTGTTTCCCTGCATCCACAGATGTTAGCACAATACCAATTCCGCTCCAGTACGGAATTATCGCGGTATATGGGTTTAATAAATATTATCCGCTATTATGCGGCGCAATAGGGTCTCATCCGCTATACAACGTGGGAAATCAACAAATGCAATATATACATATACCAATATGTATATCTTGCTATATACATATATAATACCAATTCCACTTCAATGTGAAATTATCGCGGTATATGTTTTTAATAATTAACATCCGCTTAATAACGGCGTATAATGTCTATTTATCACAATAAATAGCAATCATCATTCAATTCACACAATCAGCATTCTCAACAATTTTAAATCTAACTATTTAAAATTTAAATCGAAACAAAACATTCGATTGAGTGAGTAGTTCTCACCTTGATTTCATTCTGATTTCAGCGTTTATTTCGAATAAAATTAAACAGACGTTTAATTTTACCCGAAATTCACACTAGCTCCAAATGGCTCCAATTCAGTTCCAGCGCGTAGTATTCGACGATACGAACGCAATGCAATTTGTTTCGTCCGATTCCGACCTCGCAGCAAAGAGTTACAGAGTTTTAAACATTATACGATTAAATATATCTATATTAATTTACATTTCATTTTTATTTTAATCAACCTTTTATCTCAGCCGTGAATATTTCAAAAGAAATCAGGGCTGCACCCTTCCTTCCTCTTCTCCCTCACGTTCTTTCTCCAGGTCACGAAAAACCCACGTCGCCCCTCCCTTTTGAATTCACGCGACCACCTACCAACCTCGAAACTTCATCATATCGGCACCGTTCGAAAGCCACTGCCCCTAGCTACCCACAGCCGCAACCCCTTGAAGTCCGGTCACCCCTTGAGCATGCAAAACGATGACGAATGGCCGACCATTGCGGCCTCGTAGCTCCTCCTTCGATCGACGATGCATGCGATCAACCGTATGGATGCAAAGATCCCTCAACGCTCTACAATATTGTAGTTTATGATTTCAGCTAATTGTTGATGGATTGAGTGGAATCGAAGGGAGAATGACGAGCGTTTTCGGCCATTGAATGATGGTGGCGGCTGAGCAAAGGATGGGTTAGGGTTTGGGCAATTGTTAACGTATATTATATATATACGTATATAAATGATATAAAATTCATTTTAAACGACTTTTCCAAACGATCTCCAAATCACACATGCCGTCTGGCGTTCATAAGGTTTACCCCGCGTTCCGAACACAATGGAACAGGTTTCGGAAGCAAATTCGATCATCTGTGCGAGATATGGCAATAAACGATCAATTTAAATTAAACCGATTCAAACCGATTTTGATGCGTTTTGGCTTGCCCCGGACAAACGATAAATCTGATCGACTTGAAATTTTAAATCTTACAATAATATCACATTACGGATCCGATGAAACAAGTTTCGTCGAAATCCGACACTGTTTGAAAAATGACTATTTTAACTCACCAAATTAAAATTAAAACAATTTTGATGCGTTTGGAGCTGCCACTGTCAAACGTCAACTCCGATTGCTACCAAAATTTAAATCCGATAATAAATAACTATTACGGATCCAATGAAACTAGTTTCGTCCAATTCTGAGACTGTCCCAAAAATGGCTAATTTCACTAGTCGATTAAATATTAAAATATTCAATTTTCACAAATTAACTTTTAATCCGATTTTAAAAGTTCTATAACATCACTATAACTCCAGTATGATTAAATAAAATTTTACAAATCATTTTCAATCATTTAAAACTCGATATTCAATTATTTCTGAAATTTCAATTATTAAATCATCGATTTAATTACTCAATTAAATCCAATATTCGAATTTAAAATTATTCAACTTATTAAATTCACTTATTAATATTCAAAATCAATTAAATATTCAAATTTTAATTAATATAAATTCTGGGTCGTTACACAAAGAGCCGTCGAAAAAATTCTACGGAGCCTACCAATCAAGTTCGATCATATTGTGGTTGCAATTAAGGAATCAAATGATATTGCTTCACTTTCTCTTGAAGGCTTGCAAGGAAGGCTGGAAGCTCATGAGGCTAGAATCTTGATGAGAAGTAAACAAACAAATTCTTCTCAAGATCAAGCCTTAAAATCTCAATTCACATCCACAAAAGGTCAAGGCCCGTCCCATGGCAAAAGTAACAGCAGGAATAGTGGAAAACGTGAAGAATTGAAGGAGGAGAAACCATCATTCCAAAATAACAAAGCGCGAGGCAAATACAAAGGCAAAAAACCATATTTTGAATGCAATTTCTGTCACAAGCCGGGTCATAAAGCAAATGATTGTTGGGAGAAACATCCTGAAAAGAAGCCAGTTGCTGGTTTTATGCATAATGAAGCAGAAAAATCTGAATCTTTGTTGATCGCTTCGGATGGAAATGTTGAAAACGTATGGTACTTGGATAGTGGTGCAAGTAGGCATATGACTGGAAATAAAAATCTATTTTTGAGCCTTGTGGAAACTGATGATGGTCAGGTTACTATTGGAGATGCAAAATCATACAAAATTCAAGGTGTTGGTGAAATTTCTTTCAAAACCAAGGCTGGAAAAGTTGAAAAAATGTCGGAGGTTCTTTATGTACCAGGCATACGCAGCAATCTTCTTAGCGTCGGTCACTTGCTGAAGAAAGGATTTGATTTTCAATTCGTTGGAGATCAATGCAGCATGAAGAAGAACGACCAACAAGTGGCAAATATTGTGATGGGATCCAACAAATTATTTCCGATCAAACTTGACATCGTAAGCAGTACGTGCATGATTGCTGCTTCTAATGATGAAGTTTCCAAGTTATGGCATGAGAGGTTTGGGCATTTAAACTTTCGGAGTTCGAAGGAGATGTCTACCAAAGAAATTGTCCAAGGGCTGCCTAAACTTGAAGTGATAAACGAAGTATGCGAGGAATGCCAACTGGGAAAACAACATCGTGAATCGTTCCCATCCAAATCGAAGTGGATTTCTCAATCACCTTTAGAGATTGTTCACACCGACCTCTGTGGACCAATGCAAGTGCCATCGCTTGGAGGCAGCAGATACTTCTTGTTATTTGTTGATGATTACACAAGAAAATTTTGGGTTTACTGTGTCAAAGAAAAATCAGAGGCCTTCTCATGCTTCAAAGAGTTCAAAATTCAAGTTGAAAAGCATTCAGGTCATCAAATAAAAAATCTAAGGAGTGACCGTGGAGGAGAATACATGTCCTATCAGTTTAAAGAATTCTGCCAAAATCATGGAATCCGCCATGAGTTAACTGCTAGGCACTCACCTCAACAAAACGGAGTTGCAGAGCGCAAAAATCGAACAATAATGAATATGGTCAGATGCATGTTGAAGAAGAAGAACTTGTCTGCGTGTTTTTGGGCTGAAGCGGTCTCTTGTGCCGTTTACTTAATCAACCGATCACCAACGAAGAACTTAAAGGATTCCACTCCAAATGAAGTCTGGTATGGCAAGAAACCAAATGTTGCTCATTTAAAAACTTTTGGTTGTCTTGCATACTCTCATATTCCTAATGCTTTAAGATCAAAGCTCGACGAGAAATCTGAAAAAGGCATTTTCATCGGTTATAGCCAAAGGACTAAAGCTTTACAATCCAAAGACGAAGAAGATGATTATCAGTAAAGATGTTCGCTTTGATGAAAATGGCTGTTATAATTTTTCAGATTTTACAGAATTACCAAGATGGCAAACTCTAAATCTTGAAGAGGAAACTTCTTTGGAACAAGGTGTTGATGTTGATGTTGGTATTGAAGAACAACAGCCTAAAAATAATGGGGCTGAGCAGGAGCAAAATTCACCACCAATGGTAGAAATAAAGACGCGATCCTTGCGAGAAATCTATGATGCAACCGAAGAAGTTGACACTACGGATCATGTATATTTTGCATTTTTTGCGGGAGAAGATCCAATCACTTATGAAGAAGCATCAAAGGAAGAAAAATGGGTGACTGCAATGAAGGATGAAATCAAGTCTATTGAGAAAAATGGTACGTGGGAGCTTACCACTTTGCCTTCACACAAATCAGCCATTGGTGTGAAATGGGTGTTCAAAACCAAAACAAATCTTGATGGCTCCATCAACAAGTACAAAGCACGTTTGGTTGCGAAGGGGTATAAGCAAAAGGAAGGGGAAGATTTCAATGAGGTATTCGCTCCTGTCTCTCGACTTTATACAATTCGATTGTTGATTTCTCTTGCTGCCCAAAATGGCTGGAAGCTTCTGCAAATGGATGTGAAATCAGCTTTCTTGAATGGTTTTCTTCAAGATGAAATTTATATTCAACAACCTCCTGGTTTTGTGAAGAGGGGCGAAGAGGAAAAGGTGTATAAGCTACGGAAAGCTTTATACGGACTGAAGCAATCCCCCATGCATGGTATGATCGTATCAATAATTTCCTCTTGAACAATGGCTTTGAAAGGTGTCCTTTTGAACACACTCTTTACATGAAGAAGCATTCAAAAGGAGGTTTCATGATCGTGAGTTTATACGCAGATGATCTGTTACTGGCGATAATATGGAGATGTTATCTGAATTCAAAAATTCAATGATGAAGGAGTTCGAGATGACGGATTTGGGAGAATTACATCATTTTCTAGGGATAGGTGTTCAGCAATCAAAATATGGAATTTTTATCTCGCAAGAAAAATATGCTGCTCAAGTGTTGGAGAAGTTCAATATGATGAAAGCAAATCCAGTTTCAACTCCTTGTGTTGCAGGTTTGAAATTGTGCAAAAATGGTGAAGGAAAGTTTGTGGATCCAACTATTTTTCAAAGCTTAGTTGGAAATTTGATGTATCTCACTGCTACAAGACCTGACATCATGTATGCAGTAAGCTTGATTAGCAGATTCATGGAGAAGCCTTTCTCAAACCATTGGGAAGCTGCAAAAAGAATTTTACGATACATCAAAGGAACTATTGACTATGGCATCTTCTATGAAGCTCGTGTACCTGTGAAACTTGTTGGATATACGGACAGTAATCTAGGTGGAAGCATCAATGATTCAAGGAGTACTTCGGGTTATGCATTTAACCTTGGAAGTGGAATTATTTCTTGGTGTTCGAAAAAACAACCAGTTGTTGCACTTTCTACCACCGAAGCGGAGTACATCGCAGCATCTCTAGCAGGATGTCAAACTTTGTGGCTAAGAGGAATTCTTGAAAATCTAAGCTTCAAGCAAAAAGATCCTACGATCATTTATTGCGACAATAGTTCTACTATCTCTGTCTCAAAGGATCCTATTTTGCATGGAAGAACAAAGCATATTCGTCTACGTTTCCATTTCCTACGAGAACTCGTTTGTGAAGAAGAAGTGAGTCTTGAGTATTGTCGAAGTGAAGAACAAATTGTTGATATCTTCACAAAGCCGCTTGGAGGGACTGCTTTCTTAAGAATTGTTGCTGCATTGGGTGTTCGAAGGAATTTTGGTTTAGGGGAGGCATTGTTGGTGTAAACCAAAATTAAAGAGTCGTGTCCGTTCACTAAAGAGTCGTGTCCGTTCACTAAAGAGTCGTGTCCGTTCACTAAAGAGTCATGTCTATTGAAATAAAGAGTCGTGTCTATTAAGTAAAAGTCATGTCTATTGAAGTGAAGGGATGTCTATTCAAAAAGGTTATGTCCGTTTGTAAGGGTTGTAAACCACTATATATATGTGGTCATTTTGTTGTGAAAGTTGTAGGCAAGAAACAAAGCAAGTTATAAAAATTGTCTATCTTCCTCTAAATATATAATTTTCTCTTTTAACACTTACTGGTCATGAGTCAACTGTAGGAAATGGTACATAATCTCATACTAGTAAAGGATGTCTCTTGCACAATGTCATATTGCACTTTATTCTATTCTATATTGCATATTATTATTCATAAATTTATATGAATATGTAGGGATATGAATACTCATCAGGAGTATGGCAATTTAAAGGATATGGCTATGTGCCAAGTAACACAAGTGGTGCAACAATTGTACAGATCCACCGCACTACAGAAGCATCCACCGTGTTTATGTTGGATGCAGTTGAAGGGGACTCGAAATATTATCATAGTTCTTTAGTAGAATCAAATATTTATGATAAGTGGATGAGGATAAATGTGATACATGATGTGGATGCCGATAAAATAACGGTATACGTTAATGGTGTTCAAAAATTGGAAATAGAAGGAAATGGGCCAAATACATTTTTTTTCAAGTGTGGAGTATATGCCCAAGTCGATGAATCTCATTACGTGGAATCAAGGTGGAAGGATATTAAAATACTAAAGAAGTGAGATACATGTAAACTGTCAGTATCAAGTGATGAAAGTGCTACTAAATTTTCCATGTAATTTCCATGTTCTCTCTGTAGAAACACTTTGGGCTGATGAAAAAGAGTTTGATAATAAAAAAATTGCTTTCCTAATTTAAATAAATAATCGAATATGATATATTTGCTTATTTCAAAATTGAAAAGGAAAAACTGGGAATATATAAGAAATCATACTTAGCATTCAATACATTGGTTATTAATAAGTCAAAGCCTCATTATTCTACTGTTACACATACTGACGCTATGGATAGATTTGGAAAAACTAATATTATGGTCGAATTTGGTAATATGAATTCAGGAAACTTCAACCTTGGTGAATTTCTCAAGAAACAATAAATTATATAATAATTCAATCGAAATCACATGCCTACAAGATTCTAATATTACCAGCAAAAATTAACAAAAACTTATCATAGTCTTGACAAGGTAGATTGCTGTCTATTACAATGTTATAGCTAGGTTCTGGAACAACACATACAACAAAATATTATTAAAGATCAACCATGGAGCGACTAGAAAGAAAAATCATTTTGATAAAGTTTTTGCAATGAAAAACATCAAGTGAATTGACTTATCATCCACATAAATTATACCAACACTGTCATGTACTAGTAACATTTAAAAGAACACCAAGAACAAAGGTATTATAAAGTTTTTTTCATGTTATTTAGAAAACATATGTTTACCCCATTGGGCTCTACGACTTGTTTTTGAAGTGATTACTCTTCAAAATTGAAATTCTATCACTAGATCACCATTATGTGTCTACAAACCGAAATTGAAGTTTTATTCCTTATTTTACAACGGCTTCTGACAGACTAACAGTAAGGTAGAAGTAGAACTTAATTTTCTTTTTTCACCATAATATTAAATCTATTTTTAGCTGAAGGATAAACCATCGAAGGAAAAGTTTGAGGAAGAAACATAATTTAAAATAGATAGACCAAAGCTACATGAAAATGGTTATATCTTGAAACTCAGGGTTAAAGTTCAAGTGATGGTAAAATGTAGTTCATCATTCGAAAAACAAATTACATTTTACCCCTATTTATTCCTATTTTTTCGGAAAAAATGAAACCATGCACTCTTGTTAAGAACTCACCAACCTGCACAAAATATGTCATTCGCTGATCCGAAGCATGTTTTGCGCCACCAAGTTGTTATTTCGGTATAATGGTTGACGATACTAAAGATATCCTAAAAGCTTGTTGTGTGATGGTAAAAGAGAAGGGTATAAATTGTGTAACACCTTGTGCTTCATATGACTAGTGTACTATGTGTTCGTATGTGTTCATCAACTTATGTATATGCTTACATGGTCATAGGAGCATTTGATTTATACTAAAACGTCATTTTGAGTACAACAGTGTGATCAGATTGACGATCGGAGTTGTGCAGCTCAAAAAGGAGCTAGGCCAGAGGGATGCAAGTGTTGTGCATAGTCATGTTAGCGGCAATCAATAGAAATGCAAAAGTGAAAGCGGGTGCAGAGGGTTGATCTTTGGGTGTAGAATAATGGGTGGAATTAGTGAGGTGGTTAGGTAATCATTTTTTACATGTAATTTTCTCTTTTGTCTCTTTTATTTTCATGTATCCATTATTCAAATAGAATCGGAGAGAATCAATGGAAATGCTCGAAATAGAGTGCTAGATTAGGGGAAGTTAGTGAGTGATTCAGTCATTAAAACAAGAAACAATGTTCAAGAGATGGCAAAGATCAACAAACCTATTTATAGATCCAACTTTAGCATCGAAGGAGCATCTAAGCCAGATGTTCAACAACATCAATGACGATGTGGGTGGTGGTGGTATTGAAGTGCTGTGCGGATTTTGGTACTCAAGTGAGTTTTCTTCCACTCAAAACCATCACAAGGGTATCATGAGTTCTTTTTACTGTTATATATATATATATATATTGAAAATGATATTCATCCATTATATATTTTAGATTTTATCAAATAATCTAACAATTATTTTAATTTGATTAAAAAAATTGTATCTTTTATTATTACCATGATTTATATGACTTGCTAACAAACATACTAACATTTTCAAATACCATGTATCGGTCCTTAATCGATATTTTACTAATACCAATATTAACTACTTAGACTCGGATTGGAAAGGCAATATAGAGCAGAGCTGCCTGGGGAGCTGTCCATGGTACACAATGTCTTCCATGTGTTTAATCTCAAAAGAATAGGTTTGAAATTTCAATATACAGGTTGAACAAGAGAACTGCAGGCAAAGTCTAGACTCAATTATGTAAAGAGGCTAGCTTGGAAAGATATGAGAGAGCTCGAGAAAAAATTACTAAAATTTGTGAAAATTCAACGGGGGTGATCATCAAGTGGCTGCACTTAGGAACTCGAAGATAAGATGAGGTATGTTCATCCATAGTTTTTCGAGTAAGTGCTCAGATAGGATAGCCTTCAAGAAATTAGCAAGTGGTGGCTAAGTGGCACCAAAGATGGTTGTGGGTCGTTTGTTGTGATGTATGTTTGCATTTGTATAAGTTTATATAAATGTACTTTTTATATGATAACTAGTTTATATGGCTTACAACTTATTTGGTATGCTCAAGCGGTTGTGCCAAGAGGTGTTATGGTCGGATGGATGTGTTTGAAGCAAGAGAGTGTTCGATTGGAGATGATCGAACAAATCAATGTGTTGGGGTAATTTTACACAAATGATTTTAAATCAATCCAAATAAACGCGGAAGCAATAAGATCGTGTTGTAATGTAATAAAACCAACACCAACGGGAGAATACAAAACAACAAATCACAGAAGAAATCAAATACAGAGTTCACACATGGATTTATAGTGGTTCCACTATTGTAAGATAGTGTACATCCATTTTGGGGTGAGGTATTTTATTACTTTCTAAGAGAAGAAAATTTTACAAGATTAATAATGGAGGTCAAGAAGAAGAATAAGAAATACAACTTGAGAGGATGATTCTAATTTCTACAGAGCGACTATCTTTATATAGAGATTATTACTTAAGGTTGAAGTAATTGATTTACGATTATAAATCAACGTCTCATGGATTCTCTTATTCATATGGAAAACGTTTATCCATTTAACTTTCCAGTTTTCTTCAATTTGCACGCCCCTGATAAGATTCCTTCTTTAACCAGTTGATTAGGTAATCTTACTTCAATCTTCCAAATCATTCTCATTCTCATGAAGATAATTCATTCTCCTCTTTAATGCAATAAAAGAGGCAATGTATTTGAATCATTATCTCAAATATCTTTTAAATCTTCTTTACTTGGAAATATCATCTTCAAAATCAACAATATCTTCCAATAAAAGAGGCAATATATTTGGGTCGTTATCTCAAATATCTTCCAAATCTTCTCTAATATGTAAATATTGTATCACTGGAATTTAACAATCTCCACCTTGATACTATATTTTCATTCAAACCTACCAACTTCACCTACATCCTTTTACTCCAAGCAACTCTCGAACAAGATATCATGGATACTTCCCCAATGAGCTTTAGAATTACCATCACCCTTTACACTTTGTCAACAAACTCTGACAAGGCCATCGACTGCCAACAAAGTATTGAAAGTACCCTCTCCATGTAGGACCTATCAATCTTCACCAATGTCTCCAACTACCAACTCACTCTCCCACCAAGTGGCATCTAGCATTTCAGCAAGCGAATCAAGTTTTGCAACAGGTAAGGACTTAGTGAACATGTCTGCTACGTTCTCCTCGATGTGAATCTTCTAAAGATATACCTGCTTTTCTTCATTCAGAAAAGGAAAAACTCTTACCTTTATGTGCTTCATCCTCAAAAAAATATCAAATTCTCAGCTAGACGTATTGTGCTTTGACTATCGTAATTTACTATTGTACTCCCATGAACGAAGCATAAATCACACAACAATCGCTTCAAGTAAAGTGCTTCCCTAGCTGCTTCAACAGTAGCTATCAATTCCGCCTCTATAGTAGACAAGGAAATTATAATCTGTAATCTCGCTCCCCAACTAATAGTTGTCTTTCCAAGTGTAAAGATGTAACCTGAGGTTGAATTCATTCGATCTCTATCTCCGGCATAATCAGAATCACAAAATCCGACCAAGCTGAAATCTTTCTCCCTGCTGTGAAAAACAAACTCATAATCTGTTGTTCCTCTAAGATACCTCAAAATGTACTTCACTGCTTCCCAATGCGATTTTCTAAGATTAACTATATAACGACTAACCAAACCAACTACACATGCAATATCTAGTCTCCTGTAGACCACGACATATATCAAGCTTCCAACCGCATTAGCATAAGGTAACTTCTCCATATAAGCTTTGTCTTCGTCTGAGATCGGAGAGCTCTTCTCTAAAAGCTGAACGTGCAAAGGCATAGGAATACTGATTGTCTTTGCCTTCTCCATACTAAACAGAGCAAGTACTTTCTGCATATATTCTTTTTGTGTCAATCTCAACATCTTCAGCTTTCTCTCTCTATGGATTTCCATCCCTAAAATCTTCTTTGTTTCACCAAGGTCTTTCATCTTGAATTCTGCCTTTAGTTTTAATTTTAACCTGTCATTTTCAGTTTTGTCCTTGGAAGCGATTAGCATATCGTCCACATAGTGTAAATATATTAAATTACCATCATTCATATGCTTAAAATAAACGCAAACATCTTTAACGCTTCTATCAAACCAAAAGTAAGCATAAAAGAGTTGAACTTCCTATACCATCACCTAGGCGACTGCTTCAAACCATATAGAGACTTCTTCAGCTTGCAAACTCATTCCTTCTTCTAATCCTCTATGAATCCTTCTAGCTGCTTCATATAGATGGTCTTCTCTAAGTCTCCATGCAAAAAGGTTGTCTTTACGTCTAATTTTTCCAACTCCATGTCGTGAGTTGCAATTATAGCTAGCAATATCCGGGTAGAAGTATGTCTAACAATAGGAGCAAACACCTCATCATACTCCATCATCTTCCTTTGTGAAAACCCTTTTGCAATAAGTCTAGCCTTGTATCTCTCATCGTCCTTTACCTTATATGCCTACTTGCATCCTATAGCTCGGCTTCCTTAAGAAGGTGGTATCAATTCCCAAGTCTGACTCTCCTTCAACGAATCCATCTCCTCCTTCATAACATACAACCATTTCGAGCTGGCACTCGAACTCATAACTTCTTCAAGGTCGAAAGGTTCATATTATATGTAGTGCATAGATAAACTGATCATCAAGGCAAAGATTTTCATAGTTCCAATCTCCATACCTATTTGGTGGCCTTTTAACTCTAGAGCTGGCCCGAATCATCGCCTAAGCTTATGTCAGTTTCACCTTGATCTGAATCATCTCTAGCTTCACGACACCATCATTTCTAGAGAAATTTTATAGACCTTCATGTGATGTGTCAACGACTGCAATTAATCTACCTATTTTTCAACTCTGATTCTACTACAAGGCTGATATGTGAGAATAGTTTTCATCTTCTTAGCCTTTCAACTTCCGAATCTAATGAACTATGTGGATTCTCCTTCGACTTGAACATAGCGGACTCATCAAATGTGATATTTCTAGAGTGCACTACCTTCCTATCATCAAGGTTCTAAATGTGATACCCTTTGATGCCTTCTATATAGCCAAAAATATGCTTTGATAGGCTCTAACCTCCAACTTGTCATTTCCTGTATGGTGAACATACAGAGTGCTACCATATATACGAAAATAACTGATATGTATAAATGTAACTTTCCACCTTTCCTCTGGAATCTTCCCATCAATGGTTGAGCATGGAATTTGATTGATAATATACACTGCAATTGATAAAGCTTCAGCCTAAAAGTCTCTAGATAAACCCGTCGTCAATCTCAAACAACGAGCTTTCTCCAGTAAAGTCATATTCATCCTTTCAGCGACTTCGTTTGATTATGGATCTCCGGATATGGTGAAGTGTCTCCGAATTCCATGTTGCTTATAGAAATCTATGAACTCCTTAGAAACACTCACCGCCATTATCGGATCTCAACACCATCACCTTCCTTTCGACTTTATTCTCTACTAGCGCCTTTCAATTTTTGAACTTCTCAAACGATTTTGACTTAGCTTTCATCATGAATGTCCAAACCCTCCAAGAGTAGTCATCGATAAAAGAGATAAAATACTTAGCTCCTCCAATATATAGCTATTGGTCTCCAAACATCGGTATGGACATACTCAAGTACTCCTTTGGACTCATATCTATCAACACCAAAAGAAACCTTCGTCTGCTTCCCCAATACACACTCCTAGCAGAATTCTAAATAGTTGAAGCTTTCACCATTTATCATCTTCCTTCTATGAAGCAGCTCTAAGCTCTTCTCTGAAACATGACCAAATCTGAGATGCCAAAGTCTGATAGCATCCAAAGCTCGTGAACTATCAACTCCAACACACGACCCTCCAAGAACTATAGGTCCTTTCAGCAGAAAAAGGTTCTAGACCATTACTCCTTTCATCAATACAAGAGTACCATGTGTCACATTCAAGCTATCTGACTCTATCGTAATCCTACAACCCAAAGATGCTAGCTGACTCAAAAACAGAAGAGATTTCCTTAAACCTAGAACATAACAGACTCCAGTGATAGTGCACACCACACCATCGTGCATGCGAATACGCACTGATCCGTCTCCCAATGACTTGCAAGTAGCATCGTTCCACATCAATATGGCACTTCCCTCCTTACCTTCATAAGAACAGAAATACTCCTTTCTAGGCGTCATGTGGAAAGACGCCCCTGAATCCAGCACACAATGGTTTGATACATCGAAAACAAATGGAGTCAACACACCATCAGAAATCACTTTCTCCACTGCAATATATGAAGAACCATCCACTTCATTTCTCTTTCTCAAATCTAGACAATCTTTCTTCTAGTGGTCATGCTTCTTACAATGATGACACATGTTGTCATTAGACTTGCCTCTTCAACCACTTTCAGGCTTCCTCGAATTGGAACGTCCTATGAAATAATTCTCCTTCTCCTTTCTTCATCTTTCTACGAACAACCCTTGACTAGTTTCTACACTTTCGCTTATAAACTTCATTTGATCTCTCATCTCTTCACTCAAAAGTCTCGTCTTCGCATCTTCTAATGTTAGCGTGCTTCTGCCATAAATCAAGCTGTTAATGAATACCGTGTATCGCTCTGAAAGAGATCACAATATCATCATAGTCTTTTGCTCTTCGTCCACATTCAAATCAACAGTTTTCATCTTTATCATCAAGTCAACGAAGAAGTTAAGATGTGCTTTCAACGACGTACCTTCCAGCATCTTGTAAGTGAAGAAAGTCTTCAACAAAAGTAGCCTACTCGTGGGCGACTTCTTTATGTAGAGATACTCCAATTTCTTTTACAAGCCTCTAGCGGTAGTTTCACTACTAATCTCCAAGATGACGTTCTCATCCATGTCCAATTGGAGAGTAGTAAAGGCCCATCCATCCATCTCCTTTCCAATTCTGAGATATCCGCTAGCAATGATTCTGCGTCAAACACAACCTGATGAACATGATTTCTTCTCAACACCGCCATCATCATCCACTACCACTTCTCAAAATCATTATCTATGTTCCACTTGTCTATATCCAACTGCAAACCGGATGCTGCATATGAACCCCTAGTGTAGGGTGCATACTCCTAGGTAGTTCTAACCTCACTTCCATCTCCAGATCCTGCCATCTAATTATCAATCACCCTCTAGCCCTAGGCTTCAACAACAACCTTCAAAGCTTTGATACCAGACTGTTGGGGTAATTTTGTACAAATGACTGTAAATCAACACAAATAAATGCGGAAGTAATAAGATCGTGTTGTATTGCGATAAAACAAACAGCAATAGGAAAATACAACAGTAATATATCTAAACATTTTACGCACATGCTCAGACTAACCCGAGATCTGTGGTGAGTCCTTCAAAGATCATATTCTTAGCATTCAACGAGGTATGAACAAACAATCAGAGAAGGTACTTAGAAGGTAGAAGGAAAACACTCGAAGCAAGCAAAAAAAATCGAGGAGGTGTTTTGGTCTAGATGACAAACAGGGGTTTGATGATCATTAAGTGATTAGAGTTGAGAGATTTACTTGGAGTGGAGTTGTAAGTGGCCTCAAGAGGCTCTTGATGTGGTGTCATAATGAATACGTAGTAGGAGACTAAGCAAGAGGCACGTTATGTGCATTGATCCAAACATGTAGAAGTATTAGAAAATAGTAGGAGTTGTGTGATCAAGTGATTGATGCTTAGCTCGAACGACAACCATGCAGATGAGTGAGACAATGTGTGGAGAGCAGCATGATGTGGGGAGGTGCACGTATCTTATCATATGCGATCAATATGACTTCATGGAAGGTTTGTCAAACAACTTAGATCACTCATAGTGAACCGACGATGGATGTCCAAGCAAGTGCTCCGTATAATTTGATAGGTTGTACGAGTGGTTGATTGACAGGTGACATATAGGACTGGTCTTATATCGAGACGACCATGGCGACCGCCTTGGGGCAAAAGATTTCAAAAAATCTAGAGTTATGTAGCTTTGAAATTTTGTAGAACTCTGAATTTAAATATTATATTCAAACTTTTGTGTAATTTGTAGTGCTTTCAGCTGACTTAAACTAATCTAAGTTTTAAGCCTATGTTCGATAAAATTTAATTTTGATGAATTTTTGCTTAAAGGAAAATAATCCAGATTGGTAATGTAGAGGGTCTCAACTTCATCAGCATCATCATCATCATCATAATTTTCATATTCCCAAATGATTAAGATCGGCCACATTAATTCTCAATTTTCATAGCTCTCAATCTTGGACCATACTATGAGTTAAATTTAACCATTTTAGATCATTTTTAATATTCTCCTCCTATGTCAATTAAGGTCTTACTTTTTGTTATTTTCATTCAATATAAATATTATATCCTCTTCTTACTGGTGTATTTTCTTGTCTTCTTCGTACATGTCAATGTCATCTAAGTTTGTTTCCCCTCATTTTCTCATTTATAGGCGTCAATCTCTCCACTTATGTTATACAACTAACCTTAGATGTTTATACTTCACCATTTTTAAGTGGTGGTCGTACTTGAAACTCTGGTTGTGTAGTGATTGGGTTAGAGTTCCATATGAGGATCAAGAAGAGATATCTATAGTCAGTTTGTGAGTGAGGAAGACATAGTGTGAAGTTAAGAAGTTGCACACGAGGTGCAATGATCCGGATAGGTAAGAAAATGTTTGATCGAGTGTGCAATTGATCGAAAGAAATCGAGGAACCAAAGTAAATACCAAAAGGGCAATTGGTGCATTGGTGCACACGACTACTTGAACGTTGGCTTGGTGATTGGTGCTCCACAGGAATACTTGCATTTAAAATGTTATTAAAATACTAGCAGCTAAATATAAACTTGGGACTAGTTGCAGCTTGAGGGGGATTTGTTGTAATCCTTAGGCAACAAGGCCAAGTTACAAACGAGCTTAAGTGGATGAGTCGAAGCTCATCACCACTACATTGGAGTTGGAGCTCGATGTACATGTATCGATGCTTGGGTTGGGTTAGTGCTCGATTGTCAAAAATTCTAAAATGTTAAGTGTAAAGAATATATATTCTTAAAATGAATGATGCCCATTATATACTATAAGTTGTGCTCGATATCTAGTATGAGTTGTGCTCAATGTTACATTGAAAGACATGATCAGAATGTTGGTTTCTTGAGCTAAGGTTTCTGATTGCACAAGATGTTTATTGTCCTTTGAAGGTGGTTGGGCCTTCGAGCAAAGTGGTCGTTATTAAGGATCATGGACGGTTCTCTATAGGTGAAATCTTTGTTAGATCAAATGCATCGGGCATCGATAAAAAGAGGTAAAAAAAATTTAAAAAACCATTATAAATTATTGTACTAGATTTTTAACTTGTGCTACCATGAATACCTTGGTTACATGGAATCATATTGAATGTTAGTTTGAGATAATGAATATTTATGGTTTAAAATTATTTTTATTTTGATTAATTTTATGTTGTGATTAACTTTGAACATCATATGTTCATATGTAATATGTAAAATAAGGGAGTCACAAGGAACATAAGCATTTGATAACATAATGTGATGTGTATATATACACTTCCAAGCATATACATAAGTGATTACTGGTATTTATAACTACATATTTACATATCATTAAGCAAGCAATATATGTGGTATTTTATATAAAACATATTTAAATCTACACTAAACAAATTCGTTCATAATATAACCTTATATTTAAATATTTATAAACATAAATTTACACATATATACTTACGTACATACATACATACATATATATATATATAATTCTACTTTAAAACTAATTTATCGGGCTTGGTTCATAATTATTTTTTAAAATGTATTAAAAAATTGGGCCTGGTCCAAAAAAATCCGAAAATATGATTGTATATATAATATATTAAGCTATAAAATTCAAAAATTAAATTTGAACATAATTTTATCATTTCATATACATAGGCTCGACTAGAAAAAATTGTTTTCTATCGAAAATCTATGTATACGTACATACCCACACATATATCGATAGAGAGGAATTTAGCAAAAAAAATTATTTTTCTTGCCAAACTAAAATTATATATATATATATATATTACCATATGCATAAGATAGTTTTAAATAGGGGGAATTAAGAAGAAGGACAAACTTTAGAAAAAAAATTGGTTGAAGCACGTCAAATTTTTTTATGCTAAAGGAACTAGCATTATATTTAATTTTTACAGTATATAAAATTCTAGTTATAACTAATATTATATTAAATTTACACTATATAGAATGCTAGTTATAATTAGCATTGTCCTTCAGTCCAAAAAAACTTATCCTTTAATCTACAAAGTTTGTCCATGTGTCTATTTTCTTCTTTTAAATATATATTAACAATAAAAAGTAGCACAATATTTTACAAAATTAGTATACATACATACATACATACATATATGAACTTATTGTCGAAAGAAAAAATAATTTTTTTGTATTTTATGAGTAATATGTGTACTATTAAAATAATATATATATATATATATATATATATATATACGAGTACTTTGGCACGTGCGATGCACATGCATAGGAGGAACTGGTTTTAAGAAACGGGGGTTGTGAGGTTTTTTGAATTTTATGAAAAGACTTTGACGTGTACGTAATGTGCATTTTTTGGATATTGTCTAATTTAGAACGCATCCACGTCTAATGGACGTGTATATGGAACTTTTGTATCAAAAGTGGAAATATGCTTTAAATTAGACCGACCATACGCAGAGAGAGATAAATGTTTCACATGCTTGCATGCAGAGGAAATTATTATATACAAAGTGAATGTTGTTTGGAGAATTTTTTATGGCAGTTACTTGAAACTTTTGAATTGTGCGGTTGCAGAATATCATTTGAACGAAGGTTGCAACTTTTGATATTGTTTGTACTTGACAGTTTAATAATTCACTTATAGACCCTAAGTTATTCTGACGTATCAGACTTTATAAGTACAAATCTTGAGACAATTATGAAAATGGAAAAGTACGCTTTTTACTGCTCAAACAAACAACCAAAAGTTTCTTATTCATATTGGGTGCCTGTTGTCGAGTCCGTATAAAAGTAAAAAGTCCTAAACCCTAGTAATATGCATAATGTAATAAGCACAGTAAAGGTAAAAATAAAATATGTAGTATATGAATGATTACAAAACAGTTATTACACTAAATGCTTAATCTTTCTACTTAGCATTAAACATTGTTTAAGTTGAAAGCAAAAGGATTATAAGCTAATTCATTTTTTGCAAGTGTATGCAATTGAAGCAATAGGCTAGGATATTAATTCCATTCTATTCATGTATATTAACTTGTATTGTCTACATTGATGGTATCAGTTTTGTGGTAAGAGTACTTCGATATTTACATAAAAACTACAATGTAAGTATTGTACAACCCCTGCAACGTATATACATGGTCAAAAGTATATGTTGCAACTATATATGAATCTCTAAGAAAATAGGGACAAACTGTTGTACTAAGATGGATAGATTTAATTATAGATTAGCTGCAAATATAATACATAAGTACATATATTTCTAGCACAATGTTTTGAAATATCATAATAACATTGAACAAAAAACAACCATAATTTAAAGACAAACGAATTGAAATAAATATGAACAAAGAACAAAAAGGACATGCACGTGAGGATGGTTTGTCAAATCTTGGCTTCGAAAATCCAACCTTCCTTGCATTGTACGTCCAGATTTTTGGCATTCTTATGTAGCTTGAGGAAGTCCAACTTCCTTAACATCCCATGAAGAAATATTCTTAAGGTCTTGTTTGTATGAATTTCAATATTGAGATACCACTACATTCTTTCAGTAATGGTGCTAACTGGACAACAAACTTAACCATATATGTGTTATTGATCATTATGTACTTGCATCATATAATATCTTTTCTAGTATTGTTAAACTCATACAGTTTCATGCAAATAATGATACACAGGATTGCAGATAACTGATATGAAAGTATTCAAACTTACGTAATCACTGATAGGACCATTATTTTACTTTGAATTGAAGCCATGCTGTAAGGGACCGTTGGCAACAAAAGAGCAATCCTACACTTTGAATTGTCTATTCAAAAATCTAAGTCTAGGACCAGGAAAATGAATGTTTCTGAACATAAAATTAAATAACAAATAAATCGATTGGAATTAATTAGTGCAATTATTTTGTGAAAATAATTAAATTATCTTACCCTACCCATTCCTTAAAACTAAGGTGATAGGACTTAACACTGTCGTCCTAGAATTGTAAGGTAGGAACATCTATGGACAACAATTTTTTATAACATCCTTCTTTTAGTACCAAGCCCTCACCTATAAGAATACATATGACTCGCATTTGGTGCAAAACGAACCGTGGAAGATAAATAGATGTATAAAGTTACCTTGTTGGTACTTCCAACTCTGACTGCAGTAGTTTTCAATAGCTGAAGCCCCCCTTATTTTCCTGACATCAAAGATATGCATTTAAAGTACCGATGCCCCTGTCATAAGATTATCATAAGCTTTTGCTACATGTATACCATTTAATATTGTTGAATGGAGACATCTAACCATAACATTTTGCTGTGTGCATTCTGGAAATGCGAAAATACAAAACAACCCTCAAAATCTTTTAATCAACAGAACAACGACGATGACAAACTTAGCATCAGAAAAACTAAGATAAATAAGTTAAACATGGTTATGTACAATATTTCTAAATGAAATTAGTGAAACTCAAATATAAAGAAAATGATTTATAGGAAAAAACAGTTAATGTAGATAAAATCAACTATAATGATTATCATAAGCTGAACAAATTTATACTACACTCAACCATGGATAAAAGAATATTTCAACAACTTGGTGATCACCAATTATACACTAAAAACAAAATCAACAACTACAACACTAAAAGTAAAACATGTGATAAGAAAGAAGGAATAAAGTGGTTGAAACCTTATTGTTTGTGTAACTAATTCGGAGGAAGGTTTGACTTTGTTGTCTGTGTATCTTCCTTACTATGATGTCTGAAACCTTTATGTCTTTAACCATTTAAAAAAATTGAAGTGCATGTTAAATGCATTCACTTTGGATCCAAATATCAAAACTGGATTAATAGCTTACTGGCATGTCCAATGGACGTACGGGAATAAAACGCGAGGAAAATCATTCCTTGTTTTATTATAAAGTAAAGATATATATGTAAACCAAATCAATAATGAAAGATTACTGAACTATTGTCTTATTGTAGTGAGAAAATTCAAAACTGAACAGTGTGTATGAATGCCTAATTTTTATATAAAAATTAAAGTATCAACAAATTAAGATACACATTGTCGGTTGCCAATTTATAATTGTAGGGTAATAAATTTATTACTCGTTATCAATAGAGTAGGAATCTTATTGCATGGAGAAAAAACTAGTATTCTTTTTATCTATTCATTAATGCATTATTTTATCATATATCCAGGGAAGAAGAAAAGTGCTGATGCCAAATATATTCTTATTTTCTTCCTCATTATCACACAATCTTAGTTCCAAGAAACTACAAAGAAATTATACGCAACTTCATGAAAATCATATTTAAGAACTTCGTAACATGCAAATGGTTAAAAGAAATTAGTATATACTTCTTGAAAAAGTGCAAATAAAGTGTGTGTTTGTCACATTCATATACCCAATCCCTACATTCGTAGCCTCACGTGTCAGATTATGAATCCTTAAAGCAATATTCTTCATCATCTAGTAGACTTGGTTAGTTATCTTCCATACCCTTCTCCATACATAGTTCACTTTATCAGTTTACTACCTGCTGGACAAACTCACTCCATTCAACCTAAACATGCAAATGCCAAGAACCTTACATTCGACAATGACATGACACACGATATATATGCATACATAAACCGTTGCACCAAATTTCTTGTTTTATAGCACTTCGATTGCACACATTCTAGTGATAACTAAATTGTAACTACGTACAACACAATGCTAACTGTTAGTTTTCCTGCCATGTCATTGCAGCTCGTTCTATAACTCATCCAGCTTATGTTTTTCATAAACTTTGCATTATACATGTGGTTAACGATTTGTTTAAATATAAAAAAGTATAACAATATACATGAAAATAACAATTACTTATCACCAACATGTTTTTTTAATCAGGCACATAACTAAATCGTAAAGGGGTACTACAAAACATCAAATGGAAGTGAATCTGTTAATAATTCGTTGCATCCTAAACAATACAACGAACTAACATAATATTATGGTCTTCAAAATATTAACATAAAACACTGAGATTAAAATTGATTATGATATATAAATAGTACCCTTTGCTCTATCATTTTGCTAGTCGTACTCAAACTTAGACAAATTCTCCCTCTTATATGCTAAAAAAGACAACTAACAACTTCTATCTTTTGAAAAACTATATATGTACACATGAAACATATATGAAAGCGAGTATGAATAGCTTAATATTTGATCTATAAAGCAATGTTAATGTGAAGTAAAGAATACTCTGTGCATGTAAAAAAAATATTTCTGTGATATTTGAAAAACTGTCAGCATGAACTAAACAATTTTATGTTTACTTGCCTTAATATTTATTATGGCACTTAACTAAACAATGGTTTAGATCAGAACATATACCTTAATGGTAAATTAATTAAAGTATTCAAAATGGTGATTACCTAACTACCTTGAATTCCTTCACTTCCTAGTTCATCTTTACCCTTGTTATCTTTAGCTTCCTT
The DNA here is from genome assembly GCA_030737815.1 of Allium fistulosum. NCBI lineage: Eukaryota > Viridiplantae > Streptophyta > Magnoliopsida > Asparagales > Amaryllidaceae > Allium > Allium fistulosum. Next base: position 1,317,033,354 of record CM060903.1, on the reverse strand, counting down.
AGCATTCTTTGTCCTTATTTTGAATTTTTTAGCTTTAAAATTTGTCTTGCCTTCTTCGGTAGAATCTAAAATGCACCTGTTGGAAGAGGACATCCATAAAAAGGCGGTAACCTTAGTTTCTTAAAAAGCCAACAATTAATATAATGAATATTACGTCACTATATAATGCCAATGATGTCTAAGAAAAAAGAAAACAACATTCAGGATGAATCTTAGCCATACATAGAAACAAACTAACCCCAGAATATGTCAAGAACATTAAAAGTGAAATTAAAATGAAAATAAACTGTAAACTTGTAAGGGGTGTGTAAAAATCAGTAGAATAATTCAACCCAATTTTTGAAGCACTATAAACTTGCAAGATGTGCACTGGCCTATAATGTAGGCACTTCTACACAAAGACCGATGAAGAGGGTAGACTAAGTTAATGTTTAGAATAGTGCACAACATAGAACTAATTTTTTTTGTTAACAGTATTAATCAAAAATACGTAACTTGTTTGATATAAAGTATATCAATTTTTGTTACCACGGTAGCTAATATGGAGATATAGATCTATATGTTTCTCCTCTTCCAAAATAGTTTCACTCTAAAACATTAAAAAAAGATATAAACGCGTTAAAAGAAAGAGAAGCGAGTATTTTTACAGCTTTTCTAATGAAATCTGAGAGGATGAATGTTGCATTTGGATTTGATTTTCAACTCTGGTTTTAACCAAACTTCACAGATAATAATTGATTAGCGTAGAATGATAATGTAAACTAAAAAAGCCTAAAAAACAATATTTTTTTGCTAATACTCAACAAAATTAAGCTCTTAAAACCACAGATCACAATGATACACCTTATCAAACATGAAACAATGAAGCATGTATCAAAAATATGTTTGGAATCTAGTAACGTTGCATGATATTAACATCTATCTATTTAATTATACGAATTTTCTTAATTATTAGGCTATCCTCACCAATAATTTAGGTATCATTGTCAAATATGTATGTGTGGATGGTTTACTGAATAGAATGTTATTTGAAAGCATGAAAAGTAGTTTTACAACAAAAATTCATCAGTTTACATAGGCCCACTTTTGATGCACCGGTCAATCCAGAAAAAATGGATTAAATTCAAATTTCTAAAATCTATAAGAGAACAGGCAATACAAAACAGTCAAGAAGTTTATTAACAAAAACAAATAAATTTTCGAATAAAATAATCGAACTAAATTAGAAATTCATGTACCTATAACTAAATCAAGCAACTCATATAAACTAAGAGCAAAAAAGCGTAAAAGCCAAAATAATAAAATAAACCAAACCAATCATAAAAACAATGAATAGAAGTTTCTCAAATTTAGTACAAACGTATCAAAATTCACAAACGCCAGAATAGAGAGTCAACTGTGGCTTAATGATGGTAGAATTAGGGTTTCAGAATGTACCTACTATAAAAGCGGGAAAGTGACATCTAAAAGAAGCAGAGATAGGTTCAATTAGGTATTCATATGCCTGTAACTAAATCAAGCAATTCACAAAATATAAGAGCAATCAAGCATAAAATCCAAAATAATAAAATAAAGCAAACATAAATACAATAAACATAAGGTTCACGAATTTAGTATAAGGCATTAGAATTTTGAAATGCTGGTATGGAGAGTCAACGGCGTAATGATGATAAAATTAGGGTTTCAGAGTGTACCCATTGCAAGAGCTGGAAAGTGACATCTAAAAGAAGTGGAGGTCGAGCTTCTTAATGCTTTCGATAATTTCCTTCTCTCTGCCATTATCAGGTTTAAGATTTCTCTGTTTCTTTCATTTTTCTTTTTTTACTGTATGGAATAATGATGATATTGAGAGTAGGGAAATGAACATGGATAAATGGGTGTCGCAGTTATTAGCGAATATGGGTCAAAATTGCAACTATACCCCTGTCTACGTGCTACTTTTTTGCTTTCTTCTCTTTAAATGGAAGGACGGTTTTGTCAATCCAAAAAAGGCTTCACTTGGGAAGTATTTGCTTTATATATAAAATATACACACACACACACATACACATACATATACATATAGATATATTTAATTATAAAAAATTGTTTTTTTCATGGTTGAAAATATAGTACTATTATGAAATAAGTTTAATTGTTTACTTTGATCTAGACGGTTGATTACACTTTGTATTGCAAGTTATTTCCTCTTCGGAGTCTTCCTCCTTTCTCCTTCCAGCCTGGCTTGTAAGGCTGAGCTATATGCTTCAACTTTCTTTGATGCAAGCTAGAGCTTATGTTTGCATTGTATAAAAAGAATGAGGAAATAAGGTAGTATTTATAACCTCCAAAAGGCTAGAAAATGTTAAGATATTTCCACCCTTTTCTCCTTCTTTTTTCCTTGATAACTATTTCTCAAGATATATTCTCAAGATATAAGCGCCTATTATGACCGGATCCCTTTTTAAGTATATCCTATATAATTTTGGACCTAATTAATAACAATTAGTAATTACCTAAATACTTATTATAGCTCATTCACTTAACTAAATCAATACATGTTATTTACATGTAATTTTAATTAATAGGTCTTCAAACAAATAAATAAAAATCATAAGAAATTAATATAACTATTGACCAAAAATTCAGTCAACCTCGGAGTGATGGGACTTAAGTGGATTCAGAGCCACTTAGGGGGCTAAAAATGTTTTGTTGTATGATTATTATCAGATTAATGGGATAAATAGAAAATATAAGACAACGTTTTATAGTGGTTCGATCAATTTGATCTACATCCAATTGAGTCTACTCTTATTATTGTGTGATGTTTGATTACAAAAATTGACATGAATACAATGATTTCGCTTTTTCTTTTTTTAGATTTTGAGCTGTCTTTTCTCTTTTTTGTTCTATGGACAGAGGACATAAATTCATTCCTTGGGTCGTCAAAGCGAGGGTCCTTAAATAGATGTTCATGCTATAGATTGGACGGTTCTAATGTAGCTATCTTTAATATGAGCTGGATGGTCTAAATCAATCTAGTACCCAAAGTGTTGTTATAACCGTTGATGATAGGTGGATGGCTCAAATGCACAATTCCAAACAATTGAAGGCATGTTATTGTGGAGGAGCTATTGGAGAATAGTGTTCTTGGTCCTTGCTTTAATCAGAAAGGGTTGATGCTACAACCGCTTGTGTCAAAGGGAGTGTGTTAATTGTTGCTTTTTTAAAATGCTCTACGATAGCCATTTAAAGAACAAATCTTTGGAGGTTGTCGGGTTTTGTGCTTGGTAAGAGAAGCGGCCGTCGGAGTGTTGAGCGCTAGAGAGATGTCTTGAGATGTTGGTTGGGTTCCTTGCAAATATCGGATTGATGCCAACCAAGCAGTGTCTTAATCAATGGCGTTGACTTGTATTTGAGATGATGGCTTGCCAAAGGTCGGGGGAGATGGTAACTCTCCAGTTCAGTGTAGCAGTGCTCACTAGCTTTGCTGGTGGTATGGATGATAATCATAGCGGTCGCTTGGACGCGAAGGAACATTTAAGCATGTGTGCTGTTATGGGGTAGTTGTTAGAGAACGGTGTTCTTGGTCATTGCTTAAACCAGAAAGGGTTTATGCTACAGTTGTTGGGTAAGAGGGAGTGTATCAATTGTTGTTTTTGTCAAATGCTCTACGGTAGCCATTTAGAAATCAAATCTTAAAAGGTTGTCGGGTTTTGTGCATGGTAAGAGGAGTAGACGTCGGAGTGTTGTGCACTGGAGATATGTCTTGAGATGTTGGTCGGGTTTCTGGCCAGTATCGGGCTGAGAGAAATGGTAAGAAAGCAGTGTCTTGATCAATGGTGTTGAATTGTATTCGAGATAATTACTTGCCGAAGGTCGAGGGAGATGGTAACTCTCCAACAGTTCAATGTAGCGGTGCTCACTAGCTTTGTTGGTGGTATGGAATGATAACCATAGTGGCCGCTTGGACGCAAAGGAACACTTGAGTGGATGGTCGAGTGGTGCTAGACCCTTCGTCCTAAGGATAACACTTTATAGGGGTCCTGGGCATTTATTGCATTGGGTCATGGTGTTCCTTGTGCTTTTTTTTATCAATACAACATTGAGCACACATTATATATGAATTTCTTGCATGGAAAAATTCATGAAAACAATAACATTTATATTAATGTTCGTTATTTTAACTTATAACATTCATAAATTAATTCATAAGATAAATTCGAAAATGTACAGATAAATATTGTTGTGTGATTCCCTAATGGGAACTTAGCCTTCGGTAATATTTAAACAATCAAAATATTAAAGCATGTACGGACTTTGTTGAATCACAATAGTGCACATGAGTTTAGTTGCTTACAGATCATTTAGATGAAATCATATTTCTAATTTTTCAAAACAACATCTTAAGTAACGATATATTGTGCATGTTTTCTTTCCATCATCGCTATATTACTAAGATATTTAAAGTTTGGTGACTTTGATCGATGGTCAAAAACTCTAATAATATTCGTAGATTTTTTGATAAAAAGAATGTATGATCAAAGGATAATACAGTTGTAATACACACACACACACAGGAGTCCCAGGCACATGGCCCAAATCACAGAATAAACCACCAACATGTCTGGTTAGTAGCAAAATAAAGTAAAATATGCCCAAGACCAACCAGGCGGGTCTAATCACAATAACAAAGAAGCAATGACATAAACAAACACAATGCCTATTTGCAAACACATCCATATCGGGAAGAAATCCAAGCTACAGACCTGTGCATCTACCAATCAATAAGCTGAGGACAGTAATCATGAGTGGGTGAGAAGAAAATATATTTCCAATCCCAATCCGAGGCGACCAAAATCTTCTCATTGTTGGCACCGTAATCACCATCATTGTAGAGGACAAGTTCATCATCGATGAGTCTATAGTAGAGCTCTCATTCATCTTTCACATCAGGAGAAATCCATATGGAGAATATCATTCATTTCGAATGGTAACACAAACAGTTTTCCTTATGAGTCCAAATTCCAGCCTTACCACACCAGGACAGCTGCATGCCCTTAGCCAACTTTTCAAATAGCTCATGGGCGATGCGCTCGACACTATGAGGATCGGAGTGAAGTGCAATGACTGATTTCTTGAGGCGAGAAATAAGGGATGTGGGAGGAGCGGGGATGGAAGGGCCATCTGGAGGAGAAACAGGGTCGGACGGGGGAGCGGGTGATGCGAAAGAAGGAATGGGCGAGGACATCACAGTCTGATTAGGGTCGGGCTAGGAGCCAGATGGAGAGGGAATTGAACTGGTAGGATCGACAAAATTGGAGCAAGGGATGTTGGGGGCCTTGGCCAGCCAGTACTTGGATGGAGGTTAGCTAGCCCAACACCGGAATGAGGGCAAGATGAGATTATATGGCCAAAGGAGTGATAATGATCGTAGATCGACGGCTTCCACTATTATGAGACGTTTATGTAGGCTACCCTACCTTTGACAAGAGAGATAGGAATACGAGTCGGCAACTGCCTAGATGGGGTAATTTCAATCGGGGCTTTGGCAAAACGAAGGAGTTGTCTTCTTTTGGTGGAAATGTCAAAACATATCAACTGACCAATATGATTGGCAATCCAATTTCTACCTTCAAGAGATTGGAAAACTGAAGAGATATCGGAAATATGTGCCCAGATGGGAATAAACAAAACTTGTTTACTTGCAAGGTCAACAGAAGGGCTTCATTGGGTAACAATAAAAACTTTACCATCGATAATAATAGAATCTGATTCCAGAACTTAGGATCTCTCTTGAAGGCAGGAAAATTTTAAAAAATACATTGAGTTGTCATACCTCACGTTGACAAACCCATGCAAACGCCACAAACTAAGAATATAATTCTTCACTTTAAGGAAGTGGGGCGCCTCATCTAAAAATAAACCAACCAAATAATCTTTTCAAAACGCAATACCAGCATCAATTATTTCTTTTGGAGGCGGGACAGGTTTATCAGAAAAGTTAACGACATATTGTTTAGGAAAAACAATCAGCATTTTCAGGTCTCTTTTTAAATAAAGAAGACTAGCCATTAGCAGTTTTTTTATTTTGAACAACATCACCAACACGGGGACTATTATCATCATTCACCAAAGAAGATGTATTGCAAGCAGGTTATAAAGATTGTGAGCAGGGTGTTACCTCAGACTTTTCGAGAGCCATAACATGCACCAGCGACCCATCAGTGGGTGGAGCAGAAGCACGCGCTCCAGAATGAAAAGTAGGCCTAGAAGTCAATTACAAGGGAGGAAACTCATCTAGTGCGTCCATTTTAGGAATAGATGTCATAGAAGCAGCAAGACAGACGCCGACTGAATGAACCTCAAAGTCGCAATAGGATTGGATGAAAGTAGTTGCGAGCGGAACTGAGAATAGTGTTTCACATCAAGTAGATCGATGAATACGCAATTATGCCTCTAACATAAGCATCATATCATAATATTCGTAGTTAATTGCAAAATACAACTTTAAAGCACTTGTTTCAATCCGATAACATGTATCGATTAACCATATTACTCTGTTCATAGATTTTGACTTTAAGTTGACTAACAATTGTGGCAATGTTAACTTTCTACAACTAATCAAGCGGATCCTCTCACGAATAGTGTTTCACATCAAGTAGTTCAACGAATATCCAACTATGGCTGCAACGTGAACATCATGTCATTTGATTGACTATAGTCACAATACAATTTAGACACTTAAGATCCATGGTACTCTCAAATCTGAAGAGAACTGCACATTGTTACATTGTATTTTCTATTTTGACTTCATTGTATTTAATATATAGAAGACTCTAGTTGAATCGCTATTCGATTGTTCCAAACAATCGAGTGTGTAACCTCTTAGTGTCTTCAATGGTCATGAGTAGTTCACCATTCATCTGGATGTATCAATATCATTTTTTCGAAACATATTAACTTAGAACATTTAAGGATACATATTTTATATACACGATTCAACAACATTTATGGTTGCGAACACATTAATATATTAAATACTTTTTCCTTTGGATTTTCTACTTGTATAATGTTTCTGGAGCATTACTTATATCATGATATAACAAAACATACGATAGAAAATAAAACCAAAAGCGTACTTTATTTCGAATAAGATTCATTTAGAAGAATTAAGTTTTATAATAAATTACATGATTATTTCTATGGCACACCCTAACCCTATCAATATTATGGATGAGTACCTAATGGCACACGTATGTTTACATGTTTACTCTATATTATTGAGTATAGAAGTAAATCATGTCGAACTATTTAGTCCGATGCATTTGTTTTTTGAATGAAATCTCGAATACTCTCAAATGAGTAGTTTTGAGACGTTGAAATTCTTGCTCAAGGTGATCAGCATAGTAGCTTGGTAGGAGTGCAAGCTTAGTGTTTAGTTTAAAAGACCGTCCTATAGAGAAAACTCCTACACATAGCTATATACTATAATCTATTATGCTTTATTTTCGTTGTGTGCCTGTTCAAGTAGCAATGTAATCAATTTATGATCACCGATAATTTTGTTCATTTTGTTTTGTTGTAGCGATCTTTCACTCAACTTTGGTGGTTGTGACTGCGGGTATGGAGGGTCGTTAATTTCATTCGGACAAAATGGATGGGCGGACTTCATATTTTGCATTCTAATAATGAACTCTGAGCAACTAAAATACTATACCGATGTCTGGTCTCAAGAGAAAGGACTGTATTATTTAAAGAGAGCAGAATTGCTAGACTAATAACTAAACGTATGGTTATGCAATATCACATCTTAATTGAAGATAAATCAACAAACCATCGACCAACAAATTGATACCAACAAAATTGAAGTTGAAGCCCCTAAATACAAATCATACCTATTGCTATATTTAAATTACCGTATTAAACAATGGTAGCTTACTATATAGAAAATAAACAAAAGTGAGTACAAATAAATTCAACTTTGCAAGTATTGCATGAATTATGCACAAATTTGTGGAACTTTAGAGTGTGAAATATGATGCAATATCTATTCACAAATTTAGTTGATATTTTCATGTCAGGAACAGTTGATACTGACCTTAGTCGGTCATTAGCAGCATGAACTCAATTAAAACCCCTGTAATAATGGGCCAGCGAACATTTCATCTTTCTGCCAAAGAAAAATAAATAAATATATGGTTAATTCATCAACAAAATAGTTGTTTATAATAAAGTTAGGCTCAAATTTATTTTAAGCACTGTCTAAAATAATTCTCCAAAACATGAAATTGTCAATTTTCTTACAGATGTATCGTTTCTACTCATAATGACTGAATAAATATAGTGAAGTGGAGACAGAAGATTAGCAGGTATAGTAAAAAAAGCGGAAAATTTGCAGAAGTAACCTTGTTTGTGCAACTAATAACAAGAATGGCCCTGTTTGAAAAATAATTACAAAGATAGACCTATTTTGGCCACGTAGACCTTTGCGCATTTTGAAAATGCGCCTTTGGGCGAATTTTCAGAATGCGCCAACAGGCGACTTTTCAAAAGTCGCAAAAAAAAACCTGCAACTAAAAACCCGTGAGACAGTGTGTAGTTTTCCCCCACCTTCATTTCTTCCAACACATATTCAAACCCATTTTCCCCAACTTTCCCCATACCTTCCAACTCTTCCATTTCTTTAATTTTAATCAAATTCTTCCAAAAATTTGTCAATGGCAAGCACATCGGGCATTGAACAAGAAATAGGTATGAATTTAAACCCATAATTTGTCATTTCAATTTAAGAGCATTGAAAATTAGGGCATTGGTGTAAGGATATGATTCAAGAAGCGTGATTACAAATGTAGATGCGTACAAATTGCCCTTATTGTAATGTAGAGTTGTTTGGTTGATTTTGGTGTTATGGGTATTAGGTAATGTGTGCTTGGAAACCTCTTTATAGGCATTATTGCAACCCAGTGTTGAACTTCTTTGTTACAATCAGATAGCTTGGTCTTCTTAATAATTGTTCGACAATCTACCTATTTTTATCGAAATGAATTGATTTTTAATATTTGTATTTTGTAAAGTATGTTGAGATGGAGCCCGAACCGGTTGATGGTAGGGTATTATTTCTTCAAGCCCAGCATCGTACTTCTAACCACACATGAATGCAGGTGGTTTAAAAAAATTGTAATGTTGTGTCACTTGGTATAATTCCTGCTTTTTAATTATGTATTTATCATTTGATCGGCATGACGATCGAGATACCACTATAGATCACTCCACGTCGTTGAAGAAAGTGACTTCAAACCATTCAGGAGTATTGGCTGAGGTTGAGAGGGCTGGATTTTTACACATAATGAAGTTAGGTTACATTCAACTTGACCACTATCTTATCACTGCTTTGGCAGACAGATGACAACCAGAGGCCTCCACTTTTCATTTCCCTGTTGGTGAAATGACGATTACACTAGGAGATGTAGTAGTGTTGTTAGGTTTGCCTATTGAAGGCGATCCAGTGGCTTATGGAGGAGCAGCATATGATTATATGCAATTGTGTCGTGATTTACTTGGTCTTGACCCACCCCCCGAACAAACAAGAGGTAATGAGTTCGTGGAAGTCATGTGGTATCGACGTCAATTTTTGCACAATATTCCAACTGATGCTACAGAGGTTCAGACTCAACAGCGAGCACGTGCTATTATTTTGTACATTATTATTTCCCGATTGATGCGCAATCATACAAAGACTTGGGTAGATCTGAAATGACTACCGTATCTTGCTGATTTAGGGGAGTGTGGTAAGTTTTCTTGGGGCAGTGTTGTGTTATTTTATACATATATGGAGTTATCTAGGCTTTCTCTTTTGGAGAATAAATCTATTGGTGGATGTCTGACATTGGTACAGGTTTGAAACAAATTTCAATATTTTACTGTTTTACATGATTTGTCTCATTTTTGGTTGTAATATTTTATTTTAAATGCAGCTTTGGTCGTGGACTTATCTTCCAACCGAAAGATTGTTAGTAACAAATGTTGTTGTCGATGCCGCTTGGGTCTCGGTATATTTTTTATCCTTTTAATTTAGTTAAACACTAAAATTTCCATGTGTAATATTCAATCATTAACATCGTATAACAGGTGGGTAGTACAAAACAAACGCACCAAACTCCAAGACGGAGTGTTAAGTTCTACCGCAACGAGTTAGATGTGCTGGAGGATGACTGTAACGACCCACTATTTTGGACCATTCAAATGGACAATAATCCATACATGTCTGACTTGAATAATCCAAAATAACAGATTGTAATAAAATTTGGAGCAAATAAAATCAAATACAGAATCACAGACACAGAATATCATAATAACTCGCAGCGGAAAATAATATACCATAGTAGTTCATGAAGCTACTATATACAAACTCTCAAAATCATATACAAAATCTCATAATAAAAATAGATACAATAGAAGTTAGGATACATAAATCAATAATACAGAGACAATACCGGATAGTAAAATAAATGCTGAACAAAATGAAGTGTAAATGAAAATAAAATAAAGTCTTAAGAAAATAGAAAATAAACAAAGAATTTCTTTAATTAAATGAAACTGGAAATTAGAAATTATAAACAGAATACAACTGACATTGAAAAATGTCAATTACACTATGAAAAATGTTTTAAAACCAAAATATATACATAACATGTTATTTTACCCATATAAATATAAATTAGAACATTACAAGACCAAATAAAATATTATTTTTATAATTTAAAATAATCAATTTTATTAAATACAGCAAATTTCACACAATAGTTAAAAAGGCATAACTTTCACAATATAAATCAGATTTCAACGAAACGAAAAGCAGTATTCTTAAAATTTTATTTACTTTCATAATAAAAGATAAAATTCAAATTTTCAAACTCTCAAAATTTTAAATTTAAAAGTCAAAGTTTGATCATATTGACCAAAAATTCACTTTTTGGAAAATATTCTATTTAGTCCTGTTTGGAATTCTAATTCACATCAAAATCAAAATTTATATTTAAAAATAACAAAATTTATCCATTTTAATAAATAAAATAAAGTTTTCAAATCAGGAAATTCAATTTAAAATGATTAAAATATACAATTAAAATAATCACAAAATACAGGGTTGTTACACTCTCCCCCACTCAAATCTTTTCGTCCTAAAAAAGGAATGAGGTACGGAAAACACAGAAAAAGATAGAATGGAATAGGATTAAGACAAGATGACAAGAAGATTAAAATTATACCTGATAACTGTTGTTATGGGTAAGTTTAACAAGGTGGAGAATAGGAATAGCTAGAAGGGAAAATAGGACGAAAGACAAGGATGAATTCTTTAATACTTAATAATTTGGTTAAATCCATTTTATTATATCCATAAAAGTCATTTAATTCAAATTGTTAGTTAAAGAGGTAAACAATATTTAAAACACTTTTAAAATCCTTTAGGAAGGAAAATAACTGATCAAAATATACTTTATATAATATTTTATCAAAATACTTTTATAACTCGATGTCTTAACAAGTTTATCCTCGTTCCTGCAGACTCTGGCAGTGCGTTGATCAGGCGCAAAGCTAGAATTCTCCAGGTACTTAGTAGACTTGTTTCAACACCCAGTGAAAATGCTGGAAAACTTTTAAAAACAGATATGGAAAGTACAATCCAAAAAAAACATGTCGATCATGGATCGCGGATACACAATGGTTACGCCTGGATCCCCCAGGAAACATCCATACCCGTAGGTCGTCCCCCAACCTTGCGATTACGCCATGAAGACTGGTAGTACTGCAGATACACAATGGTTACGCATGGATCCCCTAGGAAACATCCGTACCCTAGGCTCTCGCAGCCCCTGTTGATTACGCTACCAAGCGACCCAATAGATCGCAGATATACAATGGTTACGCCTGGATCTCCCAGGAAACATCCGTACCCGTAGGCCGCCCCCCAACCCTGCGATTACGCCATGAAGTCGCGCTCGTAAGACCATGGAGATTGCCAGGGAATTCGATGGAAACTCGAGTATCATATCCGGAAAACCAAAAATCAGAGAAATATCGATTGAATGAATCCACAATGTGGCCACAAAGCGGATATCAAGCAGAAGGCACTTTCCATATCTTTACTTCGAAAATATGTATCATATAGTACCTTTTCAAATCACTTTCAAATATCATACTTATATAAAGTCCATTATATATAAGATTTCATTTTCAAATCAAATACTTTCCAAAATCAATAGTATATCAAATCACACTTATATAGACTTCAATTATATAAGATTTCACTTTTCAAATTGAGTACCTTTTCAAATCTAAAGTTTTCGAATCAACATCATACTTATACAAACCAAATTTTATATAAGTTCGATAACTCCCAAATCAAGTATTTAGTAACACAAGGTTCTCAAATTTCAATTTGTTCAATATCAGTTCAGTTTCAAAATCATATACAATCCCACCAAATTATTTCTTCTCAATTTAAATATCTTCAGTTTCAAAGTTTCCAAAATAATAGGTTTGGAGAATAATCCAAGTTTCTAAATCAATATAATTTAAGTCAACTAATTCATTTCCAAAATCAATGGGTTTTTTAAAATCATCTTATACTTACATAAAGTCCATCTTATATAAGGATCAAAATTTTCAAAAAATAAATTTTGCTGTACGAAGAGCTATATGGGATTGAACATCTTTGCTTACTAAAAGATTTTTAATTTAGAATAGTTTTGTAAAAAAAAATAGTTTGTAAAATAATTTTGTAAATAAAATGGTTTGTAAAATAGTTTGTATGTAAAATAGAATAGAACAGTTTGTTTAAGAAGAATAAAAGAAAAGTAGTTTTGAAAAATGGTCTTAAATTGATAGTAGTTTTTCATAAAGGAAAAATTCCAATTAAATTACAAAGATATCCAACCCAACAACTTCCAATTTCAGTGTCAAGTATATCAATGATATTAGAATATAAGATGTACATATGTCATCATTTCGCAAAATCACATTCGATCGCTCGATCACACAAGTTCGCTTTCGAACTAGTATTGTCCATTCAACTTCCCTAATGCGGATTTCGATATGGTTTCTCGACTAGAAACCATCAGTCTCCTTGCATAGCCATATACTATGATAGAGAATTCTAGAATCAAGCCCAAAATCCACATCAAATATTCGCCATCAAGAATCAAATGAAAAATCCTAACACGAAGTGGTGTAATTCACCTCGACCTTGTGTACTCAAACTTGGATCAATTTAATTATGCGAATAAAACTGCATACGTACAACTTATGTATCTATTCCAACTTGTTCAATATATAGTTTTATAAAGATGTTACCCAGTTAAAACATATAAACTAAATTTTATTCAAAATATTTTGAAGACCAAATTCTTTTCAAAACATTTCAAATCTAAATTTCATATTAGAAAATTTCAAAATAGCCTTATTCATTTACTTAACAAAGTAGTCTCAACTTATTTAAATCATATTACTACATACTTTAAACATACATACCAAACTTATATACTTTATACTTTTCAAAATTACTTAGCTTTGAAAAGTTAACCTTGATTTGGAAGTGCTCGAACCTTCAAAATAATCGAAGAAATCATATTTCAATCCAAGAGTTGGAAATCACCAACAAATCAGTAAATCAATTCCAAAAGATAGGGTTATATCAAATCAAATCCAAAACTCAAGAACTGAACACCGGCTTATTTCAACTTGTTCAAATATATATACATATATCTTTCGAATATCACATCACACTTCGGAATTTAAAATCAAAATTAGTTTCACAAATCAATCGCATAGCAAAGCTACCGAAGTGGCCTCTCCCCCACTCTGAAACTCGAAAATCAATGTCGATGATGCATGCATTCATCACCGAAATTATTTTCCAGCGACATAAGTGGGTTCTGGACTTCTATTTTCTCAAACTTCTTTTGAAATTTCTTCGAAATCATTTGAAACTCATTAAAATCATTTGAAACCTTTCATATTCGGAAAATACTTTCAAATCGTATTATTATATATTTCAAAATCTTAAAACCAGTTTCAAAATGCCGGAGTTCAATCACTCAAACTCAGATTCAAGTCCTTCAGTTATAAACTATTTTATATGAAACCATTTCTTATATAACTTTCAAAATTTCAAATCCATTCAAAACTTTAAATTCTCATTTAAAAGGTATGTAGATCCTTATAGAAAACATTTCACCTTTATATATAAAATATGGTCATCCTTATCAAAATAATAACTTCGATGAATACACAGTTTTCAAAAGACAATCAATCATAAATTTTTCAAGGAATGATTCAAGGATGGATTTCAAAACAAAACAGAGATTCAAATTTAGAGGAACTCTAATTAAATAGAATTCTGATTCGAAGATAAGCTCGAACGAAGATGAGATAAATTAAATTACCAAATAGAAAATGGATAAGCCTATATAAATCGCGGGCGACCTTAATAGGTTCAACCGTGACTTCAGGAATATAATCGATGCGAAAATCTAAGGCAAATCGACCTTCGATCGCCAGAGATAGAACCTAAATATAGCAGAAGATAGAAAACATCGTAAACCGAGGATACAGAAATTTCCGGTGAATCAATGCCAATTATAAGGGAGTTTCACCCTTTTACAAATCATTCAAAGATTGGCGGAATCGCCACCTTTATAGAGGTCATTCAAAGTGGAGTTATGGAATGCTCCAAAAATCAAAAGAATACAATTAGGGGAGACATGAATGGATTTCAGAACAAGTGGGAGTGTTCCAAAATTCAAAGGAATCCTAATCGAAGAAATCCCAACCAAGATAGAAGTTCAGAATTTTAAGGAAATCCTAATCAAAGAAATTACTAACAGGGTGGATACGAAAGGGATAAAGTCCAGAAAATTTTCTTACAAAACAAGAAAATTTTATATCAAAATAATCTTTAAAAATCATTTGAAAATAATTTTATACTTCGAAAATACGTTCTCTCACATAGGAATGATTCCAAGATTGATTTCACTCATTCTAGGGCATTTCTACCCTATCTCTAATGAGTTTTTTCTCCGCAGGCTAAGGTTTGCCTAAAAACCAAAGCTCTGATACCAAATGTAACGACCCACTATTTTGGACCATCCAAATCGACAATAATCCACACATGTCTGACTTGAATAATTCAAAATAACAGATTGTAATAAAATTTGAAGCAAATAAAATCAAATACAGAATCACAGACACAGAATATCAGAATAACTCGCAGCGGAAAATAATATACCATAGTAGTTCATGAAGCTACTATATACAAACTCTCAAAAACATATACAAAATCTCATAATCAAAATAGATACAATAAAAGTTAGGATACATAAATCAATAATACAGAGACAATACCGGATAGTAAATAACTGGATTAGAAGATAAGAAATAACAGATGGACAGATAAGCTCCAGCAAATCTCTAGCTCCAGAAGATAAATTCCAAAGCTGTGATTCTCGGGCTGACCCGAGCGTAAAGTAAAACACAAAACACTCGAGTCAGGACATATATACTTATACAATGTAAACCAACTCAAGTGAACTGTAATAGCAATGCATAATAACTTAGAGGATGCTTGGGATCGCCCATCCTTTAAGGATCCATAAAACCATCAATTAAACAGTAGTGACAATATCACAGAAATGTCCATATCGAAATAAACCATGCAACTAACAGTGTTAATGTGCATCACAGCCATCATCAGGAAATCAAATGACATACAGAGAAGTATACACGTGGTTATAGTATTTCAAAATAATATTTTATATTTCAAAAATTTAATATCATTTCAAATCCAAATCCTTATCAAAATAAAGATTAAATCACTTACAAACCATTTCAATATATTACAATATCATATCCTTTCAAATCATTATTTGAATTCAAATTCAATTATCAAATTTTATACCCTTTAAATATTCAAAATATCATTCATTTATTATCTTATCAAATCACCCTTTAAATAGTTTTCCATTTAAAAGTGAAATTATTATTCTTTCAAGTCAAGTATTCAATTTCCAAAGTTTCAAATCATTCTAAGTTCATTTGCTAGGTCAAAATCCATAAACATTGAAAATTTCAGCCTTTCACAACATTTAGAAAGAGCTGTTATAAGTTATACTTGAAAACATTTTATTCCAGCAAAGACAGCACTTTAAAACTGCTGTTATATCTCATTTTAGTTGAAATTTAGTTTAAAACAGCAAAAACAGCATTTCCAGAAATGTTGTAATAGCTCAGGTTCAAAAACAAGGGTTTTACTTAATTTCAGCAAAGACAGCAGGCAGCTATAGCAGTTTACAGAACTGTTGTAATAACCCTTTATTAAGTTCTTTAGCCTTTACATTTACTACAGCAACTACAGCATTTCAGAAATGCTGTAATAGCCTCTTTTTACTAAGTTTTAGTTCAATTCTGAAATCATTGCATTTCTGAATGCTATTAAAAGTATTTTTTTCAGATTTTAGTGTATTTCCAGCCAATAATAAAATTCATTTTAAAACCCTCTTAACATTATAAAAATCATGTTTTAACATTTAAAAATGTTTATATAATATATCATTTAACACATGATTTTTATTAAATAAATCCGTTATAGTTAAATCAAATTCCAATGAATTATTTAACAAATTCAAGTGTAAATTTCTTTTCTTCACATTTTTAATAAATAAACTTAACACTTAAATTTTATTTCCATTCTCCAATAAATTTCCATTTTCATTTTCATTTTTATTTATATAACTTATTTTCTCATTTTAACCAAAATTCCAAACTTTTCTAACTTAAGTTATATTTTCAAAATTTCCATTTCTATTCATTTTTTCAACATTTTTAACTTATTGAAAATTCCAAATTTCACTATTTAAACATATAAAAATTCAATTTAAATCAAATTTTCATATTTTTATACTTTTTAAATTTTATTTAAACATTTTCAAAAACTTTTAAAAAAATAACCACGGGCCTGTATATAGTTTTCTAACCTAGGTCAAGTGATACGGATATGTATCATTTCAATCCGCAGTTTAAAAAGCAAAAATCTGGGTTCTATCATTTCAAACCCGCAATCTCAAGTCAAATAAAATAAATAAAAAGTCGCTCAGGCTTATCATTTCAGTCCATAACGATCTTTCTCTATTCTAAAGTCTGTTCGGGTATGTATCATTTCAACTCATAGTGAATCTAATCTACAGGGAACTTGCAGTGTGATAAACAGGTATAAATGAACAGTTTAACAATAAATAACAGTAATAGATAATATGACAGGTAAAATAACAGGTTTAACATCACATAAATAAATCATCACAGGCAGTTATAACATCATATAAAATTCTACACATTAAATTTTTGTCGTTTCACAATTGCATAAATATAAATGTCTAGTGAGATTTACTCACCTCTTTTGCTGGAGACGTAAGTTCAAATGACACAACAAAAACCAGAACACAATGATAAAGCTACGAACTTGAGTGGAGAGCGAGATCCAAGTTATAGATCTTGTGTTACAACCCAAAAACAAAACCAAAATAATAGTTAAAAATCAATACGATTGAATTTGAATAACTTTGAAACAAAAAGCGATTTGAATACGAAACTTTTTGTCTTGCTTTCTCTACTTGTTTGCATGGCCTAGGGGATCAATTAGGTCAGGTTTGTACTTGGTTTGGATCAGGTATGGGTCTGGAAAAGGTAAGGCTACAAGGCTAAACAAGTGGTGGAAGTTACAACTAGAGAAGGTGAAGGGGTTTCTAGGCAAACTAGTGGATATTTGGTCAAACTTTAGGCTCGGCCATGGGTGGTTAGGGGTCGGCCAGTGGAGTATTGGTCAGGTCAGGTGCTGGAGTGATGAGAGGAGGTCTGGACAATGATGGTGGTGGCGGCCTAAGGTGGTGGTGGTGGTGGTGAACAAAGGAGTGATGAAGCAACAAGGCTCAAACTAGCATAGTTTTAAGGCATAGGTTGGATTTTTGTGGATTTTTGGTTCATGGGAGTCTTAGCCATGGTCAAGACCTGAGGGGTAGGTAGTGGTGGTGGCAAGGAAGCTATGGTGGAGGTGGTGGCCGTGACAATCAAGAGGAGGCCAAGCAAAACTAGGGAAGAAACAAGGCAAAATACATGAAAAAATGAAGAAAAGAAGAAAAAGAAGGAGGGAGACATTACCAAAATGTTTGAAGCCGTGAATGAAAATGAGATGGTAATTATTTTCGTGAAAAGCAAATGAGGAATACACAGCAACAAACAAAATGCACGACCAAACAAAGAATTAATGAAGAGTTATGGAAATTGAAAAGTTTTAAGCAAATGAAAGGTCTTAGGTTAAAGTTTTTTGTCTCTTCAATTTTCCATTCTTTTTAATTAAATAAAGACCATTGAAAATTTAGTAAATGAGTTTTAAAACTGAAACAAAGTAAAAATAAAATGAAAATAAATAATTAAATTTAAAGAAAATAGAAAAAGAATTAAAGAAATTGCTTAAAAATTGGAAACAGGGTTCAAAAATTACAAATAAATCATCACTAGCTTTAGAAAAATATCTACTTCATTTTAAAAATATTTTAAAACAAAAATGTGAAGTAAAATAATTCATTTATATTTTCAAAATGGAATAAATAATTAAATTTAGAGAAATTAGAAAAAGAACTAAAGAAATTGTTTAAAAATTCAAAATAGGACTTAAAAATTGCAAATAGAATATCACTAGATTTAGAAAAATTATAACTTTACTTCTAAACCAAAAAAAAGTCAAGTAAAATAAAATAAATGCTGAAAAAAATGAAGTGTAAATGAAAATAAAATAAAGTCTTAAGAAAATAGAAAATGAACAAAGAATTTCTTTAATTAAATGAAACTAGAAATTAGAAATTATAAACAGAATACAACTGACATTGGAAAATGTCAATTACACTTTGAAAAATGTTTTAAAACCAAAATATATACATAACATGTTATTTTACCCATATAAATATAAATTAGAACATTACAAGACCAAATAAAATATTATTTTTATAATTTAAAATAATCAATTTTGTTAAATACGGCAAATTTCACACAATAGTTAAAAAGACATAACTTTCACAATATAAATCAGATTTCAACGAAACGAAAAGCAGTATTCTTAAAATTTTATTTACTTTTATAATAAAAGATAAAATTCAAATTTTCAAACTCTCAAAATTTTAAATTTAAAAGTCAAAGTTTGATCATATTGACCAAAAATTCACTTTTTGGAAAATATTCTATTTAGTCCTGTTTGGAATTCTAATTCACATCAAAATCAAAATTTATATTTAAAAATAACAAAATTTATCCATTTTAATAAATAAAATAAAGTTTTCAAATCAGGAAATTCAATTTAAAATGATTAAAATATACAATTAAAATAATCACAAAATACAGGGTTGTTACAATGACAAGGTGACATGGACACCGTACACACATGAAGTGCTGGCACATCTTCCAGCCATGTGTACAGCTGCTAGATACTTGTGGACTGCGAGAGTACTACTCATATGTTACACCCAGACTGCATTTCACTTACCTGACAGGGTTATGAGACAGTTCGGTATGATGCAACATATACCGGATGATGCGCCACAATGCACGTCTACGTACAGCGAAGAGGAATATGGAACGTACATTCAGTTGTGGAATGAGCGCCATACAGCTACGCAAAGTGAGAGGGATCCCACCGTTATGCTAGAGTAATACAAAAAGTGGTACTGGAACATAGATATGTTCTTCAGGCGCCAGTAGAGGCGGTGTATAGAAGTCCGTATGTTCCTAGAGCACCACTTGAGAGGAATGTGGTATGTTGATGTTGTAAGTAATATTTCAATAAGTTATGATAGTTGTGTATAAAGCTAATTTTCATTCAACTATACAAGCTGCTGGTATAAGCAGGGCATGGGAAGAAGTAGAAAATCTTCGCAAACGACAAACCGACGAGGAGGGTAAGAGGATGTGCACTAACATCCAAAGGATTCTAGATGTTGTGTTGTGCAGGAATAAACTTGATAGGCCCAGACCTCTATCTCCACCTCCAGCGCTTGTGTACACACGATGTCGTCCTAGAGGAGGTGTCGGTTCATCATCACAAGGCACCTCGTCACAAGCTGCACCGGTACAAGAAGAAATTGTTATTGGCCCATCTCAACCAATAGCCACATTACCTTGGGCCTCCACTGCGCACCGAACAAGGAGTAGCAGTAGCAATAGCAGTTCGAGACCACTGGTAACGCGTCGACAAAATAGAAGCCCGGTAGAATTTCATGAGCTTCAAGACTAAATTGGTAATGTTAATGTTGTTTGATGCGAATAGCTAGGGGTGATGTGTAATGCGATATATAATGTACTTGTTAATGTTGTTTGAATTTGTGTAGTTGTGTTTTGTAATATGATGTTGGATTGTGTATTAATGTGATTTCACACTATTTAATAATGTGTTGTGTTTACCGATGTAATTTGATGTTGTTTGGTAATATGATGTAGTAGTTGTAGGTGTTGTTGCTCTGGTTTCTGCAGCAGCAGGTATTTATTGGTGAATTTTGAAAATTCGTCAATGGGCGAATTTTGAAAATTCGCCCATACAAACCTGTTGTATTAAAACCAGTCAGCCCCTTCTTCCTTTTTTCATTCTTGTTTGCTTCAAAGTCGAACCCAAACCCAAATTTGTGCAAAATCATTCACATAAGTCAATAAGGTTGGTATTTTGCCCAATTTTTTGCTCTATACTTACATTTGTAGATGTATACTACGCGTTTCTTCAATTTTGTTCAAATTGGAAAGTAAATCTACCCAAACCATAGTTGTAAGTTTGTTCAATTTTGGTATTTTATTCAACTTTTCTTTAGCTGAAAATGGATGATTGGGAGATCAATGATGAAACAATGATCAAAATATATAATGATTACGAACGGAACAAGTGGGTGGACGATGAGGTAGAATTTGTTCCGGAGACCCAAGTGGAAGACCTACCAAGAGTGGATGCTACAAAGACAAATGAAGAAGTAGAGACTGAACTTGTTTGTGCTATGCAAACAAATGTGGTACTCGGGAATCCCCAACTGGTTCAACAGTCATTGCATGCTAGGCTGATGACTGTACTTGCTCATCAAAACCCTGATAGATCAAGTTCTAGCATGATGGGTCGTTCTATACTTTGCTATTGCGGAGTTGAATGTAACGTTGTTATTTCCAAAAGTCGGAGGAATGCAGGACGTCGCTTTTACGGCTGTAAAGCGTATATCGATGCACAAACGCGTCAAGAGGTGCATATTTGTAAATTTTTTGAATGGATCGATCCTCCGTAGATGGAAAGGGGGGTCCAATACGCCCTTGAGATGCAAGCTAAGGTTAGTCGCTTAGACATGATGAATATTGCAATTTGGAATGAAATGCTTGCAGGGTGCTACCGTTTACCACGCGATTGACCATATGTTTTGCTGTATTGGTAGTTCTGTTGTATCAGGTGTTAGTTGTCTGTGTTAACTTGCGTTTTATCATGTGTCAATCCTGTGTTTTATATTGTGTCGTATCCTGTTGTTGTACGAAATGATATTTTGTCGTATTAGTACTGGCGAGATTTGAAAACTCGCATTTGGACGAATTCTTAAAAATCGCCTAATTTTCAAAATTCACACAAAGGCGATTTTACAAAAGTCACCAACACAGAAACTGCTTTATATCCAATCAGCTAAACCATTCACCTCTTCATAACAAACTCCTAGTTTTTCAGATCTGAATAACCCATTTTCTTCCACCTTAGATCCCCAAACAATAAAACTCAATTACTTTCAATAATCTGTTAGTTGTTGCCATAGAATCCTTGCTGATCTACACAAACGTCTTCACTATATCTCTTCATCGAAATTGGTAAGTAAATTAAAAACCCTAGCTTTGTTACATCTATTGAAATATTTCCATATGAATGGCTAGAAATTGGTTGGTCAAATAAAAAATATTCGTTTGTAGAATGACTAGAAATCTCATTCCCACACTTTTCTACTACGACGGTGAATTGATCGTCGACGAACAAAAAAACGAGAAGTATGTCGGATGTTTTTGTAAACCAGGGAGAGTACGCAAAGGTTGCACACTATTTGAGTTGAAAGAATCTGTGTAAAAAACGACAAAAATAAGCGCAATCGAATTTGATATTGAGTTGGTGGTTAACTGGCCTACGGATTATGGTTCAAAAGCAATAACACTTTCAGACGATGAGGATGTTGAAGTTATGTTTTCTCCGGTTACTAAATCAATTGAGTTATATGTTGGGAAAGTTGCAAAAGGAAATATGCAAGAACATGTACCATCTCCTATCGTTAGTACAGGAATAAGGTATTTTACAAATATGTTGGAAACTGATAATCCTTCAGCAAGCTTAGGTTCTCCTACTTATAGTAATCCATATGTACATGCTGGGGGTCATGGTCCTCCTCCCATAAACTATGGTTTCATGCCTTACATGTTGTCGCAACCAACTCCAGAACAGTACTTTCCGTACTGCACACCACCTACAATGCTTCCAAGGTATCGTTGTTAATATTCATATATTGCGTGTACCTTTTTAAATTACAAATGCCTAATAGTTTCGTCTTACACAATCATCTTCCAACAAATGCATCAACAAAATGTCTGTGCCGAACACCAGAATATTCATTTGTCACAACCGGTATATCCTACCCATCAGAAATGTATGATATGAGTCAAAGTTATATGTTGCAATTTATTTGGACCCTGTTTCCTATCTAATCT
Source organism: Allium fistulosum (assembly GCA_030737815.1). NCBI lineage: Eukaryota > Viridiplantae > Streptophyta > Magnoliopsida > Asparagales > Amaryllidaceae > Allium > Allium fistulosum. Next base: position 1,317,010,572 of record CM060903.1, on the reverse strand, counting down.
AGCTTCGTAATAAAATACTTTTGTTAACAGATTTACAAGTCTTGAGGATACCGCTGTAGAATGTAGTGCGGGACCATCACAACACTCACATGATTCAAATATTGACATTGATATGGATGTTGATATAGATAGAGATACCGGACATGATCCTCCAATTGATATTATGGTTGTTGCGACGAGAACTAATAATGATGCATGTTGGGTAGAACGAATGTAGGTGAACAATGAACCGTTGAACTATGCCTTTCCGAACGTAGATGATGTTGAAGGTGGTGGTGATGAAGCTCAAATGGAAGTACCGTTGGATGATGATCTATGTACCACACAAATGATGGCAAGATCGGTTGTTGCCAATCTACAGTTTGCTGGGGGAAAATTTCAACCGCTTGCACACAAAATGGATTTGCTGTTGGGATGATATTTCAAAGTAAAGAAAAGCTTCTACACCAATTAACCGAATGGTCAATTCTACATGGAGTTTCGTACAAGCCGATCAAGTCAAATAAAACTATATACACTGCTATATGTAATGTTGACACTAACTGTCCATAGAGAATACATGCAATAGTCTCAAAGAGATTACAATTTGGATGGTTGGAAATCAAAAAGTTGCCTAGTGAACATAACTGCGTCAATCCTACAGTTAATTCCAACCACAAGCAAGCCATTTCTAATTTTCTTGTGTTAAAAATCATGTCTTTTATCAAGGCCGATTTGGGTATCTCAGCAGGTACAGTCCAAGTGCTTGTCGACAACCAACTATTCATCAAAATTAGTTACATGAAAGCTTGGCGAATATTAAGTAAAACAATAGAAAGGATTTATGGTGACTGGGCCGAATCGTATGCGACTTTGCCTTAATATTTCGAGGAAATAAAGAGAAGTAATCCGGGGACTGTTGGACATGTGACCCACGATGAAGTTGGAGTATTTGATCGTGCGTTTTGGGCATTTGGCCCTTGCATTACAGGTTTTTTACACTACCGGCCATTGCTATGTATTGACGGGTCACATTTATATGGTAAATACAAAGGGACATTGCTTGTTGCTACTGCTGTAGATGCGGATGATTGTCTGTTCCCATTAGCTTATGCAGTTGTCGAATCCGAGTCATATGATAGTTGGGGTTGGTTTTTTTCTTGCATGCGTGAATTCATACACAGCGTGTGCAATCGTCGTATTACTTTCATATCGGATCGAATGAGGAATTCTGAAAGCTTTACAGGACAAATGGCGAAAACCACACAAACATAGGTTTTGTACAAGACATCTTAAAGCTAATTTTTAAATAGCGGGTTTTAAGGAGAAACGACTTACAGGTTTATTTTATTCAACTGCATGTGCTTCAGAAGCAGTTGAGTACAACAAAATCAAAGAAGAAATCAAAGCTATAAATCCACGGGCTCATAAATGGATTGAAAGAAGTTAGGGAATTTTGAAGAAAAATGGACCTTATGCAAAGATGATGGAGGACGCTTTCATATTATGATTACCAATGCGTCCGAAAATTTTAATGGTATACTAAAAGGTGCTCGATCATTACCTATAAAGGCGTTGGTTGCACGAACCTTCTTTCGATCGGTTGAATATTTCTATAAGAGACGAGAAACCGCGGATGCTATCAAAACACGTTTGACTCCAAAATGGGAAGATAAATAGCAGATCGGACTACTGAAGCACGTTGTTGTAGACTAGTTCGATTTAGTCGAATGGAATGACAAGTGATTCATTGCTACGGCGATGAATTTAAAGTGATAATTGATGGTACTAATTGTTCATGTACATGCAACATCCCACTACTGTAAAAATTACCATGTGCTCATGTAACGGAGGCTTGTTCGGCACATGATTACAGTGCTAATAGAGCACATCATGATTTCGCATCAGAGTGGTACTCTGTTCAAAGTTACAAAGCTTCATATCAGCCAGAGTTTCATCCCGTACGTGATAAGAGATACTGGGGACCATACAACGGTCCATAGATATTGCCTCCACCTACAAAAAGACAACCCGGACGATCCAAATTTGTGAGGATAAAAAATGTTATGGACGAGCATCAAACGCCTAAAACAAACAGATGCAGCAAATGTGGATCGCAGTGCCATAACAGAAAGCGATGTACTTCAGCGACCTAAACTTTCATTATCTAATGTATGACTGCGTACCGATTTAAGATTTATGTGTATTCAACTTTAAGTGAATGTAAATTCTATGTATCGAACTTCGTATCTATGTACTGTTTACTCGATGTCGACATAAATGACCTTCACAGTTGTTAGATTTGAAAGTTGATATCTATGCATTGTCTATTAGTTCAACTTCTTGATCATGTGAGGTAGCTACATGCAGCAGGTGGGTGTTATTGTTAGTTGCATGTTTTTTGTTTTGGCGATTTTTGAAAAGTCACATGTTGGCGCATTTTGATAATTCGTCCAAAGGCGCATTTTCAAAATGCGTCAACGTCAACGTGGTCAAAACAGGTCTATCTTTGTAATTACTTTTCAAACATGATCATTCTTGTTATCAGTTGCACAAACAATGTTACTTCTGCAAATTTGCAAAAAAGATGATGACATCTATTAACGTTATATTCAATACATGAACAACGTATGCTAATTGGATCTAATTAATCAAAATAACAGGTATTTGTGTTGCAAATACAAAAATAAAACATGATATTTAGTTATTAAGTAATATTCAAAATAATAATTGTACTAATTACATTTCCAGTTCTTTGTATGAGTTTGAGCTGATGAAAGATTCTGTACAAAGGTTGATATCTTCTTCCCCTAAATAGCTCTAACTTCCACTTATAAAAGATACAGGTGTATATTACAACTTACAACTCTAGTGGCTACAACTGTAGTAAATGCGTCATATCCACAATTCACATAAATTAATAAGCTCTAAATTAATTTTAAGTTAAATTTACATAACTACCACCTTCGAATATTCAAGGACACGGATAGACATGGGCTAGCATTATGTCTTTAAGCATGCGGTGTTCGCTTAAAAAGTACGTGAAAACAAACAGGAGCAAAAGCTAATGCACACCATAATATAATACTAGTTATTTCTGAGTGTATAATTCTCAATAGTGGGCTTTTTCTCATTTTCAATGGGCCATTATACTAGGATGTAGAGAAATTGTCCCATTATACCAAAAAAACAATTAATTATGTAGAGTAAATAAGCTTTAGATACTTATTAATAATGTCAAATATTTGTAGTCTAATCCTTACATAACTGTATACTGGTACACGAACTAGAAAGTGCTACATATTACTCCATACAATATAGTGGCTACATGTTCCTCGGGAGAAAACAAACTGCAAGCAAGACCGAGTCCACCAACAGGAAAAACAAATAGTATGCACGATTGAATGGAATGCTTGGACAAAGTAGTCCATTTACAGCATACAGACAAATGGAGTGTACATGATATAGTTAACAAGCATCCCAATCAACACTTGATTAATACAAAGACATTATCTTTAAACAAGTATTAACTAATAATAAGTTAGTTAAAAACAGCTGGAAGACCTATTGTTTCAATTTTTCTGGTTGACTGTTATTATTTTTAGATATACATATACACCCAAACACACTGTTCTGAAAATAACTTTGTTATCGGTGATATTATCATTTCCCAGCTCTTTGATGCGCCGTCTGCAATTATGATGTGATTCACTAAGATTCCCATAGAAACCATCATGGTGTAGTGGAGGCAAATTATCGGGATCCAAATATCACTGTTCCGGTGTGCCCAACAAATCAAAATGCTTAAAATTTTACATACAATATCATTTTATCTTTAATTCTGATTTTATTTGGAAAAAGAATGTCCATGTGTCATGTATTAAAGGGTTGAACACACCGAAACACTGTATTTTGGATGCAGGTAATTTGTATCCGTTATAACAAAGTTATAAACCATAAAACTAATGATATAAAACAATAATTAACATAATTTTACCAGAAAGGATAACAATTAGAAGAAGAGTTATATGAATTAACAACGACTGCTACAACAAAAAAACAAAAAAAAAGTCATAACAAAATTAATATTTATTATTACCCCGAACCAAGTTCTAAAGAGACCCTAAGACTACAGTTTTTTTATTCGTTATCACAAATGTAATTAATCCCAATGTCATGTACAAAATTCATTTTATTCAAAAAATAATACATCTAGAAGTCTATTATTATTGTAGTTTGTGACTGAGAATTAGAATTTGTCATATACTGATGTGGAAGCTAGCAAGGCCTGAATATTCTCTTATGAACACATAATCAAAATTTTATTATAAATAAGATGGGGAAAAAATAGACATCACCATAAATGTTCTAGGTTTTCAAAACAGAAACATGAGTGTTTGGTCCTTCATCTTCAGGCTAGTATACTTGGTTCTCCTATTCAATGTGCATGTAACAATTTCTAAGTTACATCCTACACATTACTTCATATCACTTCCACTCAACTCGTCTAACTTTCAAATTCAAATGCCGTATAATTTGAATGCTGCTGATAGATATAACTTCAGCAAAGGAGTGCATAATATGTGGGTGCTAGCTGATGACAAGCCCCATGCGCTGACAAGCAACACTTCCGAATTCAAGTATGTCTTAATTTAGAATCTCCCTTAAGCATGCATATCTGATTTCTTGACGTTAACAGTATAAACTTTACTGGCAAACTGGATCTGGTATGACAATTCTAGAGGGAAAAAAAAATTTCAATTTTCTACCATAAAATTAGGTTCTTTGTTCTAAATATTACAAAGTACAGATATACTGCCAGCTAAATCTCAATCATGTCAAATATACAGTCTACATAACAGACTAGGCCTAAATAGCCAACCTTGCAGTTATGAGTTATGAATACACATTCCCTCACTCACTCGAACAAAGATGTAAAAGTTAAAACAGCATAACCTATATCATTAGTACTTTGTCAAATCTATGATATATTTTACTTTTTCAGAAAAAGAATTGAGACAGTTTCCTGGCAACTTCCAGTAAAGTAGAACAGCTTCTGAAATAGCTTATGATTTTTATATCCAGCCATATACACTCAAACAAAACACCCTCATTTCTTCTATAAACAGAGCTTCACATGCTCATTCCAAAAACAAAACAAAAAACTGAAGAAGTATTTGGTTGTTATTCAAATTTCCTGCTACAGTAGTCCTAAATGTTACTGGTTCATTTTGTAGCAGTGACCCAATAAGCAATGCCCTTAACCGAGAAAGATTTGGTCATACAATGGCCATACTTAAAACAATGTGAGACTCTAATCGATAACTTTTTGTCAAAGAAAAAAATAATAGATTACAAGATATGAAAATTTGGCCGAAGAGCTTGTTTCTCTTTCTTTTCAATAACAAGGACAAACCATTTTATTTATATAAATTAAAGACAAATATCATTATAATAATAACGAGCGTTACGGTACGCGCTCCGCGCGTGATGATGCAAGTGTTTTACGCATGAATTGTTTTTCTATAATTTGAATATATTTAACATATTCAAGAGAAATAATTTCCACAAAAGGTAAGCCATATTTTTGGGTTGTAATCATATTTAGTTAGTTTGAATTTTTATTTCTTAGTTGAAACATTTAATTTGTTGTTAGTTTGAATTTTTGTTTTTATTAATTTGTAAAAGAAAATTATTTTAAATCTTAATTTTAAGTGATATTAAGATTTGGTAATATTTGTAAAAGGAAATTTGAATTTGTAAATGAAGTTTATTCGTTAGATTCTATATTTAAGGGACATTAAGATTTGATAATATTTGTAGAGGTTTATTTTTTAGATACTATGTTTAAGTGATATTAAGATTCGGTAATATTTGTAGAAGAGAATTTTGAATTTGTAAAAGAAGTTAGATCTAATTTTCAAATGATATTAAGATAGAGGGGCAATTTTGGTAGTTCACGTTGATACAAAAAAGTGTAACACCAAAGGTATTACAACTATTATTAAAGATATGACTAAGGTACCATTTGTTTATAGCAAGTGATCGCTTATTTTATTACTTACTGATAACTAAGAACTTTGAAGTTGTTTGTTTTGAATAAATGTTCTAAAACGCTAATTTAGTGAAAAGGTATTAAGCACTAGTTTATGTCTCTCCTTTCTTTACCACCGAATTTCTTCCAAATTCGTGAATCTCTTTTAGATCCATGTAACAATCGCATACAATGTCAAATCAATATGACTTTTAATTAAAACTCAATAAGTAAACTGAAATTTGGCCTCGCATGTTGTAATCATTTCCACAATTTGAATTTGTTATTAATTTGTGTTTTCTAATTGAATTATACATTGAGATTTGTGACCGAATGGAGTTTGTAAACTTTTCAAATCACAAATATGTAAATTTGTTTGCGATCTATAAATTTATAAAAGCTGAATTCTTTTATCTTTTTGTATTTCAAGTATCTTTTTTTTGATGAATTTTATTGTATTTTATGTTTTAGTTATTGATTATTTAAATTAAAAAAGATACATACATGCAACCTTATAACAAAAGGCAAATTCCTTCTCTTTTTCTGGAGAAACAATCTTTTAATTTTTTCTATGTATAGTTGAATCCATATTTATGTATACATAAATGCCAAGAAGTTGTTATACAAATCATACCAAAACCAGTTGAGTTACATGTTTTTTTTAATATTTCTAACGATTTATATGTTTATCTTCTTATAAAGCGATATATGCATTTATCTTCTGTACGGATATTTCTTGTTGATGATTTTGAATTGGATCAGGTTTGAAATTATGTTACATGACAACAGTTATTGGATAGAAGTTGAGCCAATGACAACAGTTATTCAAAATACTCCATTATACATTTCAGTTTAATTTGTTCATTTATTCCAACATTCATTCCAACATGAATTTAATCCATAGTATTCCAATGTTCACTAGTTTAACCAATATCAACAAACTATCGTTTTCATTGATTTTTAAAATCAAATCACCATTTTATTCCATATTATAGCATTATTAATTACTGTCCAAACTCAGTAATTATTCTAATTTAACCAAACTCAAATCTCAGGTCATAATTATTAATTACTGTCGTTACCACACATTTATTAATGGTCTTTCACTATTATATGGTGATAAACCGCCAAACGGTGAAATTGAGTATTTGGATGCATATTTGACAAAACAAAATAATATATATGGTAATAGTAAGAATATAAATATTTTATGTGGAGGTCAATAGTTATGGAATGCAGAAGAGATTATCTAGATGCCTGTAGTAATACACTAAATAAATTGTGTATCTGTGGTTTGAGAAAGAATAAGGAGAAACCGATGTCTTTCTAATCATATTGTCCTATAAACTACCGCTGAAAAAATAGCCATTGGAAATTTACAATGTTTACCAAATAAGCTCATGTCAAAAAATTCATGAGATATTTAGATTATACCTTCATGGTATTCAGCTTTTTACGACCAGACTAAAGTTTGTCCATTATTTCAGTAAGGGTAAATCTTGAGTTTTACATCTAGACAACAGATTTCAATGAAATAATTCTCAGAATTTTTTTTCCCGTACATACACGCGCACGCACACACACAAGTAATGGTAATCATATCTTTATTGATCTAAAAAGGAATCTATTATGCAAGATGTGTGAGAGGCCTAAGTGAGGCCGCCATTGGAAACTACCATTGCCTTTTGAAAAGGAACGTCGTGTCTAGTATTTTTATTTTGCAACAATGATAAATTAACTACTGGTCTATCTTATTCTCCTCTTTTTCTTGGTAATTGTAGTGACTATATCACTACCAATATCACGACTGCTTTGTGAAGTCTGTATACTTTATTAGTAATACTGTATAAGCACGCACAATGAATACTTTGTTGCTTGCTTTCCACTTCTTCGTTTTTTATTTTTTTATTTTTATTTTTATTTTTTATTTTTGGCTTTTCACCTCTCTCCATTTATTTTTAAATTTCCATTTCTCCATTATTTTGGGCTCCAAATTAGCACACATTGTAGACATTTCTTATAAATTTGTTTGCTCCATGACATATCAAGGATTGAAAACAACTTTCAACTGTTGGTTATAAAGGATAGTTGAAATCAACAAATTTTGGTTATTAAAAGTAGAGATGCATGTCCATTTCATTACATTTACTGATGCTTATTGTTTTATTGGTTTATAAACTCAACCTATAGAACATGAGAATGTGCTAGGACATTAGAATGACAATGATAATAGTATGCAACTTCAAACGTCTTCGGATAAAAAGAACTACATTTGGATCAAAAATCAAAAAATTAAAAGTTAAGTATGAAAATAATTATCATGGACATTTTCCGATCTACAGTTTGAAAATGTACAAGATTAGTATACCATAATCTAAAAGGTTCCATATATAGGATAAATACCTAAATTGTTAGATGTGACTGACATTGTATTAGAGCGGATGAGTGAGTGCGGAGATTGGATTGTTATTAGTCTCACATCGTAAGATATTCTAAAGAAAATGAGCATATATATGGGAATGATTGTTATTAGAATGATACTACACAATACACTGTACAAATGTTAGCTATAATTAGCATTGTTTTTCAGCCTAAAAATAAAACGGGCTGTCTTCAACCTAAATTTTTTCCTAATTTTGTCATTCTGTCTATTTTCCACTTGAGTTTATTGGTTCAAAATAGCATGAAGGTCATTATGATCAATTTCCTGAGACTGGAAGTAGGTTCGTTATCCTAATTGTGTCTATTACAGATGAAATAACTCCAACACTACAGTAATCAAAATGACAACTTACTAACATCCAACTAAATATAAATTTGCATATGTAGTTTCTTTTTCATCTCAAACTTGACATGTAAAACAAACCGTCTATATTATAATGGTAACATCATTGTCATACATCTAAATTGTTATAAGAAAATTTAACTTTAAGCTTGTTAAGTGTATACAACCATATCATCCAATATCATGTTTCGTAGCTTCACGGTTACGGTTACACATCATACTTATCCATTCAAGATGAAGCAACTAAAATTAATGAAATTATGTCACAGAATATTATATATGTCAAATCTTGATAATAAGTTGTGGTAACTACTTCCTTTTCACATCATGTAGAAAAGAGTTTGTAAAAGAACATATTCTACCACGTAATTTAACCTATATTTTTAATATTGCATCATGATTATAGACAGTATGCATACAAATCAATATCCAGTATGTCACCCATCATCTTTCTATATAAACTCTATAGTCCTTGCTTATATGTATTCAAAATACAATCCTCTATTTAGCGTGTAATATCATCAATTACCATGGCAGTAGCAAGTCTCTTTTTGTTTACCTTCATCGTTGCATTAAACATACAAAAAGATACTCGATTTTTTTGCAGTGCAGACCCAACAGATGGTTTTACAGCTGTTCCATTAACTGAAAGAAATTTACATATGCAATGGCCATATAATTTAAAACTAAGTGACCGATACAGCTATGTTAATGGAGTACGCAGTCTATGGGTTTATTCAACTGACAAACCATTCAACTCTGGAACCAGAACCAAACCACGAACTGAAATTCGCATCAGGGTAATTTTGAACTTTTTGACTAACTGCAAGAGGTCTTTTTCATATTATTTTTTTATAGCATAGAACATAAAGTAAATAACGTCAAAGCACTTTGTTCCTCAATTTTTTTCCTTTCTCCACATTTCCTCCGAAATACCCACTTTTTCAAACAACCCTATAAAACTTGTGTGGATAAATTTGTTGGAAAATGACTTCAAAAGAATTTTCCATGTTTTGAAGGGCAAGCAGCAGATTTGGGTTAACGTTGCGTAGTATATTCAATTTGCGTACTAGTCCTAAGTACATGAGTAGAAGTGATTATTTATATGTGTGCATGCGCACTCTCTAGGGCGCGCACGCATGCGCGTGCACACGAACCAATATATTTCTATTGATCATGATTTCAAGACTATACATGGTACAAAATATATTATATCAATAAAGATAAAGATGTTAGTTTTCATCAAATTTTATGGAGTGCACTTTGTTCCACTTTAGGATGTATTACTATTATCATTATTTGTATTAATCAATAACCAATTAATATGAATTGTAGGGATATGACTATTCGTCGGGAGTGTGGCAATTTGAAGGTTATGGCTACGTGCCTAGTAACACTAGTGGTGCAACAATTGTACAAATTCACCGCACTACAGGAGCATCTACCGTGTTTATGTTGGATGCAGTTAAAGGGGACTTGAGATATTACCATAGTTCTTTAGTAGAATCAAATATTTATGATAAGTGGATGAGGATAAATGTGATACATGATGTGGATGCTGATAAAATAACAGTATATATTAATGGTGTTCAAAAATTGGAAATTGAAGGAAATGGGCCAAATACATTCTATTTCAAGTGTGGAGTATATGCTCAAGTAGATGAATCCCATTACATGGAATCAAGGTGGAGAGATATTAAAATACTCAAGAAATGAAGTACATGTTATTTCTCAAACATCAAAAGATGAAAGTGTTACTAAATGTATGGTAGCAAGTGGTGTACTGTGCTGTATTGTACTATTGTAGTATTAATGTCAAGCAACTTCTACATAAAGCTAAGCTGTCGTTTTCTTATGTTCTATGCAGATATGTTTTGGGTCGACGAAATTGTAGAGCTCATAAAAAAGATAAGCTTTTTATGATAAGAGGAAAATAAACAAATTCGGATTTGATCGATTCACTCATTTCAACTTATAAAAGAGAAACTGTAATTAGACGGAGTATAAGGGATCATATTTGACACTTGGTGACATTAGTTTTTATAAATCAGATCGACAAATATGACATATTCTACTATTTCATTATTCATCAACATCATTGACTTATTTAGTCTTAAAATTATGGTTAAGTTCCATTAGACCAAAAATTCCAAAACTTTCAACATCATGCATTTCCTAAGAAAAAGAAAATTATGTACTATTATTCTATTTGAATTGAAGTTGCATGCCTTTAAGATGAAGGATCTACAAAACTAATCAGCCTTGATTGGAAATTACTGTTTCTTACAATGTTATAGCAAGGGTCGGGAACAACACGGATTGAAGCAAATATTATTAAGGCCTAACCCTAGAGCAACTATAAGACAAAATCATTTTCATGCTAATTTGACGAGGACATCTGTAACCCGTATTGATCAATCATCCATGTAAAGTTAGACCAACAATGTCATGTGATTGTGTAATTCAAGGAAAGCCAAGAGCATACACAAACAAAGTAACCTTACAATTGGGAAAATATTTGTTTACCTCATTGGGCACTGCAACATGCTTTTGAATTGATTGACCTTCAACTTTAGATCTCTATCGCTGCTTGATCTATAATTATTCGAGCTGGAAGTTATTCAAGTGCCTACAAACAAAACTTGAAATTTTATATTTTTCCGCCGATTTTGAGCGTTGGAAAAAATTCTCAACTTTGAGCTTATTAAAGTCGTATGTATACAGCTTACAAGTCAACATCCAGCGTGGTTCGAATTAAGCAACACGTGTGATTCGAACCTATAACCTTTTAGATCAAACTTAGAACGTCTAAACACTAGGTGTTGGACAAAAAATCTCATTTTTTGTGTCTTTGACCGTTGCTGGAGATGTCATAGCAATAAAGTATAATTTATATAGGCTGTGGCTACACGGTCCGAAAAATGAAGGGTCCGTTCGGTTTGTAATTTTTAATTTTGGATTTTTGTACAATAAAATGGATTGGATTTAAAAAAACGATAATTCCGAAAAATGGTTTTAACATATAAAATTGAAAACAATTTTTTTGTTTCACACGTTTCCCTTCCTCTTCTTTTTTTCTCCACCCCACGTCGTCCACGTCCTTCCACGTCCTCCACTCCTTCTCATGCCGTCTTCTTATTCCACACATTTTTGAATACATATGGAAAACGCAAAACTCAAAATTCCGTTTTTAAACCAAACAGGCCCGAAACATCGAGAAAATACGAAAGGCCCAATTTTAGATTACACAATATGACGTAGGAGGAAGAAGGGCGGTCCAATTCAATTTTAAATTTGATTTTCTTCTGTTCATCATTTTTCGCACAAGATTTGGTACCCTATATTCGAGCATTTTAGCTTCTTAATGGAAATTGCTAAAGTGACCAGATGTAGAGCTGGTGAAGAAACACGGCATAGAAGAAAGCATGGAACCCCGATGAATTCTGCCGCGTTTGCTGTTTGTGTCCACGTTTCTCCGTATTTTGTTCAACTTGTAGTTTTTTTTTTTGAAGACTTAGAGAACCAATCATTGCTTGTAAACTCTAAGAAAGTATGCACCGAACTCACAGCATATACTTCAGGTAATTCACAAGGATATGTAGTTAGTGGGGATTGAACTCTCGACTTTTAAGGTGAGCACCGTATGTCCTAACCAATGCACTACCTTGGGGGTTATTCAACTGGTTGTTGTAGCACAATCTTTTTTGAAGTTAAGGATCCCTCGTGATTATCTCTATCCAGGAAAATTTGTCAGGTCAATATAATAGGAAATGTTTGTTGCAAACTATAAAAAGATAATAAGCCATTAGAGAGAGAGAGGATGTTTTATTCACTGTAGTATCTACATACAATACTATAGAGCTCTATTTTCAGACATATGGTGGAATATGAAGATTACAATAATGCCTATATAATATTTAGCATATTCCCCCTTATTATTTACATATATTATCTCCTTGAACATACGCCTTCGAAATATTGGATGCTCATATGGTAACTTGAAGTTGTCCCTTTTGAAACATATCTAATGATTGTTGCCCCTCACTATTATCTTACTTACATATATCTATTCAGTCGATATAGATATTTTCTATTGCCTCATTAAAAAACCTCTCTTACGAAAACCTTGAACGAGTAAAAGAGTGCAACTTGTAAAATCATAGATATCATATTAAAAATGATATTCCATCTAAAAAGTTTGGTACTTCGAGATCAAAATAATGCATCATTAAAACCTTCTAATAAAAACCTAGTACGAAAAATCTTAATGAAGGAAAAAGAGTATAATATATATAGCATGACATACTTTAATATCTTATTCGTCAAAAGAAGTTTAATACTTCTGGATTATAACAATGCCTCGTTAAAACCTTGCTAAGAAAAACCAAGTGGGAAAAATCTTAGTGAATGAAAATGAGTACAATGACATATTTTAATATCTCATTTTATCAAAACAAGTTTGATACTTATGGATCAATGTAATGCCTCGTAAAAACCTTACTAGGCAAAACCCAGTGGGAAAAATCTTAGTGAAGGAAAAAGAGTACATTATGATATACTTATTTATGCTCCCCCTAATTTTATATTTTTCCCTTTAAGTTTGAATACATGTCGTGATAATTCGAACTAGCTACAAATACTTCTAATCCACATATGTGTAACATAGCTTAGACAAGCGTTAAGGAAATTAAAATCAAAAGGCAGCAATTCTATTTTCCCTCCTTTAGATGTTCATCATTTATAAATAGTTCCTCATTAAAAATCTTACTAGGAAAAAACCCAATAGGGAAAAATCCAACATGAAAGAAAAATAGTACAACGTCGCAATCTATATATAATGAACCTTCTTTTAGCTATCTCACGTGCATTTGCATGCTTCAAGCATGGTTTCCTATCAAAAGAATATTTAGTTCAGTCGAACCATTTATGATTATCACCATTCTATTATACATATGTATATATGCCTTTGATACAATCGACTTTTCCAAGATTGTTTCTTCCAAATGTGTTTTCATTTTATGCATTTCGTGTACTACTTTTATGAAAAAGACTTCGTGTGTTATCATTTTGGTGCTTCAAATCAGTTTTGCATATTGCAACTACATCTTCGATGGATATTAAGAGTTTCATTACAATAATACTTAAAAGCAGGAAGTAATCTACTCATCATGAAGTATAACAAGATTTTTATTACAATAATACTTAAAAGAAGGTTGTAATTTATGCTCCTTATGCTTTGCATTCTTTAAAACCAACAAAGGTATATATATTCTTCAAGAGCTTGTATTTTCATCATTTAGTATGATTTAACCAATATTTATACCATCGTGTATTTTAATTGTTTCAAACACTTTTACTACTTCAAACAATTTAATTATTTCTAAAAGCATCATACCTGAGGCACTTAACATGTTGTTGGCACTATATGTGCTTCCGTAATTTTAGTGTGTTTTTGCCACTTTATATATATATTTCTAATTATACTTTGCGGACTATAGGTCCACATTTCTCATTTTAGGAAGGATTCCTGATGGCCAATCTTGTTTTTCTCTAAGATCTTTAATTTAAAACACAAGCATTATATTATTTACAAATTTATTATCGATGATTATTTCTTGTCAGTTCCAAACATAGTTCATCGAGATCTCTTTATTTACCAAGTTTTAGGTACATAAACCACTTATATGGTTATTTGATAATTATGTTATGGGTCTCTTCTAGAGCAGCGTTCGAAGTTTCTTCAAGAACACTCATCTTCTTTATTTGACATCTTTATTACTTACTCCAAAAATATATTAAACTAACTTCCTTACCACACTTCAAATGTGGTCTATACCTTTTTGATCCTTCAAGGATTTAAATCTACGTTGGAGCAAGTTTTCTAGGGTTATTATCAATAAGAGGGAATTAGGCACAAGGACAAATTTTAAAAAAAATTAGACTGAAGGACACCAAGTTTTATGTTTTAGCTGAAGGGCAAACTTTGAAAAAAAATTAGGTGGAATGACAATGCTAGTTATAGCTATCATTATATTCAATTTTTACACCACACAAAATGCTAGTTATACCTAGCATTATATTCAGTTTTACACTATACAAAATGCTATCTATATTTAGCATTGTCCTTCAGCCTAATTTTTTTTAAAGTTCGTCCTTCAGCCTAAAATTGAAACTTATTATCCTTCCGACTACATTTTTTTCAAAGTTTGTCCTTGGGCCTATTTTCCACTATCGATAATTTATTCAAATTACTTGATATTTTGCAACATTGTATATGTTAAAAAATAATTAATATTGATAATCAAAATGAACTTGTATTCCTTTTATCCAGCCCCTCAATGTTGACGCATTGTCACATTGAATAATTATCATCTTTGGATTCTCATTTTGATCCATTATGATATTGCTGCTAGAAAATACGTTATATATATCAATTATAATGGATAATCCTTTTATCGGTTGATAAGATTCATTCAACTAATATTGTTTACTTTTAGAGTTTGTTCTAATTCATTGACCTAGCCACTTGGAGGAATTTAATTATTATGTAGATCATTTGAATACATACATGACTTCAGGTCATTCAACATATATGTTGATTGACTTTTAAATCATTGAATGATATATATGCATAATCTATAAGATGAACTCATATCAATTTAGTCAAACACTCTTCAAGTTGTCAGTTAAATATTGGCATATATGGTTATATACGTGCATCCATGTGTTATATAAATATATATGTGTGTGTGTGTGTTATAGATTTGCATATTCCTTTCCATTTGAGTTAGTGATTTAAGAACGAACTATTGCAAGGATTCAAAATATTAATTTTATTTATTTATCAGTTGATGTCAAAGTGAATCCATGAGTACCGCATGAGAATGTTCAAAACATTTAGTTTGAAAATCCATTTGCATCAAGTTGACTTATCAATAATATGTTCAAGTTATTGGATATATTATAACTTCTAGCCTTTGGATATGTTGTAAATTCTAGTTACTAGTGACTTATCAACAATAAAGATTTTCAAGGCCTAAGTCTTATATTTTGTCAAAACTTCATAGTTTAATATTGGAGTCAAACTTTTCTATGCAATAGATATCAAACTTCTAGTTTGATAATAAAATTTTCAATATTTCATATGATTTCAAGTTCCACGTTTTAATTAATTGAAATCATTTATTGGTAACTTAAGGATTTTTGACTATATACTTCTTGTTTATTTCCCGTATCAAAATTGCGTATGATTTTGGATATTTTGAACTTTATGTTAAACTTTGTCCACTTAAATATATGAATCTACACGGATATATAATATAATTGGGATTTTCTGCATATTGTAATTCGAATATGCTAAAGAACAATGTTTTTCGAATTAATAATTCACGTATGGCATGATGGTTTTCAATCCAAACTATTTTCAACTTCTAGTTCAAATAAATTATATATTCAACTTCGAGTTGTTAAGGTTTATCCTTCAATTATTTCAAATATCTCTTTTAAACATTATTTATCAAAGAATAATGCATGGTTCGAAATACATATAGACATCTCTTCAGGAGAGTTCAATAAAAGAGATATATTTACAACAGGAAAAGAGTATCTTTTGGACACTTGAAATGTTATAGAAATATGTAATTAAATTAGTTACACATACAGATCTCTTCAAGACCGTATTTATAGCTTTCGTGAAAATTATGATATGACATGCATATTATCTCTTCAGGATATCTAAAGATATTTATTCAAAAATAATATTGCATATGATATTCAATTCATCGTAAATTTTGAAAAGCGATAGATCACAGATCATTACTTACTCTTAAATTTGTCTAATGGAGCTACAGGTCCATGACAATAGGCAGTTGAATTTTGTAAATGTATGTTTTACCCATTACTGCCAGTTTTATTTTGATTGATAATTTTTTTTGGGTTATTTATTGCCACCTCACTTTTTGGAGTGCAATATCATATTTGAAAATATTTTATAGTCAATTCTTTTATAGTACTATACGGGGATATAATATCTCTTCTGGAGATATTGTATAAACATCACTTTTAGAGTGTGATACTGAAATTGCTATGTCAATAGTCTGTGTGCGGAGTATTATAGTAATATATATTTTCTCTTCCAGAGGCATTTACATTTTATAAATATCTTCTAGAGATATTTTACCATCACTGACTCTAAAGTATCACTGACTTTAAAGTGTTACATATCTCTTCTCGAGATATTTTATATGCCTTACTTTTGGAATGTCATCAACATACAATATCTTTTTCAACATAAATTAAAGAATTACTACTTTCAGAGTAGCATAAAATATCCCTGCTGGGGATTTTGTTGTAACTACTTCGGAAATTTCATATCAAATTTTAAATACGGTAATAAAATTAGATGCACTAAATACAATTTTCAACTAAAAAGACACGCCATAATCTAGCTGAATTTATCCAAAAGATGGATGTAAAAGGAAAAACATATATTGGGCATTTATTTGAAGACTATCAAACATGAAGACAGCAGACAGCAGGTAACGCAACAAACATATAACATGGTTATGGCGATTAATTACTCAAAAATACACGGATGTTAAGTTCTACATTAGTATGCCAAAGTATTCTCTTTGATTGTTTCAATCTTTGCACCAGTTAGTATTTGTTTATTTAAGTTATTGCAATCAAAAAAGGTACAAATCACAGCATTAAAAAGCACAACGACAAGTCATACATGCCACATATTGATTACACGCATTGTCTCAGAGCTTACAGTAGTCATAAACTATTAATATTCTAATCAAGCATTTGCAAACGATAGATAATTTTGGTATAATAATTGATGCTAGCACACAGACATATGTAAGGAGAAAGGGTTACTTACTTCCGAATATAAAACTAACTTATAATAAATCTTTATATGCATAGTTTCTAACAAATAGATATTTCATCTTACATATATTGTGCATAAAAACATTAACAAATCAAACAAAGCATATAAAGCAAGAACCATAGATTTACATCAACACATCGTCAACATGTTGCTTGATTTGAAGTTCCTTTAAAAGCGAACGAAGCAAAACCATGTGTTCTTCCTTTATACATAGGATACGATGATAGAGTTAGGCGTATGCCCTAGGGGCAATTATATAATTTGTTACATATATCTGATTTGATAACCAATCTTGTTCAAACTAAAAGGTGTTTACTTTCTATTATATACTTGATATAATGTGTTATATTAATTAATTGATTTAATTAAAAGTATATTTAATAGAAAACCATAAATGGTATGTTTTATGATAATAGTTAAAAAGTGTTGTGACCGTAAGTAATTTATTACAATGAAAATAAATATACCATTTTAAATATTCCTAGTCAAGATGTATTGAGACTGAATATCGATACATCCATTGAGACTAGAGTACGTAACGCTCTTCAAATATTGGGCAGTGTATTACTCATGACTACTGGAGGCACCAAGGGGATACATACTGATAGTTATTGGATAACTATGGAATGACTCACTCTATGGTTTTTTTTTTGTTAATATAACTAAGGTCAAGTAAAAAATATCGATGTGACTAATTTACATAGTTCTCTCAACTTGAGAATATCGTTGATCTTTAATGTGAAGCTCCACTTTGATTATAGTTAAATTACGGCATGACGTCCATCGAACGACTATAGTTGGATTGAGTGGAAGCATTGGAATTGAAACACTATTCAAGAGAGGATTCGTCTCCTCAGTTATATAAAGTTAGTATCATGGTCAACTGATGTCAACTCAAAGTCAAAAGCTCTGGCCAGAGTAGTTCGGTTAATAATAATTGTTATTATTGAACCAAGAACTTTATGTTTGGACCATAGTGTTGAATGTAGACGCATTGGAATTTTGACCATTAACGAATTCCATAAGTCCTAATGTGATGTAGTTTTGATGAAGAGAATTTGTGTAAATAATTGTCACTATCGGGTAACGCTTATAGTAAGTAAAATTGGATTTTTACCAAAATATGTGTAAACGATAAACTTAGCCAAAATGTCACACCACCTGCTAAGTGATGTGTGAACTTTAATATTCAAATAGTTTGATATTAATCCCTAACTGAATTTACACCTTTGAGTCGCATAACCGTAATGATGAATTCTTTGAAAAACCACATGATTTAATTAATTTATAAAATGTTGTAAATTGATTAAATTAATTGATATTTGAGAAATATTAGTTATTATTTAATTTATTTGATTTTTGGAAGTTGTTTGTAATTATTGTAATGCATTTATAAAAGTTATATTTGCATCCATTGATATACAATATCGATGTAATTTTAATAAACGATAATTGCATGAAATGACTTATGAAAAATTTATGTTATTTGATGACATGATTCGTGAAAATTTTGTGTCATTTGATGACATATCATGTGAAAAGAAGGGATTGGAGGGAGGGAGAGACAATCAAGGGAATCAATTAGGGAAGTTTTAATTAAAGAATGAGAAAAACTTTATTCTTTTAAAAAATATATTCTCTAATTCATTCTATATGTACAATTCATTATTTTTCTTTCACTCCTCCTAAGTTTTCATGGAAGAAAACAAAAAAAATCAAATTTCCAAAAATCTTTCAAGTCCAAATAAAAACATCAAATAAAAAAAAAAAAAGTGGTTCATCCGTCTCTTGCAAGGATAGGATGAGGATCTTGAAGATCTGAGGAGATATCATCATTCAAGATGTGATTTCTAGAAAACATCCTAGGGTGATTCTTTGATTTATTTATTTATATGTTTTATGCTTCATATATTTGTATATGAATGGTTCACTATGTGCTTAATTGATTAATATCTCAATTAAAAGCATGTCTATTATTTGATTCTATTCAGATATGCACATGTATTTCATCCCTTATTTATAATGACCCGTATTTTTAACGATCGGATATTTAAATAGTTTATTTAAATATTTAACCGTTAATTAAATGAAGGCCCGAAAATGTGATTTTTCGCATATAGTCGAATTAGGACTCGAGACCACTTCCATTAAGTTCGGATTGACGTTGCGAATTAGAATGAGTATAAGGATTGCTATATTTCGAGATCGGACGATCTGATGGCCAAGATGATCTCGAAATACGCGAAATTAGCCTTCCAGGGCGCAGTCTCAGATGGAGATGCGGTCAGTTTTGTTGGATCCGGAAAAATGAGCTGATGTACACAGACGAGTTTTCATGGCGATCGGATTTGTCATGTGATCGTACAAACTCCGAACATACGACCATTTATTTGAGTGAATTAGATAAATAGAATATAATATTGTTATCTAAATCCCAAATCCATCTCCCTCCAAAATTCATTTCTCACTTTCCTATTCACTCATAAATGATGGCCGAACTTCTCAAGATCCATTCAAAAATTTATTTCTCCAAATCCGCTCGTTAATAAATTACAATGTCGGATCCGTTGAGATTGTATCAACGAAAGTTGTGTGATGACCGTGGTGGATTTTGGATCGATGTCGTTGGCTGAGTTTATCATATTTGTCGTGGATCTAGGGTTTCGGCTAGGTGGAGATTGAAGCGATGATTGGAAAAATCAAGTTCGCTATTGTTTTTCTCTTGTTGATATCCACTTTCGCTGAGATTTGAAGGCGACCTGATCGCGTGTAGCAAAATCCGATCCTTGCTTATTCGAGCCTGTACCACGCGGAAGCGCGGAGGACATGATCTGATATAAGGGTGCGGTCGAGATATTGTAGGGTGTAGATTGATGAGATCGAGTAATGCAAAGTTTAGCGAAGGCGGATCTCGATTTCATCAACTATCGACCAAGAAATCAAAACGTGAAGGAATCGGGTATGCACAGCCATTCAATTGTGCATGTATAGGCTAAAAGAAGAGGAAGAAGAAGGATTAACAAATAATAAGGTAATTTAAGGATTTAGTTGATTAATTAATTATCTCGTTAATCACGATTCTTATTATATCCATATCTTTTGCATACGAGATCCGTTTTGAATGCGGTTTCTTGCATTGCACTCGTGATGGTGAGATCTACATTTTGGCACTGGTTTGGACAGATTTGGCTAAGGTGAGTGATACTGTCTGTCACGTTACTACGATTGGTTGTTTATCGTTATATTGACGTTCGAGAATGATTTTGGTTTTAAAATGTGATATTACTATACTTATACAGCAACTATATTTTTATAAAAGGAAATATAATTATTTTAAAATTATTTATAAAGAATATCACATATTTTCCATCATCATGCCATAGTTAGTGAATTATTAGATTAGATCTATTATTGATGTTATTTCCCATATAAATTGATATAGATGGATTGTTTATGTGATATGTATGTTGTTTTGGATGGATGTATGGTTGTTTAGATGTATGGATGTTTGGATGTATGCTTGATTGTTTGGCTTGTTTGTTATTTAGCTGTTTTGATTGAAAACGCCGACTAGCGATGATTTGATTTTAGGTAGCATTTTGTACGTTGGAGTTCCGCGCACACGAAAATCTAATGAAAGAGATGAGCTGTAGAAGAGGGTTTGGGATACCTGCTGACGGATCTGGATTTCAAAGTGGATGTCGGACGTTTTCGTTTGGTCTGTACTTAACCGTTCGGTTAAGTACAAAACCAAGGTGGATTGTATTGACCATAGTAGAGCGGTCAATGTCCATCACTGTTATCGATTGGTGATTTGGCCGATCTATGGCTTGGGCGTTGATGAGATATCATGGTGTGCGACGTGATGGTTTGTTCATGTGACCGATTGAGAGATTGAATGTTACCCTACGAGTGATATTGACGGTGAAGCAGGGATGTGATGCTTTGACCTAGTGATATTGATGGTGAGGCAAGGATGTAGTTCTTCGACTTGGTAGTTTGATACTACGGATAGTGACTCGATGATATGTGGAGTAGGCTCCGAGATGATAGTATCGGGATTGTATGGATCAATCTGGACCTCGAACTTTGGATGGCATGATAGTAGGGTTCTTCGATCGAGAGCTCAGGCAAAGAGCAGGATTGTGAATGGCAGCTCGGATTGAAGTGGGGCAGTGGATAGTGTATTGGGTTGAGTGTTAGGGCTCGTGCCTAGAAACTGTAGTGAGCCAGTATGGTTCGAATCCGTATCGAGTGAGTATGGCTCGATGGATGTGTTTGTGCCTAAGGATCGTTGATGACTCAGAGTGTTTTTTGTTGTGAGCAGGGGTGCTATATGCGGGTGAAACCCGGGGGCTGGTGCGATGGTCGTTTACCTTGGACCGCCCCGAGGGGGTCTAGTGTCAAGTAGGTACGAGAGTGTACTAGGCTGTGGCAGCATACTGGAGTTGAAACAGACCCACATGTATGTGAGCACGACAGAGAACCGGGATTTCCACTAATCCTTGACAGTTGTAGAAGGTCATATGAGTTATCATATATCTGACATATTGGGTGACGGTTGGTATTGTTTGATGGATGCTATGTTTGTTATAGTTTCTCACTAGTCGCCCATCACCCTAGGGATGTCACACTAGGTAGGTATTGTGGTAGGGATACCTAGATACCCTGACTTGACTTAGTGTGGAGTAGGTATGGATAGAGATACCTAGATACCTGAAGTTTACTTGGTATGGAGTAGGGACAATAGGCGGAGATACCTAGGCACCCCGACATATACTGAGTATGGTATACCCTTTTTACAATATTATAGAGTAGCATATTACTTATGTTTATGTGCTGACTCTATTGTTGCAGGGACAGGTCAGGTATGGTTTATATACCCTCTGTTTCGTATATTATCGAGTTTTATAGTATTATGAGATTTGATATCGCTTACACCAGACTGTTGTCTGACCCAAGATTTTATGATTTTCTTCTTATTATCTCGGGCACTCTTAAATAAGTAGATTGAAAGCAGATGGATGATTATGGAGTTCTATAGTTGGACCGATGGGAGGTGATGGTTATCTATACTTATATGTGCATTTGTTACTATACTTCTGCTGTGTAATACTATGGAGCTTTGGCAGTGTTGGTTTACTATTATGAGACAGTGTACCAGGTTAGTTTACTTTCCAGTTGTATAAACTCTACTATGGTGTTGTATAACTCTATGGATCTTATATTCAGATGATTATTTCACATTGTTTTTATAGTCTCTATTGTTTTATACATGTGTTGATTATTATATTTACTCTGATGCGATGTGTGATATGCGATGGGTAATTTGGTTATTTGATGCTTCCTTTTTCTTCGTTTCCATTCTTTTCTCTTTTATTTCTTCATCTTATTTCTTTTTCTTTAGTTTGACTACTGTTCTGCACCGTAGGTGTAGGGAAGTCATTACATTTGGTATCAAAGCAAAGCTAACCTGATTAACCTGAGTTGATACAGCGATCCAGTAGAGATTGGGTAGGAGTTTTCTCCTTAGACTAGATCTAGAGAGTGTATATATACGAGAGAGTTCATATATTTTTTGATACATTTTGGTTTTCAAAACTATATAGTAGTATACATATTATATGAGTTGGGTGCACAAATGAGCACTATTGATGCAGTTTTCTTTATAAGAGACGGATGATCCTTATTATAGAATAGGAATGATCTAGCATGGAAGAAAAGCTGCTATTGACTCTATCTTTAGAGTTGAGTATTGGGAAGGATCAGGGCTGCTATCCCTTATTGATAGGATATGTTCGTAGATTTGGTGCGGATCATTTCCTGGATGCCCAGTTTGTTCTAGATGGTTGTGGTGCTCAAGTGCAATTGGCTAGAGTTGACTTTGCCAAGCTGTACATGGACTAGGAGGGTCTAGAAGGCAGGCCTTTCCTTGGAATGGAGTCAGCTATTGGGAGACAAGTTTGGTTGGTTACTTGAAGAAGGATCTTCGATAACTTGGAGTTTGATGATGCATGAGGTAGAAGTTAGCCCCTGGATGACTCCAAGGATGGACGATGAACTAATGGAGCGTTTCTGTAGCTTTGATTCCCGAGACTGATTTCCTTGGGACTAGTTTATAGTTCGCTTTGAAGAAGATTTTTCTCAACTTTTCTGAAGTCGAGGATGGTTAGAGAGTTCGCCAATTTGAAGTACGACAATATGTCTGTGTTGGAGTATGTGGTTGGATTAGATATGATATTGAGGTACCGTCTATTCCCATTGATACTCCACAGAGAAAGGATTGAAGTTTATCATTGGGTAGAGAGATCATCTTGGGGCCGATTGATTCGGCACATTAATAAGGGCTTCAAGAGGATGATTGAGAAGTACCCAGTATTGAAGAGTTATCCTGTACCAGTTGTGTAGGGATGGATCGGGAAGCATATGTATTGATTGCCTTTCCATTTTCATCGATTGCTCCATCGACGAAAGAAAAGGGAAATGGCATCACCGTTTGATATATGCTTTCCATATATGATGGTCTGTACGTGTTTTATTTGATGTCGAGGTTTCGCATTCCTTCATATCCAGATCAAACGGTTAGATATTGGGATAGAGACTCGAGATAATTACCGACCTTTGATCGTGACAGACCTAGTTAGGGGCTCAGCCAGCCTATACGTGGTTTGTCGAGACCTTGCCCTTTGGAGTCATGATTGTTTGTTTGTTAGGCATTGATTATTTGGGGTTTTGTTGGGTTGGTATTATAGTTTAAGAATGGACTGGTTGAAGGGGATACATAATAGTGGTGGACTGAGAGAGGCCGTTGATGACAATCGAGGTTGTGGAGGAGCGAATGGTAGTGTTTGGCTGGCAGTAGAGGAGCCTTGTATATTCGCTAGATATTCCATATAATAGGAAGTTATCTTTGCCCGTAGCTGGAGAGTGTTCGGACATACTCGAGGAGGTGACCGAATTACCACCATATGGAGATAGCATTTCGTATCGATCTGGTCAGAGGAGTTGGACCAGTAGATGTGCCTTTAAGGCATAGTGTGTCCAAAGAGCTTAGGAGATTAGAGGTGTGAGCGGATGACCTATTTGAAGAGTGTATATGCTCTTATACCAAATGAAGGTGACTGTTATGCTATAGGATTGAAATGGCCAAACAGTTGTAAACAATGTAAATGCAGTGGTAGTGCGATATAAACTAAGTTATCTGCTGATGCGGAATATGAGTATAAAAAGTAAATAGTAAAGTAAATGACACCAGAGATTTTTATATTGGTTCGGAGCACCGTCCTATGTCCAGTCCCAGACTCCTTCTGGAATTTCACTAAAACAACAACCCTCACTTAACTCGGAGGAACAGGTCTATACAACCCTTGAGCAGCAGAACAGGGACCTGAGTAGCGGAATAGGATTTCGCCTCAACAACCGAAGAGGACTTCACACGCCTGATTAGCAGAACAGGACTTTAACAAATACAAAAGATTGTTTTGACCTTGTGTGTTCTAATAACATGGATTTGTCACTTGTAGTACACCCTTCCTATAATCAAATCCTCAAGTATTTGAAATGTATGTGAGAATAAGAAAGGAAGATATTGCTTAGAATCAAGGAATATGTAAGTAATTCAGAGATTCAAAGCAATTAGATATAGAATGCTGTTAGAATGCAAGAATATGAAAGCACAAGAGTAATAAAGAGTAGTTAGAATGATTTCGATGATTGTAGAATGTTTGGAACCAAGTATATATAGAAAACAGAGAGTTGTTGCCATTAATGAAGAGTTCTGGCGAAGAGAGGCAACTATTCCCGTTCAGAAATTGATCGCAACCCTTCGCAGAGAAAATGTGTCTTTTGAAAATATGACAGTTAGATTCAGGTCAGTCGACTGGTCGAAAATGGTCAGTCGACTGAAAAGTAATATCATGTAAAGAATTCGTGCTCAAATGTGCATGTATGTGCAGCATATACAGAACCAGTCGACTGGGCAAAAACTGCCAGTCGATTGGCTGTATGTTTGCAGCACATACAAGCCATTTTTCAAAGAGTCGAGATGTGTTTTCTTGAGGATAGATTTTACAAAATTTCTAAGACTAAAAAACACATAAACGCACATAAAAATGAGGAGTTCAATATCACCATTGTTCTTGTCCCTCTTTTTGTCGTATGATGCCATACTTGAGTATTGTCTTGCATATGTGAGTGTCGCCTTATCATGAATCAAAACTATGTGATTTAATATCCTCCCCTTTTTTGATTGATGACAACCTGTATAAGATATAAGATAAATATATATAGTATATAAAGATTTATGATCTCCCCCTGAATATGTGATATCTTTAGTTCCATATATTGAGCCGATGAGTCTGGATGTTATCGTAGTCGTAGATTCGTGAATTGTTGTGTCTTGTCAGCAATCAAAACCTATGTTCCAACATTCTCCCCCCTTTTGATGATGACAACTCCATTTGCTACGGACGAATCTTCGACAAGCTTTGTTGACTTATCTCTCCCCTTGAATATATTCCTGTCATTGTGCTATAGATTTCCCCCCCTGAATCTATGCTATATATTCCTGTAAATAATTAATCTTTTCTCCCCCTTAATCTGTGCTTGCATCGTTTATTCCTGCAAATAACGTTAGAGCAATATCTTTCTCCCCCTTTATCATCGACAAAAAGGAGAGTTTATATGATGACATAAATTATATTATACATAAGTGTTAACATAGAACAATATAAAAAATAACTTCTACTTATAATGTAAGGTATCAAAAAAAAATTAACATTTAAAGCATGTGATACCCAAGGTTCTTATAATTTCCTAATTTTTAGGAAACCATGCCCATTTGGGTGTGGTTGAACCTTTAAAAATATAATTTTCATTATTAACTACCATATCAAAATAATCATCAATGTATTTTTCTCTATTTTTCCAATTAACAAGAACCCAAATACTTAGATAATTTTTATTCATATTTCCCGTCAATGATTTTATACTTCTAAAGAAATTATAAACATTATTGGTCATAACAGTATTTGAATTTCTATAAAAATTGGATTTAGACTTTACTTGAAATTTAGTTCTAGCACTAACATTTTTACTATACATGAAAGCATATCCAGTGCTATTTCTACGATTTGTTTTATTATATCCTAAACCACTTTTATCATGTAAAGGTCTAGAACTAGATAAAATTATGTTTAAATTGTTTTGACCTTTATTAAATTTTGTGACTTCAGTGTTAAGTTTATCAAATTTAGCTTTAAAGTCACAATTATTATTTTCAAAAGAAATATCACTGTTTTTCAAAATATCAATTTGCTTGTTTAATTCAGAATTCTCCTTTTTTAACGCACAGTTCTCATTTTCGAGAAGAATAATTCGAGATTCTGAATTATCTAAAGATGATTGTAATAAATCATTTTGTCTTTTCAAATCCGTAATTTCTTTTGAAAAAATTTCTTTTTCTTTTTCAAACATAATATTTTGTTCATCTAGAAAATCTTTAAGAGCCTCAAAATTATTTTTCAAAACACCATGTTAATTTTTTAAATCTAATTTCTCATTTTTCAATTTCTCATTTTCAATTTTGATCGATTTCATCTTTTCTAAAATAATAAAATTATGCTTTGATATTTTATCGCATACACTAACTAATTCTTTATTACCATTTACTGAAATTTGTAAATCAGAAAGTACCTTTTTGTAGACCTCACTGGTGGCTTTGACAGGGATTTTCCCTGTTGTATTTCGACTGGATCGTTTTCTGGCCATTATTCTATGATGTTGTGACGATTGATAGAATTCCAGGCTCTGATACCAAATGAAGAGTGTATATTCTCTTATACCAAATGAAGGTGACTGCTATGCTATAGGATCGAAATGGCCAAACAGTTGTAAACAATGTAAATGCAGTGGTAGTGCGATATAAACTAAGTTATCTGCTGATGCGAAATATAAGTATAAAAAGTAAATAGTAAAGTAAATGACACCAGAGATTTTTATACTGGTTCGAAGCACCGTCCTACGTCTAGTCCCAGACTCCTTCTGGAATTTCACTAAAACAACAACCCTCACTTAACCCGGAGGAACAGGTCTATACAACCCTTGAGCAGCAGAATAGGGACCTGAGCAGCGAAACTGGATTTCGCCTCAACAACCGAAGAGGACTTCACACGCCTGAGCAGTAGAGCAGGACTTTAACAAATACAAAAGATTGTTTTGACCTAGTGTGTTCTAATAACACGGTTTTGTCACTTGTAGTACACCCTTCCTATAATCAAATCCTCAAGTATTTGAAATGTATGTGAGAATAAGAAAGGAAGATATTGTTTAGAATCAAGGAATATGTAAGTAATTCAGAGATTCAAAGCAATTAGATATAGAATGCTGTTAGAATGCAAGAATATGAAAGCACAAGAGTAATAAAGAGTAGTTAGAATGATTTCGATGATTGTAGAATGTTTGGAACCAAGTATATATAGAAAACAGAGAGTTGTTGCCATTAATGAAGAGTTCTGGCGAAGAGAGGCAACTATTCCCGTTCAGAAATTGATCGCAACCCTTCGCAGAGAAAATGTGTCTTTTGAAAATATGACAGTTAGATTCAGGTCAGTCGACTGGTCGAAAATGGTCAGTCGACTGAAAAGTAATATCATGTAAAGAATTCGTGCTCAAATGTGCATGTATGTGCAGCATATACAGAACCAGTCGACTGGGCAAAAACTGCCAGTCGATTGGCTGTATGTTTGCAGCACATACAAGCCATTTTTCAAAGAGTCGAGATGTGTTTTCTTGAGGATAGATTTTACAAAATTTCTAAGACTAAAAAACACATAAACGCACATAAAAATGAGGAGTTCAATATCACCATTGTTCTTGTCTCTCTTTTTGTCGTATGATGCCATACTTGAGTATTGTCTTGCATATGTGAGCGTCGCCTTGCCATGAATCAAAAATATGTGATTTAACATTCTCCTCCTTTTTGATTGATGACAACCCGTATAAGATATAAGATAAATATATATAGTATATGAAGATTTATGATCTCCCCCTGAATATGTGATATCTTTAGTTCCATATATTGAGCCGATGAGTCTGGATGTTATCGTAGTCGTAGATTCGTGAATTGTTGTGCCTTGTCAGCAATCAAAACCTATGTTCCAACACTATTTAGGCGATGGTTCATCCATGGGTGTATATTTTAGGTAGGATGCACCTGTTGTGTTCGGCAGTAGGACGGATGGCTCTTTGGAGTTGTTTGTTGGTTGTTGTGAGCTGGATGAGATGACGAACATATTTGTACTCCCATTTGTTGATGACTTGTTCGATCAGCTCTATAGCATGAGGATGTTCTCTTAGTTGGACCATGCGGTGAGGTTGCACCAACTGAGAGTAATTTGGGTGAGTGTGCCGATTATATTGTTTCACACACTACCTTGATTTTAGGTTGGTTATGCCGTTCAGGCTAACCAATGTGTCAACATATGTTATGGATCTCATGGACCGTGATTAGAGTGTTCACTTGAGTAGGTTGTGCTTGTGTTCATTGATGATACTTTCGTCTACCCATGGATGAAAGAGGAGCACAAGACACGATTAGTGATGATATTTTGATGGTATCACTCTTGAAGGAGGGGAGTGAAATGCTTGGGTCATGTTGTATAAGAGTAAGACGTCGTTGTAGATCCTTTAGTTACGACAGTCCAGAATTTGGATAGACCCAAGATAGTAGTATCGTTGACCTATTGTATGGGAGAGGATCAAACTTTTATTTGAGACGTAAGGTGTGGACACGCATTGGTGAGTCTGGCCGAGTGGTTAACGAGTGCACTGATGCTACTCATCCCGAGCGGGAATGAAGAGACGATAGTACGCACTTGCATGTGGTACTTAACTAGGTATGGTAGTGATGTCGAGAGGTAATATCCAACTCTTGGTTCGGAGTTGGAGGCGATAAAGTTTGCTTTAGGGATATGGAGGCACTGTCTGTTAGGAAAGGAGTTCGAGCTGTTTAGTGATTCTACATCTTTGTAGTATCTCTTCTCTGAGAGGGTCACGACCTTCGCCTGTAGCAATGGTTGGATTTCTTAGCCTCCTATGGTTTTGACATTTCCTAGACGGTTGAATGGGAAATGTAGTAGTTGGTGTTTTGAGTGGGAGATGTACCAGTTTAGGAGCGATATTCCTAGAGTGGGTATTACCCGAGCTTATCACTGGTTACGACTCCAGGACTCGGTGAGCTTTGGCCGGGTATGATGGCTAGTTTGACCATTAGACTAACTTTGATTTAGCTGATTCAAACTAGTCAGAGGCATTAAACTAGACTATTGGAGATTGTAGCTTAATTAAAAGAGCGAGTAGTGTCTGATGAGATGATGCAGTGCGGACCCAATCGAGGCTGTTGGTTCCGTAGAGATTGTTTGTTCTCGAGTAGTGGGAACAAATGTTTTGGTTCTACATCAAAGGATTGCTGATGACTAAGGATAGAGAGATAGCATTTGAGTCATAGACGATTGATTGACAGATGATGCTAGATTTGTATTCCTTAAGTTAAAGGAAGAACGACATCCGTTTTGTTGTGTTGTTTGAGGGATGGTTGGTGTGATTCCATTTTGTGCCAAGAGCATTATAAGTAGCCGAGACCCGTTGTTCGATAATGGGTTTTGGGAGAACTTACAAGAGGCATTTAGATATTTGGCACTAAATGGATTAGATGATATCAAGACTGAACCATAGACTTGGATACCTCATAAGCCTATTCGTGTCGGTAGATGTGATACGAATCAGGTTAGGAAGAGGTCGAAGGAGTAGTAGGGTTCAATGGAATGAAAGCAAAGGCGATAACATATAGTACTGTGGGGAGCATAAGGACTGTTAGTCCGGAGCTCTTTAGATGGTGGGATTTTGTTTATATCGTCATCTTTCATTATGGATATCATATTGGATGTTTATATTAGATGGTTTAGTATTCTGCATGCTAGGATAAGCATGGATGTTATTTTCGGATGTTAGATCTTATGTATGCATGTTTGATTTGATTGTTAGCATTTGAGATGATAGTTTATATTTGTATGGTTATTAGGCATGCGGTTATTGTTTGGTATAGCATTCTTGTTTGATGATTACTATAGATGATCTATTATAGTTAAAGATATGAGTTGTATAAATATCTTTGTTGTAGTAGAGTTTTTCGGACTTGGTCATACAAAGGAGGTTCTGCCGAATTTTTTTGGAATCTGACAAATTTTTGAAGGCCGATGGGTTAGGAGACGTTCTCTTTGCTTTGTGATTTCGAGGATGAAATTCTTTAAGGAGGGGAGAATGTAACCACCCATATTTTTGTTTATCAGATATTTAAATAGTTTATTTAAATATTTAATCGTTAATTAAATGAAGGCCCAAAAAGGTGATTGCATACGGCCGAATCTGGACTCGAGACCACTTCCTTTGAGTTCAAATTGACGTTGCGAATTAAAATGAGTATAAGGATCGCTACATTTTGAGATCAGATGATCCGATGGTCGAGACGATCTCGAAATACGTGAAATGAGCTTATGTACATAGACGAGTTTCGTGGCGATCAGATGCATCGTGTGATCATACAAACTCGAAAGTACAACCATTTATTTGAGAGAATTAGATAAATAGAATATAATATTATTATTTAAATCCCAAATCCATCTCCCTCCAAAATTCATTTCTCACTTTCCTATTCACTCAAAAATCATGGCCGAACTTCTCAAGATCCATTCAAAAATTTATTTCTCCAAATCTGCTCGACGATAAATTACAATGTCGGATCCCTTAAGATCGTATCGACGAAAGCTATGTGATGACTGTGGTGGGTTTTGGATCGAAGTCGTTGGCCGAGTTTATCATATTTGCCGTGGATCTAGGTTTTCGGCTAGGTGGAGATTGAAGCGACGATTGGCAAAACCGACATCGCTATTGTTTTCTCTTGTTGATATCCACCTTCGTCGAGATTTGCAGGTGATCCGATCGCGTGTAGCAAGATTTAATCCTTGCTTGTTTGAGCCTGTAGCACGCGAAAGTGGGGAGGACGCGATCTGACATAGGGTGCTATCGAGATATTGTAGGGGTGTAGGTTGAAGAGATCGAGCAATGCAACGGTTTGGCGAAGACGGATCTCGAGTTCATCAACTATCGGCCAAGAAATCAAAGCATGAAGAAATAATTATGCATGTACAGGCTAAAAGAAGAAGAAGAAGGATTAATAAATAATAAGGTAATTAAAGATTTAATTGATTAATTAATTGTCTGGTTAATCGCAATTCTTATTATATCAAAATCTTTTGCATACAAGGTTCATTTTGAACGTGGTTTCTTGCGTTGCGCTCGTGATGGTGAGATTTATGTTTTGGTACTAGTTTGGACAGATTTGGCTAAGGTGAGTGATAATGTTTCTCACTTTACTATGATTGGTTGTTTATCGTTATATTGACGCTTGGGAATGATTTTTGGTTTTAAAATATGATATTGCTATACTTATACAACAGCTATATTTTTATAAAAGAAAATATAATTATTTTAAAATGAATTGTAAAGAATATCACATATTTTCCATCGTCATGCCATAGTTAGTGAATTATTAGATTAGATCTATTATTGATGTTATTTTTCATATGAATTGATATGGATGGATTGTTTATGAGGTATGTGTATTGTTTTGGATGGATGTATGGTTATTTGGATGTATGGATGTTTTGGATGTATGTTTGATTGTTTGGCTTGTTTGTTATTTGGCTGTTTTGGTTGAAAACGCCGATTAGCGGTGATTTGATTTTAGGTACCACCTTGTTGTTGAAATTATGCACACGTGGAAATCTAATGAACGAGATTAGTTGTAGAAGAGGGTTCGGGATACATACCGATGGATCTGGATTTCAGAGTGGATGCCGGACGTTTCCGTTTGGTCTGTACTTAACTGTTCGGTTAAGTACAAGACCAAGGTGGATGGTATTGACCATAGTAGAGTGGTCAATGTCCATCACTGTTGTCGATTGGCAATTTGGCCGATCTGTGGCTTGGACGTTGATAAGATATTGTGGTGCGCGACGTGATGGTTTGTTCGTGTGACCGGTTTAAAGATTGGATGTTATTACTCTACGAAAAGTGATATTGATGGTGAGGTAGGGATGTGATGCTTCGTCCTAGTGATATTGATGGTGAGGCAGGGACGTGGTTCTTCGACCTGGTAGTCTGATACTACGGATAGTGACTAATGATGTATGGAGTAGGCTTCGGGATGATAGTATTGTTGGAACTGGGCACGCTCGCAACGGTAGTGGTGGGTGCATTTCAATTTTTTTTTATCCTATTGGGTCTTTATTGGGCCTATGAAATCTAATTCATCAATTCTAAATTTGTTTTAAATAAAATTATGTATTTTATTTAAATTTAAGTATTTTGTAATGTAAAGTTAATTTGAATGATTTAATTTATATATATATATATATATGTATCATATACATATACATATGTGTGTGCATGTGTAACATAATAATCCGTGAAGGGTATAACATGCCCATATATAGATGTTGGGATTTACATCGCAACGGGCACATTAGCTCATTTCGTGTGTATTGTATGTTGTCTAAATATGTGCATAAATCTATAATGCAAAGTATATTTATATAAATACGTATACATATATTTAAAATATATTTTATAACTAAAATTCTCAAAATTAAAGATATATATAATTTAAAACATTTGTATAAATATATATACATAATTAAACATATAAAATTATACATTCATATATATATATATAATAATTAAAATTATATATATATAAGGTTAAATAAAATGTATGTATATATAAGGTTAAATAAAATGTATATATATATATGTGTGTGAATAATTAATTACATTCAAATACTTAAAATATAAATATATATATTTTAAAATGATTTCCAGATCGAAATTAGCATAACGAACATAAAATAATAATTTTATAATTTTATCATTATTATATATATATATAATAAATAGTTTTGATCATAATAATTAAAAATATTAGCAATAAATATTAAAAAATCAAATTTAAATTTTTTTAAAAATTTAGGATCATAAAATACGGTTTCAAATTTTTTTTCATGATTTTTTGAAATAAAATATTGTTTTAATAAATAAAAGAAATGTTCAACCAAAGTAATTTAATTATTAAAAATATTAAATATTAACAAGAAATCCTGAAATTTTTTTCATGGGTTAATACATAGATGTAGTAATTTTAAAACATATAAAATCGAGTTTTCATTGCAATAATTATTTTAGATATAATAAACAATTCAAATAATAAATAAAAGATAATTTAAAATTATTTATATATATAAAAAAATTATTTTCCAATTTGATAATTCATATTATGTATAAATAGGTGTAAGGAAAAATTCTAAGTTGTTTATACGTTATAAATATACATATATGTAATTATATGTTTAAAATATACATTAGTCTATTTAAATTAATATATAAATATACATAAAACAATTAATAATAACAAAATTTAATTTTTACAGCAAATTAGATTTGTTTATACATAAATTATAATACATAATAATATAACCATGCACATAACCAAACTAATTTGTGACAACTACATATACCTACGAAAATCTCACCTAACTAGATATACACCATTAATATATATATATATATACAGATTTGGGATTAATCAATATTAAATCATAAAATATGATATGGTTACTGTAATATATAAATAAAATACCAATTGATGACGCCTTTGAGTCCACTTGAATCAATGAATTCTTTCCTCTAGTTTTGCTCGATCCGTCAAATTGCAAGTTTGGAATCGTCGACCTTTTCTATCAAATAGTGCTTTTACTTAACTTGAATTGATTTGAGATTCTTAGAGCTGATATGGGAATTAATTTTGGCCAGAAAACTTGATAATTATGGCAGCCAAAAGTTGTTTCTGATTAAGGGTTTAGAGATTCATATATATAGCCTTGTACAATAGAGATATTAGGACAATCTCATTACCTATTCTCTCTTAATCTAAGCCATCCATCTCTAGGTCTAATCCTAAGTTTTAGCCACCTCCAATAACTTGTCAAAACCGAAATTTGTAGTCCTAATGATGGGCTTTAAACCCATTTAAGCCCAAGCCAAAATGCTATGTAATTAAATCTAATTTAATCGCTTATCGATATTGTATATCGATTGGTACATTTATAACTATTATAAATATATAACAATTTTTATTTCTCAAACCATATTCAAATTTTATAATTAATATTTCATAAATATTAATTTATTTAATTTATTTATAATAATTATAAACTAATTAAATCGTTCGCACTTAAGGGAATTCATCATTTCAGTTGTGTAACTCTTAGGTGTAAATTTGGTCAGCAATTAACACCGAACTATTCGAATGTTAACGTTCACACGTCACTTAGCAAGTGGTGTGACATTATAGCCAAATTTATTGCTTACTCATTTTTGGTAAAATCCAATTTTAGTTTAATAAGCGTTACCCGGTTGTGACATTTGTTTACACCTATTCTCTTCGTCAAAACCATATCACTTTGGACTTATGGAATTTGGTAATGGTCAAAATTCCAACCTCATCCACATTGAACTTTATAGTCCAAATACAAAGTCCTTGGATCAATAATAACAATTATTATTAACCGAAATGCTCTGACCAGAGACTTTGACTTTGAGTTGACTGTGATACTAACCGCATATAACTAAGGAGACGAATCCTCTCTTGAATAGTGCTTCACTTCCAATACTTCCACTCGACCCAACTATAGTCACTCGATGGACGCCATGTCATGATTTGGCTATAATCAAAGCGGAGATTTCATATTGAAGATCCACAGTATTCTCAAGTCGAGAGAACTGCGTAAATCAGTCACATCAATATTTTATGTTTGACCTTAGTTATATTAACCAACAGAAAACAATCGAGTGAGTCGTTCCATAGTTATCCAATAACTATTAGTACGTAACCCCTAGGTGCCCCCAGCAGTCATGAGTAATACACTTCCCTACATTTGGAGAGCGTTACGTACTCTAGTCTCAATGGATACATCGATATCCAGTCTCGATGCATCTTGACTAGGAACATTTAAAATGGTATATTTGTTTCGTTGTGATAAATTACTCATGCTTACAACACTTTGTAACTACTATCACAAAATATACCATTTATGGATTTTTCTATTAAATATACTTTTAATTAAGTGGAAATTAGCCACAAGGGCTTTTTTAGTAAGTGGAATTAGTTTCTAAGACACACAACTGAAATAATTACTTTCAAGGACAAAACTTAAAATAATTAGTTTCTAGGGCCTAAAAACCTATGAAATTATGTCCTTGAATGTAATTGGACTGCCGACTTTGTCCTTGAAAGTAATTATTCTGCTGACTTTGGACTTGAAAGTAATTTCTTTGAACGTGTGTCCTAGAAACTAATTGGACTTCAAAGTTTGTCCTTCCGGTGAAATGCCCCTTTAATTAAGTTAATTAATATAATCACATTATAACAAGTATATAATAGGAAGAAAATACCTTTTATTTCGAACAAGATTGGTCAACGAGTTAGATATATGTAACAAATTACATAATTGCCCCTAGGGCATACCCCTAACTCTATCAATCTCCCACTTGCACTTGGGGTCAATTATGGAATCTAATTCCAACTTCTCCAATCAGTTTTCTCAAAACCAATTAGGTCGGTCCCTTAGTGAATGGGTATGCTATTATGTTTTAATTATCTACTTTGTCGATTAACTCTCTCTAACACTGATAAACTGCCTTTATCACGTGGAATGATTCGAAGTATGTCTTTCGACTTCTAGTGAGCTTTAAGTTCTATCATGACCAATTTCATGACATTGTTATCTTATAACAATATTATGGGATTCTCAACATTTGGAATCACCTTTGGCTCAATTATAAATTTGTGCATTTATATTTACATACACTGGTTTATTGTAGCGCTATTCAAGTTAATGTTCTCAACATTTCGTTGAATCGACCACAATCACTTTATTTTGAAACATTTTCAAATTAAAGATTTTAACTTGAATTTTATCATTGACATTATACTCAATATCACTTATAAAAGTTTGTGTCCAAACGTTCCATCATAACGAGTTTGTTGTTTCTATAAACAATTCCCTAGTATTTCATAAATATGCGAGAACACCTTAAACAACCATTTAGTGATATCAATTTGGATTTTATATTTTCTCCATGTATCAAATATATAAACAAAACACAATATCATACACAACATAACCTGAATGATAATTCCTATTGCTAATGCATAAGGAATCCAACTTACATGTTCCCCTTTTTAATAGGGTGCTCTTATATATCATTTTGGGACAATCCATATATCTTTTATACCCACCATAAAAGACATCATTTACAATCCAAAATTGAGTATTAAAACAACTAAAGTTGATTTTAATAAAAGCATATTGTTAAACTCAACAACGTGTTGTTTACTTATAGTTTAGAAATATCAATGTACCTTTTAACGTTTTTCTTGTGAACACCCGCTTCCTCTACACTTTGATTGAAAATCAAACTATTTGATATTTCTATCAAAATACTTATTCAATCTTGATGCTTATAAAATGATACATTTGTATCATTTCTTGGATCATATCCAAAGACTCACAAACCCAATATCGCTCCCACCGACTTCGAGGCATTTTTGGTTAATATGTGTAAACGGCTTACTCTAAATCATTATTTAGAATTTTCTGTTTCAATACATAAGTACCAAACGCTAAGTCTTATTGAGCGATAATTTTGTGAGTAAATCCGAGTTAACTTGAGCATGTTGAATACCGAATCTGTTATGCTAATTTCAACAATTGAAATTTGCGATATTATTCTTATCAACATTACTCATTTAATTCCAACCACATTAGTCTTTCCAATAAAGACATAATCTCGGCTGATGGATCACATCTCTTTGGTTACGACCACCAAAATCATATTTTGATAGCGTACTTGGAATTCTTTTAGATTTGTGCATCATACTATATAGAGTCAACAATCTTAATGGTTTAATTGAATAACCGAGGGTAATATATATTTTCAACATTAATAAGAAACTCATAGTTTCTCTTTGATGTATGAGAATACTTATTAGACATTCTAATACTATGTGTTCATTTAGGTTAGTTAATTTCACTTCATCTCATATAATTAGTTCTATCTATGGATCAGATCCAATTCCATTTAACTATCAAAAATTTCTCAAAGAAATTCCTTCACAATGAAGTTGATATATCTTGACACAACAATTGTTTCTTAGTGCAAATAGAATAGGGGTTCATAAACGCTTTATGAACCTTTTTATTTACAAAACTGATTTTAGTTTACAAAAATTATGTTCAAAACATAAATATGTCATTTGATGACAGACCTTTCCAAAATTTTTTTGGAGATTCATACAAGATCCGTCATGAACAATTATTACGTGCAATCTTTTGACTCGGACAACCTGCCAACTCCTTGGCCTAGGATATGTTGGGATTTCTTACAAACCATTATCTTGTATTATTTTTTAAACTGTTGTTTAGATGAAATAATATCAACCTTGTGTACTACTCTTAATTACATGACCTTATAAAAAGAAACTAACTCAACTTCACTCACAATTAATCATAAATTGTCCAATAATGTCTGATTACTCCTTATCAATGCATCATTATGTATCACATGGAGGAGTGACTTTTGAGATTGAATCTATATTCATTTTTAGGTACATTTGGAACTCTTTCCAATATACTCACTTATTCGACCAAATCAAATCATTTTATTCTATTGCATGTTATTTTATTTACTTTTCTTTTATATTCTATGATTTTATGATAAACTTACTACATGTGTATCCAATACATATGTACAGGTAATAAATCATCGATGAATATAACCCTTTTGGTATTAATAGACTTGTGATTCCATACATCAATATGTATTAATTCAAAGAGTTCTTCAACTCTTATGATGCTCCCACAGAATGGGTGCATAGCCATTAATTGTTTGAGATATAATTAACCTGTATCGTATGATTCATAATCATATAGTAAAATTATTTCTCAAAACCACGGCTTAGTCTATAATTCCAAAACAACTGTAAATAATATTAGACACATATGTATTTTTGTTGCATCACTTTTACTATGAAAACAAATTCCATAATATAGTTCTATTTCATAATGAATATTCATAATACTCATATTGAAATATAGTTATATCTATTTTTCAGTCAATACCAAAAATAAACATTATTTCACAAATAATGTTCGGTACATTTTACGAAAACAATTTTCGTAATTTGATGCAATCATTAGGTGCTATATGGCATGCTCCCACTATTTCCGCCATTACTATAATAGCGTACTAAATTTAGAGGTCCACCATTCACTTAATATTGTTAATATTGTTTACTTATTTCATATGCTGCAACTAGTTTACTGTGGAGAGTTCTTTGATCAAATATCTTAAACTCAAAGAAATAAATGTTATAGAAAACAATTTTCTATATGAAAATACATTTCGGAATAAAAATCATATTTCATATTCCAATATTAAGTATCAATTAGTATTACAATTCTTGTTTTCAATGTTTCTCTATGAAGCAAAAGTGACTATTTATTCTCTTCATTCCAACTTTACCTTAAATTACATCTATTCTTATACATTCGTTTTTCTTTCAAATGGTCAAACTATTCAAAAGAAAACCTTACTACAATAACATTTTACAAAAGCGCATTCGATTATTCTTAACATTTAAGACATCAAACATGTTGCACTTTATGTAAACCGATCATGGTGACATTTCAACGATCGAGTTCTTAGATGTATCTCGTAGTTTATAGTCTTGTGTTACATTAACACAATATGATCCTTTTGAAATCATTCAAGTTGAATACATGATCTTAAAATACT
The DNA here is from genome assembly GCA_030737815.1 of Allium fistulosum. Lineage (NCBI taxonomy): Eukaryota > Viridiplantae > Streptophyta > Magnoliopsida > Asparagales > Amaryllidaceae > Allium > Allium fistulosum. Next base: position 1,316,970,912 of record CM060903.1, on the reverse strand, counting down.
GTTTATTGGCTTACTTCGAATGAACTAACTTCATCGAAATATTGTACCCCACAAACTATAACTGTTCACCATATAACATTTATATGTGAAAGTACATGGATCAAATATCCATAGTCTTGAATTGCATTTAGAGTTCAAAAACTCATGAAATGCAATACACAGTCTAAAACAAATAAACATATAAGTGACCAACTTACGAATGTATTAAGTAGTTGAAATTAGGCACTTGCATGGGTATAGAAACATTATATAACATGCAATTAGAATTATTAGTAAGTATATATTATATTTCTATTTGTCAACTTTCAATTCAGTTTATATATATATATATGTTAATTGACAAACGTTTTATCAATCATATTAAATGCACAAATTTATCATTGTAGATAATTATAACATTATATAGCATACATTCTTACAATATTAGAAAAGTTAAATGTTACCATTTCATTTTTCTAATAAGGCTCCCACTAGTCTTTTATGTTTCTCCAAACCCTAAGATGAAACGTAGAAGTCTTACAACTTCATTAATGGGTGTTAGGACTCGTTTGTTTTGGTATTATGACCTTGAGTTTGCTCAACAAATCATAGCCCCACAAATGATGGATAACTCCTTATCGGTTGTATCACATACAACTCCTAACCCATTTTCCCTTGTTCTAATCTCATTTCGACCTTGAGTTTGCTCAACAAAAAGAGATTATTCACCCATACCTACCATATCGTGATGGCCTAAGTATAGTATATGTACCTTGAGTTTGCTCAACAAATACATATAGTTATCTTACCTCATCTGTTCAATATATTAATAATACTACACATAACATCCCTAGCTTGAGTTTGCTCAACAACTAAGGAGTATGTAACTAATTTATTAATATATGCATGGTAGAGGACAACATTATATTGAAGATTCATAATCTTCAATATATATATTGAGTGATATCGACTTATATAATAATATATTTCTTAGGAAATACCCTAGTGATTCAAGTGTTAGACACATCAGAAATCACGGTATATGTACATTTACATATGTATTTATTTCTCAAGTCTATTTGAGTTTCTTTAATGTTCCACATTTAGTTTATACACATATCATATAAGTTTCATTGTTATATAACTTTTATATTTCATATTACTTATTCAATCTTATCTAATTAAGTTTAATTAGTTAACTCTTTAATTAATTGTAAATTAGTATTTCAATATAACTTTTATATTGGACATATCTACTATAACATTTATAGTGTATACTATAACCTTTATAGTGTAACACACATATATTATATATATGTGTATTTTTATTTATTAACTAACTTTAATTAATTTATTCAATTAAACAATTTTTTTAAAATTTATTAATTTCAAAATTTATCTTGTATACATACATGTATACTTATGTTATCTTAAACATTTTAAAATAACATAACATATATCAACATATATAATACATGAATATATGCATTAATTAATTAACATATTTAATTAATTTATTTTATTAATCTTATTAATAAATTTAAAATTTGAAATTATTATATAAATATTTTCAAACATTTTGAAAATATCATTATCCTTTTAAACATTTTGAAAACTTATGTAGTATTATAATTTTTATAATAAACATGTTTTATTTTAAATTTAACTATTAAATTTAAAATCTTTAATATTAATTTTCAAAATGATTTTGAAAATTAGCCCAAGGCCCAAATTAAGTTAGGCCTTTTCTATTAGGGGCAACCTTTAGGCTCACTTCACCTTTCGGGCCAGGCCGGTAACCAGGAAGAACAGGGTACTTGATTACCCAATTCCAATCCTAGACACTACCTTTCTAGACACCGTACTAAGTGGGCAAGCTTAATTAGTTAGCCATAATATGACTAATATAGACGCATAAGCTATTGGGCTCTGATAACATTGTTGGAACTGGGTCAGCCCGCAGCGGTAGTGGTGGGTGTATTTCAATTTTTTTTATCCTATTGGATCTTTATCTGGCCTATGAAGTCTAATTCATTTAGAACAATTCTAAATATGTTTTAAATAAAATCATGTATTTTAGTTAAATTTAAGTATTTTGTAATGTAAAGTTAATTTGAATGATTTAATTTATATATATACATGTATCATATACATATACATATGTGTGTGCATGTGTAACATAATAATCCGTGAAGAGTATAACATGCCTGTATATAGATGTTGGGATTTATATCGCAACAAACACATTAGCTCATTTCATATGTGTTATATGTTGTCTAAATATGTGCATAAATCTATAATGCAAAGTATATTTATATAAATACGTATACATATATTTAAAATATATTTTATAACTAAAAGTCTCAAAATTAAATATCTATATAATTTAAAACATTTGTATAAATATATATATACATAATTAAACATATAAAATTATACATACATATATATAATAATTAAAATTATATATATACACAAGGTTAAATAAAATGTATATATATGAATAATTAACTACATTCAAATACTTAATATATATATATATATATATTAAAATTATTTCCAGATCAAAATTAGCATAACAAACAAAAAATAATAATTTTATAATTTTATCATTATTATATATATATAAATAGTTTTGATCATAATAATTAAAAATATTAGTAATAAATATTAAAAAATAAAATTTAAAATTTAGGATCATAAAATACAGGTTCAAAAAAAAATTCATGATATTTTGAAATAAAATATTATTTTTAATAAATAAAAGAAATTTTCAACCTAAGTAATTTAATTATTAAAAATAATAAATATTAACAAAAAATTTTGAAATTTTTTTCGTGGGTTACTGCATAGATGTAGTAATTTAAAAAAAATATAAAATTGAACTTTCAGTGCAATAATCATTTTAGGTATAATAAACAATTCAAATAATCATTAAAAGATAATTTAAAATTATTTATATATATAAAAAATTTATTCGAATTTGATAATTCATATTATGTATAAATAGGTGTAAGGAAAAATTCTAAGTTGTTTATACATTATAAATATACATATATGTAATTATATGTTTAAAATATACATTAGTCTATATTTAAATTAATATATGAATATACATAAAATAATTAATAATTACAAAATTTAATTTTTACAGCAAATTATATTTTTTTATACATAAATTATAACACATAATAATATAACCATGCACATAACCAAACTAATTTGTGACAACAACATATACTTACGAAAATCTCACCTAACTAGATATACAACATTAATATATATACAGATTTGTGATTAATCAATATTAAATCATAATATATGATAGGATTACTGTAATATATAAATAAAATACCAATTTATGATGCCTTTGAGTCCACTTGAATCAACGAATTCCCTTCTCTAGTTATGCTCGATCCGTCAAATTGCAAGTCTGGAATCGTCGACCTTTTCTATCAAATAGTGCTTTTACTTAACTTGAATTGATTTGAGATTCTTAGAGCTGATATGGGAATTAATTTTGGCCAGAAAACTTGATAATTATGGCAGCCAAAAGTTGTTTCTGATTAAGGGTTTAGAGATCCATATATATAGCCTTGTACAATAGAGATATTAGGACAATCTCATTACCTATTCTCTCTTAATCTAAGCCATCCATCTCTAGGTCTAATCCTAAGTTTTAGCCACCTCCAATAACTTGTCAAAACCGAAATTTTCAGCCCTAATGATGGGCTTTAAACCCATTTAAGCCCAAGCCAAAATGCTATGCAATTAAATCTAATTTAATCGCTTATCGATATCGTATATCGATTGGTACATTTATAACTATTATAAATTTATAAAAAAAATTATTTCTCAAACCATATTCATATTTTATAATTAATATTTCATAAAAATTAATCAATTTAGTTTATTTATAATAATTATAAATTAATTAAATCATTCAGTCTTAAGGGAATTCATTATTTTAGTTGTGTAACTCTTGGGTGTAAATTTGGTCAGTAATTAACACCGAACTATTCGAATGTTAACGTTCACACGTCACTTAGCAACTGGTGTGACATTATAGCGAAATTTATCGCTTACTCATTTTTGATAAAATCCAATTTTAGTTTAATAAGCGTTACCCAGTTGTGACATTTGTTTACACCAATTCTCTTCGTCAAAACTATATCACTTTGGACTTATGGAATTTGGTAATGGTCAAAATTCCAACCTCATCCACATTGAACTTTATAGTTCAAATACAAAGTCCTTGGTTCAATAATAACAATTATTATTAACTGAAATGCTCTGGCTAGAGACTTTGACTTTGAGTTGACTTGAGTTGACTGTGATACTAACCGCTTATAACTGAGGAGATGAATCCTCTCTTGAATAGTGCTTCACTTCCAATACTTCCTCTCGACCCAACTATAGTCACTCGATCGACGCCATGCCATGATTTGGCTATAATCAAAGTGGAGTTTTCACATTGAAGATCCATAGTATTCTCAAGTCGAGAGAACTGTGTAAATCAGTCACATCGATATTTTCTGTTTGACCTTAGTTATATTAACCAACAGAAAACTATCGAGTGAGTCGTTCCATAGTTATCCAATGACTATTAGTACGTAACCCCTAGGTGCCACCATCAGTCATGAGTAATACACTGCCCCACATTTGGAGAGCGTTACGTACTCCAGTCTCAACGGATACATCGATATCCAATCTCGATGCATCTTGACTAGGAACATTTAAAATGGTATATTTGTTTCGTTGTGATAAATTACTCATGCTTACAACACTTTTTAACTACTATCACAAAATATACCATTTATGGATTTTTCTATTAAATATACTTTTAATTAAGTTAATTAATTAATATAATCACATTATATCAAGTATATAATAAGAAGAAAATACCTTTTATTTCGAACAAGATTGGTCAACGAGTTAGATATATGTAACAAATTACATAATTGCCCCAAGGCATACCCCTAACTCTATCAAGTATAAGGACTGTATGGATCATGCTGGACCTCGGACTTTGGATGACATGATAGTAGGGTTCTTCGATCAAGAGCTCAAGTGGAGAGTAGGATTAAGGATGGCAGCTCAGATTGGAGTGAGGCTGCGGATAGTGGATTGGGTTGAGTGTTAGGGCTCATGCCCAGAAACTATAGTGAGACAGTAGGGGTCGAATCCGTATCGAGTGAGTAGGGCTCAATGGATGTGTTTATACTTAGAGATCATTGATGACTCAGAGTGTTTTCGGTTGTGTTCAAAGCAGGGGTACTATATGCTGGTGATACCCGAGGGCTAGTAGCGATGGTCGTGTACCCTGGACCGCCCCGAGAGGGTCTAGTGTCAAGCAGGTACGGGAGTGTACTGGGCCGTGGCAGCGTACTGGGGTTGAAACAGACTCGTTTGTACATGAGTATGACAGAGAACTGGGATTTCCATTAGTCCTTGACAGTTGTAGAGGGTCATATGAGTCACCATATATATGGCACATTAGATGACAGTTGGTATTGTTTGATGGATGCTATGTTTGTTATGGTTGCTCACTAGTCATCTGTCACCCTAGGGATATCACACTAGGTAGGTATTGTGGTAGGGAAACCTAGATACCCTGACTTGACTTAGTGTGGAGTAGGTATGGATGGAGATACCTAGATACCTGATGTTTACTTAGTATGGAGTAGGGACAATAGGTGGAGATACCTAGGCACCCTGACATATACTGAGTACGGTATACCCTTTTTACAATATTATAGAGTTGCATATTACTTATGTTTATGTGCTGACTCTATTGTTGCAAGGACATGTCAGGTATGGTTTATATGCCCTCTATTTTGTATATTATTGAGTTTTATAGTATTATGAGATTTGATATTGCTTACACCAGACTGTTGTCTGACCCAAAATTTTATGATTTGCTTCTTATTATCTCGAGTACTCTTAAATAAGTAGATTGAGAGCAGATGGATGATTAGGAGTTCTACAGGTGGAATGATGGGAGGTGACGGTTATCTATACTTATATGTGCATTTTTTATTATATTTCCGCTATGTGACACTATGGAGCCTTGACAATGTTGATTTACTATTATGAGACAGTGTACTGGTTGAGTTTACTTACCTATTGTATAAACTCTATTATGGTGTTGTATAACTTTGTGGTTCTTATATTCAGATGATTATTTCACATTGTTATTACAGTCTCTATTGTTTTATACTTATGTTGATTATTATATTTACTATTATGCGATGTGAGATATGAGATGAGTAATTTGGTTATTTGATACTTCCTTTTTCTTCTTTTCCATTCTTTTCTCTTCTATTTCATCATCTTATTTCTTTTTCTTTCCTTTTACTACCATTTTGCATCGTAGGTGTTGGGCGGTCGTTACATTATTTATTTATGTTAATTATTGTAGATATCGTTAGATCCATTACCCCTTTTGCACTTTTGTTCATATTATATGTTTAGTTTAGACTTGAATCTTATTACCATTAATATATATGTGCCTTAGTTGTCTAATTTTTTTCTGTTTTAGAAATTATTGTTTGAACAATATTTTATTTTAAAATTGTTTTTATTAAATGATTTAATTTTATGTTACATATTTGGAATTGAATATACTATTATAATTAATTTTCGAACAACTTTGGAGATTGAATGCATGCTTCACATATTTGTTGTTTTGAATACAATTTTGGTTGTGGTTGATTTTGTTTAAAAGTTGTTTCAATTAAAATGGAGAAAGGCATACGTGGACTTTTGTGCAAAACATTATAAATCTTTGAATCCCTCTTAAGTTAAAGAAGATTTCAATTTGTTACTTTAATCTTAAAACATGCAATAGATTACAAAGATTACATATATTTATATACATATTTTATGTTAATTTAAAACATTGTCTATAATTATTCATATATGCGTACATATATGTGTTTGAGTGTTCAAATTGTTTTGAAATTGCATTAAAGATAAGTTAATGAAACAAGATAACTTCTCCACCTTTTCCTCTGCTTATTAATTGCTTTCTTTAACTTAATTGATTATCTTTTATATATATGTAAACTTTTGATTAGTTAAAACAACTTTCTAACATATACGCATAAGTAAATATAAATGTTGTTTTGTTTTAAAAAAAGGGTTAGACAACAAAGGCATATTTATAAAGGCAATTACCGACTATGCACACTTCCTATATGTTGTACTTGCACAATATTCACTGTAAATATATGTGTATATACTTACATTTCATGCCATAAATTGATCATTAATGTCATTTAATCAATCAATCAATCAATTTAACTAAATGGAAAGAAATGAATATTTTTTTTCTCTCTAATTAAAATCTTATGCCCCCTTCATTAATTAAATAAGCTAAGAGAAGGAAATGAAAAGTTTCCTTCTCTAAACTTAATTTAATAAGTAACGGTCACATATAAATATGTATATAAGAGTATATTTGATATACTCTAATTTATATACACCATAAATGAATGTATTTGATTCATTCAGTGTAATGCCTATAAGTTGAAATTAAATTTAAAATTTCTTTTTACCAAATGAAATAAAATATCGATTTTATGTAAAAGAAAATTTAGATAAGATTTAAATGTATTTAGACTTCGTAGACCCATTAATGATCTAAAATGTTAAAAAAAATTCGAAATTCACCCATTTCTTCCACTGCATGCTGGCCTAGTTCCAACAATGGTATCAGAGCCCAATAGCCTATGCGGTCTAAATTAGCCATGTTAGGGCTAACTAATTAAGCTTTCCCATGTAGTACAATGTCTAGAAAGGTAATGTCTGGGATTGAAATTGGGTAATCAAGTACCCTGTCCTATCCGGTTACCAGTCTGGCCTAAAAGGTGAAGTGAGCCCAAAAGTTGCCCTTTATAGAAAAGACCCATTTGAATTGGGCCTTGGGCTAATTTTCAAAATTGTTTTGAAATTTAAGATATTTAAATTTAAAAGTTAAATTTAAAATAAAAACATGTTTATTATAAAAGGTTATAATATAACATAAATTTTCAAAATGTTTGAAAAGGTAATGAAAATTTTAAAATGTTTGAAACCATTTAAATATTAATTTCAAAATTCAAAATTTATTAATATGATTGATAAAATAAATTAATTAAATGAGTTATACTTATATGCATATGTTATATATGTTGATATATGTTATGTTAATTTTAAATATTTAAGATAACATAAGTATACATGTATGTATAAATAAGATAACATTTGAAATTAATATAATTTAATTAAAATTGTTTAATTAAATAAATTAATTAAAGGTTAATTAATTAAACCCGCCGTTCGTAGCTCGGTTGGTTTGGGAGCTGGGAGATGGGAACCAAAGGACTGTGTCCGAGCAGGTTCGAATCCCAGCGCCAAACCATCAGTGGGAGTTTCAACGTTAAGCATCCGTGTGCGACGACTAAATAAAAGCGGGGTAGACACACGGCGTGGGGTTTACTTAAGTAAGTATCAATGAATACCATGATCTCAAAAAAACGTAAATTAATTAAGGGTTGATTAATTGATCAAATTAATTAAAGGTAATTAATGAAATATAAATACACACATATGAGATATATGTGTTATACTATAGAGGTTATAGTATACACTATAAAGGTTATAGTAGATATGTCCAATATAAAAGTTGTATTGGAATACAAAAAATAAAATAAATTATACATTTAATTAATTAAAATTAGTTAAATAAGACTTAATTAATATAATATTATACATAAGACTATTATATAAGTAATAGGAAATATAAAAGTTATATAACAATAAAACTTATATGATATGAATGTATAAACTAAAAGTGGAACATTAAAGAAACCCAAGTATACTCAAGGAATAAATACATACATAAATGTACATATACCATGATTTCTGATGTGTCTGACACTTGAATCATGAGGGTATTTCATAAGAAATACATTATTTCATAAGAAATACATTATTTCATAAGAAATACATTATTTCATAAGTCGATATCACTCAATGTGTTATCCAGCCTTTTGGCCAGGAAATATTCAGATAGATTGGACGAGTCAAACTTGGAGTTATCAAGGCAGGAAAACCAGAAGGATAGCCCAAGAGTCCAGAAACCAAGCACGAACAAACTCGTGGGGCCAATGCCAGAACAACTCAAAACAAGAGGACCTAGGAATCCATACAAGTCAGGGGTCGGTACCGACCCTACCCTATGGGTTGGTACCGAGTCCTATTTCCACCTCAGGTGGACCCCATCTTCTACCTACTAGTCTTACATGATGCCAAGAGCCTACTTCCAATGTCGTTTTTTTGATTCAATTCAATTCTCCATCGATCTCCACGAACAATTGAAACTGCAACTCTGTTCTTCTACAACTCCATCATTTGGACACGAAAAGAAGCTTATATTCGTGTAAACAACTATGGAATCATGAAGCTAACAATAAGATGAGCCAAGATAAAGACTTGAAGACAACCAATATGGCCATCTTAGGGATTGGTACCGACCCTACCTCCTGATGATGTGGCACTACTTTTGTGAGAGAATTGGTCTAAATCATGGATAACGACTTAAAGATATTTTGTGCGAGTTATTAGGCTCCCTACCTTTATAAATAGGAGGGTATGGCTCATTTTGAGGATCTTTTGGCTCTAATTCTTCCCTACTCTATATTCTTATAGTTCTGAAAATCTAAGTGTCGGAGTTGTACCGGCCCCTAAGAACTTCTGCCTCCAAGTCAGATAAAAGCAATAAAATTTTAAAGTTGATGTAGGCCTTGCCTTGCCAAACCACTATAAATCTCTGTATGTTCATTTCTTACTTATTTTAGTTTGTTTTCTTCACTTTTTATTCTCTACATAAACTTCTGGTTGTTTGTGCTATTTTTGGTTCAGATATTTTGGTGCTTTCACCAAGAATTGAACTCAGACTACTTGGATCCATCATCTACTATTGGATTTTCCATATCCAAGAAATAGATCCAATTTCTCTGCCTTTTAATTCGACAAATCAGATTTTCAAAGATCTACTAGAAGCTTTCTGCCATGGTCCCATTAAGAAGAGACCATTCTACCAACTCTAGAGCTACTACTGAAGCTGAGAATCAGAATCCTCAACAAGGAGGTGGAGTTTTCCAACATACTCAAACTGAGATCTAGACTCCAACCGACGTCGTGACAAGAATGGAGATGGACAGGATGATGAAGCAAATGAAAGATAGATTCTAGGCTAGTCAGAACGAGTTGAATCATAAGATGCAGCAAAGCTTAATACTGTTGAATGAGCTAACTCAAAATAGCCGTAGAAGAAATAGAGGGGCTCTAGTTCTTCATGTGAAAGTTCCTCATCATCCGAGCAAAAATGAAGGGATAGGAAGTAGAAGAGGACTTAGAACACTGCTAAAACATTGTACAAAGGAAGAGGATGAACCTCAGGCTCAAGTTTGGGGATCAGTACCGACCCAAGGTTAGCGGTCGGTACCGACCCCTCCAGTAGTGGGCCCAGAGCCCATCCTCTGGAAGGTGGCGCGGACTTGGCTTCAGGATGCATTGCTGGTGGTCAGAATCTGGAGAATTGTGCAGCTGTTGATGATATTGCCCACGCGAATCAAACAGGGGGGACTGCTAGACGAATGGATCTCCCAGAGGTTGGAGAACCTAGTATCAAGAGCCAAATCAAGAGCGTTCACTGGACTGAACACTCAGAGTGGAGCCCGATTACTGTTGTTTAGTCGAACCTGTTGACCCGGACTACCTGAAGGATATGGTCAGGAGACTTGTTAGTGAAAATTGTTTCAGGAGTAACGATGAATGGGGTACCTCTCCCACTTAGAATCTGTTTACAAAGAACATTCTACGTGGGGGATACCGCGGAGATTCGCAACGCCAACTATGTCATTGTACGGAGGAATGGCAGACCCTAGGCAGCACTTGATCAGATATGAATGGCATATTGTGTTAGTACCTTAGGTATTGGTTTTGATGATAACGACTACAGGACATTATATAAAATATAGACACTAATGTTTTATCAAGTTATATGTAGTATATAGTGCAGGATATTAGACAAATGTTGATTAAGAAGACTGTACAGTATCAAGAGTAGATTCAAGATGCTAATATAAAGTTTCAAGAGTTGGAGAATGAATACTCATGAGTATTGAAGAGTTCAAGAGTTAAAGATATTCTAGATAAGTTATAGAGTCGTAGAATTTATGTTAAAACCTTGATAGCACTTTCTTGATCTCTCTCTCTATTTCGAATAAGTTTTAAATTGTTTTTCAAGTATCCTGGTTTTAAAATAATATTTTCAAAATATTCGTCAAAATGATTTTCAATCTCTTATACTTATAAAGATATTATTTTAGTGTTTTTAAGTTTAGATATATATTGAATTTTTGTTTATACTTTAATAATTTATAACTATATTAATTATATATATATATATTATTTACATTACATTGAATATTCTTATTAAATCTTTTAAAATTAGTTTATAAAGTTTTATTAAGTTATATTTTGATTAAAATGCGCATAAAATATATTTAAATGATTCTACAAAGTGTCAAATTATTTTACAAAGCAACAAATTTTCAAAATAAATTTTATAAAATGTTTTTCAATTTTGTAAAAGATATGTCGACATATCCATCTCCTATATGTCAACATAGTAGCCATAAAATTCAAAATTCAAATTTTAAAAGGAAGTGTCTTTTCATCGTATCTCTTCGCAAATGGACATGACCGTTGTTTCCCTATATATACCAGACTTCTTAATAAATTTTTAATCATAACTTTCTTATTCTTCTCTCCTCTTTTCACTCTCTTGATTTCAAAATCATAATATACCCAAACTCTGCCGAAATTCAACCAGAATCAAATTCAATCATCACTAGTTTGATTCTCCTTCATCTACTCTCTGATTTCTCTCATCTCTCTCACTCAAACCAATATCAAAGTGTTATTCAAGAGTTATAGGATCAATTGTAATCAAGATCAAAGATTTGAGTCTGTAAAACTCTATCAAATCATAGTGCTATATTTATGGGTGTGATTGTAGCCCGTAAAATCAATTGGGTGTGCTTAGTAGCCCGTAAATCTAGTGGGTATGCTTATAGCCCATAAATCTAGTAGGTATGCTTGTAGGTTTGAATTCTGGAGGGTGTGTCTCATAGCCTTGAAATCGATATTGTATTTGCATTTACTAGTTGAAAAGAAATCCATACAAGGAATTGTGTGAGACTCGATGTAGGGTAACTCCGAACCAGTATAAAATCTTGGTGTGTTCTTTCTTTTTTACTTTTATTGCATTTATTTTTTTCTGTGATTGTTAAATACATCATTCCAAGTAGAATCTTAAAGAATTTAAAAAATATTCATATAATCAATTAAACACTATTCACCCCCCTCTAGTGTTAATTTAACCTTAAAATCCCTATTTCGTTAACTCACATATGGATTCAGCCAGAGCTTCCAATGCCATGAAATGCCGTTGTTTCCCGATTTTCTCAAAAGGAGTAGCTACAATGTGGTTCATTAGACTTCTGTCGAGGTCCATATCGTCTTTCGCTGAGTTATCAAAGAAGTTTGTAGAACAATTCCGTTTACATACTGCACGTCCAAAGCATGTGATGTCTTTGTTAAACCTCTTCCAAGCCGAGGGAGAGTCGCTGAAGGATTTCTTGAATCGATTCCATATAACCTTGATAGAAGTTACAAATCCCAAGGATGACGTAGTGCTGATGGCTTGATTAGGGTGATTCATCCCGATACAGAGTTTGGCGAATGGTTGGAAAGGAATCCCCTATCAATGATGGATGCTTTCTATATAAAGCTAAAGAATACTTACGCTTGGAGGAAGCAAAGAAATGTCCACAAAGGACCGGTGCTAGAAATTCGAATGAGGTGATACAAAGCAACGTTGCCGTAAAGCATTCTTGAGGAAGCTCTGTTGGATCATAGGTTTTGATTGCTGACAAGACACAACAATTCATGAATCTACGACTACGACAACATCCGGACTCAACAACTCAAAGTATGGTTCATGTAGTTATATATTTTAACAAGAGTCATCAAATATGTATATAGAGTCTAGTTTAGTGCTTTGTTAAAATCTTTCCTCAAGAATCATCATTCACATTCAAATAAACTTGCATGCATATTTTAATCAAAATCCAGTTTTCAAAAAATGCATGGAGCGGGGCTCGAACCCGAGTCACTAGTTTAAAAGGCAAGTGCTCTAACCAAATGAGCTACGGTGATTTTTGATTATCAACAAATTCAATCGACTGAACAAAGTCATTCAGTCGACTCAATATCTATAAACAACCTATTGAACTTGTGCACATATATATACACGTTTATATTTTCAAATTCAATCAACTGAAGTTCATAGACCAGTCGATTGACCTGGTTCCAACTGCTATTTTTTGAAAAGACACTTCCTTTTTGAATAGCCTTCTTAATTCCTCGCGAAGAGTTGCAGCCATTGCTATTCGTTGAGAACTCTTCACCAGTAGTTGCAACTCCTTAACTACTATATATATGCATGAATTTCAAGATCAAATTACTTCACTTGCTTATACTTGAATCATATTTTCTGAATCAACTACTCTCTTGAATTCATACATTCATTGCTTACAATCACAATTCTATATTTCTAAAGCAATTTGAAACTTCCTAATTTTCATATACACACAACTATACACATCATACTTGAGGAAAAGATTATAGGGAGGGTGTACTACAAGTGACAAATCCGTGTTATTAGAACACACAAGGTCAAGACAATCTACTTTATAATCAAAGTCCTGTTCGGTTGCTCAGACGGTCAAGTCCTGTTTTGTTGCTCAGGCAGTCAAATCCTATTCGGTTGCTTAGGCGGTAGAAGTCCTGTTCGGTTGCTCGGGCAGTGTAAACCTATTCCTCCGGGTTAAGTGAGGGTTGATAGTTAAATTCCAGAAGGAGTCTGGGACTGGACGTAGAACGGGAGTTCGAACCAGTATAAAAATCCCTAGTGTCATTTACTTTACTATTTACTCTTTATACTCATATTCCGCATCAGCAGATAACTTAGTTTATATTGCACTACCACTGCATTTACATTGTTTACAAATGTTGGCCATTTCAATCCTATAGCACAATCACTTTCAAGCTCTCGGAGTGTGGATGTGAATGTTAGTAAACAAAACAATAATGGGAAATGAAACGATGATGGGGCTACGAAGAAGAAGCCAGATAACATGAATCTTATTAGGACTCCAAAATATGATAGCTATACTGAACCGAACAACCCGATAGAAAACATCTACCTGGCGACTCAAAACATTGAGCGGTATAGAAAGTTGGCTCCAAGAGAGTCGACTGTGAAGGAAAGAAAGTCAGGCAAGTTCTACAGATTCCATGAAATTCACGATCACAATACCATTGAGTGCAGACACCTACGGGATATGATTAAGGAGTTGATTCGTAAGAAAAATTTACAGCAATATGTAAAAGTCTCACAGGATGGCGGGCAGGGAAACTTTAACACCCCTAGGTCGTCATCCCAACGAGGGCAAGCCGAGCTTGGTGCTAATGCATTTAGGCGGCCAGAAAAATGGTTGGTAATTAATACAATTATTGACAGGCCACACCCAGCCGATAAGAGTCTAGCTGAGATGGACAGATACGTTGGTGCAATAAAACATGTAGAAAGTGAAATTTGCTTCGCTATTAAAGATAGGACTGCGGCAAAATAATGCAAAACAATGACCGGCGATTTTATTTTTCGGAATAGAGATGCCGATGGAGTGGAAACTCCAACGATTGACCCACTCATGATCACAACCACGATTGGTCTTGTTATTGTTTGGAAGGTGCTTGTTGACTGTGGTAGTTCAGTCAATATCTTATTTAAAAAGGCTTATGATCAGATGATGTTAGAGGAGAAGGATTTGAAACCTTGTAAATCTCGAATACAGGGGTTCAACTAGACGACTACTGAGCCGATTGGATATGTAGAATTACCCGTGGTACTTGGCGAGGGCGACTGCAAGTGAGTGCAAGTCGTGCCTTTTTTGGTGCTGGATATTTACTCAGCTTACAATGCATTTCTGGGCCGGCTGACCTTGGTTGAGTTCAGAGCGGCTATAGCACCTTGTGTTTGTCTATGAATTTCCTAAGAGAATAGCGTAGGAGTGTCCAAGGAGATCAGGTGATTGGCCGCAAATGCTACGTCGTCGAACTAAAGGAGGCAACGTGAAGGGAGAAAGAAAAAATGCAGAGGGGACCCTCTGCAAGGCTTTGGAGCCATAGCAACTATAGCCTGAGCCCTGGCTTGGGTAGCCCAATCGGTTGCACGATGACATGGATCGACGTAAAGAGTCAGAAGGTGGAAGAGCAGCTTCCGCCTAGTTGACGATCTCTGTTCTAGTTAGCTAGGATGATTCAAATCGGGTCCAGAAGGTCAGATCACAACTCAGGGCAAGAGTGATGAAGGAGTTGGTCGGTTTTCTCCGAGCAAACCTTGATGTGTTTTCCTGGACACACTCGGATATGTGTTGGATCTCGCTGAAGATAGTGAGCCATGCATTAAATATAAATTCCAAATGCGTTCCTGTGAAATAGAAATGCCACAGCCTTGGTCCGGAGAGATCCACTGCATTCAAAGAAGAGGTGGATAAGCTGAAGGACAAAGGCTTCATCCGTGATGCCTTATACCCAGAGTGGGTATCTAACCCCGTCTTGGCGAGGAAACCGAACGGAAAGTGGAGGACATGCATCAACTATTATGATTTGAATAAGGCGTGCCTAAAAGACAGCTTCCCGCTCCCGAGGATTGATTAGTTGGTAGATTCGACAACTGGACATGAGCTATTTTCATTCATGGATACGTACTCTAGATACAACCAAATCCCGATGCACGTCCCAGATCAGGAACACACCAGCTTCATAATCGTCCTCAGATTGTATCGCTACCTGGTCATGCCCTTTGGATTAAAGAATGCCGGAGCAACTTACCAAAGGCTTGTAAACTATATGTTCAAAGATCAGATCTGATGTTCGATGGAAGTCTACGTAGATGACATGCTCGTGAAGTCGCGGCATTCGGGATACCACGTTGATGATCTGGCAGAGATGTTTGGCATCCTCAAAAAATACAAGATGAAGCTCAATCCTTTGAAATGCTCTTTTGGCGTTGCGTAAGGGAAACTTGGGCTTCATTGTGAAATCTCGTGGGATTGAAGCCAATCCGAAGAAAATCGAGGCATTGAGAAAGATAGAAACCTCAAAGATGATTAAGGAGGTCTAAAGCTTGAATGGGAGAGTCATTGCCTTGAGTCAGTTCATTTCCAGAGCTATGGATAAATGCATCCCTTTCTTCGAGGTATTAAGAAAGGAAAGAGGAACTTCGAATGGAATCACAAGTGTAAAGATGCATTCCAAGCTCTGGTGGATCACTTGGAGAGACCCTTATCTTTTCGAAGCCGGTGGGTGACGAGGACTTGTTTATATACTTGGCGGTGTCGGTGCATGCTTTGAGCGCCACACTTGTACGCGAGGAATCTCGCATCCAACGACCGATCTATTACATCAGTAAGCGGTTGACAAGAGCAAAATGAAACTACCTGAAGCTGGAAAAGGTTGCATACTGCCTTTTGATCACTACAAGAAAGCTCCACCCTTATTTCTAGGGTTATCCGATCAAAGTTCTTACCAACCAGCCTTTACGACAAGTCTTGCAGCGACCTGAGACTTCTAGAAGGCTGTTGAAATAGAATATTGAATTGTGTCAATAAGACATAACTTATCACCTTTATAGAGCAATCCAGGGTCAGGCTTTGGTGGATTTCATAGCTGAATTCACTATATGAGATGGCCCTCCATAGAGAAGTGGTATGAAAGAAACCGGATGGAAGATGTACACGAATGGTGCATTTAACGAATGATGTTCCGGTGCTGGAGTTGTACTTGTTACCCCCGAAGAACACTTGATCTATTATGCCTTAAAGCTTGACTTTCCGACAACAAATAATGAAGTTGAATATGAGGACTTGAATGTAGGACTCAAGATTGCCAAAGAACTAGGATTAAAGACTTTACACATTTTCTGCGACTCCCAACTGGTGGTTTGCCAAGTTCGAAAAGAGTTTCAAGCAAAAGGAGTGAGACTAGCTCCTTATCTAAACCGAATCCTTGAGCTTCTCACTAACATTGAACACTACACAACCACACATATTCCTAGTGTGGAGAATGGTAAAGCCGATTCAATAGCTAAACTGGCCAGTTCCAAAGATGCACAACTCATGGGCTTAGTTCCGGTGGAAGTGCTTTCAGCTCCGAGCATCGACCAGATGGATGTCGATTGGATCTTGAAGACCGAGCCTAAAAGGGAGTCATGGATATCTCTGATTCAGAATTATTTGTAGAGAGGAATCCTTCTGGAGAGAAGGAATAAACGATGAAAGCTCCTTCGATAAGTTTTGAGGTATATCATGTAGGAAGGAGTACTTTACAGAAAGGGTTTCTCTGTCCCCACGCTTCAGTGTGTCGCTCACGATGAGGCTAAGTGAGTCCTAAGAGAGGTTCACGAAGGGTCCTGTGGTGACCACACTGGAGGGCAAATCCTACTGAAGAAGATCCTCCGCTATAAACACTTCTGGTTAATTATTAACCGAGATGTAGCTGATTACACCGAAAAGTGTAACAAGTGTTAGAGATTTGCTAAAATATCGAGAGCCCCCCGACGAAGATTACTTAAATAGTCAATCCTTGGCTGTTTGCTGTCTAGTAAATTGATATCATCAGTGTGTTGCCGATATGTAAAGATGCGCGAAGTATGCCATCGTTGAAGTTGATTACTTCACCAAGTGGGCTAAGGCAGAGCCATTGGCTACGATCACTACAAAGAAAGTAATCAACTTTGTTGTTTGAAATATCATCTGTCGTTTTGAATTTCCACAAGCAATTGTTACCAATAACGAGACCCAATTCGACAGTACCAAGTTTAAAGATTTCTGCCGCCGGCTTCACATAGAGAAGGGATTTGCTGCAGTGGCACATCCTTAGGTGAGTGGGTAGGTTTAAGCTATGAATAAGATTATCAAGTCCATTCTTAAGAAGTAGTTGAAAAAGGCCAAGGGTAAGTGGGTCAATGTGCTTTCATTAGTACTATAGGCTTATCGAACAACTCACAAGTCAACGACTAGCCACTCTCCATTCGCTCTAGCCTACGGATCAAAGGCTATGATTCCGATTGAACTAGAAGTACCTTTTCATCGAGTGATTCACTACAATCCATGAACTAATGAGAAACTCCTGCTAGAGTCTCTTAATATGATTGATGAGAAGTGCGACACAGCTGAGTTGAGGGCAGTTGCACACTGACACCAAGTCACAAGATATTACAACGCTAAGATCATGAATCAGACCTTCGAAGTTGGCAACCTGGTTCTCAAATGAATCTTCCCTGGCCTTGGAAACTTAAGCCTGACCTGGTAAGGTACGTACACAATAAAGCAGAAGCATGGAGATGGAACTTTCAGGCTTGCGATGACAGATGGGATTCCGCTCCCAATGGCGTGGAATAGCGCACTTACGTTGCTACTTCACTTAGAAATATATTCTTAAATAATTGGTTAGAGCCGTCCAATAAGACAGATTCTTTCATTTCTAATCTTTTATTTAATAAAATGGCATTTCGAGTCCAATACTCTATCTTTCCATTACTAAAGAGTCGTGCCTTGACCGACTCAAATGAATCTGCATGTGAATAATGCAAGTATGTAGGTACCCGGAGATAGGTACCAACCAAACTTCTACGCACCATGATCGGACCCTTAAAGTCTTTCTCAGTATCCAGAGATTGATACCAACTAACTCTTGTCCTTGGACTGTGGGCAGGAGTATAAACTCAACGGACATGATCTGATCATACATCAGCTAACTCTCGCTCCCGGTGTAGGGGCAGGAGTATAAATTAAAAGGGTTGTGACTCAATCGTCCGTCAGCCAACTCTTGTCCTCGGATTAGGGGCATGAGTATAAACTCAAATCGGATTTGACACGACTGTCCGTACACTAACTCTCGCCCTTGGTGTGGGGGCAGGAGTATAAACTCAAAATGAACGTGATAGGATCGTTCACTCGCTCAACTCTTGTCCTTGGATTGGGGGTAGGAGTATAAACTATAGTGGATGTGACAAGACCATCCAACTCTTAATACTTTGCCCGAAGTAGGCAAAACCAAAGATCCATGCCCGGCATAAGGTGGAATCTTGCCTATGAACTTTGAATCGACGCCCGGAGTTAGGCACGATTGATAGTGTACATCCCTATGAAGATGCCCCTTGGTTGATCAGAGTCAAATACTTAGCAATTATACAACTTTTCCATTACATCCAAATAGACAGAACCAAACTACACAACGAAAATAGATAAAGCTCCTAATATCTTTATTGCCTCCTACATGTCTCTGGAAGCTTATTCGTCTAACGAGAACCTGAAAGCCCTTAATCCCAACCTACTCAAATGAGTACCCGAGAGTTTAAACGGAAAAATAAAAACTTCGTGTCAAACAACAATCTGGTGTGAATAATAACCTACCATCTCGAACAAAAATAGATATCTATTGAGACCACGCCGCTGAGTGGAACGGGTTTTCCCCTCACTAGTATCTCAACTAAAACATAATAACCATATTCTATGCTCCTGCAACCATAATGGTTAGAACGTAGAAAATAGCATTTATATCGTGCAACATATATTCGATTACTCATCTCAGTTCATTAGATTATCCATCTTAATTTCAAATGACTACCCATCATAATTTAAACTGACTACTCATCTTTTTTTTAATCTGACTACCCGTCTTATAATTATGCAGACTACCTATCTCATATATAATTATTATATGGATTACCCATCCCTTACCATATTGACTACCCATCACATATGGTTTAATTATTTAAAATTATGTGGACTATCCATCACACATATTCCATTTAACTCAAATGATGTGGACTATCCATCACACAACTCATAGTTTTCCTAAGATGACTATGAACCCTTTCATTATTCTAATTGAGACTATCCATCTCCAGCATGATGTGGACTATCCATCTCACATCCCATAGTTTTCCTAGGATGACTATGAACCCATCATTTACAATTTAGTTCATGTTACCTACATGTTTCAATTTAATTCATGTTATCCACATGAATAAATTTAATTCATGTTACCCACATGTTTAACCTATGTTTATTGGTGTCCCCAATTAGGTTATCTCCCGTTAACCTTTTAGTATCTTAAGGTAATATACATTAGTATCCCCAATGATTAATGTCGAACTTATTGAAATTTAAAAATGGTATCCCCAAGGTTTAAATTCGAAGTTAAAAGCATATGGCTCACCAACATTAATCAATTTTAAATTCAAATCAATGTCGAAGTTCATCTACATTGGTGTCCCCAATGATACTGTATAAAACAAGTCCCTTTGGCATTAAAGAAAGAGATGCAGCATCATTACCATGTGACATCGACTTTAAAACAAAGTATATAAGGTTGTCGACCTTGGTGCACAACGATATCAAGAGCCTCGACATCATTATAAAATCCTTTAAAATTTAGTTCATTTCGACCATTATACCGCTTTTTATGTAGAGTTGAAGACATGATAGGGGGCATCATTGCCTTGATTGGGAAAATAACTGAAGAGATGAGATGCGACATCATTTAAAATAGTAATGAAGATATGTGACATTGTCGACGTCAATACCAAAGCTTCTAAACTCTAGGTTGAATTACGGAAGACAATTCCATCATTCATGGGTTGCCGCCAATGTCTACTTCAAAGCGGTTGGAATCTTTCCATAACTACTTAAGTAGTTATCCTGTGCTTCCCACCTCATCGACGGTGACATTCATGGAGGCATTATTCCTTTAGGCTAGATGAGGATACAAGCGGCATGACATTAATGAAATTAAAAAGAGAACCGATTATTTCTAATAAAAGCAACTACTTTTTACCAAATCTTATTTCTTTTCCAATTTCTATTAGATAAAGAAATTCCTTTACAAATCCTTTTCAGAAATACTACCGCACTCAGATTTTAAAGACACAAACAAACTTCAAATTAATTAATTAATATCCTCATTTAATTATTCTTTAAATGCTTATCTAGCATAATAAATTCATAATAAATCATAATCACTTGGGAAAAATCCTAGAAATTCACCAAAATTCGAGAATATTCTTCCCTTTATTGTATAAGAATTTCGGAGACAAAAACCATATTTGATTATTTTAAAAAATTTAAAACTGAAATTAAGTTATTTCCTCCTTAGGAAATTCATAAAATAATCTATATAACTTAAAAAATTATGAAATTAAAAAATCATCTCCAAAATAATATTTTATACAAGATATCAAAAAATCGAAGCATTTGGAGACTAAAACTTAGGTTTTACCCTCAAAACCGTTTAAATAATTCCATAAAAATCCCTTAATTCATCATTTTATCCAAATAAAGAATATTCAACCATATCTTGGCAAAATCTGTCAAAATAATTCGGATATTACCCATAGACGAATTTAAAGAAGAAAAAGTAGAGATGGAGCACTTATTATTCACCTTAAAATTGATGTTGTAGCTGAGATTTGATTTAGCTCTTGAATCCCTAGGGTTGAATTTGTGAATCCGCTTTGATTTCGCCCTCCTTAGGTTAATTAATGGCCGACCTCCTTATATTTTTCTTTTGATTGTTTTTGTATGAATAAAGTGAGAATGATACGAGGGGAAGAGGGTTTAAGGAAAAGGATAGGTCTATTTCCTAAATTGCCCCTCTCATGCATTCTCTTATATGTTAAGTTTAAACAATCTTACTTAATTAATTAAGTATGGCACGACCTTATTAAGCTTTAAATCTAATTCTTCTTTACCCTTTACATTATTCAATTTAATCTATCCAATTAAATGTCCTGAATAATGTTTAACTAAAATAGGAGTGTTACACACTTGTAGTCTCGGCTGAGAGCCCATGTCGGGAAGCGGAACAAAGTGGGACTGACTTGAGGCTGAAGCAACCCACTCGGCTTATGATGTTCGGTTTTCACTTGCTAGCAATTTGCACATTTCTTTACCCGTAAGCCTACATCCCTTTTTATACATTCTCAGAGTAAACTTCTCTTCATATCTTGATACATCTTGATTCCCCTAGGATGAATCGTAAACTTCGATCGATGACATTCCCTAAGAACTTCTCTCCTTAGGTCACCAACATCTGTAATACACAATCATCCCTTCTTCCTCAACCATCCCTTCTGGTCAAGACTAAAATGCTTCAGATCATCAATCTCAGCTCCACCTTCTAGCCTTCTAATCTTCTCGGCTAACAATGGATCATCTCTTTGCTTAGAAGCAATTCTTTCAATCAATGCTGGTCGAACTTTCAAGCAGGTTAACATGGCTGTATTCTGACTAGAACTAGTAGTCGATCTTAACTGCACACTACAAGTAGTCAATACATCCAGATCCTTCCATTCTGCCAACATAGCTAACACTACATTATGATGCTTTCTGCTAAATGCATCTGCAACTTTATTTTGTTTCCCTAGTATATACTCAATATCGAAATCATAAGCTGTTAAAATCTCCAACCACTTCTGTTCTCTCGTATTCAACTCTTTATGAGAGAATAAATACCTCAAAGACATGATTCGTATACTGCTTGAATCGTTCTCTTAAGAGGCGGTGTCTCCATACCTTCAATGCAAAATTCACCGCTCCCAACTCCAAATTATGAGTCGGATATCTAACTTCATGTAGTCTGAGCTACCGAGAAGCGTAGGCAATCACTTGCCCCCTCTTATCAATATAGCTCCTAATCCTGTTCCACACACATCCGTACACACCACCAAATCTTGATGCCCATCTGGAACTACTAACAAAGGCGCATTAGTCAACAAATGCTTCAACTCAAGGAATGCTTCCTCACATTTATTAGACCAAATAAAGTTCACGTCCTTTCTGGTTAGCTTAGTCAAAGGCGCTGCTACCCACAAGAAATCCTTGATAGATCTCCGATAATAGCCAGCTAATCCAAGAAAACTTTTAATCTCGGTCAACGTCTCGGGTCTTTTCCAATTGTTAACTGCTTCGATCTTGGCTGGATCGACTAAAACCCTTTCTCTGAAACTACATGACCTAGAAACTTCACTTCTTTCTTCCAGAAATGACACTTCGAAAAACTTCGCTTTCAGTTGATGCTGCCTCAACATCTCAAGCATTATTCTAAGATGAATCTCATTATCACTTTCATCCTTAGAATATATAAAAATGTCATCAATAAACAGCAACATGAACCTATCAAAGTGCTCTCGGAAAATCCGGTTCATCAAATCCACAAAGAAAGATGGCCCATTAGTTAATCTGAATGGTATCACTAACCACTCGTACGAACCATACCTCGTTCGAAACACTGTCAAAGGAATACTATTCTCTACCACTCTCAATTGATGGAACCCTCTTGCCAAATCTAATTGATAAAATACTTTGGCTCCACTCAACCGATCAAATAAATCATTAATTCTCGGCAAAGGATTTTGATTCTTTAACATCTTTTCATTCAACTTACGATAATCGATGCACAATCTTAATGACCTGTCTGGTTTCTTCATGAACACCACGGTCGCTCCCCAAGGTGAACTGCTTGGTCTAATAAAATTCTTTCCTTCTAAATCCACTAGCTGTACCTTTAACTCCTTCATTTCAGTAGGTGTTATCCTACTAGGTGGTCTACTTACAGGTTCAGCTTCTAGTACTAGATTTATTCAAAACTTAATAGCTCATTTCAGTGGTAGTCCTGTAACCGGCTCAAAAACATCTTCAAATTCTCTTACAATTAAAATCTGATTCAATTCATCTTCCACTTCTATGGCACCCAATAAAGCATAAATTTTTGGACTCGTATTCTCAATTGAGCATACTATTCAATCACTACTACTAGGGTATTGCAATGATATTTTCCTATCCTGGCAAAATATCCTAGCATCGTGTCTGCTCAACCATTCCATACCCAAAATAATCCCAAAAACCTCGAAATCAAATACATACAAAATGCAGGCAAAAGTATAACCTTGCAACTCAAACTATAGATGGTCACATCTCATCCCCAGAGTTGCGTACTCTCCTATTGGATTAGCTATCCTTAAGGAAGTAACAAGGTATGATGGTTCTAAACATAACTTATTTACCAAACATGGAAATATAAATAAATGCGATGCACCGGTATCAAACACTGCCCTAATTGGTATGCTATGAATTAAAAGCGTACCTTCCATCATAAACTTTCTCTTCTCAACTGCTATTAGTCTTGATGTAGATGGCTCCAAAGCAAACCCCTTTCCTTTGTTAGCCTTGATCGCTTCTGGACATTTGTTCTTATAATGCCCTACATGATCGCAATTAAAGCACTTCTCATTTTGCTTCCCTACAACCACCTTGCCATCACCAAATCGAAAATCATTAGCATAATGTCCTTCTTATCACACTTGTAACAAACTATATCAGCTTTCCCCTTTTTGGCAGCTCCGCCCTTCTGAGCTCCCTTCTTCTTAAAGAACTTCATCTTCTTTCCTTGGGAACCTTGAGTCTCTACCGACTTCTCCTTCCCAAAATTAGAAAACATTTCTTCATTTCAGATAGCCATTTCCACCACTACATGCGATGGATCTCTGAGATATAGCATAGTGGCCTTAGCAATCTCCGGCCTTAACCACTGGATAAACTTCCCGTTCCTCTTGATAACAATGTCAATAGTGGCATATCCATACTTGGACAGCTCATCAAATTTAGCAGAGTACTCCAATACTAACATTTCCCCCTACTCCAACTCCATAAACTTCCTGAGCAAGGCTGACTTGGCTACTTTAGACAAAAACCTTTCCTCGAATCTCATTCAAAATTCTACCTAAGTCAATTCCTCTTCTAGTACCCCTACAGTCACCCCGTTCCACCAAAACAAAGTAGCTTCTTGCAACTATCTCAAAGCCAATCTCCTTTTTCTGCTCATCATTCAGACCCAAACCAGTAAAAATCCTTTCACAATGTAACAGTCAGTTCTCCGCTTATATTGGATCCTTAGTCCCTAGAAAAGGCTTCGCACCCAGGCTGGTATAATCTCAACTCAGCATAGAATTGTTATTATCAACTGGCACTACGGGAATGACTCCTCCCACATTAGCAACATTTCCTCCAACTACCCCTGTAGCTGCTCCAACTAGCATCAAGTTGACGAAGAACTGATACATAGTCTCCATATCTACTGGTGGAGTTCCGGCACCTACGTTGGCATTTGCATTTTGATTAGCATTTGCCCGTCGACCCTGGTTTCTCCTGGTGTTCGGCCGAGCATCTCCATTAGTTCTGGTGCTTCCGCCACCTAAATTCACTCTTCCATTTCCTGCCTCCACATCTTTTCTTTCTCGTAAATCTGCATAAAAGCCTTAGTAAGATACAGAAGAGTGGTTTAAGAGAGGGAGGAGAATACATATGTATATATAGCAAATACAAATACATTACTATAGCGTTATCCCATAACCCCGATCTTATTCTCTGATTCATTAGGATTACGTTTTCAAAAACTCTTTAGGTTTAAAATTCTTTTAATCATGAACCTATGCTCCGATACCAACTTATAACATCCCTCATTTTAAGGCCCAAAACAACCTACTATGGATGCTGCAGTCATCCATAGTTATTAATTCTCGATGATCAAATGCGACTATGTTAATCATATCAATAATTAGAAACACATGAATATGAAAAAATTTCAACATAGTTTAATAAAAAAAATTCATATCGCATTTCACAAATGATATTTCATATTCACTACATAATCCCATTCGTAATCCCACGTTCAGAGAAAATACAATTATTACAAAATACTCGAAGAGCGACATATGGGGATGCCCCCTTGGTTGATCAGAGTCAAATACCTGACAATTATACAACTTTTCCATTACATCCAAATAGCCAGAACCAAACTACATAGCAGAAATTGATAAAGCTCCTAATAGCTAGATTGCCTCCTACACATCTCCGAAAGCTTATTCATCGAACTGGAACCTAAAAGCCCTTACACTCGACCTACTCAAATGAGTATCCGAGAGTTTTAAGGGGAAAAACAAAAATTTTGGGTCAGGCAACAGTCTGAATAATAACCTACCATCTCAGACCAAAATAGATATCTAGTGAGACCACACCGCTGAGTGGAATGAGTTTTCCGCTCACTAGTATCTCAACTAAAACATAACAACCATATACTGTGCTCCTGCAACCACAATGGTTAGAATATAGAAAATAGCATTTATAATCGTGCAACATATATTGGATTATTCATTCCAATTCATTAGAATATACATCTTAATTTCAAATGACTATTCGTCACAATTTAAACTGACTACCTGTCTTATAATTATGTGGACTGCCCATCCCACGTATAATTATTACCTGGATTACCCATCCCCTACCATATTGGCTACCCATCATATATGGTTTAAATATTTAAAATTATGTGGACTATCCATCATACATATTCCATTTAACTCAAAATGATGTGAACTATCTGTCACACATTCCATAGCTTTCCTAGGATGATTATGAACCCTTAATTATTCTCATAGAGACTATCCATTCCAACATGATATGGACTATCCATCTCACATCCCATAGTTTTCCTAGGATGACTATGAACCCATCATTTACAATTTAATTCATGTTACCCACATGTTTCAATTTAATTCATGTTACCCACATGAATCAATTTAATTTATATTACCCCCATATATTCTATTTCCTAAAGGATGGGTCTATTTCCTAAATTGCCCTTCTTATATATTCTCTTATATGTTTAGTTTAAACAATCCTACTTAATTAATTAAGTAGGCATGACCTTATTAAGCTTTATCTCTCATTCTCCTTAACCCTTACATTATTCTATTTAATCTATCCAACCAAATGTCCTGAATAATATTTAACTAAAAATAGAGGTGTTACACACTTGTAGTCTCGGTTGAGAGCCCCTTGTCGAGAAGCGGAGCAACGTAGGGATGACTTAAGGATTGAAAAACAAAGAGAGCGATATTATCTATATCAATCGGCAGCATGTCAACTTTCTAGAATATAGGAGAAGTCAACGAGATACCTTCTTTGATTTGGAATTCTGTGCGGGCCAGAGTGCTGCTCGAGTTCTCCTCAAGAATTGAAAAGAGAATGGTAGGCCTGTGGATCTCAAGCCTCTCGAGATCATACCCAGGTGTTGGAGCAGCTTGGGACCCAAGCATTTGGCTGGCAGTAGCATCATGTGGCGTCGATCCAGAGCCTTTTCCCAAGTCTTTATGCGATGTCGAGGCAAGCTCCGGATGAATAATAAGCTGGCCATCTTTCAGAATCTTGGGCTCATCTCCTAACAATACTTCTTTCTCCAACCTCTCCAGATCCACCTTGCCACCATCGTGGAAGGCCTTTTCTTCTTCAAAAATCTGCTCCCAGGCGAGGGCAAGGATTCTGGCATAATCATCTTTGAACCACTCCAGATTTTGGAATTTGAGCACGTTGGCGTTGTACTGGTTCAACAGCTGTTCAAACTTCTCTATCACACGCTCTTCTGCCCGCTCTTCTGTGGCTTCAACTTCTCTTTTGATGAGTGCATCAACATCCTTAGCATGCTCGAGTGGTTTGTCTCTTTCCTCCCTGACATCGAGTAATTCATCACAATAATTCTAAGCTTGCTGGAGTGCGTCATCATTTTCTTTTGTTTCACGCTCTAGCTTGGTTTTCAGCTCAGTCGCGTTTCTGTTTGCTATATCCCTCTCCATTACCAGAGCATGATTTTGGTGGAAAGCCTTCTCCAGTTCATCTTCATCTTAATCCGCTCCTCTTCGAGTGCCTTGATGGCCTCCTCAGTTTTCTTCTCGGCTTCGGCTTGATTCTCAGTTTCTCGACCTCAGCATCGAGATTAGCAATGATTCTCTTATTGTCAGCTTCAATGAGTTTTCGATTGTCGATCTTTAGCTGCCTATCCCAGGAGACTTTGGAAACTTTCTCAGTTACCTTCGTCCATTCATTATACTGGTTGTGAATATCGACCACGCAATCGATAGTCATCTTTTAGACATCGGCAGGGATTCTTTTCAAGTTAGGCACAAACATAAGACCGTCGAAGCAAATGTTTGGAAATTCTTCCTATTGTTTGACCATTTGGGTATTGGTCGCAAGCTGTTCCTCCATAAAAATAGGTGGGACTATAGTAGTTTCTTTGCCAGGCTTGTGCTGGAAATCTTCAGAGCCACTCTTGTAATGCTTGCGGTTGGAGGATTGATCGAAGTGAGATGGCACCGGAGGTTGCACATTGATGGGAGCTTGAGGTCGAAAGCAAGAAGCATCACTAGGGGGATGTCATCGCGATGATCAAATTGCCTGTCTGGACCTTTAGGAGGAGGTGATATTGACCTAAGGTGAAGCTTAGAAGCAGAGTCATGTGATGAGCGATCTCTATCATAACCGCTTCTATCTCGATCATCTCTATCTTGGCTAGAGTGATAGCCTGACTCATAATCACGACCACATACCTGATGGTACGAACTCGACCGAGCCCTTTGTGCTTGGAATGCTTTCTCTTCCAAAGATCAATATATGTATTTCCTTTTCTCTATGGATCCTGCAAGGAAAATAAGAACAAGTTTGATCCAACAAGCAAGGGCACAAGTCAAGTGCGAGTGTTGTGAAATGCACAAGTGCTTGAGTGTCCTAATGTCCTCCGACGGACCGTGAGCTGGAGCTTTACTCATGGGAGTAACGTCTCCCATACTGGTAGGTATAAAGTCCTTATCGACGTGAATAGGTGAGTCGATGCCCTCAATACTAATATTACCGACATCGAAAGAACCAAACTCGGTAGAAATTGGCCATAAGCCAGCGAATGTGCCTATCGAAGGAAAATATGGAGTTTTCTCTACATCTGTGACTAGTGGGGGCTGGGTAGAAGTCTATGCCTTGAAAATTTTCATGATTAACCCCTTTTTTGGAGTAGGTAGTTGATCGTCCCTATATTATTCAGGCTGAGACTTATGACTCGCATCGATGTTAGCCTGGCTAGCCTTGCCACTTTCACCAATAATTTCACCTTCCTTGGTGTCTTCTGATACTTGTTCGATATTTTCTTCAACTCCAGCCCTAGACTTGGGACTGGAAGAAAATCTGAATCAACCTTTCCTCCTCCTATCAAGTTGTTATCATCGTCGTCGTCGTCATCACAGGAAGCTATTTGGACGATGCTAGTACTGTGACCCACTTCTAACAAGCCGTAAGTAAGAAGATTTTCATCTAACAGAAGAGTTCTGATATCTCTATCTCCAGTCGGAACTGCCATAACAATGTTAACGGCATCTGAAAGCGTAGAGCTACTAGGTCTCAGCAGAACATCTGGATAGTAAAGCAAGGATACAAGTTTAGTCTGCATACTATTAAACAAATTCATATAATGCAAATGGAGAGGAACTTACATCCGGACAGCCATCTGCATGCAAACCTGGGTGGACAATGGACATAGAACCACTTAGTTTTGAAACAGCTCAACTTGTACCATGTGTTGGAGACTACTCTACATCCTCTGGTCGGTTCTAGATAGATTAGGGATGGACTTTCTTTTTAGCTCTTGAAATTGTATATATATCGAATCTCCTCGTCTCTAGGAGCTCGATGTAAGTGTTCAGTGAAGATCATACATGTGCCAAGGAGAAAGGCATAGCTATTTGGGTGCAACTGTGTTGGAGCAAGCCTCATGAAATTCAGAAATCGACGGATGAATAGATTGAACGGTGGGATGCAGCCTGCTAAGCATATGTATCTATTGTAGGCAATATAACCTTCCAAGGGATTGTGAGCTCTTTGATCGAGAGACGGCCAAGGTGACATCGAATGGAATTCCATGCTGGTTGCATATTCTTCGAAAGGATCCTTCATCGATTTTTGAGGCAATAGAATTTACAGGATCGTTTAAAATCATGACATCCTCAAGGGTGTCGGGTGCGGGGTCTACTTCTGGCCCATTTGCTGGCTCAACCGGATTTTCTAGAATTTACCGTTCTACTTGTGGATTTTCTTGTTATTGTACATGCTCTACCGTAGTTTCTTGTGCATGAGGATTCATAGTTGAGCTTGACTCGGCATCAGATTCGACGTATCTTAAAGTGGACGTACCTTTGGCTTGTGCAGCAAGACGTTTGGAACGTCTTTGATCCATTTCTGTAAGAAAACTTGACAGATAATCAACTTTAGATTAATTATAAGCTGTTCCCCCCATGCTAACGTGGATCTTAGTACGGCATCGTGATGTGTCATGCAGTTCAATTTTCTAGCATTATTTAACAGTTCATTTCAAATTCTGGATATCGCTCGATGTGACCGTCATCGCTGACCTTCCCGACATGTTCTACATCGTTGGGCTTGCTTTGGAAAGGGTTTGAGACCAAGAAGAGATATATAGTTCACGAGGAAGGATTGCAATTTGAATGAAAATTCAAAACTTTGCCTAAGTGTTGGAGTTGAACAACTCCAACATTTTAACAAAATTCCCCCTTTCTTCTTCTTCCATCATCGCCACTTTCCAAAACACGGTCATCCATTACCATGTTCATTCACGTCTATTCGCCCATGGTTCCATGTTCACCCATATCTCAGTCCAAGCCCAATACATACCTAAGCCAAAGAGAGGTTCAATTCGAAGTTCTAGGGCTTGGGTCGATTAGCAAGATGAAGGTCATCGGGTCGGTGAGCCTTCGATTAAGGCAAAGCGATAGGTGGCAGATCCAAGGTGGAGCAAGCGGAGATGGTTTAAGGCTTGAGTGGAGGCGAGTTTTGATTTGAAGTTGAAGGTTTTAAATAGTAGCTCGAATTCTTGGATTGGTTAACAATTGAATAAGTGAGGGAGACGAAGTGAAGAGGTTGGGTTATATACCCATGCTGGATCTGAAGTCTTGGTCATAAGACTTGGAAATTTCTCCAAGTCTAGAGTCGGTATCGACCCCTAAGCCATGGGTCGGTACCGAGTCTTAAAAAGAGAGAGAATGATATACATATATATATATATATAATGTATACATGCATATTTGAATGTATGTATATACATGTGACAGATTGTGTGTGTGCATATCCAATACTCGACAATCAGAATCAATGGAAAATCAAATTTAAACCCAGGAAATCCATGGAAGGATTTAGTTTAAAATTGTCAAGTTTGGAATGACAGATTATAAGGATACGTTCCAGATTTATAATCTCAAAAGTCAGTAAAGCGTCATGACGAATAGCTATGGACATAGCTTTTCATAGCAACTATTCATAGGAAGGATAACGACCATTCGATACACAAAGTGGAGTCCCTCACCGCAAGTTTAACTTGTCTCGATTCAAAGCACATCATGTTCGAAATGAGATGTACTTTGAGGGGCAAGTGTTATCCAACCTTTTGGCTATGTTTGAACAGATTGGATGAGTCCGACTTAGAGTTATCAAGGCAGGAAGCCCAGATAGATAGCCCAAAAGTCCAAAAACCAAGCGTGAACAAAGTCGCGGGGCCAATGCTAGAACAACTCAAAACAAGAGGACCTAGGAATCCACAAAAGTTAGGGGTCAGTACTGACCCCATCCTATCGGTCAGTACCAAGTCCTATTTCCACCTCAAGTGGACCCCAGCTTCTGCCTACAAGTCCTACATGATGCCAAGAGCCCACTTCCAATGTTGTTTTGTTGATTCAATGCAATTCTCCATTGATCTCCACGAACACTTGAAACTGCAACTCCGTTCTTCTACAATTCCATCATTTGGACCCAGAAACAAGCTAATATTGGTGCAAACAACTATATAATCATGAAGCTAACAACAAGACGAGTCAAGATAAAGACTTGAAGACAACTAATATAGCCATCTTAGGGATCAGTACCGACCCTTACTTCCTGATGATCTTGCACCTGTCATTGTGGGATAATTGGTCTAAATCATGAATAACGGCTTGGAGATATTTTGTGCGAGATATTAGGCTCCCTACCTCTATAAATAGGAGGTATGGCTGATTTTTTAGGATCTTTTGGCTCTAGTTCTTCCCTACCCTATACTCTTCTAATTCTAAAAATCTAAGTGTCGGAGTTGTACCGACCCTAAGAACTTTTGCCTCTAAGTCAGATATAAGCAAAAAATCTTAAAATGGACGTAGGCCTTGCTTTGCTGAACCATTATAAATCTCCGTGTGTTCATTTCATACTTATTTTAATTTGTTTTCTTCACTTCTTATTTTTCACATAATCTTCTGGGTGTTTGTGCCACTTTTGGTTCAAACAATATAATATATTAAAGGTCATGAATCTTCAATATGGTGTTGTCCTCTACCATATATACATATATTAATAAATTACTTGGATACTCCTTAGTTGTTGAGCAAACTCAAACTAGGTATGTTATGTGTAGTATTATTAATATATTGAATAGACAAGGTAAGATAACTTTATGTATTTATTGAGCAAACTTAAGGACATATAGTATACTTAGGCCGTCGCGATATGGTAGGTACGAGTGAATAATCTCTTAAGATTTGTTGAGTAAACTCAAGGTCGAAATGAGATTAGGACAAAAAAACATGGGTTAGGAGTTGTATGTGATACAACCGATAAGGAGTTATCCATCGTTTGTGGGGATATGATTTGTTGAGCAAACTCAAGGTCAGTATACCAAGACAGACGAGTCCTAACACCCACTAGTGAAGTCAAAAGACTTCTATGTTACATCTTCGGGTTTAGAGAAATATAAAAAGTTAGTGGGAGCCTTATTAGAAAAATGAAATGTAATATTTAACCTTTTTAATACTGTAAGAACATATGCTAAATAATGTTATAATTATCTACAATGATGAATTTGTGCATTTAATATGATTGATAAAACATTTATCAATTAATATATACAAATGAACTGAATTGAAAATTGACAAATGGAAATATAACATATACTCATTATTAAATTCTTATTGCATGTCAATGTTTTCTATACCCATGCAAGTGCCTAATTTTACAACTAATTAATACGTTCGTAATAAGACTATGGATATTTGATCCTAATATTTTGCATATAAGTGTTATATGGGGAACAGTCACAGTTCGTAATGTACGATACTTCGATGAAGTTAGTTCATTCAAAATAAGCCAGTACTATGAGATCGAGTATTCAATTTGATTGATTGCATAAAAGATCATATTGTGTTAAATGTAACATAAGGCCAAAACTACAATATAAATCTAAGAACTAGATAACTGAAATGTTAGTTTGATTGGTTTACGTAAAGTGCGACACATTGATGTCCTTAAATGTTAAGGATAATTAAATGCGCTTTTGTAACGAGTTCGTTATGATATTGTAGTATGGGTTTTCTTTTTGAATGGTTTGACCATTTAGAAAGGAAAATGAATGTATAAGAGTAAATGTGATTTAAGATACAGTTAAGATGAAGAGAGTGAATGGTCACTTCTACTTCATAAAGAAACATCGAAAATGAGCATTGTGATAATAGTGATTGATACTTAACGTTGGAATAAAAAATACAATTTCTATTTCGAAATGTATTTTCATATAGAAAATTGTTTTCTATGAGATTTATTTCTTTGAGTTCAAGATATTTGATCAAAGAACTCTCCACTGTAAACTAGCTATAGTATATGAAATAAATAATCTATTTTAGTGAATAATGGACCTCCGAATTTAGTTTGATAGGAATGGCAGGAATAGTGAGAGCATCACACATAATACTTATTGATTGCATCAAATTACGAAATCTATTTTCGTACAACATACCGAATATTATTTATGAAATAATGACTATTTTTGGTGCTGACTAAAAAATAGACATAGTTATATTTCAATAGGAATATTATGAATATTCGTTATGAAATAAAACTGTAATGTGGTATTTTTTCACAATAAAAGTGATGCATTTAATATATAGAAGTACCTAAAATTATTTACAATTGTTTTGGAATTATAGACTAAGTCGTAGTTTTGAGAAATAATTTTTATTATATGATTATGAATCATACACTGGTTAATTATATCTCAAAACAATTGAAGAGCTATGCACCCAATTAGTGGGAGCGCCATAAGAGTTGATGAACTCTTCGGATTGATACATATAGATGTATGCAATCATAAGTTTATTAATACTAAATCGGTTCTACATACTTGGTAAGATTCATTGATGATTTATCACCAACACGGATATGTGTATTTGATACACATGTAGTATGTCTATAATAAGATCATAGAATATAAAACGAAAGTAAATAAAATAACGTGCAATAAAATAAAATGGTTTGATTTGATTGAATAGGTGAGTATATTGGAAAGAGTTTTGAATGTACCAAAACATGAATAAAGGTTCAATCTCAAAGGTAACTCCTACCTATAACACATAATGATGTATTGATAAGGAGCAATCGAGCTTTGTTGGACAAAGCACTATTAATGATGAGTAAAGTTGGGATTAACTTCTTTTTATAAGGTTGTGTACATAGGAGTAGTACACAAGGTTAAAATCAATTTCATCTAAAGAATGGTAGGGGTGTTAATAGGGCGGACCGGACCAGACATAGGTGTGTTCGTGTCTTGTCCTATAAGAGTTTCGGACGAACATAGACCAGACGATACTTTGGCTTGGACACCATTCGTAGATCCGGACAACGGATGGACAATGTACGAACAATAGAAAATTCATCGAACAATTCGTACGGACAAAATGTCGTATAAATATTTTTGTCCTAATTTTTGTCCTAAATGGGAAATGGACGAACACGGATGGACGTTTTTGACTTCGAACCGAGCCGGAACACATACACTCATACAAAATTAACACCCCTAAAGAATGGTTTACAAAATCATACAAGATAAGGGTTTATCAAAAACCCCTACACATCCTAGGCCAAGGAGTTGGCAGGTTGTGCGAATCGAAATGTAATAATTGTATGTAAGGGATCTTATATGAATCGTACAAGAGAATTTTAGGAATTGTAGTTATTAGATGACTAATTTATGTCTTGAACATAAATGTATTGTGAACTAATGCAAAATTATTTTTATATAAAGCAATTCATAAAATATTCCATTGTATTGAGAGACAATTGTTATTTCAAGAAATACCAACTTCGTAGCGAAAGAATTTCTTTAAGAAATTATTGGTATAAAATGGATTTGGATATGATCCAAGGATAAAATTGATTAAAAGGGTTGGAATGAAATTAACCAAACCAAATTGAACACAACACGTTAGAATGTCTAATAAGTATACTTGTATATTGAAGAGAAACTATGAGTTTCTTATCAATGTCGAGAATAGATAATCCTCGATGGTCAATTAAACCATTAAGAGTATTGACTCTACGATATGGTACGATGTGCAAATCCAAAATAGATTCCAAGTACACTATCAAAATATGATTTTGATAGTTATATCTGAAAGGATATAATCCCTTTGGCCGCATATGCATCTTTAAGAGAAAGACAAATGTAGTTGGAATATAGTGAACCACATTGATAAAAATAATACCACAAATTTCAAATGTTGAAATTAACATAATAGATTCACCATTCGATGTGCTCAAGTAGGTTTGGATTTTACTCACAAAATTATCGCATAGTATGACTTTATGTTTTGGTACATATGTGTTGAAACAGAAAATTCTAAATAATGATTTAGACTAAACTGTTACACATAATAACCAAAGTGTCTCGAAGTCAGTGGGAGTGATATTGAATTTGTGAGTTTTTAGATATGATCCAAGAGTATACGAAAGTGTTATTCGGCAAGCATCAAAATTGAACATATATTTTGATAAGAATATCAAATAGTTTGGTTGTCAATCAAAATGCAGAGGAAGCATGTGCTCATAAGAAACAAAGTTAAAAATGTACATAGATATTTCTAAACCATAAGTAAACAACACACGGCTGATTGTTAACAATGTTCCTGTGTTAAAATCAGCTATAGTTGTAATATTCGACATTGGATTAATAAATGATGCCTTTTATAGTAAGTATAAAAGATGTTGGGAATGTCCTAAACGTTATACAAGGACACCTTATTAAAATGTTTAATGTGAAACATGTAAGGTGGATTCATTATGCTTTGGCAATAGGAATTATCATACATGTTATGTTGTCTATGATATCGTGATTTGCTTATGTATTTGATACATGAAGCAAATATCAAATCTATATTGATATCACTAAATGGTTGTTTGAGGTGTTCTCGTGTATTTATGAAATACTAGATAATTGTTTACAGAAACAAACTTTTTATGAAGGAGTGTTCGGACTCAAACTTCATAAGTGAGATTGAGCATAATATGTCAATAACAAATTCAAGTTAAGATTCTTTAAGTTGGAAACGTTCCAAATGAAAGACGGTGGTTGATTCAATGAAAAAGACTAAGTACATCACCTTAAATAATGCCGCAATAAATGCAATGTATGTAAATATAAACACACAAATTTACAATTGAGATGAGGGTGATTCCAAACGTTGAGAATCACATAACATTGATATATGATAACAATGTCATGATATAGTTCGTAACAGATGTAACGACCCGCTATTTTGGACCATTCAAATCGACAATAAATCCACACATGTCTGACTTGAATAATTCAAAATATCATATTGTTAATTTAAATTTGGCAAAACTCAACATATGCAGTAAATAAATCAATCACAGAATCACAGACACAGAGTAATACAATAATACGCAGCGGAATAGATAAAATAGTAGTTCATGAAGCTACTATATAAACATCAGAGTTAGAAATAAAATACAACAGGATATCTCAATTGCAGTGAAGTCCCCAGTACAACAGATGACTTCTCTGAACAAAACAACTAGAAGAGCTGAAAGCTGAGGCGATAGTGGGATCTCCAAGGGAAGCTCCAAACTCCAAAGGTGAGTCTCAAATGCTGTATCACTCGGTCTGACCCGAGCGTAAAGCAAAACACAAAACACTCGAGTCAGGATTAACATTCTTATATCAATAAATCCAACTCAAGTGAAATATCAACTGAAATACAAGTAACTTAAAGGATGTTTGGGATAACCATCCTCTAAGGATCTTCAGAACTATCTACAAGGTGGAAATATATATTATAACACCGTGGTCATTTCAATTAAATTTATACTTCAAAACCCAAATATCATTTCATTTCAAATATATCTATTTTTCAAAATAGTATATATAGGTTAAATAATTTATAAAGTAAAGTATTTATAATTTCCTCAAGTTTCACAACTCGGTTCAAATCAACTAAAGTTTTAAATTCAAATTTATTCAAAGCTCAATTTATCAATTTAATTCAGTTCTAAATATACCATTTATATTCAATATATTTCAAAGTTTTAATGTTCAACATTTTCAAAGTTAGATTTAACAGTTTCATATAGCTCTTGATTTAACTCCATTATTATTTAATCAGGAAATATTCACTTAATAGATTCAATATCATTTACTAGCCTTAAATCACATTTTACTAGATATTTCCTTAAACTTTATTTAAACAAGAAATATTCATTAAATTATTTAAATCAAACTCAAGTTATAAATCATATCTTAAATCCCAATTTCAATAAGTTTTAAATTGGTTTAATTAAATAAAATTCTTTACTAAATTCAAATTATCTTCCCAACCTTGACTTATTCAAATTATTACCAAAATCTATTTTGAAATATATTTTAAATACTCAACCATATTATATGTATTAAATCCATCTTAATTAAATTTAATATTATAATTAAATCTATATATATATATATCATTACCATTTATATATAAAAATTTAAGAATCAACATTTATTTTAACCTGTATATTTCTTCCCAAAACCATAGAATTCATTTTTTTTAAAATATTTATATATATGGACCAACGGTGTCTGTATATATATATTTATCATATGGTTAAGTGATACGGATATTTATCATTTCAATCCGAAATTTAAATATATACGGGTAGATATCATTTCGACCCGTAATCCCAATTTCAATTCAAATGAAAATCGCTTGGGTTTATCATTTCAACCCATAACGAAATTCTCCTATTCTAAAGTCCGTTCGGGTATGTATCATTTCAACCCATAGTGAATTCTATACTAACAGGGAACTTGCAGAGTGATAACAGATAATAATAAAATATAACAACAAGCATATATCATCAGTATAAATAACAGATACGGGTGTCAGATGTCATAGGTGAACATATACACATAATAGTAATAACAGGCATATAAGTACTAGATACTGGTGTCAGATGTCACAGGTGAACATATACAGATAATAGCATATATAACAATTTAATGACTACAGCATCATATTTCAATTGTCGTTTCAATTGAAATCAAATTTAATAAATACAAGAATGTTAATCGTGAGTGATTGCTCACCTTTCGAGGCTAGAGAAGATGACACGGATACGCACACTGATACGAACACTGAAATTCGAATGACTAATCGAAGCAAAGCAAAACCGGCACGAATCCAACGATCAAAGCTGATAATAAGGATAGACGGAACAAATCAGAACGGGGTTGATAAAGATAATCGGAATCATCTTAATAGAACAGAAATTATATATATATATATTATTTCCAAGAAATCAATATTTAAGTTAAAAGCAAGTATTAAAACAACATATATATATATAATTAAAAATCATTTTTTTTAAAATATATACATCAAAATCAACCATATACAAATGCAGGTTAGTATATATACATCCTACGTGCAGACCACAAACCAAACAAATATGCAAACAATATACATATATATATGCAGACTACTAACAAATCCACATACATATAAAGCTGTTTTGAAACCAAACGGTATATACACAAACCATATGAATTTAAGAATAATAATATGTATGACTTATATAAACTGTCAAAACATTATACTTATATATATAAACTATTATCTGGAACTAATATATAACGGTATGGACCATAGTGTATATATATAAATTAACATAAAAAACAAAACGGTACATCACTACAAATATATCAGTATAGCGCTGGTATTTTTAAACTTCCAGACCACACCTATAACCCAATATATAGGCACTATAATTCAAATTCTAATCAAAGTAATTATATAGATGAATGAACTGTACACTATTATATACAACAACTAATACCTAATAATGCATATAACTAAGACATGTATAAATAACAGATTCATAAGATTCTACAAACAACATCATATATAAAGTTATTGCAACTAACCTCATCATATATACAAATAACATATTCATTGTGTATGTTTAGACAGTTATAGAATTTGCAAACCATTATATATATATATACATAACATGTTAATATAGTTTTAAAAAAAAACTTTGCAAATATACAGACTGAATAAAAAAAAAATATGAATACGATATTCTTCTTCAGGCAAACATATAATATATATATTTGTATACTTATAAAATAGTCAGATATATATAAACTACTACAACCTATCTATATATGTAACCCTAACGATAAACATTTGATTTATAAAATATTTAACCTGAGAAAGAAGCAACATGACAGAGAGGGGGTGTGCCATGATGAAGGCCGAGGCCCGCTAAAGTAGGGGAAAAGGAAAGCCGGAGCCAGGGAACGGTGCAAGCGGAGTACAGAGATGGTCGCTGGTGAAAGTGTGGCCGAAGTGGGGTGTTTTGTGCATGGAGTTAGCTGCACGTGAGAGTCAGGGAGTGGTCGACGCGCTGGAGGCTTTGAGAGGCGGTCACGTGTGCAGGGAGGCCGATCAAAGAAATGGAGGAGGGTGCTTGATATAGTGGTAGGTGGTGGGAATATGTGGGGTTACGTGGTAGGCATGGCTGATGAGGACATGGAGGAGGTAGAAGAGATGGACGCAGGGGTAGGCATGGGGCTGCTGAGAAAAATGGAGGCAGTAGGCTAAGCAAAAGGGGATGGGAACGGTGAGATGGAGGTTGTGGGGTCAGGTTTTTGTGGTGGTGGTGCTGCCGAGTGCAGACGTGGCGGAGGTTGTGGGAGGATGGGCGAAGCTGGCGGAGATGCAGGGGAAGAGAGGCTGCTTGAATTCATGGTGGAGAGATGATAGTTGCGTGAGAAGTTAACAGGGAGACAAATGAAATGGAACAAAACGAAAGAGATAAAAGAAAATATACGTGCACCCCGAAACGTTTGTGTCTTTTCGGATTTTTGACTTTGGGTGTTCAAACCGAAGAATGGAAAAGGACACAAGATATATTTGTGATTAACACAGCGAGCTGGACCAGATGGAGGACACAGAATTGCAAATGGACCCCATTTGGTGAATCGTTACACTTTGCATTTTGTTGATTCCGTCGCGCACCGGACTCCGAAATAATCTAATGAATATATCACGGTGATCAGTGCGATGAGACGGACAAGAGGAAACAGAAATATCAGTGTCAGGACCTTCCTATCAAAAGTCCATACGGACCCTGATATACGTTGCTATTCTGTACGGAAAAATCCAAACGGAGCTAGAAACGTCCGAATTTTGCGAAACGAATTTCACAATCCGATTCAGAATGCTCTGAATAAATTTTCTCCTGTTGACATATTTTGATTTCGGAAAACTTTTAAATTTAGCCGTTATTAACCGGTTTGATTTGAAATGAAATTTCATAGGAAAATAAACTTCAATATTATCAGATGAAAATTTACCAGTTGCTATATTAAAATAGACGTATCCCAAATAATAAATTTTTAATTTCAAATTTTATTGTTTAAAATTTCACCAATTTCCACTTAAATATACTTTTAAAACCATTAAATTTTGCGGGTCGTTACACTCTCCCCCACTCAAAACTTTTCGTCCCCGAAAAGGAAGGAGGTAGAAGAATAGAAACAACCAGTCAGAAAAGATAGATTGAAATTCAAGATTAAACAATTAATTTGAACTATATAAACTTTACTTGAGATATTCATTTGAAAACTTCATTTGCAAATCAATTATTTTTTTATAATTTAATACTTTTCAAAACCCATTTGTAAAATTTATTTCTTCCTTTATAGATATCATTTATATGTTTAAATAACACCTTTATAATTATATGAAAACTATTTGAAAGCAATTATTTACATTATTACTTATATTTACAAAGAAGCTATTTGAAAACATTAAATTCATAATTCATAATTTATTAATTTTTTTTTCTTAAGATACTTTTCAAATATTATTAATAATCAATAATCATTTACTTTAAATATGTATTATTAAATAAATAACTTCTAAAATATTTAACACTAAAATTTTCTATTTATAACACTATTTTTTTTTATATATTAAACCATATAGTATATAATAAACAATACTTGAAAAGGATATAGTCAACAAGGAGAAGAAGGAGGATTTGGAAAAGCAGAATATAGATGAATAAATAAAGCTGAGCAGATAAGGTAGATTCAAGGAATAATATCTGGCACGAATAATCAATTCAAACCATAAGAATTTCAATTTCAAATATTAATATAGAATTTCTTTTGTTGAAATACTTTTATAATAAATTGCCTTTATAACGAAACAAATTTACTTTCGAAAATACTTTTATAACTCGATGTCTTAACAAGTTTATCCTTGTTCCTGTAGACTCTGGTAGTGCGTTGATCAGGCGCAAAACTAGAATTCTCCAGGTACTTAGTAGACTTGTTTCAACACCCAGTGAAAATACTGGAAAAACTTTTAAAACAGATATGGAAAGTACAATCCAATCAAAACACAAACAAAACCTTTGTCTAACCATGGTTCGCAGATACACAATGGTTACGCCTGGGTCCCCCAGGAAACAATCCATATCCGTAAGCTTTCTCAGCCCTGCGAGTTACGCCATGATGACTAGTAGAATGCAGGATACACAATGGTTACGCCTGGATCCCCCAGGAAACAATCCGTACCCCCAGGCAAGACTCAGCCAAGCATTTGCGCTACTATTCGCGACCTACACAGATTGCAGGATACACAATGGTTACGCCTGGATCCCCCAGGAAACAATCCGTACCCCTAGGCAAGACTCAGCCAGGCAGTTGCGCTATGCAGTCACGAGAGAACAATAAGACCATGGGTAACGCCATGGAATTCGAAGGACACTCGAGTATCATATCCGGAAAACCAAAATCAGAGAGAATAATATCGATAGAATGAATCCAAGATGTGGCCACAAATCGAATATCAAGCAGAAGGCACTTTCCATATCTTTACTTCGAAAATATGTATCATATAGTACCTTTTCAAATCACTTTCAAATATCGTACTTATATAAAATCCATTATATATAAGATTTAATTTTCAAATCAAATACTTTCCAAAATCATAAGTATATCAAATCATACTTATATAGACTTCAATTATATAAGATTTCACTTTCAAATTGAGTACCTTTTCAAATCTATAGTTTTCGAATCAATTTCATACTCATACAAATCAATTTTATATAAGTTCGACAACACCTAAATCAAGTATTTAGTAACACAAGGTTCTCAAATTTCAATTTGTTTCAATATCAGTTCACTTTCAAAATCATATACAATTTCACCAAATTATTTCTTCTCAAATTAAATATCTTTAGTTTCAAAGTTTCCAAAATCATGGATTTAGAAAATAAATCCAAATTTCCAAATCAATATAATTTAAGTCAACCAATTCATTTCCAAAATCAAATGTTTTCCAAAATCATCTTATGCTTACGTAAGGCCCATCTTATATAAGGATCAAATTTTTCAAAATAAATTTCGCTGTATGAAGAGCCATATGGGATTGAATATCTTTGCTATTATGGGTTATATATCTTTGTAATTTAAGTTGGAAATTTTCTTTTAGTAAGCAAGATATTCTAACCTGACAGCTTTCAATTTCAGCGTCAAAATATATCAATGATATTAGAATATAAGCTGTACATACGTCATCATTTCGTAGAATCACATTTGGTCGCTCGCTCGATCACACAAGTTCGCTTTCGAACTAGTATTGTCCATTCGACTTCCCTAATGCAGATTTCGATATGGTTTCTCGACTAGAAGCCATCAGTCTCCTTGCATAGCCATATACTGTGATAGAGAATTCTAGAATCAAGTCAAAAATCCATATCCAATATTCGCCGTCAAGAATCGAATGAGAAATCCTAACACGAAATGGTGTAATTCACCTCGAACTTGTGTACTCAACCAGGGTCAAATTAATTATGCAAATAAAACAGCATACGTACAACTTATATATTTTCCAACTTGTTAAATATATAGTTTCATAAAGATGTTACTAAGTTAAAACATTTAACTAAACTTTATTCAAAATATTTGACGACCAAATTCTTTTCAAAACATTTCAAATCTAAATTTCATATTAGAAAAAATTAAAATTGCCTTATTCATTTACTTAACAAAACAGTTTCAACTTATTTAAATCATATTACTACATACTTAAACATTCAAAACAAACTTATATACTTTATCAAATAATTCGTACATTTCAAAATTTCTTAGCTTTGAAAAGTTAACCTTGATTTGGAAGTGCTCGAACCTTCAAAATAGTTGAAGAAATCATTTTCAAATTCAAGAGTTGGAAATCAGCAACAAACCAGTAAATCAATTTTAATAGATAGGGTTATATCAAATCCGAAACTCGAGGATTGAACACCGGCTTACTTCAAATCATTTCAAATATATATATATATATATATATATATACATATATCTTTTGAATATCAAATCTTACTTCGGAATTTGAAATCAAAATGGTTTCACAAAATCACTCGCATAGCAAAGCTACTGAAGTGGACTATCCCTCACTCTGAAACTCGAAAATCAATATCGATGATGCGTGCACTCATCACCGAAATTATTTTCCAGCGACATAAGTGAGTTCTGGACTTCTATTTTCTCAAACTTCTTTTGAAATTTCTTTGAAATCATTCGAAACTTATTAAAATCATTTGAAACATTCTTATTCGGAAAATACTTTTAAATCATAATATTATTATATATTTCAAAATCTTAAAACCAATTTCAAAACACCGGGGTTTAATTCTCGAATTTCAAATTTAAATCCTTCAGTTATAAATCATTTTTAGATAAATCAAATTTCTTATATAATTATTCAAAATTTCAAATCCTTTCTAAACCTCAAATTCTTATTTATAATCTTTATCGAAAACATTTCACTTTTATATATAGGATATAATAATTTCGATATATAAAACAATTTCCAAAATACGAATAAACCCGATTTTCAAAGGATGATTTAGGAATGGATTTCAACAAAGACAGAGATTCAAATTAGAGGAACTCTAATCAAATAGGATTCTGATTCGAAAATAAGTTCGAACGAAAATGAGATAATTAATTACAAAACAGTAGTCGGATACACTTATAAAAATCGCGGGCGACCTTAACCGGGTCAACCGTGACTTCAAGAACATAATCGATGCGGAAATCTAAGGCAAATCGACATTCGATAGCCAGAGATAGAATTCAGCATAACAAGAGATGGAAACAT
Source organism: Allium fistulosum (assembly GCA_030737815.1). Classification (NCBI taxonomy): domain Eukaryota; kingdom Viridiplantae; phylum Streptophyta; class Magnoliopsida; order Asparagales; family Amaryllidaceae; genus Allium; species Allium fistulosum. Next base: position 1,316,926,322 of record CM060903.1, on the reverse strand, counting down.
CAAAACCGAGGGATATATAAATCTCCGGTGAATCAATGCCTATTGTAAAGGAGTTCCACCCCTTTACAATCATTCAAAGATTGGCGGGATCGCCCATTCTTATAGAGATCATTCGAAGTGGAGTTATGGGATACTCCAGAATCAAAAGAATACAAATAGGGAGAGACAAGAATGAATTTTGGAACCGTAGGGAACGTTCCAAAGTTCAAAGGAAATCGAGCCAAACGAAAGAGATTCAAACTTGAACGAAAGTGATTATGTAAATAAATTTACTATATATGCTAAGTTTTGCCTAGAGCCAAAGCTCTGATACCAACTGTAACGACCCGCTATTTTGGACCATTCAAATCGACAATAAATCCACACATGTCTGACTTGAATAATTCAAAATATCAGATTGTTAATTTAAATTTGGCAAAACTCAGCATATGCAGTAAATAAATCAATCATAGAATCACAGACACAGAGTAATACAATAATACGCAGCGGAATAGATAAAATAGTAGTTCATGAAGCTACTATATAAACATCAGAGTTAGAAATAAAATACAACAGAATATCTCAATTGCAGTGAAGTCCCCAGTACAACAGATGACTTCTCTGAACAAAACAACTAGAAGAGCTGAAAGCTGAGGCGATAGTGGGATCTCCAAGGGAAGCTCCAAACTCCAAAGGTGAGTCTCAAATGCTGTATCACTCGGTCTGACCCGAGCGTAAAGCAAAACACAAAACACTCGAGTCAGGATTAACATTCTTATATCAATAAATCCAACTCAAGTGAAATATCAACTGAAATACAAGTAACTTAAAGGATGTTTGGGATAACCATCCTCTAAGGATCTTCAGAACTATCTACAAGGTGGAAATATATATTATAACACCGTGGTCATTTCAATTAAATTTATACTTCAAAACCCAAATATCATTTCATTTCAAATATATCTATTTTTCAAAATAGTATATATAGGTTAAATAATTTATAAAGTAAAGTATTTATAATTTCCTCAAGTTTCACAACTCGGTTCAAATCAACTAAAGTTTTAAATTCAAATTTATTCAAAGCTCAATTTATCAATTTAATTCAGTTCTAAATATACCATTTATATTCAATATATTTCAAAGTTTTAATGTTCAACATTTTCAAAGTTAGATTTAACAGTTTCATATAGCTCTTGATTTAACTCCATTATTATTTAATCAGGAAATATTCACTTAATAGATTCAATATCATTTACTAGCCTTAAATCACATTTTACTAGATATTTCCTTAAACTTTATTTAAACAAGAAATATTCATTAAATTATTTAAATCAAACTCAAGTTATAAATCATATCTTAAATCCCAATTTCAATAAGTTTTAAATTGGTTTAATTAAATAAAATTCTTTACTAAATTCAAATTATCTTCCCAACCTTGACTTATTCAAATTATTACCAAAATCTATTTTGAAATATATTTTAAATACTCAACCATATTATATGTATTAAATCCATCTTAATTAAATTTAATATTATAATTAAATCTATATATATATCATTACCATTTATATATAAAAATTTAAGAATCAACATTTATTTTAACCTGTATATTTCTTCCCAAAACCATAGAATTCATTTTTTTAAAAATATTTATATATATGGACCAACGGTGTCTGTATATATATATATTTATCATATGGTTAAGTGATACGGATATTTATCATTTCAATCCGAAATTTAAATATATACGGGTAGATATCATTTCGACCCGTAATCCCAATTTCAATTCAAATGAAAATCGCTTGGGTTTATCATTTCAACCCATAACGAAATTCTCCTATTCTAAAGTCCGTTCGGGTATGTATCATTTCAACCCATAGTGAATTCTATACTAACAGGGAACTTGCAGAGTGATAACAGATAATAATAAAATATAACAACAGGCATATATCATCAGTATAAATAACAGATACGGGTGTCAGATGTCATAGGTGAACATATACACATAATAGTAATAACAGGCATATAAGTACTAGATACTGGTGTCAGATGTCACAGGTGAACATATACAGATAATAGCATATATAACAATTTAATGACTACAGCATCATATTTCAATTGTCGTTTCAATTGAAATCAAATTTAATAAATACAAGAATGTTAATCGTGAGTGATTGCTCACCTTTCGAGGCTAGAGAAGATGACACGGATACGCACACTGATACGAACACTGAAATTCGAATGACTAATCGAAGCAAAGCAAAACCGGCACGAATCCAACGATCAAAGCTGATAACAAGGATAGACGGAACAAATCAGAACGGGGTTGATAAAGATAATCGGAATCATCTTAATAGAACAGAAATTATATATATATATATATATATATATATATATTATTTCCAAGAAATCAATATTTAAGTTAAAAGCAAGTATTAAAACAACATATATATATAATTAAAAATCATTTTTTTAAAAATATATACATCAAAATCAACCATATACAAATGCAGGTTAGTATATATACATCCTACGTGCAGACCACAAACCAAACAAATATGCAAACAATATACATATATATATGCAGACTACTAACAAATCCACATACATATAAAGCTGTTTTGAAACCAAACGGTATATACACAAACCATATGAATTTAAGAATAATAATATGTATGACTTATATAAACTGTCAAAACATTATACTTATATATATATAAACTATTATCTGGAACTAATATATAACGGTATGGACCATAGTGTATATATATAAATTAACATAAAAAAACAAAACGGTACATCACTGCAAATATATCAGTATAGCGCTGGTATTTTTAAACTTCCAGACCACACCTATAACCCAATATATAGGCACTATAATTCAAATTCTAATCAAAGTAATTATATAGATGAATGAACTGTACACTATTATATACAACAACTAATACCTAATAATGCATATAACTAAGACATGTATAAATAACAGATTCATAAGATTCTACAAACAACATCATATATAAAGTTATTGCAACTAACCTCATCATATATACAAATAACATATTCATTGTGTATGTTTAGACAGTTATAGAATTTGCAAACCATTATATATATATATACACACAACATGTTAATATAGTTTAAAAAAAAAACTTTGCAAATATACAGACTGAATAAAAAAATATATATGAATACGATATTCTTCTTCAGGCAAACATATAATATATATATTTGTATACTTATAAAATAGTCAGATATATATAAACTACTACAACCTATCTATATATGTAACCCTAACGATAAACATTTGATATATAAAATATTTAACCTGAGAAAGAAGCAACATGACAGAGAGGGGGTGTGCCATGATGAAGGCCGAGGCCCGCTAAAGTAGGGGAAAAGGAAAGCCGGAGCCAGGGAACGGTGCAAGCGGAGTACAGAGATGGTCGCTGGTGAAAGTGTGGCCGAAGTGGGGTGTTTTGTGCATGGAGTTAGCTGCACGTGAGAGTCAGGGAGTGGTCGACGCGCTGGAGGCTTTGAGAGGCGGTCACGTGTGCAGGGAGGCCGATCAAAGAAATGGAGGAGGGTGCTTGATATAGTGGTAGGTGGTGGGAATATGTGGGGTTACGTGGTAGGCATGGCTGATGAGGACATGGAGGAGGTAGAAGAGATGGACGCAGGGGTAGGCATGGGGCTGCTGAGAAAAATGGAGGCAGTAGGCTAAGCAAAAGGGGATGGGAACGGTGAGATGGAGGTTGTGGGGTCAGGTTTTTGTGGTGGTGGTGCTGCCGAGTGCAGACGTGGCGGAGGTTGTGGGAGGATGGGCGAAGCTGGCGGAGATGCAGGGGAAGAGAGGCTGCTTGAATTCATGGTGGAGAGATGATAGGTGCGTGAGAAGTTAACAGGGAGACAAATGAAATGGAACAAAACGAAAGAGATAAAAGAAAATATACGTGCACCCCGAAACGTTTGTGTCTTTTCGGATTTTTGACTTTGGGTGTTCAAACCGAAGAATGGAAAAGGACACAAGATATATTTGTGATTAACACAGCGAGCTGGACCAGATGGAGGACACAGAATTGCAAATGGACCCCATTTGGTGAATCGTTACACTTTGCATTTTGTTGATTCCGTCGCGCACCGGACTCCGAAATAATCTAATGAATATATCACGGTGATCAGTGCGATGAGACGGACAAGAGGAAACAGAAATATCAGTGTCAGGTTCTTCCTATCAAAAGTCCATACGGACCCTGATATACGTTGCTATTCTGTACGGAAAAATCCAAACGGAGCTAGAAACGTCCGAATTTTGCGAAACGAATTTCACAGTCCGATTCAGAATGCTCTGAATAAATTTTCTCCTGTTGACATATTTTGATTTCGGAAAACTTTTAAATTTAGCTGTTGTTAACCGGTTTGATTTGAAATGAAATTTCACAGGAAAATAAACTTCAATATTATCAGATGAAAATTTACCAGTTGCTATATTAAAATAGACGTATCCCAAATAATAAATTTTTAATTTCAAATTTTATTGTTTAAAATTTCACCAATTTCCAGTTAAATATACTTTTAAAACCATTAAATTTTGCGGGTCGTTACAACAGAACTTAGAGCTCACTTGAAGTCGAGAGACATACTCCGAATTGTTCCACATGATCAAACAGTTTATCACCGTCGTAGAGAGTTGATTGACAGAGTAGATAACTGAAACATAATAGCATACCCATTCACTAAGGAACTGACCCAATTGGTTTTGAGAAAACTGGTTGGAGAAGTTGGAATAAGGTTCCATAATTGACCCCAAATGCATGTGGGGGATTGATAGAGATAAGGGTATGCCCTAGGGTAAATTATGTAATTTGTTACATAAAACTAACTTGATAACCAATCTTGGTCAAACTAAAAGGTGTTTACTTTCTATTATATACTTGATATAATATGATATATTAATTAATTGATTTAATTAAAATTATATTTAATAGAAAATCCATAAATTGTATGTTTTGTTATAGCCATGAATAATTTATTACAATAAAAATAAATATACAATTTTAAATGTTCTTAGTCAAGATGTATCGAGACTAGATATCGATACATCCATTGAGACTGGAATACGTAACGCTCTCCATATGTTGGGCAGCGTACTGCTCATGACTACTGGGGGCACCAAGGGGTTACGTACCGGTAGTTATTGGATAACTATGGAATAACACACTCGATAATTTTTTTGTTGGTTAATATAACTAAAGTGAAGCAGAAATTATCGATTTGACTAATTTACACAGTTATCTCGACTTGAGAAGACTATTAACCTTTAATGTGGAAGCTCTGCTTTGATTATAGTTAAATCGTGGCATGACGTCCATCGAACGACTATAGTTGGGCCAAGTGGAAGCATTGAAAGTGAAACACTATTCAAGAGAGGATTCGTCTTCTCAGTTATATGAGGTTAGTATCATGGTCAACTGATGTCAACTCAAAGTCAAAGTTTTTGGCCTGGTCATTTCGGTTAATAATAATTATTATTATTGAACCAAGGACTTTGTGTTTGGACTATAAAGTTGAATGTGGACAATATTGGAACTTAGACCGTTACTAAATTCCATAAGTCCTAATGTGATATAGTTTTGACGAAGAGAATTGGTGTAAATAATTGTCACTATCGGGCAACGCTTATAATAAGTAAAATTGGATTTTATCAAAAGATGTGTAAGCGATAAATTTAGCCAAAATGTCACATCACCCGCAAAGAAACACATGAAATTTAATATTCGAATAGTTCTATATTAATCGCTGATTGAATTTACACCTTTGAGTCGCACAACCGAAATGATGAATTCTTTGAAAAACCACATGATTTAGTTAATTTATAAATGTTGTAAATTGATTAAATTAATTGATATTTGAGAAATATTAATTATTATTTAATTTATTTGATGCTTGGAAGTTGTTTGTAATTATTTTAATGCATTTATAAAAGTTATATTTGCACGCATTGATATACGATATCGATGTAATTTAAATAAAAAATAATTCCATGAAATGATTTATGGAAATTTTATGTCATTTGATGACATGATTTGTAGAAATTTATGTCATTTGATGACATGATTTGTAGAAATTTATGTCATTTGATGACATATCATGTGAAAAGAAAGGATTGGAGAGAGAGAGAGAAAATCAAGGGAATCAATTAGGGAAGTTTTAATTAAAGAATGAGAAAGGTTTCATTCTTTCAAAAAAACATATTCTCTAATTCATTCTGTACATACAATTCATTCTTTTTCCTTCTTTCTTCCTACCTTTTCATGGTAGAAAAGAAATCAAATTTCCAAAAATCTTTCAAGTCCAAATAAAAACATCAAATAAAATAAAACAAAAGTGGTTCATCCATCCCTTGCAATGATAGGATGAAGATCTGAGGAGATATCTTCATTCAAGGTGTGATTTCTAGGCAACATCCTAAGGTGATTCTCTAATTTATGTATTTATATGTTTTATACTTCATATGTTTGTATATGAATGGTTCACTATGTGCTTAATTGATTAATTTTAAAACATGTGATTCAAAACCCTTTTATCTCAATTAAAAGCATGTCTATTATTTGATTCTACTCAGATCTGCACATGTATTTCATCCCTTATACATTTAGTTCAGACTTGAGTCTTATTACCATAAATTTATGTTAGATCCATTACCCCTTTCTCTTTGGTTCATATTGTATGTTTTGTTCAGACTTGAATCTTATTACCATAAATTTATGTGTGCCTTGTTTGTCTAATTCTTTTCTATTTTAGAAATTATTGTTTTAAAAATATTTTATTTTGAAAACTGTTTTAATTAATTGATTTAATTTTATGTTACATATTTGGAAATTGAATATGTTGTTACAAGTTATTTTCGAACAACTTTGGAGATTGGATATCTATTTCACATATTTATTGTTTTGAATACAATTTTGGCTGTTGTTGATTTTGTTTAAAAGCCGTTTCAATTAAAAAGGAGAAAGACATAAGTGGACTTTTGTGCAAAACATTATAAATCTTTTGAATCCCTCTTAAGTTAAAGAAGATATCAATTTGTTACTTTAATCCTAAAACATTAAATTACAAAGATTGCATATATGTATATACATATGTTATGTTAATTTAAAACATAATTTGTAGTTATTCATATATGCATACATATATGTGTTTGAGTGTTCTAATTGTTTTGAAATAACATTAAATATAAGTTAATAAAATAAGATAACTTCTCCACCTTTTCCTCTACTTACTAATTTCTTTCTTTAACTTAATTGATTTTCTTTTATATATATGTAAACTTTTGATTAGGTAAAACAACTTTCTAACATATATGCATAAGTAAATATAAATGTTGTTTTATTTAATAAAAGGGTTAGACAACAAAGGCATATTTATAAAGGTAATCACCGACTATGCACACTTCCTATATGTTGCACTTGCACAATATTCACTGTAAATATATTTGGATATACTTACATTTCATGCCATTGTTAAATTGATCATTAATATCATTTAATTAACCGATCGATCAATTTAACTAAATGGAAAGAAATGAACTGTTTTTCTCTCTTAATTAAAATCTTAATCCTCCTTTATTAATTAAATAAGTTAAAAGAAGAAAATGAAAGGCTTCCTTCTCTAAGCTCAATTTAATAAGTAAAAGTCACACACAAATATGCATATAAGAGGATATTTGATATACTCTAATTTATATACACCACAAATGAATGTATTTAATACATTCATTGTAATACCTATAAGTTGAAATTAAATTTAAAATTCCTTTTTACCAAATTAAATATAATATTAATTTTATTTAAAAGAAAATTTAGATAAAATCTAAATGTATTTATACTTCATAGGCCCATTAATGATTCAAAATGGTAATTTTTTTTTGAAATTCACTCATTTTTTCCGCTACGGGCTGGCCCAGTTCCAACAAATGAAACATATGTGCTTTGAATATTAAAAAAACTAGAACTCTAGCCTTTATTCATGCTAGTAGTCTTGTAGGACTGATCCACATGTACATGATTGCATTTTTGAGTATATATATTGAATCAAAATAATTAAAGTTTTGTTTTCCTTTTAGTATTAATTATTTTTGATTTGGCTATCAAATTCAATAAATTTATTTGAATCAACAAAAAAAAATTCAAATTCAAAATTGTTTCCAAGATAAATGAACTCAAAAGCATATAAAATAAGCAAGTTTTAAATCAATTAAGTCCCAAATTCAAAAAATAATTATGTTTAACGTTTTATTTTTAAAACATGTACAGATCTTAGAGAAAAATCATTTGAGCATGATATTAAAATCTACAATACAATGAGATCTGAAAAATAAGGACTAAAAGAAATAAGATCTACAATAGAATGAGAATTGGAATGTAAGAATTAAAAAAAAATGTATAATGGAATGTGATTTGAAAAATTAAATCTACGATAGAATGAGATCTAAAAATATAAGATCAATAAAATGAGATCTAAAAAATTAGATCTATGATAGAAATAAGATCTGAAAAGATTAAATCAATATAATAAGATCTAAAAAATTTCTCTCCATTTTGAGATCGTACTGATAACGTGTGCTAAACTATAAAATGATAAGAAGCCATTAGAGAGAGCAGATGTTTTATTCACTGTAGGTATCCACATACAATACAATAGAGCTCTATTTATAGGCATGTGATAGAAAATGAATATTACAATAATGCCTATATAACATTTAGAATATCCACCCTTATAATTTACATATATTATAACAATGTTGTCAATAATTAAAATTCAATATCAAGGAACTCTTTCTTACCCAATCCTGGTTCCCCCTTTAAAATTATCAAAAATCGATGTTTCAAAATGCAAAAAATAATAATGCAAAAATCAAACATTAAAACACAGGATGGGCATATATATAGAGTTTCATTGTGTTTTATGCTGAAAATACGAAAGTACATGCGTCTTGCACTTCCATATTTCCATGTTATTTCTACATTTTTTTGAGAAAATGAGTGATCCTCCTTATGGAGGAGAGCACTCATGTAATTTTATGCCACACTTTAATAATTGCTATCAACAAGCCTGACAAGTAGTAATACCCCTTCCCCCTTACAAAAAATAAAATAAAAGAAACCATCCCCTAAAAACCAAATACCCTAAAAGCTAAGGCTAAAGATAAGAACTTGGAGTATGAGATGGCAACCCTGCTCTGAAGGAACCCCTAAAGGAAGATCGACCAATGAGCATGCTCTTCAGATGGGACCATTCTGCAAAATGATTATTCTGAAACAGACTTAACAAAAAGTTAGTATAATAGGGACACAAATACATATGTAAAAAATACATACATGTGTGTGCATAAAACAAAACAAAAGAAGAAAGATAAGGTGTATGATGTATATGAGGACATATTGAAGGGAGCAACGATCAACAAAGCTAATGCCAAGTTAAGAGAAAAGGTGTATGAGTATTTGCATTAATAAGTTTTAAGAGATCAATATGATATTTAAACTTTTAAGATATCTATTAAAACCAGCAATTTTAGCTAATATGTAATTGGGATTGACAATCCAGCTAAAGCAGTACACTGAGATAGCATAAATCAAGTTAGGGAGAGTAGTATAAGTTTCCTTGAAGACCCAATTATTACGTTCAGTCCATATGTAGTAACTAGTAGTAACATAAACAGCGTCAAGTAAAACCCTGTTGTCATGAGAAAATAGTTTCATGTGTTATTGCAATAAGAATCACTATTTAAGTTATTGTTAAATATGTCGAAATCAAAATTTTTGAGAACTCTTAGAATAATGTCATCGATCGTATTACAATTAAAATATAAGTGGTATATATTTTCTAGTTCGAGATTACAATAGACACATCTTTTACCAATTATCAAGTTTTTCTTTTTTAAATGTTCTATAGTGTTTAGTTTCTTATAAATAATAAGCCAATTATGCAATTTGGCATTAAGTGGAGCATTAGTTTTCCATAGAGATTTAAATGCTTTTAGTTTGATACTTGAGAAATTAAGAAATTTGTAATACGAGTTGTAGGCAAAAACTTTGCCCATGTCCTAACCTAAGGTAATTATATCACTCTTATTATGGATGTTACAAAGCGCTAATTATTACAAAGAAGAGCAAAAATTCTTAGGGTTTTACCTTATAAGGATTTGTTAAAGGAGAAAGCCTCAGGCAAAAGGTTTCGTTAGGTCAATATATTTCTGATATTAGTATATTTTAAAAATTACTTATATTAAAAAGTTGTTTAAATTCAACTTTTAGGAGGATGACAGAGATCCAACGCACGTGCCAGAAAGAGGTGTTATTACCTAAATGAACAATATGTTTTGTTCCTAGTTTAGTATCAACATTCTTAAAATAGATTTCCAAAAATGTGCGAAGTGATTATTCTATAATATGAGATGTGGTATATGTTAAAAGAACCTCCATAGTATTGGTTGGATATTAATTCTTTCCAAATAAGGTTGTTATTAGTTGTGCTAAATTTCCATAACAATTTCTCTAGTAAGGATATATTGAGATTATGTAAGTTTTTGACTCCAAACCCTTCTTCTTCTTTTGATTTGCAAACTGTTTCTCAATGGACAAGGTAAATTAAACTACTATAATGATTGTCCCTTTTATAAGAATTGTCTTCTATTTTTTTCTATTTTATAAACTACCCATTCCAGAAAAAGGTAAAAGGACATCTAGTAAATGGGTAGAGTTGGCATGACTGAGTTAATCGAGACAATCCTACCAGCTCTAGATAGTAATTTACCATTCCAAATCATTAATCTTCTATTAGTTTTAACTATTATTATTAGCCAGTCATCATGCTTAGGTTTCATTGGTCTAATTAAGAAACCTAGGTAGCTTATGGGGAATTTAATGATTGGACAGTTTAGGGTATTAACAATTTGATTTTCCAAATAAGATAAGATAGGTAACTTCGAAAGCGATTCGATACCCAAGAAGTCGAGCTCTTCAGTGTTATAATGGACATCCAATGAGGATGCCAGAGCAATTGAAATACCGGAAGTTGTCTTAGCAGCAGAAATAGCGGTGGAGCTAGAAAGAGGAATAACAGTCTCAGTGGTTAGGGGCCCTGATGTGAAAGAAGTGCTAATACTCGACGTTGGCATCAAGGTCCCAACTGTAGGTCCTTGGGGTACAGAATTATAACTCTCGCCCAAATCTTTTAAACCAAGTTCAGATTGGACCCAGCAGATACACCAGTTTGATGAATGATCTTGGAATGTAGAAGGAGCCTGCCGGCCTCGAGGGCCCTTATGTCTTCCTCTTTCTAAAGACCAAGCTTTAACTCCTCCTCATCAATTTCAACTTCATCAGAATGATTTTGTTCATGCTTTAAGATTCCCTCCCAAGCCATAGCTAAGGCCTGTGGATACCCCTCATCCAACCATCTTTAGTTACCAAATTTGATGACATTCACATAAAACTGCAGGAGGGTAGGTAGATTTCAGATTTGATTCGATCTTCAGCAGCTGGACTCACTCATCGGCTGTTCTTGCATGGGCCTCAGCATCGTCTCTCAATTGATGAATGTCCAATAATTCATTATAGTAATCATGAGTGAGGGCGTCATCTTTCTCCTTCTTCTTCGCCTCAAGTGCTTCAGGCAATCCCTTTATTTCTAATACCAGCTCCCCTACAGTCTTCTAGAGTTTTTCATTTTCAAACGTAAGAGTGTGACTTCTGTGGTGCATAGCCTCAGCTTGTCTTTGTTGATTCTGACGGTCTTCTTCAAAAGACCTAGTCTTTTCCTTCAAATTTTCTTGGTTTTGACCAACAAAGCCTTAAGCTCTTCAATTGCCTCATCAAGAGTAGCGATAATACGCTTATTGGCTTGCTCGAGATGCTCCATCCCTTTAAGACCTACTTTTCCTCTTATAAGATACTTTGGAAATGGTTTCGATTATCCTCTTTCATTTGTGATATTAATCGTATACGTCACCTACACAAGCCAGAACGTCAGAACCAACATTTTGGGGAATATCTCTCAAACAGGGATCAAATATGATATCATCAAAACATACCCTTGGAAAGGAACTCTTCATGGTGGCCAAGTGTGGATTTGAGATAACTTCGGTCTACAGTGGAAATGGGGGCATGGAGCTGCTTTTTCTTAGGCCTCTGTTTGGAGCTGAGGAGACACCAGCCCATATGGATACTAAGATCACTGCGACGCTTGGGAAGACACTATTGGCAACGTTGTAGGTGTGGCTGAAATTGGAGCAATCGGTACTTCAATAGACGGGATGGGGTCAGGCCTCATCGAGAATCTATCAATACTATGCGGCAATGAAGTGCAAGATCTACGTTGAGGAGGTGAAATTCTATCAAACTTCCCATGATGCTCATCACAAGGCCTATAGTCTTTGTCCCACCTCTTGTAATCCTGCCTTTGGATCTACTTGAATCTGACTCATGAGATGATTTACAAGGATGATCGGATGAACCGAGCTTCTTTTACTTGCTTCCGTGGTTCTTAAGATAATCATATAAACGTTTGTGTTCCATGGAATATGAAAATAAAACATAGCCGAATTAGTACTATGAAGATGGAAAAATAATGCAGGTAGTGCTAAAGCGTAGTGTTTTATAAGTGTTGATGTGTCCCAGTGCCCCCGCAAACCGTAGACTTGAAGTTTGCTCACATGGGTTATTTTCCCTGCTCTAGTTGCAGGTACATTAGTTGGGAACAAATAGGAGAAATGATATCGTCAATTATAATGTTGTTGAGACCAAAAGAACATTCATCCGGTATACTCCCGAAGGATCCATAAATATCCCCAGATAGAAGGATGGGTGTTTACTCTACTGCGGAAGTTGGTAGAGGCTGCGAAGATGTCCAAATGAGATGATTTTTATTTTTGGCCATCGGGAAATAAGTGGCACATGAGCATCAACACTCTTATCACTAGAAGACTCACGGCCAAAATCTACACCCTCATTGCCATCTCCATCATTGTCTTTCTCTCCGCTGCTGTCTCCTTCCTTTTGCCCCATTCCGAAATTGATATCAGGATCTCGTACAAGGAGCACTTCCTAACCCTCATCGACATTAACTTCAGGCTTGGGCTCTTGTACAGGCTGAGCATCCTCTCAAATCTCAAGAACATGGCCTACACTATGGCCTTCCCCTAAAAGGTTATAAGCTCACAAGTTCTCATCGGTAAAAAGGAGTCTCATATCCCTTTCTTCAAGTGGAATCTTTTAAAGTGCTGCTATTCAACGGCAAATTTTTTATCGAGTTAGAAAAATGTCGATAAATTTTGAGTTAAATTTATACCGCAAGCGCACGACATACAAAAGTTAGTACGTGGCGAGTACGGGTCGATCCTTAGGGAAAAGTTGGATTTTAAAATTTTCTAATCAATCAAATTAAACGAAAAGTTGAGATTGTTTTGAAAACTAAAAAGCTAAGCAAATGTTGAGATTAAAAACTATGTGATTAAAATTCAATTTAGAGGCAACTCCACTTTCTTATATTTTTCACATAAATCAACATAAAATCAAATGATGATCTCTTTTTAATTTAAGTAGGATTAGTGATGTATTTATCATAAGCATGACCTATTTGAGTTATTAATTAATACAAATCAAACCATCAAATTATAATACAACTCTAGTCCTACTTTTCATATCTCATGAAACATAGCATAGAAAATGAAACCAAAATCTAGTTTAAGCATGAACTATTTACTATTGATTAGTAACATAGATCATAAAATTTTGATTCAAACTTCACTTCATTGGCATGATCATATATAGATGAAGAAGCAATTTTTGATTAATGAGATAAGCATAGTCTATTTGTTATGAACAAAGTATGCTATCAAATTCAACATAAAACACAAACAAACATAAACATCCATTTTATCATAAAGCATAAAAGAGATCATGCATATAAAATTTATGTTGAAATCTACATGATAAAAGAAAGCTTTATTACCCTTAAATTGTAGGGGTTTAGCCTCTTATTTGTGTTATCATTTCAACACATAGAGATTTCAACATTGAAAATAAAATAAAGTAGAGAAGAAACAAAGAAAAAGAAGATTAACTACTAAAAGGAAATGAACTAAACTAGTGCATAAATGTAAATCTAACTATGAACATGAAATGAAAGAAAGCATAAGAATAAAAATGAGCATAAAAATAAAGAAAAACAAGTAGAAAAGAGAAGAGAAAGAGGCTAGGAAGCCATTTTTATTTCATTCAACATAGAGCTTACAACTTTCATTTTGATTTCCTAACTAATTTCCAAGAGTAGAAGATATTTACATGTACAAAAGAGGGTTATTTATACATGTATAAAACCCTAATTCATATTTTTAGGGAATGCCCAAATTGCCCTTGAGGTAGTGTTGTCACCAAGTAAACATTAGCATATGCTAATTTCCACATAAATGTGCATGAAGCTTTAATTGTCTTTTAGCATGTGCATTATGTAACGACCCAGAATTTGACCACTCTTAAAAAAGACATTTAAGATAATTTTAAATATAAATCTGTTATGGTTATATGATTTAAACAATATTAGACAGGATTTGGAAATATTAATATACATAAAAATAGCAACATTTTCTTATATTGACAAAAGTGAAAAAATCCTAATTTTTAGAAAAGTAATTTTAAATGGTTTAATAAATTATTTTAATTGATTTATGAATGTTTATATTTTTAAATAACATTATATAAATTTATTTTTAAATTTGGTTTATATAAATAAATAGTTTAACTAAAATGTCAAAATGTGACCGTAAAACGTTTTGTCAAAATTCAGCGTTATGTTCAAAATAAGTTGCCGCAATGTTGTTGCACATTTGTTAACTTATTTTAACATATATTACACATTTTAATAACTAAACATGTTTTCTATTACTAATTATGATTAGGAGACTTCTAGAACATCATTAAAAAAAGTAAGTAAGTTTAAGAAAAGTCAAAAGTAAACGTCAAATCCAAATCACATCAAAATCCAACAAAATAATTACTTTTCTTTACTTAATCTTTAAGTGACTAAGACATAAAGTAAGAAGTGAAAGGAATTATTAAGGAATTTTGTAAATGATAAAATGGAGTTATAAATGGATTTTATAAGTGAATATTTGTCAAGTGGTTTAAATAAATAAAAGATTAATTAAAAGGGCCCTCGGTAAAGGTCGGTAACGACCCGAGGATGACATATTCAGCACCATCTAGTTATAGAGGTGGGCCGGTCTTGTGTTTGTAGAGGGCAGATGTTCTGTGCCTCGAGACATCCATCTAGAGGTGTACCCCTTCGGAAGGTAGTCCCTTCACTTGGTCATTTGTATGGAAATCCAAACTCCACTACGTACTTGCCATTTTGATTGTATTACCCATATTGGGCTATATGCTGGAATTTAATCAATGTAACAATTTCGGCTATGATTAATATTATTTGTATATACTAGACACTAGTATAATATAAGATGTTTCGATATGAATTTTTTTAGTTATCGTAAGGTAAAAACATGTCTGTGTTTATGTGTGGACTTGTCTTACGAGATACATTTTTTTTGATAAAGGAAAAGTTTGGTAATTTAATAAATTCAGTTGAGTGTGTTTCTCATGCTGGTTTACCAGACTGATCCAGGCGTTCTTCCCTTTCAATGCTCGGGTCAGACCGAGTATATTTACAGGTTCAGATTTGGTGCTTTTGGAGCTTCAGCAGGTGAGCTGGAGATCTTCATTTTCGTATACATGTATCTATTTTGATTATCCGCTGTGTTTAGTTGTTGTATATTGTCGGCATTTGTGAGGACAAGTTATTATAACTGTCCAGGCTGATGATTATTGGTTGATTGTTGACTCTGATTTATGTATGTATATATATAGTTTCTATTTTGTAAAGATCATTGATACAATATTATATGTTTTCCGCTGCGATGTGAGATTCTGTATTGTTATGTTTGGTTCTATCTTCTCTCTTTTTTCTCTTCTCTTCTTCCCTCTTCCTTTCTTTCTCTTGACTTTTCGTCAGTCTGTGCTTTTTGGGTCGGACATGTGTGGATTATTGTCGATTCAAAGGGTACGGATTTGCTGGTCGTCACATGTGGTATCAGAGCTTAGGTTAGGTGCACAAGTAAAATTTGTCTAGGTTAGTAAATCAACCTAGGAATTTTATAAATGAAACTACCTTAATTTGATAAATAAAATGGATAGGATAAGGCACCGTATCTCCGACCAGAATTATGGGTGATATTACTATTTTTGGTGTGCTTTACTTTCATTAAATGTTGTTTTTTCGTTATACTTTTTTCGTCCTTGTAATTCGAGGACGAAATTCTTTTAAGTAGGGGAGAATGTTACGATTCATAATTTGACCACTCTTAAAAAAGACATTTAAGATAATTTTAAATATAAATCTGTTAAGGTTATATGATTTAAACAATATTAGAAAGGATTTGGAAATATAAATATACATAAAAATAGCAACATTTGCTTATATTGACAAAAGTGAAAAAATCCTAATTTTTAGAAAAGTAAGTTTAAATGGTTTAATAAATTATTTTAATTGATTTATGAGTGTTTATATTTTTAAATAACATTATATAAATTTATTTTTAAATTTGGTTTATATAAATAAATAGTTTAACTAAAACGTCAAAATGTGACCGTAAAACGTTTTGTCGAAATTCAACGTTTTGTTCAAAATAAATTATCGCAACGTTGTTGCACATTTGTTAACTTATTTTAACATATATATTACACATTTTAATAACTAAACATGTTTTTAGTTTACTAATTATGATTAGGATACTTCTAGAACATCATAGAAAAAGTAAGTAAGTTAAAGAAAAGTCAAAAGTAAACGTCAAATCCAAATCACATCAAAATCCAACAAAATAATTACTTTTCTTTACTTAATCTTTAAGTGACTAAGACATAAAGTAAGAAGTGAAAGGAATTATTAAGGAATTTTGTAAATGATAAAATGGAGTTATAAATGGATTTTATAAGTGAATATTTGGCAAGTGATTTAAATAAATAAAAGATTAATTAAAAGGGCCCTCGATAAAGGTCGGTAACGACTGGAGGATGACATATTCGGACCATCTAGTTATAGAGGTGGGCCGGTCTTGTGTTGGTAGAGGGCAGAAGTTTTGTGCCTCGGACATCCATCTAGAGGTGTACCCCTTCGGAAGGTAGTCCCTTCACCTGGTTATTTGTATGGAAATCCAAACTCCACTACGTACTTACCATTTTGATTGTATTACCCATTTTGGGATATATGCTGGAATTTAATCAATGTAAAAATTTCGGCTATGATTAATATTATTTGTATATACTAGACACTAGTATAATATAAGATGATTCGATATGAAATGTTTTAGTTATCGTAAGGTAAAAACATGTCCGTGTTTATGTGTAGACTTGTCTTACGAGATACTTTTGTTTTGATAAAGGAAAAGTTTGGTAATTTAATAAATTCAGTTGAGTGTGTTTCTCACGCTGGTTTACCGGACTGATCCGGGCGTTCTTCCCTTTCAATGCTCGGGTCAGACTGAGTATATTTACAGGTTCAGATTCGGTGCTTTTGGAGCTTCAACGAGCGAGCTGGAGATCTTCATTTTCATATACACGTATCTATTTTGATTATCCGCTGTGTTTAGTTGTTGTATATTATCGGCATTTGTGAGGACAGGTTATTATAACTGTCCAGGTTGATGATTATTGATTGATTGTTGACTCTGATTTATGTATGTATATATATAGTTTCTGTTTTCTAAAGATAATTGATATGATATTATATGTTTTTCGATGTGATGTGAGATTCTGTATTGTTCTGTTTAGTTCTATCTTCTCTCTTTTTTCTCTTCTCTTCTTCTCTCTTCCTTTCTTTCTCTTGACTTTCCATCAGCCTATGCTTTTTGGGTCGGACATGTGTGGATTATTGTCAATTCAAAGGGTACGGATTTGCGTGTCGTCACACATTAGCTCCTAATTGAAAATCAAAGTAAGTGGGTAGGTGGGGTCCTCCATTATCATGAGCTTGAATTATTTCCTCTTCATTCCTTTGTATTCCCTTGTGCATGCATATATGTGACAGGGACGCGGAAGATAATCTTAAGGCTATTTAACACTAGAGGGGGGGTGAATAGTGTTTTAAGAATTTCTTTAAAACTTCTTTGATTTAAATTGAATTAACTAACTTAATGCAAATACACAATCACAAATCAAATCACAGAATCACAAACAAATGCAAATATAAATAAAAAGCAAGTAAAGGAAAGAACACACCAGGAATTTTATACTGGTTCGGTGTTACCCTACATCCAGTCCCGCACAACCCGTACGGCTTTCTATTCAATAATAATCTAGATTACAATCCCTCGATTCCAAGGCAACGAGGTACACCCTCCAGATTCTCAGGTCTCTGGGTAGAACCACTTGATTCACAGGACACAAGTTCACCCGATCGATTTCCAAGGACACGATCACACCTTTATAACCCTAAACAAGTTTCTTTGAGTACAAATGTATCTATAACTCTGATAAGCACTGAGATTCTTTGAAGAGAGTGGCAGAGAATCAAACTAGAGATATTCTGGTTTGATTCACTTAAGATTTTGGCAGAATATGGATAGGATGATTAGAAAATAAGATAAGAGAGTAAAGAGGAGAGAAAATAAAGAAAGTAGTTTTTGGAAAACGTCCATAACAGTCTCTATTTATAGAGAATGAATGAATGTGTCCATTCAAAGAGATTTAAACGAATAGACACTTCTTTTGAAAACAACCTTTGCTATAACGGGAAGCATGTCGACATGACGAGTAACTATGATGTCGACATGGTCTATTAAAAATGATGATTTGCTTTTCTTTGAAAATGATGATTTAAAACATATGCAACTTTATTCAAATGGACTCTATGTATTTGTATAAGGTATTTAGAAGTAGAAATACTTATGAATATATATATGTATATATACTAAAATATATTTAAAATCAAGGTAAATAAACTAAAGTAAATATAATATTAAAATAGATTTTGAGGCTAAAATATCAAGGACAATTTTGAAATCAAAATATAACAAAATGATAAATATGATTTTGAGGCTAAAACATTTTTGGAAATACGAACGAAGGTTTTTCTTTTGAAAAAGAAATATTTGAAAATCATTTTATGAAACAAGAGATAATTTTGAAAATCATTTTGAATCAAAATTAGTGGATAACAAAATAGGGCTACTATCCGTTCCACTAGATATTTCGTGAGTTCCATCTCACTAGGGTTCCATCCCTTTAACAAGAACGAAGTGGATTCCATTCCACGAGTAAATTGGATAAAAAAGAATGATAGTGCTTTCAAGGAGTTTTAACAAATATCTAACCTAACTATATTACTTGTCTTGAACTCTTGAATATCTTGAATCTCATGAGTCTTCAATCTTGAACTCTTGATCTTTGTCTTCTTTACTGTACAGTCTTCTTTTGTTGATACCTGCATATAGATTTCCTGCACATATATATTTTATAACACTTCTATAGTTGTTGTCATCAAAACCACTATCCTATGGACTAACATTCTCTCCCTTTTTGATGATGACAACCTTTGTTTATAAAATATTTATATTCTCCTTATAACTCCCCCTAAATCTAATAACTCCCCCTTAATCTATGCCTAACTAACCTATTTTATACTTCTCCCCCTTTGTCATCAACAAAAACATGACATTAACTCCCCCTAAATCTATGATATTAATGATAGTGTTATCATTAATAATACTGAAACTAGATATAACAATGTTAAATATTGTATACTCAGAATGATATATATGAGTAATATAAGAATGAGAATAATACGTGTAACCACAGATTATTTTATTCATTTCAATATTACTATATACATGACTATTTAAACTTATAAACACATAACTAAAACAAGAAAATAAACAACTCAACAGTTGTTTTTGATGATGGGAGACTTGTGGACAGGACAATTTGGGTAATGGAAACAGAAATTTCCATGTTGTTCCACAATGTTCCCATAAGCATCAAAACAGACTTCCCCTACACATACTGCTTCATCATCAGTTTCTTCCTCCATTGGTTCTTCCTCTTCTTCTTCGTCTTCGTCTTCTTCTCCTTCTTCATTTGCTTCTATGTTAGAAGAATCTTCTATTACAATTGGATTGGCATGATTATCCATGAGGAATTTTTGAAGATTCCTCAGAATATTCCCTTGTTTCTCTTGCTCTCTTGCCATTCTCAATTGTTGAACTTGCATTTCAGTTAACATCTACAACGAATCATCAACTTTCTCCTCTATTTTGATGACACGAGCAAGTATGGAGTTTTGGAAAGGGCCTTGTGAAGGAAAAGGGAAAGGAACCGGTGAAATTTGATTAGGATTGGATGTGGAAGCCATGGATTTGATGTTTCCAGAAAGTAGTATGAAGAAATAATGATTGGAGGGAAGAGAAACTCGGAATGGGTGAATTAAATAACCACCCATTCAAAAATTAGAGGGAAAAAACGAATTGTCATTTTTACCGTTTCATGTCGACATGACGCATGAATACTATGTCGACATGGTGTTGTAAAATGCTATGGTTAAGAAATCATTCATATATACCCTATGTATACTACTATACTATATACTATATTTCAGAAAGAGAACATATACCTAATTCTCTTCTTAACTTGGTGAAGACAGGTTCTCCTAAAGGTTTGGTTAAAATATCAGCTATTTGATTTTCAGAATTAACGAAATCAAGAGAAATTTTCTCTTTATTTACGTTATCTCTTAGAAAATGGTGTCTAATGTCAATATGTTTAGTTCGGGCATGGAGAGTTGGGTTTTTGGACAAACTAATGGCACTAGTGTTATCACAGAAAATTGGAGATTTTGTGATAGATATACCAAAATCATTCAAGGTTTGTTGCATATACAAAACTTGAGAACAAGCTAAAGCAGCAGAAACATACTCTGCTTCAGTTGTTGATAGGGAAATAGTATTCTGCTTTTTACTGAACCAGGAAATTAAGGAATGACTTAGAAAGTGACAAGTTCCACTTGTACTCTTTCGGTCTGACTTACACCCAGCATAGTCAGCATCACAGTAGGAAACTAATTCAAATGAATCATTCTTAGGGTAGAACAATCCATAATCAAAGGTGTGTTTAACATATCGAATGATACGTTTCACAGCTTTTAGATGAGTTTCCTTGGGTTGAGATTGATATCTTGCACAGAGACAGACACTGTTCATGATATCTGGTCTACTAGCAGTTATATAGAGAAGTGATCCAATCATTCCTCTATACAAGGTTTGATCTACGTCTTTGGATAGATCATCCTTACTTAACGCTATATTGGTTGCCATGGGAGTTGGTTTTCCACTCACATTGGTCAAGCCAAACTTACTAACTAACTCTCTCGCATACTTCTCTTGACTGATAAAGATACCATTATCTAATTGTTTGATTTGTAATCCTAGGAAAAAGTTAAGTTCACCCATATGACTCATCTCAAACTCTTTTGTCATAATGTCAGAAAATTCTTTGTTCATGTCAGAATTGGTTGATCCAAAAATAATATCATCTACGTACACTTGTACAAGTTGAATATCATTTTTATTTCTTTTAATAAAAAGTGTGTTATCTACTTTACCTATTTCAAAATCAGATTGCAAAAGATAAGACCTAAGTCTATCATACCAAGCTCTAGGAGCTTGTTTTAGACCATACAGGGCCTTTTTTAATTTAAAAACATGATTTGGAAATTTTGTATCTTCAAAGAGTAGAGGTTGTTCAACATAAACTTCCTCTTTTACAAAACCATTTAGAAAGGCACTCTTGACATCCATTTGAAAAAGTTTGAAATTATTGAAATTAGCGAAAGCAAGCAGAATTCTAATAGCTTCTAATCTTGCTACGGGTGCAAAGGTTTCGTCATAATCTATACCTTCTTCTTGACAATAACCTTGTGCAACGAGTCGAGCCTTATTTCTAACGACCTCACCTAATTCATTTAATTTATTTTTATATACCCATTTAGTGCCTATAATGGATTTATCCTCAGGTCTAGGAACAAGTTCCCAAACATCATTTCTGGTGAATTGATTCAATTCTTCTTGCATAGCAAGAATCCATGAATCATCAGTTGATGCTTCCTTTGGATTTTTAGGTTCTATTGAGGATATAAAAGCAACATGACTCATACTGTTTAATTGATTCCTAGTTTTAACAACAGATTGCATATCTCCTAGAATATTTTCTACAGGGTGATCTTTTAAAAGCCTAATCTTTTTATTTGGATGAAAAGTTTCATTTGTAGCATCTACAGATTCATGATTAGAAATAACTAAGTCATCCTCATCATTAGTCTGATCAACTTCTTTGAAATTTTCATCAAAGGAAACATGTAAAGTTTCTTCAATAGTGTTTGTTCTTAGATTAAAAACTCTATAAGCTTTACTCCTGTTAGAATATCCGATAAAGATTCCTTTGTCGGATTTAGGATCAAACTTATCTAAATTATCTTTTGTATTTAAGATAAAACATTTACTTCCAAAAATTCTGAAATAAGATACCTTAGGTTTCTTATTGAAAAGAAGTTCATAAGGTGTTTTATTGGTTAGAGGTCTAATTAGAATCCTATTCAAAATATAACAGGCTGTTGCAACTGCTTCAGCCCAAAAATGTTTTGGTAATTTACTATCAGAAAGTAGAGTTCTAGCACACTCTTGAATCGTCCTATTCTTACGCTCAACTACTCCATTTTGTTGTGGAGTTCTTGGAAACGAAAAATTGTGAGTAATTCCCTTCTGATTACAGAATTCCTCAAACTTCTCATTTTCAAATTCACCACCGTGATCACTACGAATAGTGATGATCTTGGAAGAAAGTTGGTTTTGAACTCTTTTTGAAAAACTTTTAAAATAATCAAAAGTATCACTTTTATGTTTCAGAAAGATTGTCCATGTATATCTGGAATAATCATCCACAATTACAAAGACATATTTACTATGGTTGATTGATTGAATCTGAGATGGACCAAATAAATCTAGGTGAAGTAACTCAAGAGGTTTTGAAGTAGAAATCATATCTTTAAGTTTAAAGGAACTTTTTCTAAGTTTTCCTAATTGACATGCATCACATATACTATCTACTTTAAATTGCATCTTAGGGAGGCCTCTTACTAGATCAAGTTTGGATAGTCTAGATAAGAGTTTAAAATTCAAATGTCCAAATCTCTTATGCCAAGTCCAAGGGTCACTTGTATTGGCCAAAAGACATAGATTATCATTTGAAATTTTCATACTGAGAATATAGATATTCTTTTTCCTAACTCCCTCAAAGATAATATTAGATTTATTATCTTCGATGTGACACTTGTCTTTTTCAAATTTAATCCTATATCCTTTATCACATAACTGACTAATACTAAGTAGATTATGTTGTAGATTTTTAACTAACAAAACATTTGAAATAATAGGAGTTTCAGAATTACCTACATTGCCGATGCCAACTACATAACCTTTTGAATTATCCCCAAAATTAACCAATCCTCCATCCTTGTAAATAATGTCATTGAGTATCTCTGGATTTCCTGTCATATGTCTTGAACATCCACTATTAAGTATCCACTTGTTTTTCCTTATTTGCACAACTTGTCCATTGTGAAAAGATTCATTTGTCGCCATGAAGCAAGATTCCTGCACAGTGAGCAACTTTTGTAGATTACCTGATTCTATATAACTATCATGCATCAATTTATGAGACCACAATGATTTGATCATTAAAGAATTATTTTTAGGAAACATTTCAAACTTAGCCATGAACTTTTCAAAAATCAGATTATGAATACTTTGAAAAACTTGCTCTGATACCAAATGACAGGGACGCGGAAGATGATCTTAAGGCTATTTAACACTAGAGGGGGGGTGAATAGTGTTTTAAGAATTTCTTTAAAACTTCTTTGATTTAAATTGAATTAACTAACTTAATGCAAATACACAATCACAAATCAAATCACAGAATCACAAACAAATGCAAATATAAATAAAAAGCAAGTAAAGGAAAGAACACACCAGGAATTTTATACTGGTTCGGTGTTACCCTACATCCAGTCCCGCACAACCCGTACGGCTTTCTATTCAATAATAATCTAGATTACAATCCCTCGATTCCAAGGCAACGAGGTACACCCTCCAGATTCTCAGGTCTCTGGGTAGAACCACTTGATTCACAGGACACAAGTTCACCCGATCGATTTCCAAGGACACGATCACACCTTTATAACCCTAAACAAGTTTCTTTGAGTACAAATGTATCTATAACTCTGATAAGCACTGAGATTCTTTGAAGAGAGTGGCAGAGAATCAAACTAGAGATATTCTGGTTTGATTCACTTAAGATTTTGGCAGAATATGGATAGGATGATTAGAAAATAAGATAAGAGAGTAAAGAGGAGAGAAAATAAAGAAAGTAGTTTTTGGAAAACGTCCATAACAGTCTCTATTTATAGAGAATGAATGGATGTGTCCATTCAAAGAGATTTAAACGAATAGACACTTCTTTTGAAAACAACCTTTGCTATAACGGGAAGCATGTCGACATGACGAGTAACTATGATGTCGACATGGTCTATTAAAAATGATGATTTGCTTTTCTTTGAAAATGATGATTTAAAACATATGCAACTTTATTCAAATGGACTCTATGTATTTGTATAAGGTATTTAGAAGTAGAAATACTTATGAATATATATATGTATATATACTAAAATATATTTAAAATCAAGGTAAATAAACTAAAGTAAATATAATATTAAAATAGATTTTGAGGCTAAAATATCAAGGACAATTTTGAAATCAAAATATAACAAAATGATAAATATGATTTTGAGGCTAAAACATTTTTGGAAATACGAACGAAGGTTTTTCTTTTGAAAAAGAAATATTTGAAAATCATTTTATGAAACAAGAGATAATTTTGAAAATCATTTTGAATCAAAATTAGTGGATAACAAAATAGGGCTACTATCCGTTCCACTAGATATTTCGTGAGTTCCATCTCACTAGGGTTCCATCCCTTTAACAAGAACGAAGTGGATTCCATTCCACGAGTAAATTGGATAAAAAAGAATGATAGTGCTTTCAAGGAGTTTTAACAAATATCTAACCTAACTATATTACTTGTCTTGAACTCTTGAATATCTTGAATCTCATGAGTCTTCAATCTTGAACTCTTGATCTTTGTCTTCTTTACTGTACAGTCTTCTTTTGTTGATACCTGCATATAGATTTCCTGCACATATATATTTTATAACACTTCTATAGTTGTTGTCATCAAAACCACTATCCTATGGACTAACAATATGTTCATGAAGCCCTCTTCCATATGCATCAAAATTCCCTATAAAAATCATAAAAATTCTCAAATTGATACATGCACAAAATTAACCATTTAACCCCTGAATGAAGATGAATATATGATGATTTGAAAATAATTAAATTTTGGTTTTAAACATGTAAAAATACCCAAATATGATATTTATTTAAATAGAAATAGATAAAATATGGATGTAAATATATGCACATTTACATGCACATCAAATACCCCCACACTTATCTCTTTATTCGTCCTCGAATAAAGGAAAACAAAGATAAATCTATTTTCATAAGGAGCATGATTGCATTGAGCGTATGCAACAAGTCGTTAAACCTCTGGCTGTCCCCAGTAGGACGAGCGTTGTCTCGTGAGGGTTTTCCGCGGATACTACCCACAAAATCCAAATGCAAAGTGATAATATTTACAAAATGCAAGATTTATTTACAATGAGATGAATGCGAGTTTTTGAAAATATTTGCAATGAAGGATTTACTTTTAAATTGTCACAAATAAGTTAAATATAAGTTTTGGTCATTAACTTCAAAATTTAAGTCATTTACTCGTCAAAATTTCCAATAAAAATCAAGTTGTCATAACAGATAGACTATAGTGGCTAGTTATTTCAGTTTATAACACAATATAATTATGAAATGGATCCTTAGTTGATTATCAAAGTTTGTCAAAGTGATATTATCATTTCTTTTCAATAACAAGCTAAATCGAACAAGTAAAAATAGCACTTAGATTTCAATTGCTTACTCTCTCTTATTTGAAAATTTTATTAGTATTAACAATA
Source organism: Allium fistulosum (assembly GCA_030737815.1). Classification (NCBI taxonomy): domain Eukaryota; kingdom Viridiplantae; phylum Streptophyta; class Magnoliopsida; order Asparagales; family Amaryllidaceae; genus Allium; species Allium fistulosum. The sequence goes on along the minus strand of CM060903.1, from coordinate 1,316,900,120 downwards.
TTTGAATATGCCTAACTCAGGTAAACTGAGGCCAGATATATTACTCGTGCACTGCCTTGCGGACTGATGTGAGGGGAATACAGAGCGTGGCGAGTGAACACACAAGTGTGAACACTTATCGACCGTAGGCGTTATTAAAAAGAATTTTTATATACATACACCTAACTCGGATAAACTGAGGCCAGATATACCAATCGTGCACTGCCTTTCGGGCTTATGTGAGAATGGTACAGAGCATGGCGAGTGAATACACGAGTGTAAACACATGACTCTAGGTGTTAAAAATATATACATATATACAAAAGTTTTTTTTACTCTTTTTTTTTATATTTTTTTTAGAAAGAGAGAGCTTTGCAAAATCATCTTAGCACCATTTAACTTAGAAGATAAAATTGTTATATCCTTTACTTTAAATTTACCACTTTTTTAAATAAAGATTTTCAATTAGAACATACTTCATAATTAACACATATGAAACTTCTTATACAGTAGTTAAACCATTGTTATTTGTAATCAAACTTCATTTTTATTTTTGTTAAGACAAATAAATTTTCAAAAATTTCAATCTATTAACAAAAACTTATACTTATCCCATAGTGTTTCTTCAAAAATAAATCAAAATGCTAAAAAGAAAACGTTTTTGAGATTTAAAAATTTTGAGATTTTTTTTAAGTTAAAAGAAAATGAAAATTCAAAAATGCCATGAAACTAAAAAAAATTATAATGAGACTCCCCCCACACTTAATTATGACCGTGTCCCCATAGTCAATGCACGATATAATGAGTGTAACGGGGAAAAATATGTACATATTTACAAAAGAGGGTTAACATTCTTACTGGACGTAGCTTGGCTCATGAAGGATCATGAGTTCCTCCTCTTGGTTACTTGGCAATTCCAAGAAAGGTTTCAAACGATGACCGTTGACTTTGAAAATCGATCCATCCCTGGGGTTTTCTATTTCTACGGCACCATGTGGAAAAACAGTTCGTTCCACAAATGGTCCGGTCCATCTTGATTTAAGTTTCCCAAGGAATAAATGAAGTCTTGAGTCATATAAAAGAAATTTCTGGTTAGGCGAAAACGTTTTCCTTAGGATTGACTTGTCATGAAAAACTTTGGTTCTTTCTTTGTAAATTTTCTCGTTTTCATACGCATCGTTCCTAAGTTCTTCTAGTCCATTGAGTTGTAGTTTTCGATTTTCGCCAGCTTTCTCAAGATCAAAGTTTAAGTTCTTCATTGCCCACAACACTTTGTGTTTGATTTCAACGAGTAAATGGCAAGCTTTACCATAAACTAAACGAAATGGGGACATCCCAAGGTTAGTTTAAAAAGCAGTATGGTAAGCCCAAAGCGCGTTGGTCAATTTATGAGACCAATCTTTTCGATTTTTGTTGACAGTTTTCTCCAAGATTTGTTTTATTTGACGATTCGAAACTTCAACTTGCCTACAAGTTTGAGGATGATATGGAGTGGATAACCTGTGGGTTATCGAGTATTTCTTCATTAATGTTTCAAAAGATCGATTGCAAAAATGAGTTCTGTTATCACTGATTATTGTGCGAGGTGTGCCGAACCTCGAAAAAATGTTTTCTTTGAGAAATTTCACAACAATTCTATAGTCGTCGGTTTTGCAAGGAACGGCTTCGACCCATTTTGAGACGTAATCGATAGCGAGAAGGATATACAAGTTTCCAAAAGAATTAGGAAAAGGTCCCATAAAGTCGATACCCCAAACATCAAAGATTTCAATCGTAAGAATAGGGTTTAGAGGCATCATCTCTCGTCGAGAAATTCGTCGAAGCATTTGACATCGATCGCAAGTTTTACAAAATTCAAACGAGTCTTTGAAAAGAGAAGGCCAATAGAAACCACACTGAAGCACTTTTTCCGTAGTTTTCCGAGGATCGAAATGTCCACCGCATGCTTGATCATGGAAAAATGAAAGAACACTCCCGATCTCATTATCCAGAATGCAACGTCAGATGATTTGGTCGGGGCAATATTTGAACAAGTATGGATCGTCTCAATAGAAATATTTCACTTGGGCAATATTTGAACAAGTATGGATCGTCCCAATAGAAATATTTCACTTGGGACAGTATTTGACTAGGTAGTTCACTATATCAATGTACCATGGATCGATAGAAACTGAAAGAAGTTGTTCATCGGGGAAGTTTTCATTGATTGGCAAAAAAGATGGTGCGTTCGTAAGACAAGACAAGTGATCGGCTATGACATTATCGGATCCTTTTTTGTCTTTAATTTTAAGGTCAAATTCTTGAAGTAAAAGGATCCAATGAATCAAACGGGATTTAGCACCCTTTTTAGCAAAGAGATATCGAAGCGTAGAGTGGTCTGTGTACACAGTAATGTGTTAACCTATCAAGTAAGGTCAAAACTTTTCAAGCGCAAAAACGACAGCTAGAAGCTCTTTTTTGGTTGTTGTGTAGTTGAGTTGAGCGTCGTTCAAAGTCATACTCGCGTAGTAAATGACATGAATGATTTTGTTGATGCGTTGTCCTAAGACAGCACCAACCGCAAAGTTAGAAGCGTCACACATTATTTCGAAAGGAAGATCCCAATTGGGTGCACAAATGATTGGAGCAGAAATGAGTTCCTTCTTAAGACGTTCGAAAGAAGAGATACAATCAGAGTTAAAATCAAAAGGAACGTCTTTTCTAAGGAGAGTCGTCAAAGGACAAGCGATTTTACTAAAGTCTTTCACAAAGCATCGGTAAAAGCTAACGTGTCCTAGAAATGATCGAATGTCATTAAAAAATTTGGGAATGGGTAGGTTTGAAATTACGTCGATTTTTGCTTTATCTACCTCAAATCCTTTATTTGAGATGATATGTCCAAGGACCATGCCTTGTTTGACCATAAAGTGGCATTTTCCCAGTTCAAAGTCAAATGTTTTTCTTTACATCGATTTAGAAACAACTCGAGGTGATGTAAACATTGGGAAAAAGAATCGCCAAAGATAGAGAAATCATCCATAAAACTTCTAGAAAGCGCTCAATTATGTCAGAAAAGATGCCAACCATGCATCATTGGAAAGTAGCAGGAGCGTTACAAAGTCCTAATGGCATACGTCGATAAGCAAAAGTACCGAATGGACACGTGAAAGTAGTTTTCTCTTGATCTTCAGGAGCGATTGGAATCTGGTTATAACCGGAATAACCATCAAGGAAGCAGTAAAATTCATGGCCGGCTAAACGTTCAAGCATTTGGTCAATGAAAGGAAGAGGGAAGTGATCTTTTCGTATTGCGGCATTTAGTTTTCGATAGTCAATGCAAACACACTAACCCGTTTGAGTACGAGTTGGAATAAGTTTGTTTGAATCATTTTTTACAATGGTTATCCCAGACTTTTTCAATACAACGTGAATTGGTATAACCCATGAACTATCAGAGATTGGGTAAATTATTCCATTATCGAGAAGTTTAAGAATTTCATCACGCACCGCATCTTTCATTTTTGGATTAAGCCTTCATTGCGCGTCATGAACAGGCTTGGCATCGTCGATTAAATGGATGCGATGTTGAACAAGAGCGGGACTAATTCCCTTTATATCAGAGATCGACCATCCCATCGCTTCCTTGTTTTTGGATAGGATTGAAAGTAAGGAGTTTTCCTGATCAAGAGAGAGAGATGCGGAAATTATGATGGGCAACGTTTCAATATCACCTAAGTATGCATACTTAAGGTGATCGGGAAGTGGTTTGAGGTCCAACTTCGGGAGTTTTTCGATCAAAGAATTGGGTTGAGATTCGGACTCAACTGGAAGCGATTCAAAAGGAAGAGTGTATTCAATCTCATTGGGAATTTCATGAAACAATTTTTTGTACTCGGCCTCGCGTTCATCGTTAAGATCAAGTGTCTCATTTTCAAAGTTTTCGTGAATGGCACTAACTTCCAACGTTTGGTCCCGAGGTTCATTCGATTGGCTTTCAAAATTGAAAATTTTAAGATCCAAAGTCATGTTTCCAAAAGAGATTTTCATCGAACTGTTATGACAATTGATTAAGGCATTTGAGGTGGCTTAGAATGGTCAGCCTAAAATTAATGGAATTTGACTCGTGGGATTTGTCACGGGTTGTTTTTCGAGAATGATAAAATCAACGGGGAATATGAATTGCCCTACTCGAATGAGCACGTCTTCGATTTCTACCACGGGCTTCTTAATCGAACGATCGACGAATTGAAGCATGACCTTTGTGGGTTTGAGCTCACCTAAGCCTAATTGTTTGTACATGGAGTATGGAATCAAGTTGACACTCATGCCTAAGTCTATCAAACATTTGTTAATCGTCTTGTCTCCAATTGTACACGAAATGTAGGGCATGCAGGATCTTTGTATTTAACGGGCATGGATTGGGAAAATACTTCACTCAAACTAGTGGCTAAGAATACTTTTTTGGGCACTTGAGTGTCTCGCTTTTGGGTGCACAAGTCCTTAAGAAATTTCTCATATGTGGGGACTTGCTGAACGATGTTAAGAAGTGGGATGTTAACTTTCACTTGTTTAAAAATTTCCAACATCTTTTCCATTTGGTCCGAGTGTTTCTTGGGTCGAAGACGATGTGGAAATGGAACACGATACTTGGTAGGCGGGTCTACTCGAGTAGAAGAAGAATTTTTATTGGCATTCGATTCAACGTTTGGATCCACGTTCTGTTTCTGTTCATTTGAAGCGTCGAGAGAGGTTTCCGGTAAATAATTTGGGTTAACGACTTGATTATCGATTTTTTTGCCGGAACGTAAAGTTATGATAGCATTCAATTGGGCGACGTTGCTATCTTGAACAACATGGGCTTGATCTGAATTTGCATTTTGATTTCTGGGATTTGGAAGGGGCTGGCTTGGGAATATGCCTCGTTCGAGTTCACTTACAAACGTGGCTAATTGACTCATTTGCATTTCAAGTTTTGCAATTGATTGGTTCGTGTTTTGCATATATAAGATCAATAAATTTTGCAAATTGTTGTTTGATTGAAGGCTTTGAGTAGTTGCTTTAGCCAACGTTTCAAGAGTTTTCTCAAGCGAAGTTAAACGTTTATCGTCTTGGGGAGGATGAGCAGAATTTGGTTGAAAATTTGATTGTTGCGATTGATTATGGAACGGACCCGCAAAGTTTGGTTGAAAATTGTTGGGCTGAAAGGGAGGATTCGAAGCATTATTCGAAAATGCTTGAAAATTGGGATGAACCGTATTCGTGTTGGGATTGTTTTGGTTCCAAGCAAAAATTGGATGATTTCTCCAACCAGGGTTGTACATTGGAGAGAATGGGTCGTTTTTGGCTTTATTGAAAGCATTGATTTGTTCGAAAGAATTAGGACACTGATCGCTATATGGTTAGGATCGTTGCATTTATAACACATCGGTTGGGAAGCTTAGTTCATTTGATTCGATGAGAAAACGTTATCGAAATTTTTAATCATTGCGTCGATCTTAGCTTCCAAAGCAAAAGAAGATCCCATCGAGTGTGCACTCGATCTTGAGTAAATTTATTTTTCGTTCGAACGTTCCCATTGGGATGATTTTTTGGCAAGGTTTTCAAGAAATTGCCAAGCATCATCATGATGTTGGGCAAGAAAGTTGCCTTGGCACATTGATTTGAGCATGGTTCGTGAGCTGTTTTTGAGTCCATCATATAAGATTTGGCAAATCGTCCATTTTTCAAAGTTATGATGTGGACATTTTATCAAAAGCTCTTTGAATCTTTCGAAATATTTTCCGAATGGTTCTCCTTTGAATTGATGAAAATTTACAATTTCATTTCGGATTCTACTCGCTTTTTCCAAGGGGTAGAAATTTTTTAAGAAAGCTTTTATGAATTCTTCCCAAGTTTTAATTGAGTTCGATGGTAAGCTGTACAACCATTTTTCAGCATAATCCGTAAGAGCGAATGAGATTAATCGAAGCTTGATACCATCATCGGAAAGTTGTTGGAGTTTAATGGTTGCACAAACTTGTTCGAATTTAGTCAAAAGGATGTATGGATCATTGTGCTCGAAATTGCCAAATTTCGGAAGTGTGGCAATATGGTTCGAGTGAATTTCGAAATGGTTACCCGTAGGGGTGAGTAACGTGATGCAAGATGGAATAGAAACTCTATCGGGAAAGATTCTATCCATAAGAGTTTGACGGGCGTTCTCGTTCGCCATTTCAGGAGGATTGCCTGTTCGAGTTAAACGATTAGTTGTTGAGTCGCGAGTCCAATGATTTGTTGTTGTGTCACGAGTCCAAGTGCTCATGCACAAGTGGAAGTCGAGAAGAGAAAGAAGTTAGAGTTGAGTTTAGAGAATGAAACTAGATTTGGAAAATGAAGTGAAAAATTGTTTTTGTTTTTTCATTTTTTTAAAAGGAAGAAAAATATTTACCAAGTGAAATTTATTTTCAAAAGAGAAGTTTGATTTTTTTATATGTTTTTTATTTTTGAATTTTCAAATTTTCAAATATTTACCAAAAGGATTTTTTTTTAGAAAATGGGAATATGATTTTGTTTTTGTTTTTGACTTTTGAATTTTTTTTTAAATTTTCAAAGGAAAAGATTTAAAAGGATTTTTTTGAATAAAAAAAAACTAAGTTAAGTGAAATTTACAACTTTTTTTTTGGTTTTTTGGATTTTTTTTAAATATGCATGAACAATGCAACTAAATAAATGCAAAAGACTTAATTACAATTTTCCGTCCTTAGTAGCTCCTAACCCAAAATTATAAAATCACACTTTGTCTTAAATCGACAAAAATATTTCTCAGCCAGGTAAAGGGCAGGGGTTATCGGTGCACCACGAATCACCGTAACAATGCAACCGAAGGTTTAAGTACCTTCACAGGAACAACTAGTATAATTTTTACGAATCACTGTAATTTTTATAACTGGTTATTACTCTGCCGCAGCCTAGACACTAAGAAATAAAAATTTTCAAAGAAAACAATTATGAAGATACAATTAAGCCCTAAATGAGCTCGCGACAACCTTAAGTCGAATGTCTAACCTTTATTATTAGTCAAATTCTACAATGAAATGCGTTTGTGGGCTAAGGAAAGGGTGATGAAATCCCTCACCTTATGTGAATTAAGGTATTGCCCTTAGAAAATAAAGCAAGATGAGATGAATGCAAAACAGAAATTAAACGTGAATTTACAATGCAACTAAAATGATATTTGTTTTTTGTTTTTGGATTTTTAATTTTTTTTATAAATGCAAATGCAAGCAACCAACAATGCAAATAAAATAAAAACAAGGGAAAAAGGCATGATACCAGAGCGTGCAGAATTTATTAGCAATTTATTTTTAAGCAGCGATTTTTTTAAAGAAAGCAGACAAGCAATTATTTTTGGCAAGCACTTCTTATGTTTGATATTCTGATTTTGCAATCTGAAAATAAAAACAAGATATATATAAAGTTTTTTTTAGATGGAACTAAACAAATTAAAACAACACAAAACAAATTTTGAATTTTTTTTAGAATAAAACAAAACTAAACTAAAAACGAATTAAAAAAACAAATAAGCAAACCTCTTTTTTTAAATTAAGATTTACAGAAAAAAACAAATTAAACAAAAAATTTAAACCAAAAGAACCTTTTTTTAAAACTAAGGATGGAAAAACAAAAAGGAAGCTAAATAAATTAAACCAAAGATGACAAACTAAAGGAAACTCTTTTTTTTTAACACTAAAGGATTTGTAAAACAACTTAATCAAGCCCAACAAGCTCCGGCCCAAAACAAATGTACAAAGCAACAGAACCAATTCTTTCTTTCTAAACCAACACCCGAAAATCCTTGAATACACTTTCAAAAGAAAAGAAAAAACCAATTCTCAACCAATTTTAACAAAATCAAATTCTAATTCAACTCAATTCTGAGTCATTGCTTTTTGCAGGTGTATACAGTGAGAGGAAGAGGTAAGGTCGATTGATTTGGTGAGTTCAAGTGGAGGTTGGACGATGCTGAGTGGTGATGTCGAAGTTTGGAGTTTTGGGGATTGTTGTGCGATTTGGGTGGTAGAGTTTAGAAGGTTAGAGGTGGTGGTAGGAGTGATTGGCGAGGGGATTTGCTTGTTCTGGTGAACGATGGAATGGTGGAACTGGTGTTGCAGGGAAGGGTGGTTTGTGATGAACTGTGTTTGGTATGTGGCAGCTTGATGAATTAGATGGAGATATGTAGGGGTAATGAAGTGATGTAATGGTCTTGATAGAAGTTGTTCGTTACGGTTGGATGTTGGTTTTGACAGAGAAGATGGGGGAGAAAGTGGGTAGTTGACAGTGATATGTTGTCAGTTTGCTGTGGGTTGGATGTAGGTTATTGATGACAGTTTCAGGTGGGTGGTTATTTTGAGATTGTTTGGCGTAGTAGAAGACCAAGGCAGCAGCAGTTTTGTAGATGTGATATGGTGTTGGGCAAGAGATGGTTGTAGCAGGAGGTGATGATGTATTTAAGAAGTGAGGCAGTAGAGGTTGGTAGTGAAATAAGGTTTTTCTCTTTTTTTACAGAGGTGCGAGTTGTGATGTTTACTTGTGCACTGGTGATAGTGCACTGTGTGTCACTGTGCAAGTGAGTGGATGGTTTATGTTGTAGAGATTGGAATAGTAGGAATGGTTATGAAGTCAGGTGGATTTTGTGGCAAGTGTTGTGAAGTCTGGGCAGAGATGATGGGTATGTGAAGCAGTTATGGTTGTTTGGAGGAGGGCTTGGTGATGTTTGAACATAGTCAACAGGGTTGTGTACTTCTGGTATGGTGAAGACAGCTAGGATATGGAAGGCAGAAATGTAATGCTTGAAGTGATTGAGTTATCTGAAGAAGTGGTGACAGTGGTGGAAGTTTGAGGCTCACAGTTTAAGATGTGATTGTTTGTTGTTTGAGGTTGTGTGGTTTGCTTGACAGAAGTGGATGTTGCAGTGGTTTCTGGTCGAAGCAATTGCGGCAGCAGTTTGAAGTAGTAGAAGTGGGGCAGTAGCAGCAAATGTGGCAGCAAGTATTGTATGTTGATGAAGTAATGAAGGTACTGTCGTTAGGTAAGGAGTAGTAATGACAGGTCGTTGTGAAGTTGTCGGGTAATGATGATAAGTGACAGAAATAGGTTGCAGAAGGGGGGAATGAGTCGACAGTTGTGTTGTATGTTTTGTTGAATGGGAATCGAGATAGTTTTGATGTGGTATGTGATGAACAATGGATAGACAGCAGTTGTATAGGAGTGTTGCACAGAGGCAGTGGCTTGAATGATGATCAACTGTGGTTTTCTTGCACTATGCACAGAGGAAAGCACAGTGTAATTTTTTTTGGAATAGGAACTGTAAATGTATAAAAATGAATATATAGATGAAAATGAACTGTAACAAAATGGAACATGAAATGCAAACAATGTTTTTTTTAGAAGATTGTTGTCTCTCTCTTTTTTTAATAGAAAGGCAAATGAAAATAGAATAGAAAACAAGCACACAACACAATGTCTCCAAAAACCACAAAACACACAATTTTTTTTAAATGCAAACACAAAAAAAAATCAAAAGAAAATAATTCGAAGAATAGAAAATCAAAATGAAAACTATTCCCTGGCAACGGCGCTAAATACTTGTTCAACGGCAAATTTTCTATCGAGTTAGAAAAATGCCGATAAATTTTGAGTTAAATTTATACCGCAAGCGCACGGCGTACAAAAGTTAGTATGTGGCGAGTACGGGTCGATCCGCAAGGAATTGTTAGATTTTAAAATTTTCTAATCAATCAAATTAAACCAAAAGTGGAGATTGTTTTGAAAACTAGAAAGCTAAGCAAATGTTGAGATTAAAAACTATGTGATTAAAATTCAATTTAGAGGCAACTCCACTTTCTTATATTTTTCACATAAATCAACATAAAATCAAATGATGATCTCTTTTTAATCTAAGTAGGATTAGTGATGTATTTATCATAAGCATGGCCTATTTGAGTTATTAATTAACACAAATCAAACCATCAAACTATAATACAACTCTAGTCCTACTTTTCATATCTCATGAAACATAGCATAGAAAATGAAACCAAAATCTAGTTTAAGCATGAACTATTTACTATTAATTAGTAACATAGATCATCAAATTTTGATTCAAACTTCACTTCATTGCCATGATCATATTTAGATAAAGAGGCAATTTGTGATTAATGAGATAAGCATAGCCTTTTTTTATGAACAAAGTAGGCTATCAAATTCAACATAAAACACAAACAAACATAAACATTCATTTTATCATAAAGCATAAAAGAGATCATACATAGAAAATTTATGTTGATATCTACATGATAAAAGAAAGCTCATTACCCCTAAATTGCAGGGGTTTAGCCTCTCATTTGTGTTATCATTTCAACACATAGAGATTTCAACATTGAAAATAAAATAAAGTAGAGAAGAAACGAAGAAAAAGAAGATTAACTACTAAAAGGAAATGAACTAAACTAGTGCATAAATGTAAATCTAACTATGAACATGAAATGAAAGAAAGCATAAGAATAAAAATGAGCATAAAAGTAAAGAAAACAAGTAGAAAAGAGAAGAGAAAGAGGCTAGGTAGCCATTTTTATTTCATTCAACATAGAGCTTACAACTTTCATTTTGATTTCCTAACTAATTTCCAAGAGTAGAAGATATGTACATGTACATAAGAGGGTTATTTATACATGCATAAAACCTAATTCATATTTTTGGGGAATGCCTAAATTGCCCTTGAGGTAGTGTGTTCACCAAGTATTCATTAGCATATGTTAATTCTCCATTTAAATGTGCATGAAGCTTTAATGGCATTTTAGCATGTGCATTAGCTCCTAATTGAAAATCAAGGTAAGTGGGTAGGTGTGGTCCTCCATTATCATGAGCTTGAATTATTTCCTCTTCATTCCTTTGTATTCCCTTGTGCATGCACATATGTTCATGAAGCCCTCTTCCATATGCATCGAAATTTCCTATAAAAATCATAAAAATTTCCAAGTAAAAATTCTCAAATTGATACATGCACAAAAATGACCATTTTACCCCTGAATGAAGATGAATATATGATGATTTGAAAATAATTAAATTTTGGTTTTAAACATGTAAAAATGCCCAAATATGATATTTATTTAAATAAAAATAGATAAAATATGGATGTAAATATATGCACATTTACGTGCACATCAGCTGCGAGGGTACTCGCTAAGCCTGTGCTGCTGGGTCTTCTCGAATCATATGCAAATACAATGAGTGATGAAATTAACAGTCAAAAACATAATATCTTCATTAGTAGAAAGAGTGAGCATAAGACTTACATTTGGATAACCATTTTTGTGCAAAGCCAGGCAGACAACGCATAAAGAAAAACTTATCTAAAAAGTAACTCAATTTATTCCAAAGCCTAACCACTATACAACAACCTCTAGAAGGTTCCAAGAAAGTAAGCGAAGGAGTCCCCATTTAACGCTTAAATCCATATAAGTAACGAACCTCTTCGATAGTAGGCACTTTTTTTCAAATGTCGAACAAAGATCATATACATGTTGTTCAGAGAAGCATAGCTGTTTGGATGTAATTGGGCCGGGGCAAGCTTCATAAATTGAAGAACCATACAAATAAATGATTGAAAGGCAGAACACATCTAGCCATACACATATATCAGTTGTAGGAAATAAAGCCCTCGGGAGGATTATGTGCCCATTGAAAGCATTTAAGGACCAATATGTCTTCGAAAGGAATTCCATGTCTTTTGCATATTCTCCTAAGTAACGCCTCATCTACCTTCGAAGATGGAGAGTCCTAAGGGTCTATTAAGATGATGACATCACTGATGCTAATATCGAGGGCAACCTCAGCTATAGCTTCTTCGGCCGACACAAAAGGAACCATCTCTAAAGGCTGCTCTATCTGATGACAAGATAGGTGAGTTTGAGAAGGTGTTTAAGAAAATCTCGTGCCAGCCAGTGTTGAAGAACTGGATTATATATCAGACTTGATATAATTTAATGTCGATGGACCTGCTGCCACTGTATAGAGAGACGTGAAGAATGTCTACGATCCATCATTACTAAAAAACTTCATACATGATGGAGGTCAGGCGGGATCAAACTTTAACCTTCGTACTGAAAAGGAGCCCTGTGTAGCCAACTTATACAATCCTATGGATATCAATATATATTATCCAACCAGATCATATACATTGAAGAGGGCCAATAATGTATAATTCAATATGTATGGTGTGTGTGTCTGGTGCCCAGGGCACTATAAACACGAATGCTCTGTGTAGATAACACACTCATGCTAGCAAACGACAACCATCGTGTGATGGAACTATTATCTACTATCGTACAATTTACGATAGCAAAATCATTTCCAAAGCATCATGAGATTTCTCTTTGCAAGGATACCGGAGTGAAGTATATAACTTAAAAAGATTAATAAGTATTCCATTCACATATCAAAGCATGTTCGATGCGACTGTTATCTAAAACCATCTCATTTTGCAGTCATCGATTACTACTCAACCAAAGTTGCCAAGAAGCTCCTTACCCTTTCCTCTTTGATTTATAAAGTTTTTACTTAAAATTTTATTTAAAATTAATGGCCACTTGGGAGACTTGGGTTAATCCTTGGTATGACATGAAGTTGACTCGAGAATGGCCTTGCAAACCAAAGCTCGAGTCAAGACATGAGTCAAGCCATGAAGATATCCAAGTCCACTTCGAGTCCATACTAGACCTTCCAAACACAAAGTAAAACCTTGTTTTTCTTCAAAAATTATTAAATTATATGTTTGGCCACCAAACTAAGTTGAGGGGGGAGATGAAGTTCAGGCCATGGTCAAGTTGTAGTCGACGTTCGACCGACGATGAGCCATGTGATGCCGTGCCATCACCTACCTAAGTCAACTACTCAATGTCGATTGAATTCAAAGTTTTTCAGATCTAAGGCTCGAATCAAGTGAGTGGATGAGTTTGTATGTTTCAAGCTTGTTGGCGAACGCCTCTATCGATGATTTAGACGATCTACGATGACGTTATAGGGCGTAGTGCCAAGTTGAGGTCAATGGCAAAGTTTGGCAATGGAAGATTGAGGTTCGAAAGTTCCAAAGTAAGAGAAATGAGCAAGTGAAAGAGAAAAAAGGGCCTCAAATCGCTTAAGTATAGACCGAGCCAAGGAAATAAGCGGATAAGTAAGGCACCGATCTAAGCCTCTTAGATTGCTAAACCATGAATTAAAAAAAGAGGAAGAAAGAAAAGGAGAAAAAAAATTAAAAGATAAGAATGATGATGAAAGACAATATGAAGTGTGATGTAAAATTGAATGAAGTTCTGAATGAAGAAATCCTACCTGATCAGTTCAAGGGAAAGATTGTCGAAGATCTTCCATAATTAGAACTGCAAACTCGAGCAACACGCTCAAGCTTTTATACTATCCAAGAGGTATGAATAAAAAATTATCCAAAGTAACAAAACTCTCCCAAAAAGACGACCGCTTTATGAAAGAAATTTAGAAAATAGAAGACGTTGGTTCAAGAATAGAGTTTGAGGTCAATGGTTTGTCTTTATCCAAAGCATATAATATTAACACAAGATATACTTTGCAGAGAAAATGTATCCAGCTTTATGACCTAGGCATATCCGGACGAGTCAGAACGATTGAATAGTCAGATAGCAGATCAGAAATCTAGAACGATAACTCCAGAATTCAAACTAAAATTAAAGCTAAAAGATATGGCCACAAGCTTGTCAAATATTAAAGCAAATCATATATCCATCAAAGTGGTTCAAATGGCCAAAGTCGATGGTACACGATCTAACACCAACTATTGGATCGGTATCGATCTTAGCCTCTCAGATCGGTACCAATCCATCTTACTTCATCAAACCAAAGCGCATTACTCCCCATTCGAAGTCTAGAGAAAAATAGAGGTAAGGCAAGCCAATGGTGATGGTTCGTTATTGATCCACGAGTTAAAATCCAAGGGACAAAGATCTAGGCAAACTCCATGGCAAACGAACTAAATGTTCTTGGATCGTTACCGACCCATGGATGTAATTCAAATCTAAGTCCACTTCAAGCTAATCAAAATCTAAAGGCAAACACAAGGCCAAGTATCCAAGAGCTATGGTTCGTATCTAATCCATCACATCGAAGTTCAAAAGGCTAAGCAATCAAGTTTAGCGAGCTAACTTATGAGTCATCACCGAACCAAGGTGTTCAAGTCGGTACCGAACCAAGAATCCACTTGCTGATTTAGCCACGATCTCTTTAGGAAATCTTCTTCAGAATGTGGGGAGAACATGGTGGAGAGAAATTCATTGACCTTCATCTATTAATAGGAGATGAGAAGCACCATTTCGAGATCCTTTTTCCGCATTCTAAATTTCTGTACTAATATAGCTGTTTCTTGGATCATCACCGATCCAAAACTACCGATCCATAAAATCTCGCTTGTAAAAATTTGCAGAAATCATTATCAAAGCTTAAGTAGACGTTGGATAGTGTTTAGCTGAACCACTATAAATTGTTGTATGCTATTCTTATTCATTTTCCTTTTGATTTCTTCATTTTATTCTCTTCTTCAAACTACTTGGGTGTTTGTGCCAACTTTTGGTGTAAACAATATATATACACACACACACATACATACTATTATTTAGTTCAAAATGATTATACAAAAATGCATGTATATATACATTTATAAATAATATAAAATTCTAAAAATTTTATATAATATAAAATAGACATTATGGTTTCAAAAATAATTCTTAAATAATTTTTTTATTGTTTTTGTTCGATTTATTAATTAATTATAAGTTTTTAACTAATAAATTATTTCAAAATCAAAATTTAAACTAAAAAATTACTTTATTATCAGGCCGAAAACAACAAAAATATTTTTTTAATTATAAATTTTGTTTATATATATAGTTTTAACTAGTTATATCTATATGTAATATGTATTAGTTTAAAATAAATATATACATATATTAAAATATATAAATTTCAATTCAAATTTACATTATAAATATTGTAAATAATTTTACAAATTACTGTTTAATATAATTTTATAATTTAATTATATATATATATATATATATGTATGTATGTATATGTATTTAATTAATGTTTAATGTAAATAATTTACAACCAATATTTTATAATAATTATATAGTTATATTTTCACATATACATATACATATATATATATATATTTAAATAGTTTTGTGCTCATATATACATACATTTAGACAATTCATTTGTATGTACGAGGGGCTAACATTTCCGTTGTGATGTAAATCTCAACACCTACATACGGGCATGTCAAATCTTGTACACATTACCATGTTGCATGTGCGAGCGTAGACATATGTGTATATGATACACATATGTTTAATATAGTGAAATTATATAAAATAAAACTTTATTTATAAATTTAAATAAATACTAATTTTATTTAACAGAAGATTTAGGAAACTTCTACATGAATTTGTACTACATAAGCCCAATAAAAATCCAAATAGGTAATATTTTTGAAATTTATCCATTTACCCCACTACGTGCTGGCCCAGTTCCAACAATGATAATAGAGCCAAATAACATATGTGACTTAAATTAGCAATACTAGGTCTAACTTATTAAAGTCTACACATATAATAAGGTGTTTAAAAAAGTAGTGTCTAAGATTGGGTTTGGGTAATCAAGTACTCTACCCTACCTAGCTATTAGCCTGGACCCAAAATGATGAGGTAAGCCTAAAGGTTATCCCCAATATAAAGATCTAAACTAATTTGGGCCTTGGACTAATTTTCAAAATATGTTTTGAAATTAAAATAGAAGTTTTAAATTTAAATATAGATTTTCAAATTGTTTTGAAATTTAAATAAAAGTTTCAAATTTAAATGCTAAACTTAAAATAAAACACATATTATAAAAGTCATAATAATTTTTAAATGTTTGAAAATGTTACAAAATTAATTTCAAAAATATTATTTATTAATAAAATTAACAAAAATAAATAAATTAATTAAATAATTTAATTAATTACGTGTATATATATATACATGTATAATATACAAATAATAATATATATGTTATTCTGTCTTGAATTATTTAAGAAAATATGAGTATACATGGTAACATGTATGTATAAATTATTTTTTGAAATAAATAAAATTTAATTAAAATTGTTTAATTAAATAAATTAATTAATAGTTAACTAATAAATTAAAATACATTCATACACACACATATATATACGATATATGTGTGTTACAATAAAGAATATAGTATATATATTCAATATAATATATTATAATTGAATAATATAATGACTAATTAAAGTGTTAATTAATTCAATTAATTAAATATGATTTAATTTATATAATTTTATACATAAATATTAGATAAGTTGAATAAAGTATAAAAGTTATATAATAATAAAGCTTATGTAATATAAATGTATAAACTAAAGGTGGAACAGTAAGAAACGCAATTAGACTTAAGGAATAAATACATACGTATAACACGTGCACGGTGATTTTTGATGTGTTCGACACTTGAATCACGAGAGTATTTCATAAGAAATATATTATTCCATAATTTGATATCACTCAATTTAAATATATTAAAGATTGTGAATCTTTAATATAAGTGTTGTCCTCTACCATTTATATATTAATAGATTACTTGCATACTCCTTAGTTGTTAAGCTTTTCTCAGGTTAGGGATGTTATGTGTAGTACCATTAATATATAGGAAAGACGAGGTAAGATAACTGTACATATTTGTTGAGCTTTCCTAACGGTATATGCATTATACTTAGGTCGTCGCGAAATGGTAGATACAAGTGAATAACGTCTCTTTATTTATTGAGCTTTCATCAAGGTAGAGATGATATTATGATAAGAGCCACAAGTTTAGAGTTGTATGTAATACAACCGATATGGAATTACCCGCCATATGTGGGTCTATGATTTTTTGACCTTTCCTTAGGGTCAATATCTCAAGACTCATTCCTAACACCCACTAGAGAAGTCAAAAGATCTTTATATTTCATCTTAGGGTTTTGAGAAATATAAAAGTCCAGTGGGAGCCTTATTAGAAAAATGAAATGGTAATATTTAACCTCTCTAATACTGTAAGAACATCGCTATGTAAAGTTATAATAATCTACATTGACAAATTTATGCAACTAATATAATTAATAAAATGTTTACCAATTAAAATATATAAATGAAGTAAATTAATATTAAAAAATAGAAAAATAAAATATACTTACCAATAAATTTTTGCATGTTGGCCCATGCAAGCGCCTAATTATACAACTACCAAATACGTTCTAACTTGATCACTTGCGAGTTTTCTTGCCCGAGACTGTGTATTGTATTCAATAAGTTACGAACTCTAAAAGAAATTTAAGAATATGGATATTTGATCCATATACGATCACATACAAAAGTTATATGGTGAACAGTCACAATTGGTAATGTATGAAACCTCGATGAGATTAGTTCATTGAAATTAGCAAGAAAACTAAAGTGTGAGATCCTATATTCAATATGATTGATTGCAACAATGGTCTTGTTGTGTTAAATGTAACACTGGACCATAGGCTACATGGTAGATCTAAGAATTCGATCACCGAAATGTTAGTTTGATCAGTTTATGTAAAATGCAATTTATTTGATATCCTTTAAAGTAAAGGATGACCAAATGCACTTTTGTAAAGAGTTCATTATAATATTGTAGTAAGGATTTCATTTGCATGGTTCGACCGTTGAGAAAGGAATTCGTATGTATGAGAGTGGATGTAACCTAAGGCACAACTAGGATGAAGAGACTAAATGGTCATTTCTGATTTATAAAGAAATTCAGATATAAGAATTGTAAAATAATAATAATAGAAACTTAACATTGGAATGATAAATATGATTTCTATTCCAGAAGTATTTTCACATAGGAAATTGTTTTCTATGATATTTATTTCTTTGAATTTAAGACACTTGATCAGAAAATTCTCGACTGTAAATCAGTTATAATAAATAAAATAGCCTATATTGAGTGGTTGAATGGAGCTTTATATGTCATACGCTATTAGAGTAATGACGGATACAGTGGGAGCATGCCACATAACACTTATTGGTCACATCAAGTTATAAAAATTATTTTTGTAAAATGTACCAAACATTATTTATGAAATAATAATTATTTTTAGTATTGACTGAAAAATAGACATAGTTTTATTTCAATATGAATGTTATGAAAAACCATTATAAAATAAATTATAGTATTGGTATTTGTGATGCATTGGAAAATACAAAAGCATCTAAATTTATTTGCAATTATTTTAGAATTATGGACTAAAACACAGTTTTGAGAAATAATTTGAATATATGATTATGAATCATATGATACTAGTTCATTATATCTCAAACAATAAAGGACAAATAATTATTTAGTGGGAGCATAAAAAGAGTAGATGAACTCTTTAGACTGATACATAAAGATATATGCCATCGCAAGTCTATTAATACAAAAACGGTTTCACGTACTTTGTTATATTCATCGATGAGTTACCACCGAAATGGAATTGTGTATTTAATACACATGTAGTGTATTGTAACATCCCCCATTTTGAGTCCTAAAACTAACTGCTACGGATGCTGTAGTCAACCATAGTTATTAATTCTCGACGATAAAATGCGGCTATGTTAATCATATCAACAATCAGAAGTACATGAATATGAAAATTTTTCAACACAATTTAATAACAAATTTTCACATTTCATTTCACAAATGATATTTCATATTCATAACATAATCCCATTTGTAAACCCACGTTCAGAGAAATTATAATTATTACAAAATACTCCAAGAGAAACATACAAAGATGCCCACTTGGTTGATCAGAGCTAAATACTAGGCAATATTATAACTTTGCTCTTGCATACTTTCAAACAAATCAAACACAGAGCGGATCAGATAAGAACTCCTTATTAAATAGAATGCCTCTTGCACGTCTTTGGATGCATTTCGTCTAATGGAAACTGAAAACCCTTACTCTCGATCTACGCAAATAAGCACCCGAGAGTTTAAGGGGAAAGACAAAAACTTCGGATCAGACAAAAAGTCTGATGTGAATAATAACCTACCATCTTGAACCAAATATATATCTAGTGAGACCACAATGGTTAAAATATCGTAATATATGATGATATGCAAGAATGCAATATACCCTGGATTACCCATCTCAATTTATTTGACTATCCGTCCAAATTTATAGTTTTTCTAGGGTCACTATGAACCTATTAGTTTTCATGGGCTGACCAATAATCTGTCTCAATTCTTAGGGACAATATGTCCAACTTCATAGTTTTCATGGGATCGCTAAGAGCCTATTGGTTTCTACCAATAACCTTCCAATCATAGTTTTCATGGGCTTATTATGAACCTACTGGATTCTCCAATAACATCTCTAAAATCATAGTTTTCATGGGATCACTATTAATATATTGATTTCTATCAATAACATCATCCGGACATAGTTTTCATGCGATCACCAGGAACCTATTGGACCCTTCCAATAATATTTTTCATGACATAGTTTTTATGGGATAACTATGAGCCTATTGGACCCTTCCAATAACCTGTCTTAATCAATAATCTTTTGATCAGTTTTGGGCATCATATACTTCTGATCTACCTAGTCTCTTGGATGTAATTCTACTCACTCAAGAGTTAATTTTGTTTATACTCACTACTGGGTCAACCTAGCTGGTTATTCTACCCCGTAACACCACAAAATCAAGTTATGTGTCATAAATGATGTGAGTATGATAACAACAACATGCATAATAACTAATCAATTAAACACAAGAACATATAACATTCATCTTTCAATTATGTTCAATAAATAATCTTTCATGTCTCATAATTACTTAATCTTAGGTAATATTCCCTTTGGAAATTTTAGCTCAAAACTTGGGCTAATTCATCATTTAATTCTTTGAAACCATTTTCATAATGATGTATGATTATTCCCCTTAATTTCATGTTTAACCCAAGGAAATATATAGCTCTTTATATTACCAAAGTCTCATGCCATTTCATTTTACAATGGATGTTTACGATGAGGGTATGAGGACTTCGCCCCTCATCCTTATAAGGCGTATCACCAAAATAAGTAAAGATAGGTTTATCTTTTGAAAAAAAGCGGCATTAGAACTTTTTTCAACCTACATCAGGGTCGAAGACCAAAAACTTAAAACCTTTATAAACTATATGGCCAACTACCGAAGATATACGGTCATCGACCCTCTAAAACATAGGCCTCTTCGCTGCTTTCAAAAAAAAATCGACTTAAAAACAAGCCTCTTCGGCCTTAAAAGATGAAGTGGGACAACACCACCATGCGACATCAACGCTAAAACCAGGTGTATAAGGTCGCCGACCTTGATGCACAACGACACCAAGACCCTCGAGATCATTATAAAATTTGTATACTTAAATTACATCGACTATTATGCTGCTTCATGGATAGAGGCGAAGTCAAGACATGCAGCATCACTGCCCCGGTATAGAAAATAGTCGAAGTGAAGGCATGCGGCGTCGCTTAAAACAAAGGTAAAAACATGCGACATCGTCGATGTCGGCACTAAAGCTTTTAAACTCTTAGTTGAATTATGAGAAGGCAATACCGCCATTTACGGGATTGCAACCGTTGTCCACTTCGAAGCGGTTGGAATCACTACATAACTACCTAAGTAGTTATCATGTGCTTCCCACCTCATCGACATCGACATTCATGGAGGCTTTATTCCTTTAGGCTCGATGAGGATATAAGCGACATGACATTAATGTAATTATAAAGAAAACCGATTTATTTCTAATAAAAGCAATTACTTTTTTACCAAATCTTAACCTTTTGTCCAATTTCTATTGGATAAACAAAACCTTTTTCAATTTCTTTTCAGAAAATACTACCGCACATCATTTACAAGTTCCAAAACATATAACAACTAATTAATTAATACCCTTGATTAATTATCCTTTTAAATGCTCATCTAGCATAATAATTTCATAATTACTTGGGAAAAATTCTAAAAATTCACAGAAATTCAAGAATATCCTTCTCTTATCATATAAAAATTTCGAAGCCAAAAACCATATTTTATTATTTTAGATAATTAAAACCCAAAATTAAGTAATTTCCTCCTTAGAATATTCATTAAATATACTTGTAAAATTATGAAATTGAAAAACCATCTCTAAACTAATGTTTTACTTGACATATTCAAAAATCAAATCGTTTAGAGATCAAAATCTTAGGTTTTACCCTTAAAACCCATTTAAACAATTCCGTAAAATTCCAATAAATCATTATTCTATCCAAACAATGATAAGGTCAACATGGCATATCATATTAATATAAATGAATCAAAGACCCATAGGATTCAAAATCAAACAAGCAAAAGTGAGATGGTTTCATTATTATTCACCTTGATTTTGATAATAGAATGGAGATTTGATGAGTGCTTAGTTTTCTTAACTTTGCTCTTAAATGTCCTTTAGATTTTTTGTAATTTCGCCCTTAGCAATGACCGACCTCCTTGTATTTTTTTGATTTCTTATGTTTTGTGAAAGTGAGAATGATATGGGAGAGGGAGGGTTTAAGGTACGAAGGGTTTTTCTATTTCCAAATTAACCCTCTCATATATTTATTATTCTTAAGTCACAAAACAATCTTATTAACCAAGTAGCTAGTTACTTATGGTTCGACCAGGTTGATTATCAAATCTCAATTCCTTATCACACTACACATCACATTATTCTATTTAATTTATCTAATTAAATCTCTTGAATAATGTTAAATAAAATTAGGGATGTTACATGCTTCCCTCCTTAAAGAATTTTGTCCTCGAAATTCAGTGAGGACTATATACTAAGTATATCAAACATGAAAACATCTGTAACATCATATAATAATAATAATAGCATATCTGACCAATAGATAGTCTATATATAACAAATGTAGAACATACCATCATAACAGTTTAGGATAAGTATCCCTAATCCTGTCATCTGTCTCCCAAGTACAGTCTTTCTCATTGTCGCTCCACTAAACTTTCACCAACTTGACTGTCTTGTTCCTTAACCTCTTCTCATCTCTTGCTACAACTCGAACTGGTTGTCTCACGAAAGTCAGATCTTGCTCTACTACTAAGTCTTCCCATGTAGTCAGAGCAATAGTAGTCTCTGGATCATGCACATACTTCTTAAGATGAGAAACATGAAACACATTTTGGACACCTGCCAAACTGCTCGGTAACTCTACTCGATACGCGAGCTTTCCGATCCTTACTATGATAGGGAATGGTCTAATATATCTCGGTGCTAACTATCCTGACTTCCCAAACCATACCACACCCTTCATTGGTGATATTTGAATAAAAACATAGTCTTTGACTGAGAACTCAAGATTGTTACGCCTCTTATCTACGTAATTTTTCTGCCTAAAATGAGCTTCTCTCATCCTATCTTGGATTAACTCAATCTTCTCTGTGGCTTCTCTTACCATATCTGGACCAAGGACCAATCTATCTCTGGTCTCTAACCAACATGCTGGTGATTTGCACGACCTTCCATATAAAGCTTCGAAAGGCTCCATTCCTATACTAGCTTCATAACTATTATTATAGGAAAACTCAACCAAGTGCAGATGGTCTTCCCATGACCCACTAAAATCTAGTACACACACTCTCAAAAAATCCTCGAGTACCTTATTGACTCTCTCTACATGTCCACCTGTCTGAGAGTGATAAGCAGTGCTCATCTTAAGCTTGGTATCTAACACTTCCTGTAGACTATCCCAGAACTCGCCAGTGAACAATGCATCTCTGTCACTAACTATACTACTAGGAATTCCATGTAGTCTAATAATGTTCTTCATAAATAATTTAGCCAAAACAAGTGTCATTATGGTTAACTTAACGGGAATGAAATGTGCACTCTTGGTCAGTCTATCCACTATGACCTAAATACTTTCATTTCCCCTGTTTAACCTTTTCAACCCGTCAATAAAATCCATGGATATCAAATCCCACTTCCAAACTGGTATATCTAAAGGTTGAAGCAACTGTTTGGCTTTCACTTGTTGACAATTTGCACATTGCTTTACCCATAAGCCTACATCCCTTTTCATACCTTCCTAGAAGAAACTTCTCTTCATATCTTGATACATCTCGATTCCCCCAGGATGAATCGTAAACTTCGATCGATGACATTCCGTAAGAACTTCTCTCCTTAGGTCACCAACATTTGCAGTACGCAATCATCCCTTCTTCCTCAACCATCCCTTCTGGTCAAGACTAAAATGCTTCAAATCATCAATCTCAGTTCTACCTTCTAGCCTTCTAATCTTCTCGGCTAATAACGGATCATCTCTTTGCTTAGAAGCAATTCTTTCGATCAATGCTGGTCGAACTTTCAAGTAGGATAACATGACTATATTATGACTAGAACTAGTAGTTGATCTTAACTGCATATTACAAGTAGTCAATGCCTCCATATCCTTCCATTCTGCCAACATAGCTAACACTACATTCTGATGTTTTCCGCTAAGCTCATCTACAACTTTATTCTCTTTCCTTGGTGTATGCTCAATACCGAAATCATAAGCTGCTAAAACCTCCAGCCACCCCTTTTATCTCATATTCAACCCTTTCTGAGAGAATAAACACCTCAAAGACCTATGATCCATATACAACTCGAATCACTCTCCTAAGAGGTAGTGTCTCCACACCTTCAACGCCAAAATCACCGCTGCCCATTCCAAATCATGAGTCAGATATCTAATTTCATATGGTCTGAGCTTCCGAGAAGCGTAGGCAATCGCTTTACCCTTCTGCATCAATACAGCTCCTAATCTTGTTCCACATGCATCCGTATACACCACCAAATCTTGATTCCCATTTGGAACTACTAAAAAAGGCGCATTAGTCAACAAATGCTTCAACTCAAGGAATGCTTCCTCACATTTATCAATCCAAATAAACTTAATGTCCTTTCTGGTTAGCATAGTCAAAGGCACTACTATCCGCGAGGAATCCTTAATAAATCTTCGGTAATACCCAGCTAATCCAAGAAAACTTCTTATCTCGGTTACCATCTTTTCCAACCGTTAACAGCTTTGATCTTGGCTGGATCAACTGACAAGCCTTTCTCTAAAACTATATGACCAAGAACTTCACTTATTTCTTCCAAAAATGACATTTCGAAAACTTCTCTTTCACTTGATGCTGCCCCAATGTCTCAAGTACTATTCTAAGATGAATCTCATGATATCTTTCATCCTTAGAATATATCAAAATGTCATCAATGAACACCAACACGAACCTATCCAAATTCTCTTAGAAAATCCGGCTCATCAAATCCACAAAGAAAGCTAGCGCATTAGTTAATCTGAATGGCATCACAGACCACTCGTACGGACCATATCTCGTTCCAAACGCCATCAAAGGAATACTGTCCTCTGTCACTCTCAATTGATAGAACCCTATCGCCAAAGCCAACTGGGAAAATACTTTGGCTCCACTCAACTGATCAAATAAATCATCAATTCTCGCAAAGGATATCAATTATTTATCATCTTTTCATTCAACTTACGATAATCGATGCATAATCTTAACGACCCGTCTGGTTTCACCGCGGGTGCTTCCCAAGGCGAACTGCTTAGTCTAATAAAACTTTTTCCTTCTAAGTCCACTAGCTGCACCATTAACTCCTTCATCTCGGTAGGTGTCATTCTATTAGGTGGTCTACTTACGAGTTCAGCTCCAGATACAATATCTATTCGAAACTTAATAGCTCGTTTCGGTGGTAGTCCTGTAACTAGCTCAAAAACATCTGCATATTCTCTAACAATTAAAACTCAATTCAATTCATCTTCCACTTCTGTAGCACCCAATAAAGCACAAATTCCTAGACTCAAATTCTCAATTGAGTATACTATTCAGTCACTATTATCAGGGTGTCTCAATGATATTCTCCTATCTTGGTAAAATATCCTAGCATCGTATCTGCTCAATCAATCCATACCGAAAATAACTACGAAATTAAATACATACAAACTGCATGAAAAAGTATAACTCGAATTAGCAATCCTTATGGAAGTAACATGGTATGATGGTTCTAAACATAACTTATCTACCAACACTGACATATAAATGAATGTGATGCACCACTATCAAACAATACTCTAACTGGTATGCTATGAATCAAAAGCATACCTTCCATTATAGACTTTCCTTTCTCAATAGTAGTTGGTCTGAAAGATGATGGCTTTAAAGAGGAAACTTTTCCTTTTGTCAGCTCTAACCGGCTCTGGACACGGATTCTTGTAGTGCCCTATCTGGTCACAGTTGAAGCACTTTACACTTTTCTTTTCTGTAACCTTCTTCCCTTTACCAATCCAACACTCATGAGCATAATGTCCTTTCTTGTCGCATTTGAAGCAGACAACATCAGCTTTCTCTTTCTTGGCAGCTCCTCCCTTCCGAGCTTCCTTCTTCTTAAAGAACTTCCTCTTCTTTCCTGGGAACCTTAAGTCTCTACTGGCTTCTCCTTCCTAAAAGTAGAAAGCATTTCTTCATTCTGGATAGTCATTTCCCCCACTACGTTCGATGGATCTATAAGATACGGCATGGTTGCTTTAACGATCACCGGCCTCAAACTCTGGATAAATTTCTTATTCTCCACGGTGTTAATAGTAGTGTATCCATATCTAGATAGCTCATCAAACTTAGAAGAATATTCCCATACCGTCATATCCCCTTGTTCCAACTCCATAAACTTCCTGAGCAAAAGACTTAGCTTCTTCAGACAAAAATCTTTCCTCGAATATCCTTTGAAAATCCACTCAAGTCAACTCCTCCTCAAGCACTCCTACGGTAATTTTGTTCCACAAAGATAAAGCGGCTCCCTGCAATTATCTAGAAGCCAATCTCCTTCTCTGCTCATCATTCAATCCCAAATCAGTGAAAATTCTCTCGCAGTGCAATAGCCAGTTTTCCACTTTAATTGCATCTGCAGTTCCTAGAAAAGGGTTACCACCCAGACTGGTGTAATCTCGGCTTAGCTTGGCATAGTTATTGCCAACTAGCGTTGTGGTATTGACTCCTACATCATTAGCAGGATTCCCTCCAGCTACTCATGTAGCTGTTGCAGCTTGCATCAGATTGACGAAGAACTGATACATAGTCCGCATATCTACTAGTGGGGTCGTAGCACCTACATAGGCATTTGCATTTTGATTAGCATTTACCTGTTGACCTTGGTTCCTCCTGGTATTGGGCCAAGCATTTCCATTGGTTGTGGTGCTTCTACCACTAAGATTCACTCTTCCATTTCCTACTTCCGTAACTTTCTTTTTCATAAATCAACATATGAGCCCTTAGTAAGATACAGAAGAACGGTTTAAGAGAGAGGGGAGAATAGAGATGGAATACATACTTATACATAGCAAATATAAGTACATTATTATAGCATTATCTCATAACCACGATCTTATTCTCTAATTCATTCGGATTATGCTTCCAAAAACTTTTTAATCTTTTTAAGTTTTATCATAAACCTATGCTCTAATACCAACTTGTAACATCCCCCATTCCGAGGCCCAAAACTAACTGTTATGGATACTGCAGTCGTCCATAGTTATTAATTCTCGGTGACAAAATGCGGCTATGTTAATCATAAGCACATGAATATGAAAATTTTCAATATAGTTTAATAACAAATTTTCACATCTTATTTCACAAATGATATTTCATATTCATTACATAATCCCATTCATAAACCCACATTCAGAGAAATTATAATTATTATAAAATACTCCAAAAGTGATATATGAAGATGCCTCCTTAGTTGATCAGAGTTAAATACTAGGTAATATTACAACTTTGCCCTTACATACTTTAAAACAAATCAAACACGTAGCGGATTAGATAAGAAGCCTTAATTAGATAAAATGCCTCCTGCATGTCTTTGGAAACTTATTTGCATAATTGAAACCTAAAAACCCTTACTCTCGATCTACTCAAATGAGCATCCGAGAGTTTAATGGGAAAGACAAAAACTTCGGGTCGGACAAAAAGTCTAGTGTGAATAAAACCTACCATCTCGAACTAAATAAATATCTAGTGAGATCACGCTGCTAAGCGGAACAGGTTTTCCCCTCACTAGTATCTTAATTAAAATACATTAACAATATATAGTGCTCCTGCATCCATAATGGTTAAAACATGATAATAGATGATGATATGCAAGAATGCAATATACCCTGAATTACCCATCCCAATTTATCCGACTATCTGTCCAAATTTATAGTTTTTCTAGGGTTACTATGAACCTATTAGTTTTCATGGGCTGACAAATAACCTATCTCAATTCTTAGGGACAATCTGTCCAACTTCATAGTTTTTATGGGATCACAAAGAACCTATTGGTTTCTACCAATAACCTTCTAATCATACTTATTATGGGGTTACTATGAACTTATTGGTTTCTCCAATAACCTCTCTCAAATCATAGTTTTCATGGAATCACTATTAACATATTGATTTCTATCAATAACATCATTCAGACATAGTTTTCACGGGATCACTAGGAACCTATAGGACTCTTCCAATAACATTTCTTATGACATAGTTTTTATGGGATGACTATGAACCTATTGGACTCTTCCAATATCCTGTCTAAATCAATAATCTTTTGATCAATTTTAGGCATCCTATACTTCTGATCTACCTGATCTCCTCGATGTAATTCTACTCACCCAAGAGTTAATTTGTTTATACTCACTACCGGGTCAACCTAGCTGGTAATTCTGCACCTTAACACCCCAAAATGCAGTTATGGGTCATAAATGATGTGAGTATGATAATAACAACTTGCATAATAACCAATCAATTAAACACAAGAACTTATTACATCCATCATTCAATTATGTTCAATAAATAATCTTTTATGTCTCATAATTACTTAATCTTAGGTAATATTCCCTTTGGAAATTTTAGCTCAAAACTTGGGCTAATTCATCATTTAATTCTTTGAAACTATTTTCATAATGATGTATGATTATTCCACTTAATTTCATATTTAGCCCAAGGAAATATATAGAACTTTACATTACTAAAGTCTCATGCTATTTCATTTTACAATGGATGTTTACGATGAGGTATAAGGACTTCGCCCCTCATCCTTATAGAGCGTATCACCAAAATAAGTAAGGATAGGTTTATCTTTTGGAAACAAGCGGCATTAAAAAAATTTCGACCTTCATTAGGGTCGAAACCAAAACTTAAAACGTTCATAAATTATATAGCCAACTACTAATGATATAAGGTCATGAACTTCTAAAACATAGGCCTCTTTCCCCTTTTTAAAAAAAATTTGTTGACATAAAAGCAAGCCTCTTTAGCCTTAAAAGATGAAGCACGACGTCACCATCATGCGATATCGACACTAAAACCAGGTGTATAAGGTCGCCGACCTTGATGCATAATGGCACCAAGACCCTCGACGTCATTATAAAATTTGTATTCTTAAATTACTTTGGCTGTTATGCTACTTCATGGATAGAGTCTAAGTCAAGACACACGACATCACTGCCTTGGTATAGAAAATAGTCGAAGTGAAGACATGCGCCGTCGCTTAAAAAAAAGTGAAAGCATGCGACATCGTCGATGTCGACACTAAAGCTTTTAAACTCTTTGTTGAATTACGAGAAGACAATGCCGCCATTCATGGGATTGCCATTGTTGTTGACTTCGAAGCGGTTGGAATCACTACATAACTACCTTAGTAGTTATCCTGTGCTGCCCACCTCGTCGACATCGACATTCATAGAGGCGTTATTCCTTCAGGCTCGAGGAGGATATAGGCGGCATGACATTAACGTATTTATAAAGAAAACCAATTAATTTCTAATTAAAGCAACTACTTTTTTTACCAAATCTTAACCTTTTGTCCGATTCTATTGGATAAACAATACTTTTTTCAATTTTTTTTTCAAAAAATACTGTCGCACATCATTTACAAGTTCCAAACAGACTACAACTAATTAATTAGTACCTTTGATTAATTATCCTTTTAAATACTCATCTAGCATAATAATTTCATAATAAATCTTAATTACTTGGGAAAAATCCAAAAAATAAAAAAAACTAGAATATCCTTCTCCTTGTCATATAAAAATTTCAGAGCCAAAAACCATATTTAATTATTTTAAATAATTTAGACCCAAAATTAATTTATTTACTCCTTAGGAGATTCATAAAGTATTTAATATAATGTGGAAAATTATGAAATTAAAAACCTATCTACAAAATAATTTTTTACTTGACATAGTCAAAAATCAAATCGTTTGGAGATCAAAATCTTAGGTTTTACCCTTAAAATCCAATTATACAGTTCCAGAAAATTCCAATAAATCAATATTTTATCCAAACAATGATAACATCAACATGGCATATCATATTAACATAAATGAATCAAAGACCCATAGGATTCGAAATCAAATAAGCAAATGTGAGACGGTTTCATTATTATTCACCTTGATTTTGATAATAGAGTTGAGATTTGATGAGTGCTTTAGTTTCCCTAACTTTTCTCTTGAATCTCCTTTATATTTTTCATGATTTCCCCTTAGCAATGGCCGGTCTCCTTATATTCTTTTGATTGCTTACGTTTTATGAAAGTGAGAATGATAGGGGAGAGGGAGGGTTTAAGGTTTAAAGGGTTTTTCTATTCCTAAATTACCCCTCTTATATATCTATTATTCTTAAGTCATAAAACAATCTTATAAACCAATTAGTTAGTTACTTATGGGTCAACCAGGTTTATTATCAAATCTCAATTCCTTATTACACTACACAACATATTATTTTATTTAATTCCTGAATAATGTTAATTAAAATTAAGGGTGTTACATATATCTATGATAAGCTCATAAAGTATAAAACGGAAATAAATAAAACATGCAGTAGAAAATAAATTTGATTTGATCGAATATGTGAGTATATTAGAAAGAGTGCTGAAAAAACCTAAAAATGAATAATGATTCAATCTCAAAAGTCACTCCTCCCTATGATACATAATGATCTACCAATAAGGTGTAATTGAACTTTGTTGAAAAAGGTGTGATTGATGATGAGTGAACTTGAGTTAACTTCGTTCTAAAGGTCGTATACTTAAGAATATTACACAAATTTTAAATTAATTTCATCTAAAGAATAGTTTACAAAATCATAGGAGATAAGGGTTTAAAAGAAACCCCAACACATCCTAGGCCAAGGAGTTGGTAGGTTGTGCGATTCGAAAGACAATACTGAATAATTGTATGTGAAGGATCTTGTGTGAATCGCCTAAAAGAAATTTGGAAACGTAATCATTAGATGACCATGTTTTGAGCATAAGTATTGTAAACTAAGATCAAATCAGTTATACATAAGGAAATTCATAAAGTGTTTATGAATACTTATTCTGTTGCACTGAGAAATAATTGTTGTTTCAAGAAATTTCAACTTCTTAGTGAAGAATTTTTTTAATAGAAAATATTGGTAGTAAAATGGATTTGGATACAATCAGAGCATAAAGCTAATTATGAGAGATGAAATGAAATTAACCAAACCTAACTAACACAATGCATTATAATGACAAATAAATATTCTCATGCATTGAAGAGAGACTATTTGTTTCTTATCAATATTGAGAACAAATAATCATCGGTTGTCAATTAAACCATTAAGATTATTGACTTTACGATATGGTATGATGTAAAAATCAGAAGTAGATTCCAAGTACATTATCAAAATATGATTTTGATAGTTGTACCCAAATTGATATGATCCATCAACCGTAAATATGTCTTCGAGAGACTAATGCAGTTGAAATATAGTGGGCAACACTAATAAGAATAATATCCTAAAATTCAATTAAAAATTAACGTAATAGATTCACCATTCAATGTACTCAAGTTGATTTAGATTTTACTCTCAAAATTATCGTTTGATATGACCTTTTGTTTTGATAAATATGTGTTGAAATAGAAAAGTCTAAATAATGATTTAGAATAGACTGTTTGCATATAACAACCAAAGTGTCTCGAAGTCAGTGGAAGCAATATGAGTTGTGGTTTTTCGGATATAATCCAAGAACATATATAAAGATATCATTCGACAAGCATCAAAATTAAATAAGTATTTAGATAGAAATACTGTGTAGTTTGATTTTCAGCCAAAATGCAGAGGAAGCTTGTGTCCATAAGAAAGAACCACTAAAAGGTACATAGATATTTCTAGACTATAAGTAAACTACTTACTACTGATTACTACCGATGTACTTACGTTAAAATCAGTAACGATTTGGTTGTTTGATACTTGATATTGGATTTTCAAATTATACCTTTTATATTAAGTATAAAGGATGTTAGGAATCCCAAAATGATATGCAAAGACACCTTATCAAGATATTTAGTAATGAACATGTAAGATGAATTCCTTATGCCTTAGCAATAGGAATTATCATACATGTTGGATTGTCTATAACATCGTAATTTCCTTATGTATTTGATACATTAAGGAAATATTAAATCCAAATTAAGATCTTTAAATGGTAGTTTAGAGTATTCTCGAGTATTTACGAAATACTAGAGAATTGTTTATAGAAACAACGAACTCCTTATGAAAGAGTGTACGAAATCAAACTTCACGAGTGATATTGAGTATAATATGTCAATATTAAATTCATGTTCAAATCTTAATTAGGAAACTTAAAGTTGGAAATGTTCCAAATGAAAGGTTGTAGCTGATTCAACAAAAGGTTAAGTATATCACCTTGAATAGTGCCACAATAAAAGCAACGTATAAATATAAATGCACAAATTTATAACTGAGCCGGGGATGATTCCAAAGTATTAAGAATACTACATGATTGTTATATGATAAAAATGTAATGGTAAGAGCTCACTAGAAGTCAAGAAACATACTCCGACTAGTTCCATATGATAAAAGTAGTTTATTAACATTGAAGAGAGTTGATTGACGAAGTAGATAATTAAAACAACATAGCTGATCCATTCATGAATAGTCTAACTTGATTAGTTCTCATCAAACTAATCAAAGGAAAGGGACAGAGATTCCATAATTAGCCCTAAGTGCGAGTGGGAGAATGATAGAGTTAGGGGTATTCCCTAAGGACAATTATGTAATTTGATACATATATCTAACTTGGTAACCAATCTTGTTTGAAATAAAAGGTATTTTCTTTCTATTATATACTTGTTATATTATGATATAAATAATTAAGTAATTAATTAAAAGTATATTTAATATAAAATCCATAACACGTTTTGTGATAGTAGTTGCAATATGTTGTAATCATGAGTGATTTATCACAGTAAAATAAACATACCATTTTAAATATTCCTAGTCAAGATATATCGAGAATGGATATCGATACATCTATTGAGACTAGAGTATGTAACGCTCTCTAAAGGTTGGGTAGTGTATTACTCATGGCTACTGGGAACACCAAGGGGTTATGTACTAATAGTTATTAGATAAATATAGAATGACTCACTCGATAATCTTTTGTTGGTTAATATAACTAAGGTCAAATAGGAAATATCAACGTGATAAAATTACACAGTTCTCTTGACTTAAAAGTACTGCTGATCTTCAATGTGGAAGCTCCGCTTTGATTATAGTTAAATTGTGCACAGCGTCCATCGATCGACTTTAATTGGGTCGAGTGGAAGTATTGGAAGTGAAATACTATTCAAGAGACGATTCGTCTCAGTTATACGAGACTAGTAACACGGCCAATTGAAGTCAACTCAAAGGAAAAGTCTCTGATCAGAGTAGTACGATCAATAATAATTGTTATTATTGAACCAAGAACTTCGTATTTGACAATAGAGTTGAATATGGATTATATTGGAATTTTGACCATTACCAAATTCCATAAGTCCAAAGTGATATAGTTTTGACGAAGAGAATTAGTGTAAATAATTGTCACTGCCAAGTAATGCTTAGCAAAGTAAAATTGGATTTTACCGAAACCAAGCAAGCGATAAATTTGGCTAAAATGTCACACCACTTGCTAAGTGACGTGTGGACATTAATATTCAAATTGTTCTATAATAATCGCTGACCAGATTTACATCTAAGAGTCACACAACCAGAACGTTAAATAATCATTTTACCACCTGATTTAGTTAATTTATAATTGTTATAAATTAGTTAAATTAATTAATATTTATGAAATATTAATTATAAAATTTTATATTTTGTGTATTGGCCAATATTAAATAGTGTGCATATAATAGTTATATAAACACTAACCAATATACGATATCGATATGCGTTTAAATTAGATTTAAATGTAATGAATATTTTTCGGTCTTGGAATATTTTTCAAAGCCTAGAAGGAGGTTTTGATAACCGGCTATAGACCGCCAAAGTGAGTCCGACTGAAATGACCCGAAATTTTGAACACCTCGTATTTAAATATCTGTATTATTTAAATATTTGAATCTTGGATTAAATGTTATGAAAATGATTTAATAATCTTTTTAACCTCCCTTTTAATCATAAGTAATGATGTTAAACTTGTTTTGGAAAAGTGTTTAGAAAATAAATACTTGGAAGAAATATCGATAATGTGACCGAAAAACGTTTTATCGATAAACAGCTTTTTAACTATTAGAAGTTGTTCAGATTTTTTTTACATACACTTCTTTAGTTAAGAGAACATTAAAATGAAATAATAATATTTTTCCATTTATGGAAATAAACTTTTTTGGATGATGTCATGGGTGATGTCATGGAAGATATTTTGTGTGTAAGGGTAAAATGGTAATTTTGCTTAAGATATTTTCATGTAAAGTGAAAAGCATGCAAGGAACATGGGGGGATATTTTGGGCTGCTCTTGGCCATGTATAGGAGGATTTTTGGTGTTTTGAACACTTCATAATTTTGCAAAGCTTAAAAAGGAACAAAATAATAAAAATGGTGGAAGTGGATTAGCACTAATCCACTTTGTTCTTAACTAATCTTTCTCTAATTAGTTCAAAACTTCTCAAACTCTACCAAAATTTAATCAAGGCCTTAGAACACCTTAGGAATCATGGATAATGTAAAAATGGAAGAAATATGAGAAAAAAGTGGGATCTTGTTTAGGCTGTGAGCAAAGGAGGAAGAGGAGAGCATGGTTTTATAATTTTGGTGTTAAAGGTAGGATCTTTAGGCTTTTGATGATGGTAGGAAGTGGTTCATCATTCTTGAGTGTTTTTGCAAGGTGTATTCATGGGTTTTGTGAGTTCTCTCACTATCTTCTGCATATATATTTTGTTATATATGTTATGTGCTTGAAATATAATGTTAAAGTGACATTAACTAAGTAAAGTTATAAACTTTGGACCCTCTTGCTTTTGAAGCAAATGTAACTTTATATTGTATAACATCACTTCTATTGCCACTTAAACATATGGCATGGCCTTGACTTGATGTTTATATGGTTTTTTCGCTTGTGTGTTGAATTGAAGTATGTTTGAAAGCATTTGAAACGAGAATAGTCGTTATAAGTGCACTTCGATATCCCTTAACTTTAACTTGTGTAAATGGAAGATTTATGCTCTTAATTTGGGATTATTTGTTTGGTTGTTCTTTGCATATGTTTTGGTGTATTGGATAGTAAAGAATTGGTTTGGAAAGTTATAGAAATTGTGAACCAAAGTTGTGAAAGTTAGAAGCGAAAAGGTCCCTATGGATGCACTATGAAAATGCCTTATGTTCGGCGATTATCAAAGTTAACTTTGAAAGAAATCTTAGAGGATTCTTTGCATTTTAACAGTTATTATATGTGTACTTGTTACTAAAAAAATTGGAGTTTAAAAGGTTTCCGAACTAGTTGAACCAAGTGGCTAAAGTTGGTGTAAACTATGGTTATAAATGTACTTTGAAAATATAGCTTATTTTCGGGAATTTTTATAAACAAATTGAAAGATATTCTTAGGGTTTTTTTCTAATGTATTTAAGTATCCTAAGAGTAGCACTTACTATAAAAATTTGAAGTGTTAGATCATTTATTTAAGTGGTTAAAACTGATCACAAAGATTGTGATTTTCAATGTTGTTCTTTAACAAGGAATTTTAACAGCGTTTATAAGTGCTGTAGTAAGTTGCTTATGATTTTAAATATCTAAAAATGATATTTAGATTTGGTATTTTCCCCTAATCTATTAAGGGATGTTTTCTAACATAATTTTTAGTATTTTAAAGTTGGTTTGAAGTTTAAATATATTTTTAATATTTATTTATGAATTTTGGAAGCAAAGGAGTTTTAAATTATAAAACGTGTTTTTACTTTACTTTCATCAAATTATAAATTAGTTTTTCTCATGTAATATTTTACATGGATATTTAAAACCTATTTACAAGTATTTTTTGAAATATTTATATATATATATAAGTTTTGAAAAGGAAATTAACTACGCATAACACTAAAAGCCGACGAGGTAGTTTTATCTATTTGTGAGATTCAAGAATGAAGGGTCTAGGCAAGGCTTTGATGTAACCAGTGCTCTAACTTACCTAGCTTCACACTTGGATGAGAAATAGTTAAGTTGGAATGTTGAAAATGAGTTAAGTATTCGAATCGTGATTTCTATAAGCAATCGTTTTAGTCGACTATCAAACTTAACTAAATATTATCTTAGGTCTTTAAAAGAATGTTTTTAAAGATGATATAAGTATGAAATGGTTTTGGGTTTGTTATGAAAATGTGTTAATAACATTTGTATTTAAACCTTTTTATTATACTTATGAATGTAAATAGATCTTTAAAATGATGTTTTAAAAATAAGCATAAGTGAAATGGTTTTAGATTTGTAGTGACAATGTTTAAGTAACCTTATTCTTAAACCTTTTTTAATGGACTTGTGAAAGTACTTAGACCCTTGAAATGGATATTTTGAAGGAAATTATAAGTAAAGTATCTTCGAAAAATAGATAGAAAAAGTAATGGTTTAAAGTAACCTTGTGTGTGTCGATCATGTTTAAAGTAAGAGTACAAGTGAATATTAGTGATTGATAAATGATTTTTTATTAGATAAATGAGTTTTACTAAGAAAATAGGTTTTTAATTAATAATGGATGATTAATTAAAATGAGGATTAGAAGTCGTTTATATGACTTGATCATGCTTGTGTGTGTCGATCATGTTTTATGTATGACTTGCTTATGGATAGTATACAGAATTTCCCATATGTGATCATTCTCATATTATTGAAATTGACAAAAATATGGCTCTAGATATATTTAAAAGAAACAAAAGAATTATATGATACAGTTATCTTTGACATTACTACAGTGTACATATAAACTTGTTTCGCTCTTCTAGGACAAATGATAAGGAAATTCATCCGCTTAAACGGTTAGGTGGTGATCTTTGCTCTTATGTATTGTCCCTTTATTTCTCATAGAACCGGAGTTGAGTTTATCGAAAATTCGTCGATTGGTTTTGGAGAACTCGGTAAGAGAGGGAGTGAACTTATATGAGATGACTTAAAACTATAGCCACTCCAAAACCTTATACGTATTCCATGCTTTAGAAGAGGTTCGTGATTAGTTCTAGATGCTGGAATCTATGTGGCAGTTCGAGATCTGTTTTAGATGCTCGAACATATATAGTTGTTCGTGATCTATTCGGGATATGGGAGTCCATGAGTGATTTCGAGATCTGTTGAGTTATGGGAATCCATGTGTGGTTCCGAGATATGTTCGAGTTGGGGACACGTGTGTCGAGATCTGTTCGAGTTGTGGCTCGTGTGTTGAGATACTGAACGTGCCTTCACCATCAGTAATGACAAATCCAGAGATAGGAGACATAGCCTATGGGGTTTAGCTGACTTAAAGGGTGCAGGCACTCCATTCTAGTGTTACTTATGGATATGCATGCGGTAGTGATGTGACCCAATGCCACATGTTCGGGCGTGTGCCAGCTATGTTTTTCCTATGGTATATTTTATCTAGGAATATATGATGAGACGGATATCTCTGAACCTTGTGCTAGAGGACCGTTCTTGAACTACTAAGAGCACCTACGTGGGATCCTACACAATTAGCGAACGTGCCTTAATGTTGTGATTGTATACCTTTTATTGTTGTGAGGTGCATTCGCATGCATTGCAGTTACTTGATTATCTATATTTGACACCCTTGGCATTATTATAGTATCATTAGATTTACAAATAGAAATGGTTTAGTTATCGTAAGGCAAAAGTCGTCCTTGTTTATTTATGGTGTGGTTTTACGAGATATCTTTATATTTGAAGAATTTTTATAAATATGATAATCCATATGATTTGAGTTTCCCATGCAGGTTTACCAGACTGATCCGGGTGTTATTTTCTTATAATGCCTGGGTCAGCCCGTGTATATTTTCAGATTTAGCGGTGGTTCATTGGAGCTCTTAGAGAGGGGTTGGATGATTTCTTACCGTGTTTATTTTCCACTACATTACTTGTTTTGTATTTGTCAGTGCTTGTGCGGACATGCTATTATAACCGTCCAGTCTGACGATAGGTTAGTTTAATCTAATT
This sequence comes from Allium fistulosum, assembly GCA_030737815.1. Lineage (NCBI taxonomy): Eukaryota > Viridiplantae > Streptophyta > Magnoliopsida > Asparagales > Amaryllidaceae > Allium > Allium fistulosum. The sequence continues at coordinate 1,316,862,484 of CM060903.1, read as the reverse complement.
GATGTATGTATATCAAAGTTTTCTTTTTGGTAAATACCTTTTGAGATATTATATATTATCGTTCCGCATGTGAGTTTCCGATATTGTGTTCTTCTTTACTGTTCTGTTGCTTTTTCCTTTTCTTTTACCCCAACGTTTTGTCTTTTCGGCACTTGGGTGCTCGACATGTGAATACCATGGATGTATTAGTGTCGACATTCGCGAGTCAAAAGGCTTGATCGTTACATTTGGTATCATAGCTGAAGGTTAAACAAGAACCTTGGTTTTGGTAGGTATAACTCATTAAGAGATAGGGTAACGGAAAGCCTTATTATGAGTTTAATGTATTATATATACGAGAGTGTGTATTTGTTATTGTTATATAAAAAAATGTTTTTTATTGTGTTGAATGGTCTGTAGAGTGGTTTATGGATTTTGGTTAATACGTGTTGCCAACTTTATTGATAGTGATCTCTAAACACTTGAACAGGACAAACTGACAAAGTATTATTTTTGAAAATTGGTAAATAAAATAATTTTATCTAGGATTATATTTTATATATGTTCAAACAAAAAAGGGGACAAACACCCAATAGAAAGTAGAAGAGAATAAAAACTGAAGAGAACAAATTAAAGTGAGTAGGAAATGAACACATAGAGATTTATAGTGGTTTGGCAAACTCTAGCATACGTCCACTTATTGATTTTATTACTTATCTTCTGACTTAAGGGCAGAAGTTCTTAGGGGTCTGTATAACTCTGACACTTAGATTTTTAGAATTACAAGAGTATAGAGTAGAGTGGATCCAGAGCCAAAAGATCTTGAAAAATGAGCCCTACCCCTATATTTGTAGAGGTAGGGAGCCTAATATCTTGCACAAAAGATCTCTAGACCGTTCTCCTTGCTATAGACCAGTTCTCTAGAAAATATGAGTGCCACATCATCAAATGTTATGGGTCGATACGACTCCATGGGTATGGGTCGGTACCGAACCCTAAGTTAGCCAAATCAGCTGCCTCTAACTCTTTGCTTCGACCCGTCTTGTGGTTAGCTTCATGATGCATAGTTGTTTGCATCAATAATAGCTTGTTTCTGAATCCAAATGATGGAGTTGTGGATGAACAAAGTTGCCGATTCAGGAGTTCGTGGTGATTGATAGAGAGTTGTATGGAATCACAAAACAACACTGGAAATAGGGTTCTAGCATCAAGGAAGGGTCATAGGCAGAAGATGGGCCCTACTAGGCCAAGGACCACAAGTCAGTACCTACCCATGGGGTGGGGTAGGTACTAACCCCTGACTTGGATGGTTCTTGGTCCTTGAATTCTTGGAATGAGCACATACTTACCTTGTGGTCTTGGTTTTACTTGGGTTTTGGGCCTCATGGTCATCTCTCTGAGCGTCCTGCCCTGATAACTTTGAAGTTTAACTTGTCAGGTTCGTCCTTATACTAACTGGTCAAAAGGTGGGATAAAATTTGCCCCCCAAAGTATGCCTTGCGAATGGAAGGTGTGCTTTCTTGAGAACAAATGTGATGTCAATCTCCGATAGTTGAGCTCTCTAGTTAATTCAACCTTGGTGTATCGTCCAATTCCTTTGGATTCTCTTGTTAATCACAGGTCGTTCCAAACCCTTTATAGCCTAAGATTCTAGACTTTACTTAAGTGTAATCTATACATCATCATCATTCCAATTTCATTCGGAGTTACATATCAAAATCAACCCGTGTTCACCCAGGATTTGTCAATTCTATTCTAATTAAAAGGCGTTCAAATCCTTATCTGTTCTAAGTTTCGTTCTCTTTGGATCGTTTTTACATTCAGTTTAATGCACGATCTCTCTGGATTGTTTGATGTTTAGTTTAATGTGCGATCTCTCTGGATTGTTTAATGTTTAAGTTAAGGGAACGATTTCTTCGAATCGTTATTCAAATCCATGGCCATTCAGGGCTGATAGTTAAATATGTGATCGTTCAGACTGGTAAGTAAGTCCATGGTCTTGTCTGACCTTTAATCAAATCCATGACTGTTCGGGGCCGATAATCAAATCCATGGTCTCTCTGGACCCTTGCTGATCCCAATCCGCTCGCTCTCCGGCAAGAGGACTCAACGGCAAGTAAACCCATCTAGTTGCTCTCTAGCGAAGTGACCTACTCCTTGCTCTCTGATCCTATCTCCCCGTTCAGGACTTAACGCGATCAAAGTCCACGATCTCTCCAGACCCTTGTTAAGCCCAATCCTCTTACTCTCTGATGAGGGGACTCAACGACAAGTAAGTCCATCCGCTCACACTCCGATGAGGAGACTTACTTCTTGCACTCCAGTCATGTCCCTCTGGATGGGACTTTATAGTGATTAATATCATACAAGTCCATCTGCTCGCTCTCTAGCGAAGGGACTTGCACCTTGCACACCGGCCCCGTCTCTCTGGACAGGACGTTAAAGCAATCAATATCAGTTATCACATTCAATGTGAATTTTCATAATCAAATTCAAATATCAAAAACGATAATAAAATCTAACATCAAGATAACTACCTCGCCGGGCACTACAATTTAGCATCCAGCCCAGAGCATGCATAGGGACCGTTCGGGATCCCATACATGAGTAAGTGTCTAGGCTGTACTATTGCATATTTTATTGAAAAAGGGAAATAGAGTGCGAGAACTAAACCTAATTCCCTGCCATCCTGATCAAGAGATAACTATCCTTGACCTTGATCCAGGGCTATTTCCATTCATTGCGGTTGATGGCTGCTCCTATTCCATCACCATAGTTTGATTCCTTACATAATGTTGTAATCAGTTATCTCTGACACGTTCCTCGATCAGGTCCTATAGGTTCCTGCAATCATTTGTGTTATGCCCATCCAACTCATGGAATATGAAGTATTTTCCAGATGTCATTTCACGCTCTGTGGGCTCCCTTCTCATCGACTTCCGATAGGGAATCTGTGCCCAAGTATCCAGATAAACCTGCTTCGGGGTTTTATTTAAGTCCATGTAAAAAGAGAATTTTGATTCCCTCCTCTGTCGCTTTGACCCGTCAAAGCTGTCATCCATTTTTCGCTTTCCTTTATTCTAGCTAGATCCCGCTACGAGCGATCCTCCGCTATCCAGTGCATTAACATATTCCTCACCAGCCTCAGCATCCTCCTGCTCCAAAAACCTTTCAACCTAATGATGAAACTCTACTAGATCCCTCAAAGGATCCCATTCTAGTGCAATCTTGAAATCCATCTTAGCAGTTATTCCTAAAACTGCTGCCATTCAAATCATCGATGGGTCCGGCTTATCGACTGCGGCAGCCGCCGCATTGAATCTTATTAGAAAACTTCTAAGGGTCTCTCCAGCCCTCTGCTTCATACTTTCAAGTGTCATCACATTCTTGGGTCATAAATATAGACCCAGAACTGGTTCACAAATCTATTTACTAACTTGGCCCATGTGCTAATGGAACCACTCTTCAGCTGTCTAAACTATTGTGCTGGAAAACCTATCAAATATAAAGGGAAACACCATCTATCACCTCTTCAGATGCACCTAACACGTTCATGTGCCGGATGTACCTCATCAAATAAACTGTTGGATCCATCTTCCCGTCATACGTTTACAATAGTGGTAACTTGAAATCAGGCGGATTCCTAGCGTATCGAATATTCGAAGTGAATGGACCCTTGTTCACATCTTCCATGTTCTGATTTGGCATTCCACCCCTCATAAATCGCCTCACCATCTCAGTAATTCTATCATCTTCCTTCAAATAGACCCCTAAACTTGCATTCTCAGCCCGCGCTTCTACTCCGTGAGGGAATTCTAGCATGTACTCCTTCGGTCGTGCTTCTACATTTTGATTCAAGTTCATACTTTCCGCATCATCTTTAGGACACACATCATTCGCACCTAGGCCAAGGCGACCCATGCCCCCGAGCCCTTAGGGGTTGATACCGACCCATGCTTGGGGGTCGATACCAAACTGTATATTTGGCTCGGGGTTTGTCCTGAGTCATCCTACCCTGCTTCCAGTTATCTATGCTCTGGCTTCAGGTCCTTGATTCTGATATGCAACGACTCCGACTGTTCCCATTTGTCCTATTCTTTTAAAGAAGTTCTTCATCATCTCTTCCTGGCGTGCCATCACCCTTTCCTGCAATCCATTCATAATAGTTTCCATCTCAACCCTGGTTATGTAGATTGATGGGGGGTTAGCTCCTGAGGACGCATCTTGGCTACCTCCTGGTTGATTTCCTTCGGCAATAGTCCTAATAGTTGATTGTCTAGCCATTTAGAATCCGTTTCAAATATTAGATCAACGAGTTTAAGTGGTTCTCAGTGAAAGCACCAAAATGTTTGAACCAAAAATGGCACAAACACCCAATAGAAAGTAGAAGAGAATAAAAGTGAAGAAAAAAAATTAAAGTGAGTAAGAAGTGAACATAGAGAAATATATAGTGGTTCGAAAAACTCTGGCCTACATTCACTTAACGATTTTATTGCTTATCTTCTGACTTGGTGGTAGAAGTTCTTAGGGGTCGGTATAACTCTGAGATTTTCAGAATTACTAGAATATAGAGTAGAGTGGAATCAGAGCCAAAAGATCCTAAAAAATGAGCCCTAGCCCTCTATTTATAGAGGTAAGGAGCCTAAAATCTCACGTAAAAGATCCTAAAAAATGAGCCCATCTATTTATAGAGGTAGGGAGCTTAATATCTTGCACAAAAGATCTCCAGACCGCTCTCCTTGCTATAGACTAGTTCTCCAGAAAATATAGGTGCCACATCATCAGGTGTTATGGGTCGATATGACTCTATGGTTATGGGTCGGTACCGACCCCTAAGTTAGCCAAATTGGCTGCCTCCAACTCTTTGCTTCAGCTCATCTTGTGGTTAGCTTCGTGATTCCATAGTTGTGTGCATTAATAATAGCTTGTTTCTGAGTCTAAATGACGGAGTTGTGGAAAAACAAAGTTTCTGATTCAGGAGTTCATGAAGTAGATAGAGAGTTGTATGGAATCGACAAAACAACACTAAAATAGGGTTTTAGCATTAAAGAAGGGTCATAGGCAGAAGATGGGCCTAATTAGGCCAAGGACCATGGGTCGGTGCTGACCCATGGGGTAGGGTCGGTACCGACCCCTAACATGGGTGGTTCTCGGTCCTCGAATTCTTGGAATGAGCACATACTTACCTTATGGTCTTGGTTGTACTTTAGTTTTGGGCTTCGTGGTCATTTCTCCTAATGTCCTGCCTTGATAACTTCGAAGTTTTACTCGTCAGGTTCGTCCGTATACTGCCCGGTCAAAAGACGGGATAACGATATATAAAAGAATAATTTTTAAAAAACTGATACAGTTATTTATGATGTGTTTGTTTGTTAGGAAATGATAATATTCAACCATTATCATTTATTATTTGATTAGTTGTGCTTGACCAGTTTATGGGCAGTTTTACCTTTTCATTGCATGGGTTGGGTAGATAATAATTATGGGAACAATAAAACGAACACCTTGTGAATTAAATTCATAGTTTGACTATAAAACGTTTGGTGATAACATTGGGTTAAAATTTAATTTTTAATAAAAGTTGTTTATTATTGTCTTAATGAAACGTAAGATATTTTAAAGATAAACATTTGTGAAATGATTTTATATAATAAAGTGACTTTATATAAGTATGTTTTATAAATATGAAAACGATTTAAACTGAGAATTCAAGAACTTAAATCTTGGTGTTTCAGAAATTGTTGTCCAAAGTTTATGAAGAGAAAATAATACTAGTATTATTTGAATAAATATTTGGGAAATTGGTTTATGAAATTGGTATCATGGTACTTAGTAATATTTACGAAGTACTTGACACCGTTTTGGAAATGATTTTGGTAAAGTCCAAAAGGCATGAGTTTGAAGTACTGAACTCACTTCTGTCGCTGGTAAATAATTCTGGTGATGACTGCAACATCATCGGCATTTTATTTTTGAGTTTCAAAGTGGGGGATGCTACTGTAGTAGCTTTGCCATAAATTTTTTTTGGTGAAACATATTTTGATTAAATCCCAGAAGTATGATTTGGTGTATAAAAGGTTATAAGTATATATTATTTCAAAATGAAATGAAATGGAAACCCAGTGTTTGATTCTTAAGTTTTCTGTTAAGTTATATTATGGACACATGTATCCTATGCATTAGGGTAGTTTGGTTTGTGCATCTCATTATGATATGTTGTTTGGTAGTTTTCATTTGTTGAAATGAAATGGAATTTTTAACAATTTTGGACAGTCGAAAACTTTCAAGTTAGTGAGAACTTGAAGCTAAGTGATTTGTAAAAATATAAAAGCTGATTTTTTGTAACTCTTGAATTGAGATGGCAAAGAATTTAAACAACTTTTAAATTTTTGAACATAGCTGTTAAGTAAAATGAATTGGATGTTTTTATATATACTTTTAGGATGTAGTGGAGTATTATATGAGTATGAACTTAAGTTGTATAATGTTTAATAACTAGGAGCAAAGTTTTATGAAATGATTCATAATGATTTTAGTATTAAATGAGGAATACTATAAGTGATAATGAATGTGAATTAAGAAACTAACGGAAAATACATAAATTTTACGTAGATCATTTTGTTCGCATGAGAATTCTTAATCCAGATTCGAGTACATGATTTCGAGGTGATTTACACCGGTCCGAGTTAAGATTTTTACTCGATTCTTATTGATGAACGATTGGTACAGATTTTTGGTATGATCCTAAAGTTTTATATCATGGTATATTGCTATGTAAGGAGAACAGAGGTTTCTAATCAAGGAACCGGATCAGATCCGCATTAGAGAGGTCAACTAAGATATACTAGTTCGAAAGTGAAATTATGTGATCGAGCTAGCAATCAGATTTGGTATTGTGTACGGATGATATATATGCATCGTACGGGCTTTAATAATAATTGCATGCTTTGTGTGTTAGCTTGTGGAGAGTTTGGGTAATGACTCTTCGAATTGTTTTGAGGTAATATGAGTGATCAACTGAGTAACACTTGAGGCTGTTGAGCGTATGATTATTTGTCATCCTTGTGCGATGAGAGGTTTCTAAACCTGGGGGAACCATACTGGTTGAAAGTGGTTGCAGTATTGTTGTGTGGTTTTTATTTGGTTGCCAGTGATTGCAATACCATTAGGTATTGATGTGTGATTGTTGCTTGTGTCAGTATTTCGAGGACGGATATTCTAAGTTGGATAGAATGTAACGACTCAGAATTTTGAACACTTCGTATTTAACTATCTGAATTATTTATATATTTAAATCATGGAATAAATGTTATTAAAATGATTTAATAGTCTTTTTAACCCCCTTTTAATCATAAGTAATGATGTTAAACTTGTTTTGGAAAAGTGTTTACAAAAATAAATACTGAAGAAATATCGATAATGTGACCGAAAATCGTTTCATCGATAAATAGCTTTTTAACGGTCAGAAGTTGTTTATATTTTTTTACATACACTTATTTACTTAGGAGAACATTAAAATGAAATAATTTTTTTTTGCTGTTTATGAAAATAAACCTTTTTGGATGATGTCATGGGTGATGTGATGGAAGATATTTTATGTATAAGGGTAAAAGGGTAATTTTGCTTAAGATATTTTTTATTTAAAGTGAAAATCATGCAAGGCACATAAGCTGGTCTTGGCCGTGAATAGGAGGAGTTTTGGTGTGTTAAACGCTTCATAATTTTTCAAAGCTTAAAAAGAAATAAAAAGAATAAAAATGGTGGAAGTGGATTAGCACTAATCCACTTTGTTCTTTACTGATCTTTCTCTACTTAGTTCAAAACTTCTCCAAACTCCACCAAACTTTAATCAAGGCCTTAGAACACCTTAGGAAGCATGATTCTAAAGTCAAAGTGGAAGAATGATGAGAAAAAAGTGGGATCTTGTTTAGGCCGTGAGCAAAGGAGGAAGAGGAGAGCATGGTTTTGTGATTTTGGTGTTAAAGGTTGGATCTTTAGGCTTTTGATGATGGTAGGAAGTGGTTCTTTGTTCTAAGGTGTTTTTGTAAGGTTTATTCATGGGTTTTGTGAATTCTCTCACTATCTTGTGTGTATATGTTGTGTTATATATGTTGTGTGCTTGAAATATAAAGTTAAATTGACATTAACTAAGTAAAGTTATAAACTTTGGACCCCTCTTGCTTTTGAAAGAAAATGACAACTTTATATTCTATTACATCACTTATATTACCCTATTAAACATGTAGCATGGCCTTGACTTGATGTTTAACTGGTTATTTGGCTTGTGTGTTGAATTGAAGTATGTTTGAAAGCGTTTGAGGTGAGAATAGTCGCTATAACTGCACTTCGATATCCCTTAACTTTAACTTGTGTAAATGGAAGATTTATGACCTTAACTTGGGATTATTTGATTTGGTTATTCTTTGCATATATTTTGGTGTATTGGACAGTGACGAATTAGTTTGGAAAGTTATAAAAATTGTGAATCAAAGTTGTGAAAGTTACAAGCGAAAAGGTCGCTATGGATGCACTATGAAAATGCCTTATGTTCGGTGATTTTCAAAGTTAACTTTGAGAGACATTTTAGAGGTTTCTCTGCATTTTAATAATCATTATATGTGAACTTATTATTGGAAAAAAATTGGAGTTTAAAAGGTTTCGGAACTATTTGAACCAAGTGGCTAAAGTTGGTGTAAAATGTGGTTATAAATGTACTTTGAAAATATAGCTTGTTTTTAGGAATTTTTATAAACAAATTGAAAGATATTCTTTGGGGTTATTTTCAAAAAATTTAAAGTACCCTAAGGAAATTACTTACTGTAAAAATTCAAATATTAAATCATTTGTTTATGTTGTTAAAACTTGTCATAAAGTTTGTGCTTTTCAATGTTGTTCTTTAACAAGGACTTTTAACAGCATTTATAAATCATGTAGTAAATTGCTTATGGTTTTAAATATCTAAAATGATATTTAAATTTGGTATTTTTCCCTAATATATTAAGGGATATTTTCTAACATAATTTACAGTATTTTAAAGTTGCTTTGAAGTTTAAATATATTTTTAATGTTTATTTATGAATTTTGAAAGCAAAGGAGTTTTAAAACATGTTTCTATTTTATTTTCATCAAATTATAAATTTGTCATTTTCAAGTAATATTTTACATGGATATTTAAAACCTATTTACAAGTATTTTTTGAAGTATTTATATATATAAGTTTTGAAAAAGGAAATTAACTATGATTAACACTAAAAGCCGACGAGGTAGATTTATCTATTTTTGAGATTCAAGAATGAAGTGTCTAGGCAAGGCTTTGATGCAACCGATGCTCTAACTTACCTAGCTTCACTCATGGACAAGGAATAGTTAAGTTGGAATGTCGAAAACGAGTTAAGTATTTGAATCTTGATTTCTCTAAGCAATCATTTTTAATTGGATAGTCGATTAGTCGACTATCGAACTTAACTAAATATTATCTAATGTTTTTAAAGATGATATAAGTATGAAATGGTTTTGGGTTTGTTGTGATAATGTGTCGATAACATTTGTCTTTAACCTTTTTTGCTTATACTTGTGAATGTAAATAGATCTTTAAAAGGATGTTTTAAAGATAAGCACAAGTGAAATGGTTTTGGGTTTGTAGTGACAATGTTTAAGCAACATTAGTCTTAAACCTTTTTGAATGGATTTGTGAAATTACTTAGACCCTTAAAATGGATATTTTGAAGGAAATTATCAATATGGAATCTTTTGAAAAAAGATAGAAAAAGTAAAGGTTTAAAGTAAGAAACCATGTTAATGATTTGTTAATATACTTATATCAATTAGGATAAGTATATGAATACTTTTTGAAGTACTGAAAGAGTACAAGTGAATAGTAGTGATTGATAAATGATATTTTATTAGATAAACGAGTTTTACTAATAAAAGAGGTTTTTAATTAATAAAGGAAGATTAATTAAAAAAGGGATTAGAAGTCGTCTATATGACTTGATCATGCTTGTGTGTGTTGATCATGTTTTATGTGTTACTTGCTTATTGATAGTATACGGGACTTAGTTTCCCTTATACAATCATTCTCATTATTATTGAAATTGACCAAAATATGACTTTGGAAGTATCCAGTAGAAACATGAGAATTATATGGTACAGTTATCTTTGACGATGTTATACTGTACGTATAAACTCATTTCACTCTTCTAGGATAAATGATAAGGAAATCCATCCGCTTAAATGGTTAGGAGGTGATCTTTGCTCTTACATATTGTCTGTTTATTTCCTATAGAACCGGAGTTGATTTTACTGGAAATCCATCGATTGGTTTTGGAGCGCCTGATAAGCAGGGAAGTGTACTTATATAAGAGGACTTAAAACCATAACCACTCTAAAACCTTATACGTTTTTCTATGCTTTGGAAGAGGTTCACGATTAGTTCGAGATGTTGGACTCTATGTGGAGGTTTGAGATGTTTGAGATGCTCAAACACATGTAATTGTTCGTGTTCTATTCAGGATATGGGAATCCATGTGTGATTTCGATATCCGTTGAGATATGGGAATCCATGTGTGGTTCCAAGATATGTTTTAGTTGGGGACTCATGTGTCGAGATCTGTTCGAGTTGTGAATTGTGTGTTGAGATAATGAATGTGACTTCACCATTGTAATGATAGAAACTGGAGATAGGATGCATAGCTTATGGGGTTTAGCTAACTTAAAGAGTGCATGCACTCCATTCTACGGATACACATGCGGGCGTGATGTGATCCGGTGTCACGTGTTCGGGCATGGACCAGCTATGTTTTTCTATGATCCTTTTGCAGGGGTACCATTCTTGAACTACTAAGAACACCTCCATAGAATCCTACATAATTAGCGAACGCGCTCTAGTGGTTGTGATCGTATACCTTTTATTGTTGTGATGTACACTCACATGCATCACAACTACTTGATTATCTATATTTCACACCCTAGACATTATTATATTATTATTTTATTTTCAGATAGAAATGGTTTGGTTATCGTAAGGAAAGCCCATCTGTGTTTATTTATGGTGTGGTTTTACGAGATATCTTTACGTTTGAAAGTTTTCTGTAAATATGATAATCCATATGATTTGGGTTTCTCATGCTAGTTTACCAGACTGATCCAAGTGTTATTTTCTTATAATGCTCGGGTCAGCCCATGTATATTTCTAGATTTAGCTGTGGTTCATTGGAGCTCTTGGAGAGGAGCTGGATGATTTCTTACCATATTTATTTTCCACCGCACTACTTGTTTTTTGTGTATATCAGCTTATGAGGACATGCTGTTATAACTGTCCAGGCCGATGATACGTTAGTTTACTCTGATTGATGTTTGTATATCAAAGTTTTCTTTTTGGTAAAGACCTTTTGAGATATTATATATTATCGTTTCGCATGTGAGATTTTGATATTGTGTTCTTCTTTCTTGTTCTTTTTCTTTTTCTTTTTCGTTTACCCTAAGGTTCTGTCTTTCCGACACTTGGGTGCCCGGCACATGAATACCGTGGATGTATTAGTGTCGATATTCGGGGGTCAAAACGACCGATCGTTACATTAGCCCGACCATATATTGATACGGTATATGGTATTTGAATGAAAAATAAAGGAAAGAATGGGTAAGAGAAAAAAAAAGGGATCTAGATCCACTTTTTGTTCTCTTATCTTTCCTTTATATAAGCCACCTCTCCCTCACTTAAGCTATGAATTTTTGCACTTTTACAATAGCAAAAGGAGGCCAACATAGCTTATATCAGCCCAAAAAATCCAAGTATAAAATTAAATCAAAACACTTTACTTTGATCATCGGTGGTTAGACAGTTCGGAAGCTAATAACTTCAAAATTAAAATTGAATTCAAGGAGTTCACTTCTTCATTTCAACGTGGGAACTTTGGGCTTTGGTGAAAGGTATTCTTCGAGTTTATTATTATATTAAAATGTTTATATGATTATTGTTCTATACATTGTTTTGTTAAAATATAACAAATTGATATATCGATGGATTATCACATATTGATGGTTGAATATACATAAAATAGTGTGTATATATTAAAAAAAATATGCACATTTTTTATACATGCTCTCGGCCCAAAATAAAAAAAATTCAAAATTTTAAATAATAATATATTATATGGATTTAAATATCATATTGAATTTTAAAAGTTTAACACTATATAATATATGTTATTAAAACTTAACAAAATTTAATTTTGTTAGTATGGTTTTCGAGAATAATAATTTATTTTTTATTTTTTAGGGATATTCCCAAGATATATACTATTATTTAATTCATAATTGATTATATAAATAAAATGTATGTATATATATTTATAAATAATATAAAATTCTAAATTTTTTATATAGTATAAAATATATTATGGTTTTGAAAATAATTTTTAAATAATTTTTTTATTTTTTATGGTTTATTAATTAATTATAAGTTTTTAACTAATGAACTATTTAAAAATCAAAAATTAAATTTAAAAATATTAATTTTATTACCAGGCCGAAAGCAGCAGCAAAATATATTTTTAATTATAAAGTATATCTATATAATTATAACTAGTTATATATTTATACATAATATGTATATAATTAAATTTAAAATAAATAAATAAATATGTATATATATTAAAATATATAAATTTCAATTCGAATTTTATATTATAAATATTCTAAATAATTTTACAAATTAATGTTTAATATAATTTTGTAATTTAATTATATTTATTTATATATATATGTATGTATGTATGTATGTATTTTAATTTATGTTTCATGTAAATAATTTACAACCAGTATTTTATAATAATTATATAATTATATTTTCCAATACATATATGTATGTATGTATATGTATATATATATAATATTATGCACATATATACATATATTTAGACAATTTATTTGTATACACGAGAGGCTAACATGTCTGTTGCGATGTAAATCCCAACATCAACATACATGCATGTCAAATTATGTACACATTACCTTGTTGCACATGCGTGCACACACATATGTGTATATGGTACACATATATTTAATATAACACAAATTATATAAAATAAAACTTTATTTATAAATCTAAATAAAATAATGATTTTATTTAGCCAAAAAATTAAAAATGTTTTAAATGAATTTGGACTACATAGGCCCAATAAAGGTCCAAATTGGTAAAAGTTTTAAAATTTTCCCATTTACCCCGCTGCATGCTGACCCAGTTCCAACATTATTAATATGACAGGGCTAAAATCCTTAGGTTCTATCGCACCCTCTTTCTTGTGGAAAAGGATTGCATTGGCGAAGTTAAATCTTCCTAGTTGTAAATTACCATTATAAAACTCGTTAAACATTATGATAAGGTCATACTTTACACTATGCCATAATTTCATGTAAAATAGAATAGGGAATCCATCTGGTCAAGGTGACTTATCATTAGGCATAGCGTTGATAGCCTTAAATAACTCCTCTTCACAAAATGAAATATCCAAGTCATTTAAAGCTATCCTAGTATTGGCAAGTTATAAATCGTTCCACGTAGCTGTAATTCTATGACCCCTGCCGGTATAAAGATACTTTTATAATAGTTAAAGAATGCATTATAGAGCTTATAAAATTCCACATTATTAGTGACTAAGGAGTTTATGGTATTATTATGCTTTCGACCATTGAAAAATTGGTATTTTTTGTCTCTTTCTGTTGCTTAATTTTCTTGCAAATAGTTAGCAAGTCAATTAAGGCACGACCTAACCCAATCAAAGGCCTGACTATTCTTTGACCGGACGATCAAAGCTAGCCCAGCTCAAGCTGGTTCCATACCAGTCCATCCACTCAGTAAGGCATCAAGCTAAAGACTAGCCATCTTGGCTTGGTGGCACTCACAGTCAATATCAGGTGAAGATAAAGCTAAGTATAGCACTACTCCGTCTACTCCGGCCTGAATTGAAGACGATCAGCTCCCTCATGACAACCCACTCTTAGCCAAGTCAGCCCGTTTATCTCAACATCGCTTCAATCGCTGACCGCCACTACTCTAGGCTGCCTTAGGCAACGGACATTCTCGATAAGGCCAGCTCAAGCATGATCCGTCCTTGGCTTTGCTTCAGTATAACCACCCCTGATCGATTCCAAGTAGCCCACCCTGTTACCTTATATCCGGCCTAGCATCATCTCCTCAGCTTGATTCTTAGCTACTTTATGTATCCTTTGTGCCTTCAATAGCTCACCAGCTAGCTCAGTAAGCCTTGCCACATAAGCACACAAAATAAACAACAGGTTGTCTGTCCATTTGTACAAATCCTATAGCTAGGCAGCTAAAGTGATGACTACTCTTGTAGCAAGTCATCAGCATTTGATGTGCATTAAATGCAGAGCCTGCGCATGGTACAAAGGGACAACTGAGATATTTCACTGCCACACATCCGCTTGTACCTTTACAGTTGTCTCCATCTGCCCATGCGACCAAATCAATGGTCATGCACTCTTCCTGCTTATTTTGTAGTACAATCTTAGCCATTCATCATCTATTTCAACTACTATAAATACCACATGCATTGCCACTTCAAAGAGGTTGGAAAAATAAGAATCCTGGGTACTATATACAGTCTACAGCTCTTCATACAACAAGTTCTTAAGATTAGCTACCTCATTAGTCTTAAGTGCTTCCTTTTTCTTATTGTTCTCTTCTAGTTCCCTATAATTGCTAGATATAAATATAGTAAGAGAACCTTACAGTGGATGCAGTCAACATTGCCAAACCGCTCTATATTTGGTGTCATTTACTTTAATCGCTTACGCTCTTCCAGTCGTATATAATGTTAGCAATTAACCTTTGTGCATTAGTCTAATTCTGAGGTGGACTAAAAATTAAACCAATATTTTGACACTAGAAGATGGGCCTTCCCCTAAAGCTCTCCCCTTTCTTCACTTTTTTCGTTTGCAAAAATCCGATCTGACCTGTTATAATGGATAACCTTTCACTAGTTCATGGTAACAACTTCAATGGACATGAAACTAATGGCAACAACACTATCATCAGTGTAGTCCAACTCAACCCCGGTGTCAATAAGGAAATGTGGTGTACTATGTTGCTACAACTGTTAAACATGGGTAATCTAGCCCATGAAATGAACGGCTTAAGGACATGGTTGGATGCCCAAGCAACCATAAAATTTGTTCTCCTCGTACGGCCGACCTAGTCGACCTGCCTACTCATAGACCCATGCTTCCTGGCGCCTATAACCTGATGAACACTTTGAGGCTTGGGAAAGGATATTGCTCGAAACTCCACTCGTGGGTGTTAATGCTCATCCTAGAAGGTATGATGGATGCGTTCCTAGCCAATTTGATATAACCGCAAATGTGGCAGTGCCTATAGAGCCAAGGCATTATCATTCCCTTTCAACTAAACAACCACCAATTTTCGATCGTTTGCAAACTTATTCTTTTGACTGCCTCAGTGGTAGTGCCTCTGCCGTCGGTAGGGCACATATGACTCTCTCGGCACACTCCAGATGTCATAGGGGTGTGGCCAGGATCAGATCGAGAAAACAAGGGCGGTTCACATACTCTAAGTCGCCCTCTGTGCATAGGGAAAAGTCTCTCACTCCCATCATCACTGTTCTCCATCTCGTCATCGATCTCCTACTCCGCCTAAGCGCAGGCTAAGTCCCTAGCTCATGGTTGGCCAGAACATTCCTCAATGGGTCGATACAGGCCTCGGGGAATAAGTGTATATCCTCCGCCAGTAACTCTACAAAATGCAAACCTAAAATGCAAGGGGCAAAGAACTCTCTGGCGAAGAGAATGGGGAACCCCACTTCGATGAAATTCCGAACACTTATATCCATCGACGATATGCCTTACCGCTTATTGACAAGTATAATGGGAGTGCTGACCCATCTGACCACATTAGTGCCTTCAGTTCCATTACTGTGCCAACCAACTTTTGGGCTTAGCAAAGTGTTTGCTCTTTCCATCCACTCTTACTAGACCGGCCTTCAATTGCTTCCCGTATCTACATCCGGGCAGCATTGGTTCCTAAGCCTAATTGTGCACAGATTTGAAGACTCATTTCTTCGCTTCCAAAACCCAAGTCATGATGGCTAGTGAACTAGGCAACGTCAGATAGAGTCCTTCAAAAAGCTTATGACCATATGTTAACCGCTTCAACAAAGAATCCACTCGGGCTAGGGGTGCGGATGTTAATAGGTTGGTCGTGGCCTTATGTTCAGGGATCCAATACAAGTTTAGAATATAGAGAGAGCTCCAAAAGCGGCTGGCAATATCCGTGACCATCTTTTATCAACGGATGAATTATATGATGAGAATGGAAGATGAATATTATTTGAATGACAATAAAGCAAGACGTCCTACCCAAGTCAGTCCTGGCAACTAGAGGCCGACCTTCAATATAAGCCCAGGTATAACAGTTATGCCAATTTGAACTGGGATATCGCAACCATATATCTCACCACTCGGGACCGGGTGCCCTTCCATAGACCCAACACCACCAGAATTGGAAAGCTTTGAAGGAACCTCGTGGCAACAACAAGTACTGCACATTCCATAAAATCAATGGCCACTCTAAAATTTAGTGTCAGGTACTTAAAGATGAGATTAAGAGACTCCTTCAAGAGGGAACACTCTTGGAATTATTTCGAGATCAAGTAGAGAAAAAGGACAAACCATAACAACTGGCCACCTCTACCCCAGCCGCCCAGCAACACAAACGTCCAAGCTATCACCAAAGTATTAACCAAATGCAGAGGCTCGCAGGTGGCCTGTAGTAGCTGAGGGGTTTGGTCCCAGTATCAAAGAGAAGTGGGCACACTGGATTAGATCTATTCACTAAAGTCTTGGGTATTCAAAGCACCTCGATTGGATTCAGAATAACCGATCGGCTTCACTACCGAGGATAGGGAAGCAATCTCCTACCCTCATCATGATCCTAGCAATGACAAACTTCAATGTGCGCTGGGCCTTTATGGATAGGGGCAGGTCTGTTAATGTCATGTTCAAGGACGTCTTTGAGGCTCTCAAACTTCCTACTTCTAGCCTTACCTTATGCGCCTTGCCTATTTATAACATTGGGGGCATATGCATTGTTCCTATGTGCACTACTTCACTCGTGATGGTGTTTGGCTAAGAGCCCCTTGCTCCAAAGATCCGAGTAAACTTTATCGTGGTCGATTGCCCGTCTTCTTATAGTCTGTATATAGGGCGACAACTTTTACCAAACTAGATGTCATCTTCTCTTACAACTCCCTCATTATGAAGTTCCTCATCTAGGACGGGGTCGGTGAGATTACAGGCAATTAGCAAAAGGCAAGGGTATGTTATGGGACTTCCCTTAGACAAGCAAAAAATGGTGTCCTCGTATTTCAAAAAGAGCTTTAACCAATCAACGGTAGGCTTCTTAAGAGATCCATCAAGTCAACTAGTGATCTAGTTCGTGCCAAGGTCATACCCAACTCTGAAGCATTAGCAGCAACTACTCTCACAAATAACCCATACGAGCCAACTACAGTGATCAATGACTTATGTCCCATAAATACCCTCGAAGCTAGCATTTCTTAGTGTTGCACCGGGATCGTTGGTCATATTAAAGACTAGGATGGAAGGAACCCTATATTCTTGGCCACTTCCCAAAGAACTATAGAGCTCATCGCAACATGGGATGAGCAAGTAGCTCCCCATTGGCAAACGGGGTTACAAGTACAACTCCCACCCCCTCATTGTCGGTCGACCTATCCATAGGAGCCAAGGGCATCATTACCTTGACTCAGGCACTGAGATTATTCCTAGCCGAGGATGTCATAGAGCGCATGATTTATGTGCTAGACCAATGCGAACTAGAAACAAGCTCGGACCAAGAAGATGACCCGATAGACCCTCGTATATATGACTCAAACATTAAAGGATACCCTCTTGGAATCAATTTTCATAGATAGTACTGACCCTAACAAGATCATTCAAATTGGCACCGAGCTTAGCCCACAAGTTAGGGAGGACCTAATCAAGTTCCTATAATAGAGTAAGGATGTCTTTGGATGGGGGCACACCAACATGACTGACATTGTTCCTAGGATCATTTGGCATGCATTCAATATTGATCAAAAGGCCACCACCATCTATCAAAAGTGCCAAACACTCAACTCAGAAAGGTATCGGGCTCTCAAGGAAAAGATAGAGAAGCTGTTAGCCAACGGCTTCATTCAGGAGGCAGCATATTCGGGTGGCAAACCTGATCTTGGTTAAAAAAAACCAAATAGGACTTAGAGGATTTGCATTGACTTCTTCGATCTTAATAAAGTCTATCCTAAAGATAGTTTTCGTTTGCCCTGCACCAATTGGCTTGTAGACACAACAAGTGGACGTGAGCTCCTCACCTTCATGGATGCTTATTATAGGTACAATCAAATTGCCATGCATGGCCCGGTCCAAGAGCACACCTCCTTCATTACAAACACATGCCTATACTGCTACCGTACCATGAATTTTTGTTTGTAAAATGTGAGTGCCATGTATCAGCATCCTATCAATCATATGTTCCCTGAACGGATTGACCGATCTATGGAAGTTTATGTGGACGACATGCTAGCCAAGTCCGAAAAGGCCAAGAGGAATGAGCAGAACATGGCCGAAACTTTGAACATCCTTCGTCAATATAACATGAAGCTAAATCCCAAAAAAAATGCTACTTCTCTATTCGATGTGAAAAATTCCTTATTTAGGTTGTGAGTGCGAAGAGTACTGAAGAAAATCCCGATAAAATCCAAGCCATCCAGGACATGCAAATTCCCTGAACTATGAAACAAGTGGAAAGCTTAAATGAGATGGATCTAACACTAAGTCGGTTTGTGTCCAAGTCAACCGATCGATTCTCCCTTTCCTCGACCACAACAAGAGAGGAAAGTCATTCACTTGGAGTAAAGAATGTACTAAGGCATTCGAGAAGCTGAATAACCATTTGGCCACTCCTCTGATAGTATCCAAGCTTATCGACGGGAAGGATCTGTATCTATATTTGGCTGTGTTTGACCATGCGATCAGCGTCGCCTTAATCAATGTGGATAAGAAAGTCCACAGATGGTGTATTATGTCAATAAGAGACTGAATGGCCTAGAAATGAGATATTCTAGGCTGGAGAAGCTTGCATTCTTCCTGCTCATTGCATCCTAAAAACTCTTGTCATACTTTCGGCACATCCCATCAAGGTTTTAACTAATCGACTTATAAAGCAAATCCTTAGCCGGCCCAAGACAACAAACCAACTATTAAAGTGGTCTTTCGAGCTTGGACAACATCACAACTCCTTCCAACCTCACACTTCCATCAAGGGCCAGGCTATTGCCGATTTCTTTGCTAAGTGCTCAAGCCCGGACAACGGGGAGGATGAGTATGTTACAAGTAGGCCAACTTGGTGCCTGTACGTGGACAGAGCATCAAATGAGAATTGGAAATACAAACAATAATGAAGTAGAGTACAAAGTCATCCCGGTCAGTCTTAGGATGGCAAAGGAAATACGCATGAAGTATATTCATGTTTTTAGCGACTTATCATTGGACATCAATTAGATTGCAAGCGTTTTCAACTGAAGAATAAGACACCGACGCTATATGTTGCAGAGGCGGCACTTCAGCGGTGCATGTCTACAGGTGAAGCCAGCCAGATTCTAGAAGAGTTGCATGAAAGATTCTGTGGGGATCACGCTAGGGGGCAAAGCCAAGCTAAAAAGTCTATCTGGCAAGGCCATTACTAGCTTATTATGATTAAAGAATCTATGGACTATGTAAAGAAATGCGACCGGTGTCAATGGATCGCCAAGGCTCCACGAGCCTCGCCTACCCTCCTCACTTCGATGACTTCCTCATGGTCGTTCGATACCTATGGAATTGACTTGATTGGGAAGCAACCCAACGCCAAGGGAGGGTATAATCGTGCTATAGTCTCAATCGACTACTGCACCAAATGGGTCGAGGCCGAACCCCTTACTGGGGACACTGCCTTAAAGATCCTTAACTTTGTTACCAAGAACATTATCATCCATTTTGGCCTGCCAAAAAAATCATCATCATCGGCAACGACACTAAATTTGAGAGCGGCCTCTTCCAAGGCTTCTGCTCAAAGAACGTAATCGAGAAGTGCTTCTCTTATGTTGCCCACCCTCAAGCCAACGGACATGTCGATGCCATCAACAAAACCATCAATTCCACTTTCAAGGGGCATCTCACAAAAGCTAAGGGGAACTAGGATGAAGAACTTGTTGGAAATAGGCCAGCCCACAGCAGAAGTTATGGGTGAATTTCAAAAAAATAATCCCTTATTGGATCTATATTGGGCCTGTGAAGTTTAATTCATTTAGAACATTTCTAAATATTATTTAAAAAATATTTTATTTTATTTTAACCTATAAATTATATAGTTTTATTTAATTTATACATTGATATATATATATATATATATATATATATATATATATATATATGCATGTATCATATACATATATATGTGTGCGCGCACAAATGTAACGTATTAACTCGTGCAAGGTATAACATGCACGTGTATAGATGTTTGGATTTACATCGCAAGAAACACGTTAGCTCTTCCAATATGCAAGTATATATTATCCAAATATATGTATGCATATAAGCTATTATTTTACATAACTATTATAAATTATATGTATACATATATATGCTAATTTAGTTTAAATAATTATATATATATAATATTTAAAATATAATAATAAATATTTGTGTGTATATATATATATATATATTATCTGATAGATAAAATATTAATATTATGTATATACATATTATTATAAGTGGAAATTAGCCACAAGGGCCTCTTTAGCAAGTGGAATTAGTTTCTAGGACACACAACTGAAATAATTACTTTCAAGGACAAAACATAAAATAATTAGTTTTTAGGGTCTAAAAACCTATGAAATTATGTCCTTGAAAGTAATTGAACTGCTAACTTTGTCCTTGAAAGTAATTATTCTGCTGACTTTGGACTTGAAAGTAATTTCTTTGAATGTGTGTCCTTGAAACTAATTGGACTGTAAAGTTTGTCCTTCTGGTGAAATGCCCCTTATTATAATATATTAACTTAAATATATATAAGTTGTGAATAATATGTGTACACATATATATAATAATAAAATAATTATATATACACACACACAAATATATATTTATAATATATATATATATATATATATATATATATTAATAACATTATTCAAGATAATATTTTTTATTTCTAGGTTATGCACACAGCAAAAAAACTTATTTTTTAACTCAAATTGCATTTTTAATTAAACATTCATTCAAAATGAATAAAATTAATTTTGAAATTTTTATATCAAATTTTAAAATTCCAGAAAATCCTAACTGATATTTTATGGTGTAATGACCCATAGATTTTAATAAATTTTATTTGTTTAATTAATATATTTAATTGAAATTTTATGAAATTTTAAACAATAAAATTTTGAAATAATGATTTAATATTTGGAATACGTCTTCTTAAACATAGCAACTGGTAAATTTTTATCAAATAATATGGAAGTTAATTTTATCGTGTAATTCCATTTAAATTTAATCAGTTAATATAGATGAAAATAAAATGTTTTCGAAACCTAAATATTTTTATATAGAAAATTTGTAAATCATCTTCTGAGTGAGATGCCATGTTTTGTTTCTTCAGATTTGGAATTCTATTACTCCGTTTGTCTTATTTCTGGCAAATTCGTAGCATTTTCGGTACCGATTATCGACTTTTAATTGGATGATTGTACCACTAATATTTGTATACCGTTTTGATCATCTTGTCGTGCTGATCTCAACAGTGTATTCATCCGTGTATTTTGGAAATCCGGTACGTGATGAACTCTGTGGAACGGTTAATCGTACCTGTATCCAATTTCAAACTTTTGGGTTCCTATTCTTTCATCTACCTAACTATTGAAATCTAATAGCCACTTGCTTTCATATTCCCATAATTATAATTGACCGTTGCGTTTCCTTGGTTCGGCTCCTTTTTCATTTTTCGGCTTTTGGTATATGAGATTTTAGTTTATATTGCTTTAAACTGCTCATCATCATTTCGCTCTTAAACATTTTCCATATTCCCAGATCTCCGCCCTCCCCATCCATTTTACTCACGCAAGACAAACCCCATCAACCAATAACCAGCCGAGCTTCCTCCCTATCCCCTCTCGCATGAAGCTCCGCCGCTCACTTCCTGTCCCCTCGCCTGGCCTTTGCCTCACCACTACACACATCCGCGTCTACCTACTGCCAAGAAACCACCCACATCTGCACCTCTTCTCCCATGCTACTCGAACCCTTCTTTTCAAAGCATTGTATGTACGTTCTATAGGTAAGTTTATGTCACGGTGTGATTTTAATATGTTATATAATATGAGATATATATATATATATATAAATTTATGCATACTATTTTGGGTTATATTTGTTAAAATAATCTATAAAGTTATAAGTTATATGTATTTGCCTATATAATTGTTATATATGTGTGCTGTTTGTATAGATTTGGGAATGGTATATATTAATATTCTGATTTAACAAGTATATATACATATATAAGTTTGTTGTACGCATAAAGTTATATACCAGTTATTTGTTTAAGATAATATTAATCATTTGATTTACACTATGCTGTTTGTTTGTAAGTATGAAGGTATATATATATCATATTATATAGTTCGGTTTGTTATATAAGTTATATTTAGTCTATGCTGTACATAAGCATATGCATATTTTGATGGTATATACATACATATATATATATATATGTTTATATAGGAAGTATATAATATGCTGCCAAACCATTTATATAATTGTAGGTTTGTATACGTTTTATGTGACTGTTTATAGTTATATGATGGGTTGGTTTTTAAATTTATATATTATTTTGAGTATATAAATAGATGTATATTTATCTGTTTATATAAAGTTTATATACTTACTACATATTAGTCACAGTTATATGTATCTAAGTTGAAGCATATTATAAAGTTTTATAGTTTATGTATATTAGTCTTGATTGTACAGTTTAAAATATATATATGCCTATTATATGTTAGTTTAGATGTTTATAGCATGTTTACATATACATTTATAGTTTATACATATACATATATAGGCTTATATACAGTGAGTGCAGTTGGTTTACAGATGTTAGCAGTGAATACATACGCAAAGTGTATATATTTGAAAAGAAAGAATAGATATGCATATGTCTTATATATATACCAGTATATATGGCACGTCCGTTGGACGTGTGCGAAGACAACCGTGAGTTATTATTTTTAATGCAAAGTAGTACATACAAAAAATGTATTGTCATACAGCTACATAAGCTTACCGGTTAAGATTGCATACTCGTACTATTATTTTGCTGCTATTCCTACATGACTATATTATTGCCTCTTTGTTTGTAAAATGTTTTCTCTTCTCCTTTATCCGGGCTTGAGAGCGGCATCAGTACGTAATAGGTGATGGCGGAGTTAAAATCATTTTTTAGGGATCAGTTTATGTGATACATGTTTTTAATAATGATAATAAAAATTTAAAATTATTGTTGTTATATATTTGATGTAAATGAAAGTTTCAAATTTGCGTATAAATTAATACATGGGTATGAAAAGTAACCGAAATAAAAGTGAAATGATGAAGTTCCTATGTTAAATGCAGAAGGACATTACTCATTGATATTTTGAAAATGAATAATGTATATTAAAAAAAATTGGTGGAAAAGATACTCTTAATTGTAATTAGTTTAAGTTTTGATTACACGACAATAAAACATCTTTGTACACTACATTTCTTGTATGATTCCCTTGTTACGTGGAATTTTTCCTTTTTCCACTAAAATCTTTGTTGAGTTTCGTGCAACTCCTCTAGATAATGCCACATATAGTTGACCATGACTAAAAACGTGCTCTCGAAGATAAATTCCAACATGAGGAATGGTTTGTTGGGTTCTTTTTTTATTTTCATTTGACTCCTCTTTGTAAAATTTGCAGGAACATCCCATGCTTATGTTCAATAAAATACCAACCTTTTTTCAAAAGAATGTTATAAAATATAGCATTTTAAGTATTTCAGGAAATATGTTACAAAAATGTATACAACTATTTCAAAAGTATCAGAGCATAGCACAGTCATAATCATGCTCATCAGCACATGTGTCAAGCAATAGACCACATGCCATGCTACTATCGACCTGCCTACTTTCTACCACGCTAGACTCGTAGACCCTCTTTTTCATGAGCCTTCCTTCCACGCCAAGAGATGCCTGCTTGCTATCTATATTTGCTGGCCTTCAAGCATTTCACCTATGCATCATTGTGCAGTACATTTGCTGTCTTTATATGCATCACTGTATACTACATTTGCTAGCCTTCGAACATGCCTGCTTGTTGTAATTTGTGTGGTTCAGTACTAAATTAAAGCACGCTACTCATACATAGTATAAAGAACAATATATAAAGTTTAGCAAACATACAACAAACTACAAACCTGAGAGCTACACAATAGCATAATTATAGACTACATATTTACATAAACAACATAACATAGCAATCAACGTGAAATGATACTCCGTCACCCATTCATGAGAAGTAGTAACATAAAACCAATATCAATGTAAAATTGAAAAAAATAAAATAAATAAATACTTACGGTGTTGAAAGCAGCAAGGGAAGAATTGAGTGCAGGCTTGGCTTCTATTACACACTGCAACTAATTTGTGAGTATGAATCCAACATCAACTGGTGGAGAAGAAGAAGGCACCATCTTCAACGTATATTCAACTCCCATGAAAAACAAAAGAGAGAGAATCCAACCACCATCCGCTTGCCTTTGCATTCCTCCACCCCATCCAACACGCCAGAACCACCAACCTCCTCCGTTTCCTAAGCGCACCGATCACCCCTCTCACCCTAGCCGCCTCCGCCTGCCTACATCAACTCCATCCTTGGCCAAAAACTCACCACCCTAAAGAGCAATATATAAAGTTTAGCAAACGGACAGCAAACTACAAACCTGAGAGTAAAGAAAAATATTGGGTTAACTTCTGCACAATTTACCATTTGACATATAAATGACTTTTAGTTAATGATGAGCATAGAACCACGGACTAAAATGGATCGATACTATTACTGTTATTAACGAAGTTTCAACTACTTTAAAATTTAAATACTCTACGTCGACAATGTTAAACAATATTGCAGACAAAAAATAGAATTCACTTTTTTTTCCATGTGGTAGAAAGTGACTACTTGTTGCCGGCATAAATTTTTTTTCTTAAAAGAAATTTTATATTCAGTTCAAGGAAAAATGATAGATATTTGCAGTATGTTTTAAAACATGATCATTGTAGTAGTAAAATAAAACCAAAATGATCAAAGAACCCTACAAAATAGCATAATTATAGACTCCATATTTACATAAACTGCATAACATAGCAATCAACGTGAAATGATACTCCGTCACCCATTTATGAGAAGTAGTAACATAAAACCAATGTCAATGTAAAATTGAAAAAAAAACTTATAGTGTTGAAAGCAGCAAAGGAAGAATTGAGTGTAGGCTTGGCTTCTATTATACACTACAACTACTTTGGGAGTATGAATTCAACATCAACTGGTGGAGAAGAAGAAGGCAGTGCACCGATCACCACTCTCACCCTAGTAGCCTCCGCCTGCCTACATCACCTCCACCCTTGGCCAAAAACTCACCACCCTAGCCTCCTCTGTAGGTGAAAATATATCAACTCTAGACTACAAAATAATATAAATATAACTATTTTCATTCAACAATTGCTATGAAAGAAAAAGTTCATAGCATAAACAAATTAAGTAAGATAGCAAATATTATTAGCAGGAACATGATTAATTACATTACAACTACACTTCAAGTGTTAACTGATGTGATCAACCGAAATATGACCACATATATCATCAATTTGAAGCAACCCACACGCACAAACCTAAATTCGTCATTACAGTTAATGTTACAAAATACATAGTACGCATAAAAATGTGAAAATTTTGCAAACCAAAAAATTACCGAGCGATGCCAAGCACTATGCTTTCTTGGCGATTATGGCTAGGAGGTCCAAGCGCTGGCTCTATGCCAATTCCAACAATTGGAAACAAAAATGCTGCAAAAGGAAAACGAACAAAAGATAAATTAATGAAATTGAAATGAAAAAACAAACAAAAGAGAAATAAATGAAAGTGAAATGGAACAATTACACTAAATTTAGGTCAGTGACTATAGCATTGGTCATTTTCCAGCGTTATCCATTTAGACAGCATCTAAAGCTAGTGAGCGTAGTTTAAATTATGGCTGTTAGAATAGTTCCAATGCCTAAAAAACCTAATCCACATCATGGTATAAGAATAGAAATATAATACATGCCTTCATAATTTCCAATTCAAGCACCAAAAGATGGAAAAAATAATAATAGCCACATTTGATGCAAAAGTCATCATGTCAAATTCATCCCTGGACATAAAGGAGATTTAAATACAAAAGAAAAGCTTGTTCATAATTTTACTCCCTGCACCTTAAACTTTCACAAATAGTTTTCTATTATTGCATACACTCTTCCATTATAGAATTGTGCTTTTCTACATCGGTCTACCTAAACTAGGCTAATAAATAATGTTTCAATTATTTTGCAAAATAGGATGATCCAATGTGCTGGTTCTACTTGGAACAATCATTTAAACAACATGTACACAGCTTGTAAATTTTAAAAATGGACACCTTTTCACCATATTCATGAACTGGAAGTTGGAAGGGGAAATGAATATTGTAACTGTTAAAGGGCATCATCCGTTATTTTTATACTATCTATTATTGTAGACAAAAAAATGAATGCACAACAAAATTTCAAGCATATGATACCTGGCTGACACGACGCGGTATGTTACATTTTCCAAATCTTCAGCTTCAATCTCTAGGCAGTTTTTGTTCAACTTTATCAAGATCCAGGCTTGGTAGAAAACATCCAAAGTTGCAGTAGAATTCATCTCAGGTTTGAGCAAGCTAGGCAATCAAAGTTGACAGCTACTCTAGCCACGACTTCATCTTTGAGTTTAGGGTCAGAACATATCTCTGACATAGTGGCACTCCTTCAGCATCGTCTTCAGTCCAGGCTTTGTTAAAACTTGCAATGGAAAAGGAATTGGCAGTAGGAATGGGATCTAGTCAGCGATAGAGTTATTATCAATGATGGCTACTCTTCCAACCGGCGGCCACACAGTTCTGAAGTAAACTGATCACCTGTCCAGCCAGAACCACCGCCTTTGCCTTCCTCCACCCCGGCCAGCATCCAAACTGCCAGAACCACCACCCTTACTTCAGGAACTGAAAGTTGAAGAAGTTTTTTACCCAAATCGTACAAAAAGGATCCATTCATGATGAGAAAGGAGAAATTTTCTCCAAGAGAAGAGAATGGGGAAAGATGCGGTTATAAAAACTGTGTGTGGAGAAGAGAATGGGGGAAAGATGCGGTTATTAAAACTGAGTGTGGCGTGGCAATCAAATGACCAAAATGACCTCTGTTTGGTGCTAGCATTTAAAAGGACGTTTTAGTAATTGCAAAATCTTCAAATGAAGGTATCCTCATTATATAGAGATAAAAGTGGTATAAGTTGTTTATTTTACTGAAACTATATTAGTATATTTATGCATAGGTTATCTTCTTTCAAAGATGGAAGTTATATATATGGGTATTGTATAGTTGATTTTAACAGTGCTTGCATACTTGTTATGATCTGAATAGATATGTATACATTAATTTTCTTTATTTATGTATATGTTTTAAAGTAAAGTGATAGTTTTGTAAAATATTATATATACAAATTGTAAGTTTATAAGTTGTAGAAGTTGTTTACATTTTTTGATTTGAAACGATACTTTGTATGTTAATACTTTATTATATGTGTTTTAAATGTAAACAATAACTTTTAATTATATCTATATATATTTTATTTTAATACTCGTCTTAAATTTGAGATTTATTTCATGGAAATAATAACATATATTTTGTTTCTATTTAGATGATTCTAATTCGTTCTCATCAATTCCAACCATCAGCTTTGTTTGTCGAATCATGTCCATCTAGCATTGCTTCGGTACTCGTAATCCATTTCATTGTGAAATCTCCGCTAGCCTCGAAAGGTGAGCAATCACTCACGATTAACATTCTTTTATTTATTAAATTTGATTTCAATTGAAACGACAATTGAAATATGCTGCTGTTAGTTATTTATATTGCTATATATATGCCATTATCTGTATCTGTTCACCTATGACATCTGACACCATTATCTATTATTTATATTGATGATATATGCCTGTTATATTATTATCATATATGTTATCACTTTGCAAGTTCCCTATTAGTATAGAATTCACTATGGGTTGAAATGATACATACCCGAACGATCTGTAGAATAGGAGAAAATCGTTATGGGTTGAAATGATAAACCCAAGCGATTTTCAATTGAATTGAATTTGGGATTACGGGTTGAAATGATATATACCCGTATATTTAAATTGCGGATTGAAACGATAAATATCCGTATCACTTGACCATAGGATAGAAAATTATATACAGACACCGTTGGTCTATATATAAATATTTTGGAAATGATTTCTATGGTTTTGAAAAGAAGTATATGGTTTATTAAATATTGATTTTTTAAGATTTATTAAAGTTGATTTAATAAAGTTGATATATAATATGTTTAAGTATTTATTTAAAAATTTATATTTTTAAATATAGAGTTTGAAATGATTCAGGTTGAAAAGATAAATTTGAAATTGATTTGGAATTATATTTACTTGAGAATTTTACTTAAATAAGTTTGATTTGAAATTTTAAAATTTGAGATTTTAAAGATATGATTTTATAACTTGATTTTGGTTTAAAGTGATTAAATGAATATTTCAAGTTTAATAAATCGAAAGAAATATTTAGTGGTTTGAAATTTGGGGTTTTATTTAAATGATATTGGGTTTATTAAGTGAATATTTTAAACTAAATAATAGTAAAGTGAATTTGATATATATGTGAAATTATCGAATTTAGTTTTGAAATGTTGAATATTTAAAGCTTTGAAATATATTGAAATTGAAATGGCTTATTTATGGTTCAAATATGTATTTGAAAATCGATAATTCGAAATGGTTTATTGAGAAACTGAATCGAGTTGAAATTGATGATTTGAGATTTGATTAAATTTGAACTTTGGAATTCGAGTTGATTTGAATCGATTTGTGAAATTTGAGGAAACTATTTTTATATAAAGTATTTTTAAACTATATCTAAAACTATTTATATTTTACTTTATAAATTATTTTAATATAAACTATTTTAATATAAATCATTTTCAATATAAATTATTTTATTATAAATTATTTTAACTTATAACTATTTATATAAATTATTTTATTTTATAAACTATTTTATTTTATATACTATTATTAATATCTAAACTGTTTGAAGGAAAGTGTTATGATTTCCAAAGTTATGAATTTCAATGTATTATGATTTCCAAAGTATTATTATTTCAAATTGTTTTGGTTTCGAAAGTATTATATCTTTGAAAGTACTATGATTTTGGAAGTGGATATTTTTGAAATGGAAATGATATCGTATTGATTTGGTTTTTGAAATGGAAATGATATTTTGGTTTTGAAGTATAAACTATTTTGAAATGACCGCAGTGTTATAATAACGTTTGGTTTTTAAAGAGACCGGGATCGGATATGGGCATACTCTTTGTCGATACCGAAAACCACTTTAACAACTGTGTACGCGGTGAAGATTCCAGAATGAAGTAGGATGGTGGCGACGATCCTATATGAGGTATATATGTGGACCCGACTCCCGTGAGTTGGCATAAGGTCGCTAAAACAGGAGCAATTGATGGGCTAATGAGGTAGCTCCTCTGATCGGACACACTCCATCGTATGCCATTCTATTACTTGTGATTGATTTGGTGTGCACCCTTGATTCGGTAGTGTGGCTCGAGGTGGGCGATTGCTGTGGCTCTGCGTTACCACCGGCCCGGAAGTGTAATTGGTATATCTACCCTGGCATTGCCTAGTTGTGTCGTGTCACCTACCCTAGCGTGCTTTGCTACGAGTTTTATTTGTGTCGTACCTATGGAGTATCCTCTGGTAGCCCAAGTTTACGGGGTATTACAGTACTGTATAGACTATTGGCACATCTAAAAATGTGTTAAGGTGGAAAATGTAAAGCCTTAACGCTATTTTTAAATAGTATACTTTACTGTAGACATTATTATAATAGTGTATATTACTACATAGTAGATAGTTTAACGGATCCTTAGAGGATGGTTATCCCAAACATCCTTTAAGTTACTTGTATTTCAGTTGATATTTCACTTGAGTTGGATTTATTGATATAAGAATGTTAATCCGAACTCGAGTGTTTTGTGTTTTGCTTTACGCTCGGGTCAGACTGAGTGGTTCAGTGTTCGAGACTCACCTTTAGAGTTAGAGCTTCGCTTGGAGATCCAGCTATCTATCCAGCTTTCGGTTATTCAGTTGATTTCAGTGATGTATTCTGATCTTGTATTTGACTATTGTATTGAGACATCTATGTATTCGAAGACTTCTGTTGTATCTTGTTTAACTCTGTTATATATATATAGTAGCTTCATGAACTACTATTCTTTGTTTCCGCTGCATTACTCTGTGTCTGTGATTCTGTGATTATTTTATTTACTGTATATGCTGAGATTTGCCAAATTTAAATTAACAATCTGATATTTTGAGCAATTCAAGTCCGACATGTGCGGATGCGAATGGCACACAAAATTAGGATGTTACAGTTGGTATCAGAGCTCTGGTTTTAGGCAAAACTTAACATATATAGTAAATTTAATTACAGAATCACTTTCGTTCGAGCTTGAATTCCTTCTTCTTCGATTCGGGTTTTTCCCTTTGAATTTTGGAATGTTTCCCTCGGTTCCAAAGTCCATTCTTGTCTCTCCCTATTTTTGTTTTCTTGATTCCGGAGCATCCCATAGCTCCACTGAATGATTTGTAAAAGAGTGAAACTCCTTTCAATCGGTATTGATTCACCGGAGATTTCTGTACCCTCAGTTTTTTATGCTGCTATCTTTTGCTATACCCGAATTCTATCTATGGCGATCGAATGTCGATTTGCTCCAGAATTCTATCTTGATCTTATTTTGAAGTCACGGTTGACCTGGTTAAGGTTGCCTGTGATTTATATAAGTTTATCCATTCGTTTCTCTCTTTGAAATCTATTTATCTCCCTATCGAGCCTATCTTCTAGTTGAATTCTTTTAGTTAGGATCCTTCAAATTTTGAATCTCTATACTTGTTTTGAAATCCATTTTGTATCATCAAGTGAGGGAGTGTATTTGTATTTGTATTAATATTAAAATGTTTTATAGTGTGTTGTTTGAGTTGTTGATGTTGATTTGGGTTTCCGATCGATTCGTCTGATCAGCGATATCGATAGGATTTCCAAAACACTTGAACATAGCAAACTGACACAATACTATTTTCAAAAATTGGGTAAATGAAATAAATTTGTATGATTATATTATATATAAGTATAATTTTCTAGAATTTAATAAATTAATTAAATTGGTAGTTTGAAATGATAATATTTGATTATCATTTATTGTTCTATAAATGAATTTATAAATAATGGTTTATAAATTTATTTGGAATTGAAATGAATTTAAATCAAGAATTTGAAAATTTTAATTTTCGATGATTCTGAACTTTGGTTTTAAAGTGCATATTATTTAAAGTATTTTCGAATAGAAATAGTTTCCAAAGAATGTTTAAAGGTTTTAAATCAGTGCTCTTCTCTTTTGTCATTGGAAAATAATTTCGGTGATGGCGGCTGCATCATCGACATTCATTTTCGAGTTTTAGAGTGGAGAGACCATTCTGTAGCTTTGCTACGGTTTTGTTTTAGAAAATAATTTGATTTGAATTTCTTAAGTATGACTTATTATATATATACGTATGATTTGATTTGATATATATAGTATATATATATATATACACTTATCTATAAAATGGTTTGAAGTTAATCGGGAATCAAATTCTTAAATTTATGTTGAAGGTGATTTTAATTAGCTAAAATTTTGAATAAATAATTAAATCTGAAATAATTGAATTGAGAAATTTTAATTGTATGATACTCAATTGCATTCTAATATAACTTACCTAAATTTTCAAAAGTTAACTTTGTAATTGAATATTGTACAATATAAAATGATATCAAAAGAATTTATAAATAAATTTAAGTGACTATAATAAGTGTCAATCTACTTAATTTATGTGATAAGATATAATAATTTGGGAAAAAGGAAAGAATTAATTTGTTGAATAAAATATGATTATAATAATTGGTTATACACTAAATTTATGATTATAGGAAATGTTAATTTAGGTAAATTGAATAACAAAATAATGAATAGATAAATATGAATTTAGGAATAGTTCAAATTTAATTATATGTGAAATTAGCTTAAGTGAAATCAATTGTAAATATTAATTAATTTAAATTGGAATTTATATGATTAGAATAAACAGTTTGAACTAACAAATTTAAATTGAATGACTATTTATTGATTTAATATAAATGGATTTAACCAAATTGTTAAATATTAATTAATTTAAATCGAAATTTATATGGTTTAAATTGATTGTTTTATTTTTTTTCAATCTATTTTCTTTTTGGTTGTTTCCATTCTCCTACCTCCTTCCTTTTCGGGGACGAAAAGTTTTGAGGAGGGGAGAGTGTAACGACCGGTAGATTTTAATAAATTTTATTTGTTTAATTAATATATTTAATTGAAATTTTGTGAAATTTTAAACAACAAAATTTTGAAATAATGATTTAATATTTGGAATACGTCTTCTTAAACATAGCAACTGGTAAATTTTTATCAGATAATATGGAAGTTAATTTTATTGTGTAATTCCATTTAAATTTAATCAGTTAATATTGATGAAAATAAATTTTTTCAAAACCTAAATATTTTTATATAGAAAATTTGTAAATCATCTTCTGAGTGAGACGTCATGTTTCGTTTCTTCAGATTTGGACTTTTATTGCTCCGTTTATCTTATTTCTGGCAAATTCGCAGCATTTTCGGTACCGATTATCGACTTTTGATTGGATAATCGTACCACTGATATTTGTATACCGTTTTGATCATCTCGTCGGGCTGATCTCAATAGTGTATTCATCCATGTAATTTGGAAATCCGGTATGTGATGAACTCTGTGGAACGGTTAATCGTACCTGTATCCAATTTCAAACTTTTGGGTTCCTATTCTTTCATCTACCTAACTATTGAAATCTAATAGCCACTTGCTTTCATATTCCCATAATTATAATTGACCGTTGTGTTTCCTTGGTTCGGCTCCTTTTTCATTTTTCGGCTTTTGGTATATGAGATTTTAGTTTATATTGCTTTAAAC
The DNA here is from genome assembly GCA_030737815.1 of Allium fistulosum. NCBI lineage: Eukaryota > Viridiplantae > Streptophyta > Magnoliopsida > Asparagales > Amaryllidaceae > Allium > Allium fistulosum. Next base: position 1,316,828,923 of record CM060903.1, on the reverse strand, counting down.
TGCTCATCATCATTTCGCTCTCAAACATTTTCCATATTTCCAGATCTCCGCCCTCCCCATCCATTTTACTCACGCAAGACAAACCCCATCAACCAATAACCAGCCGAGCTTCCTCCCTATCCCCTCTCGCATGAAGCTCCACCGCTCACTTCCTGTCCCCTCGCCTGGCCTTTGCCTCACCACTACACACATCCACGTCTACCTACTGCCAAGAAACCACCCACATCTGCACCTCTTCTCCCATGCTACTCGAACCCTTCTTTTCAAAGCATTGTATGTACGTTCTATAGGTAAGTTTATGTTACGGTGTGATTTTAATATGTTATATAATACGAGATATATATATATAAATTTATGCATACTATTTTGGGTTATATTTGTTAAAATAATCTATAAAGTTATAAGTTATATGTATTTGCCTATATAATTGTTATATATGTGTGCTGTTTGTATAGATTTTGGAATGGTATATATTAATATTCTGATTTTAACAAGTATATATACATATATAAGTTTGATGTATGCATAAAGTTATATACCAGTTATTTGTTTAAGATAATATAAATCATTTGATTTACACTATGCTGTTTGTTTGTAAGTATGAAGGTATATATATCATATTATATAGTTCGGTTTGTTATATAAGTTATATTTAGTCTATGTTGTACATAAGCATATGCATATTTTGATGGTATATACATATATATAAACATATATATATATATGTTTATATAGGAAGTATATACTATGATGCCAAACCATTTATATAAGTGTAGGTTTGTATACGTTTTATGTGACTGTTTATAGTTATATGATGGGTTGGTTTTTAAATTTATATATTATTTTGAGTATATAAATAGATGTGTATTTATCTGTTTATATAAAGTTTATATACTTGCTGCATATTAGTCACAGTTATATGTATCTAAGTTGAAGCATATTATAAAGTTTTATAGTTTATATATATTAGTTTTGATTATACAGTTTAAAATATATATGCCTATTATATGTTAGTTTAGATGTTTACAGCATGTTTACATATACATTTATAGTTTATACATATACATATATAGGCTTATATACAGTGAGTGCAGTTGGTTTACAGATGTTAGCAGTGAATACATACGCAAAGTGTATATATTTGAAAAGAAAGAATAGATATGCATATGTCTTATATATATATAAAAGTGGTATAAGTTGTTTATTTTACCGAAACTATATTAGTATATTTATGCATAGGTTATCTTGTTTCAAAGATGGAAGTTATATATATATGGGTATTGTATGGTTGATTTTAACAGTGCTAGCATACTTGTTATGATCTGAATAGATATGTATACATTAATTTTCTTTATTTATGTATATGTTTTAAAGTAAAGTGATAGTTTTGTAAAATATTATATATACAAATTGTAAGTATATAAGTTGTAGAAGTTGTTCACATTTTTTGATTTGAAACGATACTTTGTATGTTAATACTTTATTATATGTGTTTTAAATGTAAACAATAACTTTTAATTATATCTATATATATATTATTTTAATACTCGTCTTAAATTTGAGATTGATTTCATGGAAATAATAACATATATTTTGTTTCTATTTAGATGATTCTAATTCGTTCTCATCAGTTCCAACTATCAGCTTTGTTCGTCGAATCTTGTCCATCTAGCATTGCTTTGGTACTCGTAATCCATTTCATTGTTAGATCTCCGCTAGCCTCGAAAGGTGAGCAATCACTCACGATTAACGTTCTTTTATTTATTAAATTTGATTTCAATTGAAACGATAATTGAAATATGCTGCTGTTAGTTATTTATATTGCTATATATATGCCATTATCTGTATCTGTTCACCTATGACATCTGACACCATTATCTGTTATTTATATTGATGATATATGCCTATTATATTATTATCATATCTGTTATCACTCTGCAAGTTCCCTGTTAGTATAGAATTCACTATGGGTTGAAATGATACATACCCGAACGATCTGTAAAATAGGAGAAAATCGTTATGCGTTGAAATGATAAACCCAAGCGATTTTCAATTGAAATGAATTTGGGATTGCGGGTTGAAATGATATATACTCGTATATATTTAAATTGCGGATTGAAATGATAAATATCCGTATCACTTGACCATAGGATAGAAAATTATATATAAACACCGTTGGTCTATATATAAATATTTTGGAAATGATTTCTATGGTTTTGAAAAGAAGTATATGGTTTATTAAATATTGATTTTTTAAGATTTATTAAAGTTGATTTAATAAAGTTGATGTATAATATGTTTAAGTATTTATATAAAAATTATATTTTTAAATATAGAGTTTGAAATGATTCAGGTTGAAAAGATAAATTTGAAATTGATTTGGAATTATATTTACTTGAGAATTTTACTTAAATAAGTTTGATTTGAAATTTGAAATTTTGAGATTTTAAAGATATGATTTTATAACTTGATTTTGGTTTAAAGTGATTAAATGAATATTTCAAGTTTAATAAATCGAAAGAAATATTTAGTGGTTTGAAATTTGGGGTTTTATTTAAATGATATTGGGTTTATTAAGTGAATATTTTAAACTAAATAATAGTAAAGTGAATTTGATATATATATGAAATTATCGAATTTAGTTTTGAAATGTTGAATATTTAAAGCTTTGAAATATATTGAAATTGAAATGGCTTATTTTATGGTTCAAATATGTATTTGAAAATCTATAATTTGAAATGGTTTATTGAGAAACTGAATCGAGTTGAAATTGATGATTTGAGATTTGATTAAATTTGAACTTTGGAATTCGAGTTGATTTGAATCGATTTGTGAAATTTGAGGAAACTATTTTTATATAAGTTATTTTTAAACTATATCTAAAACTATTTATATTTTACTTTATAAATTATTTTAATATAAACTATTTTAATATAAATCATTTTCAATATAAATTATTTTATTATAAACTATTTTAACTTATAACTATTTTATATAAATTATTTTATTTTATAAACTATTTTATTTTATATACTATTATTAATATCTAAACTGTTTGAAGGAAAGTGTTATGATTTCCAAAGTTATGAATTCAAAGTATTATGGTTTCAAATTGTTTTGGTTTCGAAAGTATTATATCTTTGAAAGTACTATGATTTTGGAAGTGAATATTTTTGAAATGGAAATGATATCGTATTGATTTGGTTTTTGAAATGGAAATGATATTTTGGTTTTGAAGTATAAACTATTTTGAAATGACCGCGGTGTTATAATAATGTTTGGTTGTTAAAGAAACCGGGATCGGATATGGGCATACTCTCTGTCGATACTGAAAACCACTTTAACAACTGTGTATGCGGTGGAGATTCCATAATGAAGTAGGATGGTGGAGACGATCCTATATGAGGTATATACGTGGACCCGACTCCCGTGAGTTGGCATAAGGTGGCTAAAACAGGAGCAATTGATGGGCTAATGAGGTAGCTCCTCTGATCGGACATACTCCATCGTATGCCATTCTATTACTTGTGATTGATTTGGTGCGCACCCTTGATTCGGGAGTGTGGCTCGAGGTGGGCGATTGCTGCGGCTCTGTGTTACCATTGGCCCGAAAGTGTAATTGGTATTTCTACCCTGGCATTGCCTAGTTGTGCTGTGTCACCTACCCTAGCGTGCTTTACTACGAGTTTGATTTGTGTCGTACCTATGGAGTATCCTCTAGTAGCCCTAGTTTACATGGTATTACGGTACTGTATAGACTATTGGCACACTTAAAAATGTGTTAAGGTGGAAAATGTAAAGCCTTAACGCTATTTTTAAATAGTATACTTTACTATAGACATTATTATAATAGCGTATATTACTACATAGTAGATAGTTTAACGGATCCTAAGAGGATGGTTATCCCAAACATCCTTTAAGTTACTTGTATTTCAGTTGATATTTCACTTGAGTTGGATTTATTGATATAATAATGTTAATCCTGACTCGAGTGTTTTGTGTTTTGCTTTACGCTCGGGTCATACTGAGTGGTTCAATGTTCGAGACTCATCTTTGGAGTTGGAGCTTTGCTTGGAGATCCAGCTATCTATCCAGCTTTCAGTTATTCAGTTGATTTCAGTGATGTATTCTGATCTTGTATTTGACTATTGTATTGAGACATCTATGTATTCGAAGACTTCTGTTGTATCTTGTTTAACTCTGTTATATATATATAGTAGCTTCATGAACTACTATTCTTTGTTTCTGCTGCATTACTCTGTGTCTGTGATTCTGTGATTATTTTATTTACTGTATATGCTGATATTTGCCAAATTTAAATTAACAATTTGATATTTTTAGCAATTCAAGTCCGACATGTGCGGATGCGAATGGCTCGAAAAATCAGGATGTTACATATTTGATGTATTTTTCCATCGTTTTTTCGGCTTAAATTTACTTTTAATATATTTATTTACAGCCATTTTAAGTAATTAAATTTTAACAGTAGAAAAATTAATTTTTTTAGCCGAAAGCTTATCTGGTGCCAATATAATTTTATAAAATTTAAAAATTATTTTTTATGACATTTAAGAATTAATATAATTTATTAATGATGTAAATTTATTTAAATAATATTAAATAATAATAAAATATTTATAAAAATTATATTTTTTATTGTCAAAAATTAATATCACCATAATACATTATAAATAAAATTATATGACTAATTTAAACAATGATACAATGTTGCAACTATTTATAAGATATATACATATGTTATTAAATAATATATATATTAATTTAATAAAATATAATAGTTATGTTAATTTATATGGATGCATTAACCTAACATATATGATTAAATTTTTTATCAAGCATAAATATATACATGCATATAACCAAACTAATTTGCGACGATATGCTTGCATGTTAGAAACGTCACCTAACTAATAATACACACACACATATGATAAAACATGATACTAACAATTATTAACTATAAAATCATACATTAATCCCAAAGCCTTGAAGTATACCTTGAAAAGATAAACTCTCCTCTTTGAAACTTTTTTCGATTCAGTAGATTGCTAGTCCTTGAACTATTGACCATTAGCTATCGAATAACGTTTGAATATGATTTGATTTGAGTTTGTATTAACGGGGATGCTAGGGTATGAATTTAGCCAGCAAAGAAACAAGGAGGAGGCAGCCAATGATCTAATCTAATTCGGGTTAGGGATGCTTAAATAGTGGATAGAAAAGAGAAAAGAGTGGATCTCATCTTATACTATTCGAATATTAACGTTCACACGTCACTTAGCAAGTGGTGTAACATTTTGGCTAAATTTATCGCTTACTTGGTTTTGGTAAAATCCAATTTCACTTTATTAAATGTTACCCAATTATGCCTTTTATTTACACCAATTCTCTTCGTCAAAATTATATCACTTTGGACTTATTGAATTTGGTAATGGTTAGAATTCCAATATCATCCACATTCAACTCTATAGTCCAAACATAAAATCCTTGATTCAATAATAATAATTATTATTAACCGAACTACTTTGGTGTGACGACCGCCCATGACCCCTGCACCGAATCTAAAGATAAAGCGCTGTAAAGTGTGCCAGGCGACCATGGACGATTGTCAAGGTAAGATTTAAAACAAAAGAATCTAACGTATTACTCACAGCGCATGGACAAAATACAATAGAACATATGTATAGTGAAGCTTTACAGAACAAAATGACATCATATAAAACTCCATAATAGTTGAATACAAGCATCCACATCGTCAATACATCAAGCCTCACTACATATCTCTCAGAGAATACAAAACAGCGGAATATCCAGTACATATAATAAGAAGATAATATGCAACCCTCCAGCTCGTCTTCGATATCAGCATCGTGAGAAGAGAACAGCACCTGTCACCTGCTACCTAGTCTGCCCGTCCCAAAATGGACGAACAGCCCAAGGCAATAAGAATTAAAACATAAAGCCTTGAGTCAGACAACAGTCTTAGTGAGCAGTAAATTAACTAACAACATACCAAAAGAACATAAAGGAAAAGGAATAGGAATACAACCCTCCCACTCCAACCTCATTCTACAGTGATAGCCCCCAGACACACACTAAGCAGAAGCAAACATAGCAGAGCATACAATTTAAAGTAAAACTACTATCACTCGAGTCAAGGGCGATGTTTTCCAAGTACCAAGGCCTAAATCAGATAAGCACCCAGAAAATGCCGCTCTTGAGTCCGAATGACGATACAACCAAACATCCATGACTCTGGCTATCACTGTTATCATTGCTTCGATATCACCGTTAATTGAATGACCGGCACATTCTTTCAGCCGTCCGTCAAGGGCTAATGGAAACCCCGGTTCTAGACATAACTCCCGCACGTCGTCGCAGCCCGTGCCTAGGACTATCGAATCTGCCCAGAGTACTCGACCATCAACAGTTGGCCGTTGGGACTATCGAATCTGCCCAAACGTACCCTTGCTTAGAGCATGCTAGAACCTTCAACAACGATGCTATCCAAGCCTCCTAGTCATCCTCCTCGACGACTATTCTCATATCCATTCATTATCCTCAACTCGAATCATATCACCGAGTTATCAACATGCTTGGAATGATCCCGTCTGGATTAGACCAAGTCTTCATCATATGATTGCTTCGCTTCATTACATCCTCGCAAAGCCTCATCTCATCATCACATCATCGAATCTATGCATAAGAGCTTCATCATCCCGCTACATATGCCACGAGCAGCTTTTCCAATTCAAGAGCCTTTCCCTTAGCTTTTGAATCATCTTCGATCTAATCTAATCATCAATCATCTAGTTCATAACAATCAATCAAATCAAACATCAATCCAAGCAATCAAGCATTCGAAAATGATCTAAGTAGACAATTATAACAATAATGGCATTTTCGTAATTAAAGAGTTGAAAGTCCAATAAGCATGAAAACATGGATTATATCTCTACAAACTTGATGAATGAACTTGCATAGGTTAACATATGATAAAATGGATGTAACATCATCATGAACAATGGATCTATATGGATCTACACATAGGATGAAGAAAATGCATGGAAATCTCTACTTTAACACCAAAACGAGCCAACAATCCGATATACTCCTTTGGATCCGTGTGAGAGATAATCACCACTCACCAAATCACCTAAACAATCCAAAAGATATCAACTTCAGATCTGGACAGCGAAGAACTAAGCTAGATCCGACAAGATCTCACTTCAAACGATGAAATCTCTCTTGAAAAGATGAAGATCTTCAATCCAAGCTCTTGAATCTTCAATCTTGATCTTCGATTTGGATGGATGGAAGCACTAGATTAGAGTGGAGAAAAGAAGTGAAGAAGTGTAGAAGTCGAGCTCTCAAAATGGCAGCACTTCGTCGCTTCAAAATCCGGATCCCAAAAAGTGAGAACAACCCCTCCTATTTATAGCTGAAAACTGCTCTAAGTCGTAACTCGGCTATCTCCCTAGGTCGTTTCCGACCTAAGCCTCTCCGACCTAACGACTTAGCCAGACCCAGCGACTCATCGCACGCGCGACCTAACCTCTTACGCGCTTAGCGACCTAACAGGCCTCCCCATCTTACGACCTAACGATGTTACGACCTAACACTTAACTCCTAGGTCGCTTTCGTCTTAAAGCATAGGCTACGACCTAACACTTAAACTATCTAAGCGACTTAACAACCTACGACTCAGTTGGGTTGCGACCTAACAACTTAGGCTCCTACGCGACCTAACACATGTCGACCTAAAACAACATACGACCTAACAGTTAGATCCACGCGACCTAACACTTAAACTATTCTAGCGACCTAACAACTCACGCGACCTACGACTCAGCAAACTCGCGACCTAACACACACGCGACCTAACCATCTTAGGTCGTCTACGACCTAACTCAACACAGATCTAACGACCTAACTACGCTAACACTTAGGTCGGTCAATCCCATAGGTCGCTAACTCTTATAGGTCGCAAACCGCTTATTCCCTAAGTCGTTAACTCTACTAGGTCGCTAACTCGAACTGCCGACCTAACACTTAGGTCGCTCACACATTTTCTTAGGTCGCCAGAACCTCTTAAGTCGGTCACGACTTAACCCCTTAGGTCGCCTACGACCTAACCAAAGCCAACAACTAGTCTTCCTTAAGTCGGTCAGTCTTTAGGTCGTTAACTCGCCCTGCCGACCTAATTACTTAACTAAATCCTAGGTTGCACAATTCTATAGGTCGCTCCAACTAACCCACGACCTAACACTAACTCGCCGAAGTCCTTAACTCGGTCACGACTTAGCTCTTAGGTCGTCCACGACCTAGGACTTAGACAAATTTCCACAAAAATCTGAAATGACTTAAAAATGCAAAAATTCCAGATTTTGACGAACTTGTCGATCCGTAAAAATACGGGTCGTTACATTCTCTCCCCCTTAGGAATTTCGCCCCCGAAATTCCAAGCAATCAAAACTATTCTGTACGCCTACCATCCATAGCAATCAACAAACCATGCATCCAATTCTAACTTAGCGTACAGAATTCTAAAATTAGAACAAGTTACAATATCGTGAGATGACACGACACCTTAGGGCCATACCTTGAAGAGTTCAGGATGAGCTGCTTTCATCCTCTCTTCCACCTCCCACGTACAGTCGTTATCATCTTCACTCCATTGTATCTTGAGCAACTTAACTACCTTCCTCCTAAGCTGTTTCGTGTCGGTTTCAACAACACGAAGCGGCTTACGAGGTCTTCTATCAACTGGATCAACTTCTAAGTCTTCACAGCTATCAGTAGAAACCACTGTTCTCGAGTCGTGCACATACTTCCGTAGATATGATACATGAAAAACATTGTGCACACTCGACATCTTCTCTGGTAACTCCAATCTGTAAGCGAGCTTTCCAATTCGCTCGATAATCGGGAATGGTCCAACAAATCTCGGAGTCAATTTTCCTTTCTTCCCGAATCGGATAACATTCTTCAGTGGAGAAATCTTCACAAAAACCATATCTCCTACGTCGAATTCCAAATCCTTTCGACGCTTATCAGCATAACTCTTCTGACGGTCTTGGGCTGCCTTCATTCGTTGCCGAATGATCTCTATGCAATCCGAAGTCTGTCGAATCATCTCTGGCCCAAGTATCAGCTTTTCTCCAGTTTCCAACCAACATGTCGGAGAGTTACACGGTCTTCCATACAACGCCTCATACGGTGCCATACCAATGCTTGACTGGTAACTGTTGTTGTACGCAAACTCCACCAAATGAAGGTGATCTTCCCATGATCCTCCGAAATCCAAAACACATGCTCTGAGGAGATCTTCCAAAACTCGGTTGACTCTCTCGGTCTGACCATCTGTTTGGGGATGATAAGCTGTACTCAAACACAACTCGGTTCCCAAAACTTCCTGGAAGCTCTTCCAAAATCCACTAGTGAACAATGGATCTCGATCGCTCACTATATTCTTCGGAATACCATGGAATCGAACTATCCACTTCACATACAACTCAGCCAACTTTGATGCAGTCCTAGTCGATCGAACAGGAATGAATCGTGCACTCTTAGTCAGACGATCCACAATGACCCAAATCCCTTCATTTCCCGTTCTGGTTCTAGGCAATCCATCGATGAAATCCATCGACACTTGTTCCCACTTCCATGTAGGAACTTCTAATGGCTGAAGCAATCCACTTGGCTTCTTCTGTTCAGCTTTAATCAACTGGCAGTTCATACACTTGGAAATAAAATTTCCAACATCCTTCTTCATACCTTCCCAATAGTAGGTTCTCTTCATATCCCGATACATCTTATTTCCACCTGGATGAATTGTCAACCTCGAGTGATGACTTTCCTTCAGAACTTCACTCCTCAACTCATCTATATCGGGAACAACTAGTCGTCCTTGCTTCCGAAGCCAACCCTCTCGATCGACCTCGAATCCTTTATCCTTTTCTGGATCCAATCCAGATTCCAACTCACGGATAATCTTGACAAGCTTATCATCTCGCTTTTGGCTCTCACCAATCCTTTCCACAAGAGTGGGTCTTATTGATAAGTTTGCCAACATTTCAGGTTCCAATTCGCATCTAGGCCTGAAGTCAAATCCAGCTAAATACTCGAGATTCTTCCATTCAGAAAACATGGCTCCCAATCCTGCATGTCTTCGACTTAACGCATCTGCCACTGCGTTACCTTTTCCCGGAGTATAAGCTATACCAAAATCATACGATGCCAAAAACTCTAACCAACGTTGCTGCCGAAGATTCAAATCCTTCTGGGAGAAAAGATACTTCAACGACTTATGATCCGTAAACAACTCGAATCGAACTCCCAACAGATAATGTCTCCACATCTTCAGAGCAAATACAATCGCCGTTAACTCCAAATCATGAGTCGGGTAATTCCTTTCATGCGGCTTTAGTTGTCGACTGGCATACGCAACAACTTTATCCCTCTGCATCAGCACTGCTCCAAGTCCAGTACCACATGCGTCGGTGTAAACTACCATCTCATCATTCCCACTTGGAATAGTCAAAACAGGAGCACTCGTCAGTCGCTCTTTCAGGGTTCCGAAAGCTTGCTCACACTTAGCATCCCAACTGAACACTTGGTTCTTCTTCGTTAATCCTGTTAACGGTGCAGCTACCTTGGAGAAGTCTTTGATAAACCGTCGATAATATCCTGCTAATCCAAGAAAACTTCTCACATCTGATGCATTCTTAGGTCTAACCCAATCCTGGATTGCTGCCACCTTAGCGGGATCAACCGCTATCCCATTTCCAGAAATCACATGGCCTAAGAACCTCACTTCACTCTTCCAGAAGTGACACTTCGAAAACTTAGCCTTCAGCTGATGTTTCCGTAAGATCTCCAAAACAATACGCAAGTGCGTCTTGTGCTCTTCTTCCGTTCTGGAATAAATCAGAATATCATCCACGAACACCAGTACGAACTTGTTCAACTGATCTCTGAACACTCTATTCATAAGATCCACAAAATATGCTGGCGCGTTAGTCAATCCAAACGGCATTACCAGCCACTCAAAGAACCCGGATGGTGTCCTAAAAGCAGTCTTCGGCACACTATCCTTAGCCACTCTCAACTGGTGAAATCCCGTTGCCAAATCCATCTGAGAAAACACCTTAGCTTCGTGAAGCTGATCAAACAAGTCGTCTATCCTTGGCAATGGATACTTGTTCTTCTTAGTCACCTTGTTCAGCTCACGATAATCGACACACAATCTCAATGATCCATCTGCCTTGGTTGCGAACACAACTGGTGCACCCCACTCGGACACACTACGCCGAATGAATCCTTTCTGTAAAAGGTCGTCAACTTGCACCCTCAACTCCTGCTGTTCCCTAGGCGCCATCCGCCTAAGAGGCATCACAACAGGTCTGGCTCCTTCAACTAGATCTATACGAAACTCGATCTCTCTATGCGGCGGCAACCCTTTGACTTCGTCAAAGACATCCTCGAATCTATTTGCGATTGGCACTAAAGACAGTCCATCCCGTGGAACAACTAGCGAATACATGAAGCTCATGAAGACGCCTTCCTCATGCTTACATCGTATCACAATCTTTCGCCCTTCCACATTCTCGACTGTCACCTCCAGCCTCTCACAGTCAACCTTAGCCGCATACTTCCTAAGCCAGTCCATACCCAAAATAATTCCGAACCCCGCAAAGTTCAGAACAAAGCAATCACAAACAAAAGAGCAACCATGACTCGATACAACTAGACCACGGCATAACATACACAAACAAGACGAACCCCCAACTGGATTAGTCACAACCAATGGCCTATCAACAATATCCGGCTTCAAATCTAACCGGCCTACTAGTTCATTACAAACAAACGAATGCGAAGCTCCAGTATCAAACAAAACTCTAACTGGAACACCACATAGGAAAAGAGTACCTTGAACAACCACACTCTTTCCCTTCTCTTCAACAGTAGGAGCTTTCGAAGACGACGGAACAGCCCCCAAAGCATAGGCTTGCACAATCTGCCTGTCCTTCCTCGGTTCTGGACAATTCTTCCTGAAATGCCCCGGCTTGTCACAGTTGTGACACTTCATCGGCGCCTTCGGATTCTTACAATCCTTAGAGAAATGGCCCTTCTGTTGACAATTGTAGCAAGTCACCTCGCCTTTCGGCTTCTTCTGGCCATCCTTACCTTTCTGCTGCTGCTGCTTCCTCTTCTGGTTTCCACCCTGCTGTGGTTTAGATTCTCCCTTGGTAACAGCAACAACAGGTCCTTCCTTAGGAAACAAACTCTCATGCCTAAGAGCTTTCTCCACAAGCTTCTCAAATGAATCGTCCAAATGATCCACCAATTGTCTCCCAAGATAACTATCCAAGCCGGTCACAAACTTCTCATTCTTCTGATAAGCAGATTCAATATACGACCGGGCATACTTGGACAAAGCTTCGAACTCAGAAACATACTCAAGAACTGATCTTCCACCTTGCTTGAGCTCCACAAACCTCTTGAACAGAACAGACTTCTGAGCTGTAGAAATGAACTTAGCTTCAAATCTAGCTTGGAATTGCTCCCAAGTAATCTCTTCTTCCGGAGTAGTGATGGTAATAGAGTTCCACCAATCAGAAGCTCTCCCTTGAAGCTGTCTCGATGCTAACTTCCTCTTAGTTGCATCATCAATTCCCAAATCACCAAAGATCCTTCTACAAGCATCTATCCACCTCTGGACTTCAATGGTAGATTCTGTTCCCAAGAAAACCTTCCCTCCAAGAGCAGTATAATCCTTGCACAGCTTAGCAAAATCCACTGGTTTCGGAGTTTGGACTTGAACTCCAACATCAACTGCCGCCCCCGGAACTGGTATCCTTCTCATGATCGAAGTCATCATAGCTTCGAACATGGCTGCATAATCAGCAGTCTCTTCAGTAGCGCGGCCTTCCCTAGCAGCTGGTCTCCCTCTTCGACTCATTCTCAATATCTATAAAAAGGAATGATTAGAACATCTAGAGAAACAACTGCATAAAGGACTCAAACTCTACCAAACTACTATATTATATATAGTAATCATCCATCAAAATACAATTACGTCTCTCATACGTAGTTACTTCAGCGAGCGTTGGGTAAAATCGATTAACCAATGCTCTGATACCAAATGTGACGACCGCCCATGACCCCTGCACCGAATCTAAAGATAAAGCGCTGTAAAGTGTGCCAGGCGACCATGGACGATTGTCAAGGTAAGATTTAAAACAAAAGAATCTAACGTATTACTCACAGCGCATGGACAAAATACAATAGAACATATGTATAGTGAAGCTTTACAGAACAAAATGACATCATATAAAACTCCATAATAGTTGAATACAAGCATCCACATCGTCAATACATCAAGCCTCACTACATATCTCTCAGAGAATACAAAACAGCGGAATATCCAGTACATATAATAAGAAGATAATATGCAACCCTCCAGCTCGTCTTCGATATCAGCATCGTGAGAAGAGAACAGCACCTGTCACCTGCTACCTAGTCTGCCCGTCCCAAAATGGACGAACAGCCCAAGGCAATAAGAATTAAAACATAAAGCCTTGAGTCAGACAACAGTCTTAGTGAGCAGTAAATTAACTAACAACATACCAAAAGAACATAAAGGAAAAGGAATAGGAATACAACCCTCCCACTCCAACCTCATTCTACAGTGATAGCCCCCAGACACACACTAAGCAGAAGCAAACATAGCAGAGCATACAATTTAAAGTAAAACTACTATCACTCGAGTCAAGGGCGATGTTTTCCAAGTACCAAGGCCTAAATCAGATAAGCACCCAGAAAATGCCGCTCTTGAGTCCGAATGACGATACAACCAAACATCCATGACTCTGGCTATCACTGTTATCATTGCTTCGATATCACCGTTAATTGAATGACCGGCACATTCTTTCAGCCGTCCGTCAAGGGCTAATGGAAACCCCGGTTCTAGACATAACTCCCGCACGTCGTCGCAGCCCGTGCCTAGGACTATCGAATCTGCCCAGAGTACTCGACCATCAACAGTTGGCCGTTGGGACTATCGAATCTGCCCAAACGTACCCTTGCTTAGAGCATGCTAGAACCTTCAACAACGATGCTATCCAAGCCTCCTAGTCATCCTCCTCGACGACTATTCTCATATCCATTCATTATCCTCAACTCGAATCATATCACCGAGTTATCAACATGCTTGGAATGATCCCGTCTGGATTAGACCAAGTCTTCATCATATGATTGCTTCGCTTCATTACATCCTCGCAAAGCCTCATCTCATCATCACATCATCGAATCTATGCATAAGAGCTTCATCATCCCGCTACATATGCCACGAGCAGCTTTTCCAATTCAAGAGCCTTTCCCTTAGCTTTTGAATCATCTTCGATCTAATCTAATCATCAATCATCTAGTTCATAACAATCAATCAAATCAAACATCAATCCAAGCAATCAAGCATTCGAAAATGATCTAAGTAGACAATTATAACAATAATGGCATTTTCGTAATTAAAGAGTTGAAAGTCCAATAAGCATGAAAACATGGATTATATCTCTACAAACTTGATGAATGAACTTGCATAGGTTAACATATGATAAAATGGATGTAACATCATCATGAACAATGGATCTATATGGATCTACACATAGGATGAAGAAAATGCATGGAAATCTCTACTTTAACACCAAAACGAGCCAACAATCCGATATACTCCTTTGGATCCGTGTGAGAGATAATCACCACTCACCAAATCACCTAAACAATCCAAAAGATATCAACTTCAGATCTGGACAGCGAAGAACTAAGCTAGATCCGACAAGATCTCACTTCAAACGATGAAATCTCTCTTGAAAAGATGAAGATCTTCAATCCAAGCTCTTGAATCTTCAATCTTGATCTTCGATTTGGATGGATGGAAGCACTAGATTAGAGTGGAGAAAAGAAGTGAAGAAGTGTAGAAGTCGAGCTCTCAAAATGGCAGCACTTCGTCGCTTCAAAATCCGGATCCCAAAAAGTGAGAACAACCCCTCCTATTTATAGCTGAAAACTGCTCTAAGTCGTAACTCGGCTATCTCCCTAGGTCGTTTCCGACCTAAGCCTCTCCGACCTAACGACTTAGCCAGACCCAGCGACTCATCGCACGCGCGACCTAACCTCTTACGCGCTTAGCGACCTAACAGGCCTCCCCATCTTACGACCTAACGATGTTACGACCTAACACTTAACTCCTAGGTCGCTTTCGTCTTAAAGCATAGGCTACGACCTAACACTTAAACTATCTAAGCGACTTAACAACCTACGACTCAGTTGGGTTGCGACCTAACAACTTAGGCTCCTACGCGACCTAACACATGTCGACCTAAAACAACATACGACCTAACAGTTAGATCCACGCGACCTAACACTTAAACTATTCTAGCGACCTAACAACTCACGCGACCTACGACTCAGCAAACTCGCGACCTAACACACACGCGACCTAACCATCTTAGGTCGTCTACGACCTAACTCAACACAGATCTAACGACCTAACTACGCTAACACTTAGGTCGGTCAATCCCATAGGTCGCTAACTCTTATAGGTCGCAAACCGCTTATTCCCTAAGTCGTTAACTCTACTAGGTCGCTAACTCGAACTGCCGACCTAACACTTAGGTCGCTCACACATTTTCTTAGGTCGCCAGAACCTCTTAAGTCGGTCACGACTTAACCCCTTAGGTCGCCTACGACCTAACCAAAGCCAACAACTAGTCTTCCTTAAGTCGGTCAGTCTTTAGGTCGTTAACTCGCCCTGCCGACCTAATTACTTAACTAAATCCTAGGTTGCACAATTCTATAGGTCGCTCCAACTAACCCACGACCTAACACTAACTCGCCGAAGTCCTTAACTCGGTCACGACTTAGCTCTTAGGTCGTCCACGACCTAGGACTTAGACAAATTTCCACAAAAATCTGAAATGACTTAAAAATGCAAAAATTCCAGATTTTGACGAACTTGTCGATCCGTAAAAATACGGGTCGTTACATTTGGTCAAAGACTTTGACTTTGAGTTGACTTGAGTTCACCATGATACTAACCCTATATAACCGAGGAGACAAATCCTCTCTTGAATAGTGCTTCACTTCCAATACTTCCACTCGACCCAACTATGGTCACTCGATGGATGTCGTGCAATGATTTGACTATAATCAAAGCGGATCTTTCATATTGAAGATGCATGGTATTCTCAAGTCGTTAGAACCGTGTAAATCAATCACATCGATATTTTCTATTTGACCTTAGTTATATTAACCAACAAAAAACTATCGAGTGAGTGGTTCCATAGTTATCCAATAACCATCAGTATGTAACTCTTAGGTACCCCCCAACAGTCATGAGTAATACACTGCCTAACATTTGGAGAGAATTATGTACTCTAGTCTTAATTGATGCATCGATATCCAGTTATGATGCATTTTGACTAGAAACATTTAAAATAATATATTTGTTTTCATTATGATAAATTACTCACGGTTACAACATTTTGTAACTACCATCACAAAATAGACCATTTATGGATTTTCTTAGCTAGAAATTTAGGACTTATTTTTGACTATATTCAGTTAGATTATGATTATATTAACAGCTAGGAAATAGAAAGGGTGTGTACATTTGGATATGAGACTTATTGGTTGGAATGTACATGATCTAGATAAGTGTAGTAAAATTAAATCTTTTTTAAAGATAATAATATATATAGTTTTATTATAAGAAAATAAAATAGAAACTCCCAATTATCGTATGTAAAGGTACCTCGGGGGTCTTTACATTAATCGTTAGTCTTACCTTCCAGCTAGGGGTAGTGCAGGAGGATTAATGATGGGTTGGAAAGGTCATTGTGTTAGACTTTTACAATCTATTATTAAAGATCATTCGATGCATTTGATATTTTATGAAATTAGTAATGATTCTATTCTAAATATTACAAATGTTTATGGACCAAATTCAAAGTTAGATCATAAGGTTTTATGGAATGAGTGTTTATTATTTAGATCACTCACTCCAGGACCATGGATTATAGGGGGTGATCTTAATGTTACTAGATTTTTGGGTGAAAGATCCCCTAGGGAAGGGGATTTCAGTGCTATGGAAGAGTTTGACCAGTTTATTATAAAATGTAACTTAATTGAGATAAAATCAAATAATTGATAATTCACGTGGTCAAATAGTAGAGAAATTCCATCAATGGAATTGTTAGATAGATTTTTTATAAGTGATGAAATAGATGACAAATTTCTTATTTGTAAGGTGGTAGGGCTTCCGAATATATATTCGGATCATTGCCCCATTATATTATCTTGTTGTAATCTAAATATTGGAAACAGAATATTCAGATTTGAAAAGATGTGGTTGTTAGAAGATAATTTTAAAAAATTAGTTAAAAAATGGCTTTCTATGAATAATTACAGTATTAGATTTCCAGAAAACATTGCTAAAGCAATGGTTAGTAAATTGAGAGATTTAAGATTATTTCTTTAAAAATGGAGTACAGAAGTTTTGGTAATATTAAAATTAAAAAAACATAATAATTGAAATCTTAAATTTAAATAAAATTAAAGAATTTAGAAATTTGAATATTTTAGAAAAAATGGGCTTTCAAATTTAAAAGAGGAACCAAATAAAACTATTAAGCAAGAAGAAGTGATGTAGAAACAAAAATCTAGAGTTCAATGGATGGATGAGGGCGATATGAATACTAACTTTTTTCAAAAAGTAGCTAATGGTAAAAACGTAGTAATACCATTAATTCCATTTTAATTAATTATATTGAGATTTTTGATCAAGCAGAACTTAATAATGAGTTTACTAATTACTATAGAGATATTTTTGGATCTACAAATAAACATAGAATTAAAGCTAATTGGGATATGATTTACAATGAGGATACTAAGGTTGATTTATTATGGTTAGATGATCCATTCACGGAAGAGGAAATTGTGAAAGCTATAAAGGATATGCCTAATGATAAAGCTCTGGGTCCGAATGGTTTTCCTATTTTATTTTATGAAACTTTTTCAAATGTGTTGAAAGGTGATATAATAAAATGTTCAATGAATTTCATAATGGTTCATTATATTTAGGTAGATTTAATTTCACAAATGTAATCCTATTACATAAGAAACTGGTACTAATCAATTAAAAGATTTTAGACCTATTTCATTATTAAATTGCTCTTTTAAAATCATTTCTAAGGTTTTAGCTGATAGATTAAATACTAAAATGAATGCATTAATATATAATACTCAAACAGCTTTCATTAAGGATACGAATATCATTGATGGTGTAGCAGTAGTTCAAGAATATATTAACTGCAGTTGTAAAAATAATATACCTATGCGCTTTTAAAACTTGATTTTGCTAAAGCTTTTGATTCAATTGATTGGGTTTCTCTCAAAGATGTATTATTAGCTATGGGTTTTAGTGTTAGGTGGGCAGGATGGATTATGTTATGGCTTAAAACTAGCAATTCTAGTATTATGGTTAATGATATACTAGGAA
The DNA here is from genome assembly GCA_030737815.1 of Allium fistulosum. Classification (NCBI taxonomy): domain Eukaryota; kingdom Viridiplantae; phylum Streptophyta; class Magnoliopsida; order Asparagales; family Amaryllidaceae; genus Allium; species Allium fistulosum. The sequence continues at coordinate 1,316,810,343 of CM060903.1, read as the reverse complement.
ATAATTTTCAATCAAAACGTGGACCTAGACAAGGGGATCCATTGTTACCTTTATTATTCAATTTTGCTGCTGATGTATTTTTTAGAATTATCAAATTAGCTATAAGTGATGGGATACTATATAGTATAGGTAATGAGATCACTAGTAATGGCCTTTCTGTTTTACAATTTGCGGATGATACTATGATTTACATCACATTTGCCTAAACATATCATTACACTTAAATGTATTTTATATAATTTTGAACTTCTTTTTGGTTTAAAGATTAATTTTGATAAAAGCTCAGTTTTAGTATTAAATGATATAGACAATATTGAAATCCAAATTGCACACACATTGAATTGTAAAGCAATGAAATTTCCTATAGGATATTTTGGTTTTTTAATCAGGTCATAAAACTTAAACACGATAAAACCACTATAGATAAAATTAATAAAAGATTGTTTAAACGAAATGGTAAATTCTTATCGAGAGCAGATATGATTTTTCTTATTAGTTTAGTTTTATCTGCATTATCCATTTATTGGATGTCATTTTATCTTTTTCCGAAATGGGTAATAGATAAAATTGATAAAATCAGGAGTGATTTTTTAATTGAGTGGAGATAATCCTAATAGTAGCTTTAAATGTCTTGTAAATTGGGAAATTGTTTGTAAGTCTAAAAATAAGGGAGATTTAGGAATTATAAATTTACATAACTTAAATATATCTCTTTTAGGAAAATGGATATGGAAATTTAATGATAGTAATGAAAATTTGTTATGGAAAGAATTAGTATCGAACCAATAGTATAGAGGTACTTTCAATATATGTCATTCCTTTACAAATAATACAAACAACATATCTCACTTTTGGAAATCAATAATTTCAAATTTTGATATATATAATTTACGAACTAATAATGTTGTACATTATGGTAATAACACCTCATTTTGGCATGAATGTTGGTTATCAATTATTCCACTTAAAGTGGAATTTAAAGAATTATGTGAAATTTGCAATTTAAAAAACACACTAATTTCCGATATTTCTAGGCCTAATTTAAACTTTCCTTAAGAATTTAGTTTTAAAGGTACGTTAACGGGATACACTTTTGCTCAATTGGCTTTATACTATTAATACTGAAAAAGATATTCAAACATGGTGTTGGGACACTAGTAAGAAATACACATCTCGGTCATTTTATAAGTTCATAAATTTTTTGGGAATTAAATTGAATATATTTAAATACATTTGGTAAATAAGTGCTTCACCTAAATCTAAGGTGCACATGAGGTTAATTTTACATGAGAAGTTGAATACTATTGAATTTTTAAAAATGAAAAATATATTTAACAATAATTTTTATTTATTTTTGTAATAATAAAATGGAATATATTATGCATTTATACTTTAAATGTGATATCACTAGATTTTATCCTTGTAAAAACTCTAAATCTATTTGATTTTAATATAAATTATATGCATATTAGTTGCAAGTTATATTGGAATAATATTAGAATTTATTATAAGGGTCATAATAGATTTCTACTAGATACTATTTACACAATTATATGTTGGTATATTTGGTTTGAGAGGAATCAATGAGTTTTTAATAATATTAATTTAGGTTTGGATAACTTAATATATATAATTTCTCTATTTAGTTTTAATTGGATTTCAAATTCTAGTTATAAATTAAATAAATTTTAAATTTTAAAGAGTTTCTTTATAAAAAAGCTCATATTGAATTCTTTAAGAACAAAAACATTGCAATAATAGAAACAATAGTATAATGCTAAGTTTAGCTTCCTTGGATAATCAAACTAGGGTTATATTTAATACTTTGCCTTTATCAGAATATTAGTTTTGTAGTTAGATTCTTCGTTAATTTGTTTGTACTTGTTAGATACATTCGTTTCAGTTGGATATTTTCCTTTAATAGACTATTATATTATACGTTGTTTTATAATCTTTATAGTACTGGGAATAGTCGAAAATACTTTGATCACTTTATCATTTGGCTATTGAAATTTGTATACGTTTTATTGGTTGTTATTATACTATCAAATAATTAAAATTTGCACATATTCTTTAAAGTTGTATTCTAGATTGAATTGGAATAAAGTTATTGATTCATTTAAGTTTATTGTGGTATATAATTTAACTGAAGCTTAGGTTTACTTAATTCTCTTTCTAATTTTGATTACTCATAAATTAAATGATTGCCTGATTTATATTTTTGACTCTTTTAGTTATTTCAATTGTTTTATTTAGATGATTTTGTAATGTTTGTACAAGTGGATATATAATTGGCATTATAAGGTCATAACTTTAATTATGGATACACATGACTAAAAATTGATTTGGATCCACTTAGTTCTTTCCATAGGAATTCTAACTCGGGATATTAAATCTCGGTGTTAACATTATTTCATCGATGGCACATGATGATAATACTGCATAATGTACGACGTATTGAGTTTTTTTTAGTCAATAATAATATTTAATTAAGTAGACAAATCATCAACTTAATTAGTGAAGTATGTTGTTGCTTCACTTTGACTTATATTTATTTGCATTTCTCTGATATAACGTGTTCTATGTTTTTTTATTTTGGGGGGTTGGGTGCATGTTTTTGTTTCCTACCTCCTCTCCTTCTATTATTTGTTTGCATTCAGATTTTATATTAGCACTCTATTTTATTTGGAGATATCCACATATCACGGTTTGATGTTACAAGTCCAAAATTTTAAAAAAACTAAGCATGCTTTTTATGTACTTAAGGCATCAAAAATTGACTTTTAATTAGTACATGAGTCTGCCTTAAGTGATATATATGGTTATAAATTCAGTGGCTGAAATATACACATGTGTTATATTAGAGATGCGTGCCTGAACTTGTAGATGTATTCACTTTCATTTGGTTAAGTGTGTTTTTCAATCATAGATCCCAGATATGTCACTATACATAACAAGTGATTTCAGTGACTGAAATTTACATGGATTTTTTTCCTGTTTATGTTGTTTGAATGGTGTATTAGTTCTCATACAAAGATAATAAAAGTTTAGTTAATGTGGTCATTTTTTAATTCAGTAGCATGTATCATGATTGTAACACCCTACCTCTATACCTATACTATCCATGAGTATTATTACAAAGTAATATTGTCAGATAATATAGAGAATGAGACTACATGTGGTACATACGTGGATATTCCATTGGACTAACACCGTTACGTATTAAAACATCATATATATATATATCACATATACATACACAGTATAAGAGCAAAGCAATAAACACATGTGCCACCAGGACAGAATAATACACAATAAATATAATAAACAGCAGAGAACACAGAGACAGTAATAGAAATAACATATAATATATATACAATAATGTTATATGAGTACAACACAACTCAAATGTCAATTATATAAACATACAGTGAATCAATAACGTACAAGTATCAGGTAATAATTCTAATATAATACCCCTCTAAGCTTAAATAAATAAGTGCTAGTAGTATCGTCCCTGTACCTATAATGTATCAGACTGACCCGAGTATTATAAATAACTGATGGGTCAGACTATGACTATATCATAGGGTAAAATATTTGTAATCTAATATATCAGCAATAATATAATAACACCCATAATATAGATATATACATATTATATGTACTATATAATCACAACGGCATAAACAAATCTCCACGTATTATATAACTTCAAGTATCATAGATCATATATAAAGATGTCATTACCCATCTCAAAGCAAATTCAAATCAGGATTCAAGAACATCATATCCGATGGGTGAATCATTCAAATCCATAAATCATTATTAAAATCAAGAAACCATCATTAATGAAATATCGTCAAATTATCTCACAATAGTAACCAAATATATCAATTAAAGTCACCAATAAAAGAATCGTCATCAATACATCAAGATAGGCGGCCTATCAATACATAATAAAAGATCCGAGGATCCACCATATTCTAGACACCTATCCAAATATAATATCATCTCCTCATATATGAATAAATCAAAATATTATGGATATACGGGGACTGGCTACACTTTAGACACACAGTCTCTTTTATAGCCACCTCATGGGATAGTGAATAATATATGCCAATCCACACCACATACATAACCCTGAACCAGAAAGGGAGACTGATAGCATAGAGCATCCTCCAAGGACCCAGGACTACTCGCCTCCCGAAGAGTACGGTCTATCCATACAGTCTTCAGTTACCTCAACAGACATCGTGACCCCATCCACCAGTGGCTCATCTATGCGTAGCCTCGGTCACGACCCTGCTTTGCCCCTATGGTAACAGACTGCTAGCCTATGCGACACAAGGGGCTATAGGGCACCTACCCTACCAACTACCAATCCTGTGATACGCATCCAAAATATCCAACAATGGTGTCGCGAATCTGGGGTGCGACCCCACGATTAGGCCGTTACGGTGGATACTGGCCAGTTTGGTTCACTCCCGAACCATAAAGGGAGCTGGACAATAAGTGGATGACATATAATACTCATATCCAGTATCCACATATATCTCTAGCCATAAGCCGACACACAGCTCCGTATAAGCCACCATGTGACAATAATATAGTAGAGCTCTAATCCCACGCCAAAACATGGCTATACCCATAAATCACCATGTGACTATAATATACTCATCTCAATGAGTATCACTACATACATGAGTAATCCTCGTTTGAGTGACATTTACTTACAAAGAATAATCAGACAAACAACATAACGATGTCCCGTACACCGCATGTTACTTGAAAAGTTATTCAATGCTCATAAACTACACTCAATCCACACTGGATATTTCTATATGATATGTCCGATGAATAACCAGAAAAGTAATACCGAAAGTCCCAAACCAGACGGTAACACTAAACCGTTTATTCAAATTTCTTGTTACATAGAAATGAAATCTCACAAATCAAATAAAAGGATGTCATCACCGTATCTTATTAAAATCATAACCTATATCAATATCAACGGTGAATCACTCATATCATCAGAATCAATATAAAGAAGATAAGAAATCGAAAATCAGTAACTAATATAAAAATAGATTATTCAGATAGAAACAAATCAATACATAATAATGATACACTTACCACATATAATTATATATATAGCCAAATTAATACTTAGAATTATATAAATTATAAACATATAATTTAGAAATAATTAATTAAACTCAATTATAAGATGTCCTATAAAATGAAGAACAAATTTCTCAATCTTTTATATAATTAAAATAATAATTTCAAAAACTAAAATTATATATTAAAATTTCATTAAATATAATTTGAAAACTATAAAGTATCGATTACAAACCATATCATAACTTTCTATTCAAATAACACAATTAAATTTACTTTATTAATTTACTAAAATATAACTTAAAATTTCTTTCAAATATAATATATGAGCATACATTTACATTGGATTTTAAAATATATTTTTTAATTTCGTCTAAACAAAACCCATCATCCAAATTTGTATCCTGCTATTGGCCCTATGGAAATACGTGGAAACTAAATCAATCCATGCAACAAATAAACTTTAACTAGGCATTTTAGCAAAATGAAATAGAGAACATTTACTATTCCTAAACACGTCCAGCAGTTAAAATCAATTAGTACTTCTAAAAACTTCTAAGCATGTTTCGTCTTTTGTATGAGCTACACAGCAAGTGAATGTTTAATATGTTTATACAACCAAGTGAACTAATATGCATAACAAACAAAAGAAAAACAAAGTATTCACATCAGGTATGCACCACAAAATTAAAAAAACTATATACATTACCATCAAATTCCCAAACTAACACCAAAATATAGGCAAACCAACTATACACAGTGGAATGGTATTTGTGATAGCGAGCTGAACAATTTAAAGGTAGGAGAAATGAATTCACCCATACACTTATATATACACACATATACACATAGAGCTCACAGTTTCAGTCCACACACACGCATATGCACATACACAGTGTACACATATAGATATGCACCAAGACACATGCTTGCACGGGTCGAAGTACACAATAGAACATCCAAGCATATTATTTATTTCAGAATTTAATATATATATTAACATGCAAAGATATTATAATGAAATAAATACTTACCTATGTGTGATGTAGTCGCTCTCTTCTTCTCCTTTTAAATTTCCTCCCACAGCATATATAAATGCATAGAGCACCATTTATGTGCATGAAAATATAGTGATACGGAGCTAGGAAATATGAAATTACCTCTCGTCTTCACCGATGGTTCTCTCTACACTTACCCGACTCGTCTACACCAACGCCAACCTCCCCGAACCACCCAATCAAAATGCATCTTCAATCGGTTAGCTACATGTGACCAAAAAAGTCGTGACCTCTATGGTGATCGCACCCTCCCAAACCCGCACCGATGAAGCTACTTTCGACCACATATCCAACACTACAACCGTCTCAACCAAACTCCATATGCATCTTCATTAATATCTAATCCTAGTTTTAACCCCAAACTTCGATCATCACCACGTCATCCCAAAGTCACCCCAATAATCCTCCTTCACATCGAGAACCTAATGCCACAGGTGGTATCATCTAATTCTTTATAATTTGGGAGAATTTAATTTTTTTAAGAATCGGGCCGTTTTTGCTTAAGAGAAGATACCTTGTTAATCCATCTTATTAGCTCCTTCTTGCTCTGTTCCACCTTTTGCTCTTTATTAATATAGCTTCTTATTTAAATTGATGCTCAACTCTAATTATTTGATTGAGAATCGGTGTCGAGATGTTATGAAGCTATGATTTAAAGTTATTTTTAATTTGTACTTTTAATTTAAATTTTCATTTGATTTATGAAATGGGAAGGTTAGGGAACATAGACCATTTTCTAAAGTTGTATAAGAAGAACTCACTGCTTATATTTATAAATGTAGTGAAATGTCGAGAGAAGGGAATTGTATGGAATTTAGAATCATCAGGAAACAAGATATTCATGGGCTTTGGGTTATTGGGCTTCATCTTATTTTCAATTCTTTTCTTTCTTTTTCTTCCTTTGTTTATACTTTAAGAAACAAAAATAAAAATATATAATCCTAAATAATGAACAATTACCTTATTGAATCACTTTCCAATAAATCATTTTCCATAATTTTATGTAATTTCTTAATCATTTTATTTAAATAATTTACCAATATAATTCCAAAAACTAAATTTATTCTTTACAATCGAATATTTTTTTTAATTTCAATATTATTACAATAATGCCGATTACTTAATCCAAATCCCAAAATAATTAATTAAACTATTAAACCCATATTTCTTATTACTCTCTAAATCATCACTAATTATCTTGTTATAAAGTTTCGATAAATTTAAATTATTTAATTTAAATTCTTAAAATCCATTTCATATTATATAATTAATTATCCCTTAAAACTAGGTTATTACAGACTCCCCTTCTTAACAAAATTGTGTCCTTGCAATTTACATAGGAGGAATCTATAACATAACCAATAATTCCATAACTATAAAATATTTTCTTTTAATAAACTTATTATCAATAGAAATTCAAACTCTGTTAAGACTCTATTATAAAACATTTCTTTCTTCAAAATATTCACAATACTTCATAAAGCTTTATCTGAATTCTTTTCAAAACATAGTCAAATACTTTCTTTTAAATCATCATCTTCCTTTCCAAAACCCTTTTTTCAATAGAAAATTACTTCAAACAATTTAAGGAATGTCAACCAAGCATTAAATTTTGAACTATTTTACAAAAAAAATATAATATAAAACATCAAATATATTATAAAAATACAATTCTCAAAATTACCTAGTGATAGCTTCAATACTGAAGACATCGCAAGGACTTAATACTAATGGTTACAAATTAATACCGGTAATCATCAATCGATCAAGCATAGATACAAACAATCATCCAATGGGTTAAGCGGAATGCAATATTTCTATTCCACTATGCAATATGATCACTAACGGATTAGAGTACTATAATTTATACTATGCCACACTAGGTCAATCATTTTCTATTTCATACTTAAAGAATAGTAGAAAAATAAAATATAAAAAATATATAAATAAGTCCCAGATGATTACCTCGAGAATCATCGTTTAATATATATTTATATGCTCCTATTATCCTTATTATATGCTAACTACCCATTACACCCTAAAGGATAGGGTCTCTATGTCTCATCTAGGCTAATAACTCATGTCTCTGATATACGATGTATTGTTCTAAACCTTGCTCTGATACCATTCTGCAACATCCTATCTCTATACCCATACTATCCAAGAGTATTACAGACTAATACTGTCAGATAATACGAAGAATAAGGCTATATGAGGTACAATATGTGAATATTTAATTAGACTAACACTGGTACGTATTAAAGCATCATATATATATATCACATATACATACTCAGTATAAGTGCAAAGTAATAAACATGTGTGCCTCTAGGACAGAACAATACACAATATACATATAATAAATAGCAGGGAACATAGAGACAGTCGCAACAATAACATGTAATATATATACAATAATGTTATATAAGTACAACACAACTCAAATGTCAATTATATAAACATACAATGAATCAATAACATATAAGTATTAGGTAATAATCCTAATATAATACCCTACTAAGCTCAAATAAAAAAATGGTAGTAGTATCATCCCTGTACCTATAATGTCTCAGAATGACCCAAGTATTATAAATAACAAATGAGTCAGACTATGACTATATTATAGGGTAAAACATTTATAATCTAATATATCAGCAATAATATAATAATACCCATAATATAGATAACTACATATTATATGTATTATATAATCACAATGGCATAAACAAATCTCCACGTATTATATAACTTCAAATATCATAAAACATATATAAAGATGTCATCACCCATCTCAAAGTAAATCAAATTAGGATTCAAGAACATCAAATCCAATGGGTGAATCATTCAAATCCATAAACCATTATTAAAATTAGAAACCATCATTAATGAAATATTGTCAAATTATCTCACAACAATAACTATGGGTGAGAAAATGGTTGGTTCGGTTTGAAATCAATCAAAAATGTTGAAATCAAAATAACCATTCAAGAAACATAAACCGAACCGAACCAAACCATTATTTTTTAAAACCAAAACCAACCAAACCAATACTATTTGGTTTGGTGTGGTTTGTTTATCTTAAAATGAATTAGGTCTTTAGGTTGTTGTACAATACAAGACTAGAACAATTAATTGAGTCAATATGATGCAAATATTTGAAAAACAAACTCCTCTTCTAAAAATATTTATATGAATTAAAAGAAAAACAACATTAGTTTGGAAATATTGCAAATAATAGCGGTCCCAGTAGTAGTTTTGTTATTTTTAAAATAACTTAATTTTTAAATTTGGTTTAATTGTTTAGTTCGGTTTTCAAATATTGAAAACCAAAACCGATCGATTAACCAAAGAAATATAAAAATAGAAACCAAAACCAACCAATTAACTAAAAAACCGAACCAAACAACCAAACGTAATTGGTTTGGTTGGTCTATTCGGTTTTAACCAATAATGCTCACCCCTAACAATAACCAAATATATAATTTAATGTCAACAATATAAGAATCATCATCAGTACATCAAGGTAGGCGGCCTATCAATGCATAATAAAAGATCCGAGGATCCACCATATTTTGGACAACTATCCAAATATAATCTCATATCCTCGTATATGAATAAATCAAAGTAGTATGGATATACAGGGACTGCCTACACTTTAGACACGCAGTCTCTAGTATAGCCACCTCATGGGATAGTGAATAATATATGCCAATCCACATCACGTACATAACCCTAAACCAGAAAGGGAGACTGATAGCAGACAGCATGCTCCAAGGACCCACTCGCCTCCCTCAGAGTGTCGTCTATCCTTACCGTCTTCAGTTACCTCAATGGACATCCTGACCCCATCCACTAGTGGCCATTTATGCATAACCATGGTCACGACCCTGTTTTTCCCCTAATGGTAACAGGTTGCTAGCCTATGCGACATAAGGGGTTGTAGGGCACCTACCCTACCAACTACCTATCCTACGATGCGCATCCAAAATATCCAACAACGGTGTTGCAGATCTATGGTGCAACCCCACGATTAGGCCGCCAGGGTGGATATTGGTCAATATGGTTCACTCCTAAACTATAAAGGGAGTTGGAAAATAAGTGGATGATATATAATACTCATATCCAATATCCACATACAGCTCTAGTCATAAGCCGACACATGGATCCTTATAAGTCACCATGTGACAATAATATACTAGAGCTCTAATCCCATGCTAACACACGGCTATACCCATAAGTCACCACGTGACTATAATATACTCATCGCAGCGAGTATCATCACATACATGAGTAATCCCCGTTTGAATGACATTAACTTACAAAGAACAATCAAATGAATAACATAACAGGGTCCCATACCACCACATGTTATTCAAAAAATTATTCAATGCTCATAAACTACACTCAATCTACACTGGATATTTCTATATGACAAGTCCGATGAGTAACTGAAAAAGTGTTACCGAAAGTCCCAAACCAGACGATATCACTAAACCATTTATTCAAATTTCTCGTCACATAGAAATGAAATCGCACAAACCAAATAGAAGGATGTCACCGTATCTTATTAAAATCATCACCCAAATCAATATCAATGGTGAATCGTTCATATCATCAGAATCAATATAAAGAAGATAAGAAATAAGAAATCACTAACTAATATAAAAATAGATTATTCAAATAGAACAAATCAATGCATAATAATGATACACTTACCACATATAATTATATATATAGCAAAATTAATACTTAAAATTATATAAATAGTAAACATATAATTTTGAAATTTTGAAATAATTAATTAAACTCAATTATAAGATGTCCTATAAATAAAAAATTTCTCAATCTTTTATATAATTAAAATAACAATTTCAAAAACTAAAATTATATATTAAAATTTCATTAAATATACTTTGAAAACTATAAATTAGCAATTACAAACCATATCATAACTTTCTATTCAAATAATACAATTAGATTTAATTTATTAATTTACTAAAATATAACTTAAAATTTCTTTCAAATATAATATATGAGCATACCAACACATTGGAGTTTAAAAATATTTTTTTTGTATTTCGTCTAAACAAAACCCATCATCCAAATTTGTGTCCTGATATTGGCCCTATGGCAATATGTGGAAACTGAATCAATCCATGTAACAAATAAATTTTAACTACGCATTTTAGCAAAATGAAATAGAGAACATTTACTACTCCTAAACCTATCCACTTAGTTCTTCTAAAAGCTTCTAAGCATATTTCATCTTTTGTATGAGCTACACACCAATGTTTAATATGTTTATACAACCAACTGAACTAATTTGCATAACAAACCCAAGAAAAACAAAGTATTCACATCAGATATGCACCACAAAACTAAAAAACTACATACATTACCATCAAATTCCCAAACTAACACCAAAATATAGGCAAACCAATTATACATAATGGAATGGTATCTGTGACAGCGAGCTGAACAATTTAAAGGCAACATAAATGAATTCACCCATACACTTATATATATATATATATATAAGTGTATATATATACACACACACAGCTTACACTTTCACTCAACACACACATGCATATGCACATACACAATGTACACATATAGATATGCACCTGGACACATGCTTGTACACATCAAAGTACACAACAGGGCATCCAAGCATATTTATTTATTTTTAGAATTTAATCTATATATTAACATACAGAGATATGGTAATGAAATAAATATTTACCTATGTGTGATGTGGTTGCTCTCTTCTTCTTCTCCTTTTAAATTTCCTCCATAGCATATATCAATGCATAGAGCACCATTAACGTGCATGAAAATATTAGTGATACGGAGCTAGGAACTACGAAATTACCTCTCGTCTTCACCGATGGCTCTCTCTTTACCTACCCGACTCGTCTATACCAACACCAACCTCCCTGGACTACCCAATCGAAATGCGTCTTCAATGGGTTAGCTACAGATAACTAAAAAGCCACGACCTCTAGGTGATCGCACCCTCCCAAACTCGCACCGATGAAGCTCCTTTCGACCACGTATCCAACACTATAACCGTCTCGACCTAACTCCATCTGCATCTTCATTAATATCTAACCCTAGTTTTAAACCCCAAACTTCGATCATCACCGCGTCATCCCAAACTCATCCCAAAAACCCTCCTTCACATCGAGAATCTAATGCTGCATGTGGCATCATCTAATTCTTCATAATTTGGGAGAATTTTTTTTAAAGGAATTTGGCCATTTTTTCTTAAGAGAATAAACCCTATTAATCCATCTTATTAGCACCTTCTTGCTATGTTTCACCTTTTGCTCTTTACTAATATAGCTTCTTACTTAAATTGATGCTCAACTCTGATTATTTGTTTCAGAATCAGTGCCGAGATGTTATGAAGCTATGATTTAAAGTTAATTTTAATTTGTACATTTAATCTAAATTTTCATTTGATTTATGAAATGGGAAGGTTAGGGAACATAGACCATTTTCTAAAGTTGTATAAGAAGAGCACACTGCTTATCTTTAATATCACTTAAAAATAGGATCTTACGAATAAACTTTTTTCACAGTCGTGTTTTACTAATTACTAACAAAAATAAAAATTTAAACCAATAAAAAATTAAATTCATTCTTTAGTAATTAATAATAGAAATAAAAATTCAAACTAACAAAAAATTTGATGGTACAATTTAGAAATAAAAATTAAAACTAATTGCATATCATTTCAACGCAAAAATATGATTAAATATTTATGCAAATTTTATTTTTTTCGAACGAGTTAAACATATACAAATTATAAAAAACAATCACACACGAAATGCGATCCATCATCACGCACGAATGCATGCCGTAATGCTCGTATTTATAAATGGAGTGAAATGTCGAGAGAAGGGAATTGTCTGGAATTCAGAATCATCAGGAAACAAGATATTCATGGGCTTTGGGTTATTGGGCTTCATCTTATTTTCAATTCTTTTCTTTCTTTTTCTTCTTTCGTTTATACTTTAAGAAATAAAAAATAAAAATATATAATCCTAAATAATATACAATCACCTTATTAAATCACTTTCTAATAAATTACAACTTGGTTTGTTATACGTGGATTTTCGGGTCTGAATGGTCACTAGTTCCCTATCATGTTGGAAATCCAATTCCAATACGATGCCTTTATGGTTTTGATTGTAGAACCTACTTTTAAAAAGTAGCTAGTATGCCATCAAATTTAATCAATGTAACAATTTTGGCTATTTTGATAGATTATTTGAAAAGTGTTTTCAAAGGAATGTCATTAAAGATAATATCAAATTATTTTGGTATAAGAGTGTTTAGTTATCATAAGGTAAAAACCCGTCCATATTTATGTATGGGCGTGGTCTTATGAAATACCCTTGTTTTCAAAGGTTTTGATTAACATCAGCATGATCTATCCATTAAAAAACCTTCGAGTATCTCACGCTGAATTATCAAGCCTGATCTGGGTATTTTTAATACTCGGGTCAAATCCGAGTAGTTTCAGGTTTAGTTGAAGACGCTTCAAGTTTCCAGAGAAGAGCTAGTGATCTTCATCTACGTATGGACGTATTCTATTATCCGTTGCATCTATTGCATTTGTTTTTAATTTTCAGCATTTCTAAGGACAGAAGGTTTATAACTGTCCAGGCTGAATCTAGGTTAGACTCTGATGTTGTATTCAAATTGTTCCGCTATAAAGATTATTGTTGAAATAATATATGTTATTCCATTCGTGTGAGATTATGTTCTGTCTTTATTTTCTTTTTCTCCTAACAATCGGGTTTTCTGGCACTTGGATTTGCGGCACGTGAATACCGATGATGTATTAATGTCGATTTTTGAGGGTTGAAAATCCCGTTCGTCATAAACTATATATATATGTTATAAAATAATTTTCCATAATTTTATTTAATTATTTAATCATTTTATTTAAATCATTTACCGATATAATTCCAAAAATTAAATTTATTCTTTACAATCGAATATTTGTTTTAATTTTAATATTATTACCATAATGCCAATTACTTGATCCAAATCCTAAAATAATTAATTAATAAACCATTAAACCCATATTTCTTATTACTCTCTAAATCATCACTAATTATATTGTTTTAAAGTTTTGATAAATTCAAATTATTTAATTTAAATTCCTAAAATTCGTTTCATATTATATAATTAATTATCCCTGAAAACTGGGTTGTTACAATAATGGTTCACTATCTATAGCATGAGGTTGCTCACTTTAATTCAGTAGCCTATATCATTTCTTAATTTAGTTAATGCGGTCACTTTCTAAAATAGAAAGTAGCTTTTTGATATGAGATAATATTAGTTTAATTCATAGCATGCTGGCCTTTATATTGAAAAGGGGAGAAATATAATTAGCCTATACAAATGCAATTGTTTTGTGAATAAAAATTCTACTTAATGAGAAAATCCACATAAGTTTTCAGTACAGTAAAAGTTATCTACAACAACTTCCAGTAAAGGAAGTTTTGTGATATGAGCTAAAAATTTGTACATGCATACATTTTAGTTTCGTATGCCTAAATAATGTTGTACTCAAGGTCACTGTCTTTAAAAGCTTGTAGAGCACATCAGCTTAAGCAACATTTATTACAATTTCTATATTTGTTAACCAATTTTGAATTGGCAAATTCTATTGCAACCCACTAAATTGATTAGTAGCCCCCCTTAATTTTAATAAAATTAATAAGACAGAAATACCCTTAATCAACTATGTACGTTCTTTTCTTTCTTCTCTCAGTCACCTTCCTCAGCGCAAAACAGTTAATTCAAAAACCCTAATTCAAAAATTACTCATATTTCAGTACTAGGGAATGGAGATTGAAGAAGATAATCAATCATTATCGCAATCATAGTAGGTAATTGGGGTTTTTTTTGAAAAGGTAGCAATTTTTTTGAAAGCAAATCGTGAACACTCGATTTTGTGGAATGTAACAAATTCACGTATAAATGTTACTAGGATCAACATATAACCACGGAGAGACCATACGTGGTTTATTTGAATCCCACGTATATTAATTACGTGGTTTGTTCAGTGTCCACGCACTTTTTTTACGTGTTTAGTTATATAACCACGTAGTTATATTGCGTGGTAGTTTGATTTTTTTTCCTTTCTGTTTTTCCTTTTTCATCATTCGACACTTGGTTTATGCAGATTATACCATATTCCAGTGATGAAGAAATAAGCGAAGAAATAATGCTTGATTATTCTAACGAGTTTACGACTTATGATGTAAGTTTAAATTGCATTTCTTTTGATTAAATCTATATTACCTACATTTTATTTAACATTGTTAATGCAGATATTTCCTTCTCGACAAAAGTTGATTGATTGGGTTCGTGATACTGGAAAACGACTTAGTTTCGTTATCATAATATTGAAATCGGATACTGGTGCTTCAAGCAAAAAACCAAGAATTATGTTTGCTTGTGAACGAAGCGGTGTGTATAAGAAGCGAAAAGAGATAAGCCCGAAGAACCTCCGAATGACTGGTACAAAAAAATGCAATTGTCCATTTAGACTTAAAGGTGAGAAACTCCCTACTTTAGATGATTGGAGATTGCATGTTGTGAATGGTGTTCACAATCATTCAGAGTTAAAAAATGAGGAAGGCCATTCGTATATTGGTCGACTAAATGAAGATTAGACCAAATTAGTTGTCGAGATGCACAGAAACATGGTAAAAGCAAAAGAAATTTTACACACCATTAAAAGAAATGATCCTACAAATCGTACCACCATCAAAACAATTTATAATGTTATACGAACACAAAATTCTATTGAGCGGGCAGGGCGTTCACAAGTTCAATATTTGCTTAGTAAATTGACAGAGTTCCATTACTTTGAATGGCACCGTAAGACATTAGATGGAATAGATATTATTAAAGATATATTTTGGGCGCATCCTACCAGTTTGGATTTTTTACGTACATTTCCTCAAGTTATCATACTAGATTGCACATATAAAACCAATAGGTATAGAATGCCTTTGCTTGAGATTGTTGGTGTTACTTGTACAGATCTTACATTTTGTATTGCGATTGCGTATTTAGTTTCTGAAACCGAGGAAAATTATACATGGGCCTTAGAACAGTTGAAATCTGTTTTGATTGATTGTGAAGTGGAATTGCCATCAGTCTTCGTTTTTGATAGGGAAACAGCACTAGTTAATGCTATTGGTGTTGTTTTCCCAAATTCTGCACATATGTTATGCACATGGCACATTAAAAACAATGTTCTAACTTTTATGCAAAAAAGAGTGAAAGGAATGGAGCTTGAGGAGAAGAAGTCATTTTTATTTGATTGGAATGAACTTGTGTGTTCAAAAAATTTAAGCGCTTACAATGAGAATCTACAAGTGTTGCATGAAAAGTATGGGAATCATACTTCACTATTGAAGTATATTCACGAGACATGGTTGGATACATACAAAGACCGATTTGTTCAAGCGTGGACAGATGACTACAAGCATTTTGGAAATTATACTTCTAATCGGTAATTTGTTTAATAATCATGTTAATATTTATTCAACATAGTAATTACTGTTATATTACTCGTATGCATGTGTCATATGCAGGGCCGAGTCCGCGCATTCAAAGTTAAAAAAACATTAAGCCAATTGTCAATGTAATTTCGAACAAGCTTGGACGAAGATGCATTCACTCTTGGAACTCTCGTTTACTGAACTTAAAGCATCATTTGAGAAAAGTTTAACAACAGTAAAACACATATTTCATATACGAGAGTTCAAAAATTTACGAGGCTTCGTTTCTATCAAGGCACTTGATTTGATACATTCAGAATTATAGAGAATACGAGATGTTGGCGAGGAAGAATTGTTATGCGGATGTGTCGTTCGTAGAACACATGGATTGCCTTGTGCGCACGAGTTAGCACGTCTTGGGCCTAGTACCGCAGTATCGCTTGACATGATTGATGTTCATTGGACAAGACTTCATCTAGTAGAAATAAGTGGAAAGAAAGATGTGGGGATAGTAGAAAAAATGGAACTGCTATTAAACGATGTGAAAAAGATGGAAACTCCTTACCAAATGCAAATTTATAAGAAGATGTTGGAAGTTGTTCAACCACGTACGTCCTCTCTCGCATCTCCAAAAAGAAAAATAAAGACACGTGGTAGAGAGAGGAAAAAACGTGCTAATACTTCAACTAAAAGGACGCCTTCGGCATTTGAGCTTGTCGAAAGTGTTTATTCTCAAAGTTCGTGTACTTCAAAAAAGGCTCGTATCGATAAACTTCCTATTCGTAAGTCGAAAAAGGTATGTTTAATACATATTATTTGAACACGCATTTTAATATAAGTTATGTACTTAGTTACGATAACATTTTTTTTCAGTTGGAAGAACTAACTGAAGGCATGAGAACTTATGTGCATCAGATACCATTGGAGTTGAAGGCTTTTGTCACAGATATTATAGACGTTAGAGCGGACAGTAACTGTGGGTATCGATGTGTGGCTGCTTTGCTTAATTTGGGGGAATCAAGTTGGAGCCAAATAAGGAGAGAGTTATATGAAGAATTATATGAAAATCAGAGTTTATACGATCGTGTTTTCATAGAGAATGGTAGAAGTACAAATCTTCTCAATAGCCTTAAGCATGAAGATGAAGGGTTTGCGCTGGTGGAAAAGTGGATGTCTATGCCCGATGTTGGTTATATTATTGCAACTAGGTATAACGTTGTAGTATTCACCATTAGAGAAAGACTTGTATTGACAATACCACCATTGAAAGGAAAAGTGCCACAACTAGTGCAGCGTATGGAAATTGCAATAGCTTTCGTTAACCAAGATCATTTTGTTCAGGTAAACAACTTATAGATTAATAAAATTCAAAATAATTTCATTTATTTTCATACCTCATGGCTCATGACTCATGTCCTGTAGGTAAAACTAGAGCCCAAACACCCGGTTCCTCCCATTTATTCAAAATGGTACACAGTTCGTGATACGGATGCCAGTAAATGGGAGTATATTTACAACAATAGAAGACAAGCTTGGGATGAAAGAAATGCATTTGCAAATTGGAAATGAAATGAATGTACTTTGTCTGGAAAGTTAGTGAATGTAGTTTGTAGTTTGTTTGGAAAGTTAAGTGAATATACTTTGTTTGGAAAGTTATTGAATGTAGTTTGTTTGGAAAGTTATCGAATGTTTGGTTGGTAATTTTTTTTTGACTTTCTGTTACAATAACGCAAGGAAAAAACGTGGTTAGAAGAAAAACAATGTACTAAATACACGAGGAATAGAAGAAAACCACGTTGAAGCTATACGTGGTTATTGAATAATCCACCAAGTACTTCAACGTGGTCTGTATACAAACCACGTCTTGTCAGTGCGCGTTGAAAAACAGAAACTAAAAAAAATTCTTTAAAATAAATCTGTGTGGTTTCTTAACTAACCACGTCTTGTCAGTGCGTGGTTTGCTTACAAACCACGTCTTGTCAGTGCGGTATGCTAACAGAAAACCAAAAAAAAATATTTGATCCATTATACAACAGCTTATAACAATTTAAACAACAAATACACATCAGGAATATACCATAACCATTAACAGTCAAATACACAGCGTAAAGTAAGTCCAAAAACCAGCAAAATATACCATTAG
Source organism: Allium fistulosum (assembly GCA_030737815.1). Classification (NCBI taxonomy): domain Eukaryota; kingdom Viridiplantae; phylum Streptophyta; class Magnoliopsida; order Asparagales; family Amaryllidaceae; genus Allium; species Allium fistulosum. Next base: position 1,316,791,474 of record CM060903.1, on the reverse strand, counting down.
CATTCGAATAATCAGTACATATCATAACCGTTCAACTACAAATTAAAATACCATATTCATTTCACTACATACAACAACCAAAATACAAAACAATCTAAACTTGGGCACTAAACTTGATGTCGGATGTAGCGTACAACAGCAGCTCAAACACTATCAAGTTGAGGGTTAGCTTCATTCAAAAGGCCATGCCCATCATGAAGAGTTTGAAAAAAAATAAAGTTAAATGAAGCATATTATAAACTGAAATTATATAGTGAAGCAAACTGAAACATACTGAGTACAGTTGGTTATAGGTAGGTTGAAAATGTGAAGCTCCAACCCTTACATCAGCAGGTAAGTATACAGGATTGTGAACCTGTAAGACACTATGATCCCTATACCACTCCGTATAATCATCAGTGCAACTCAACATAGACTGATTGAGTGGTATTGATCTACGCCCTTATGCAATCACATGGTTATACCAATTGTCCCATATACTTTCCAAAAATTGATAACGCACCCGAGTGTATGTAGTCGAAGTTGAACCTCGACGTGCAGTTGTTGCTACGGGAGGAATAGGAGCCGTGGGAATGTTCTGAACTCTACCAAACTGTCTAAGTACTCTATCAGGATGATATGGCTCCACGACATTTAGGAAGAGAATGCAACAACTATACCAAGATATAGCGTGAAATGGATGATAGTGTCGTGCAAAGACGTAAGGATCAAAAATAACCTATTCAAATATGTAATAAATCAAAATTAGTTTTAATAAATAAAATGTTACTCATGACATGCATCTAATCATAACTACTGTTATTATAAAAGTACTGAATGAAGATAATAACCTGTTCAATTTGAATAGTATCAAGGAATATACGAAGATCGATTACTGATGCACCACAATCTGTAGATGGATTCCATCGAGCAGCACGGGGTAAACTCTCGTAGTACAGATTGGTGGAAGGATGAAAGCATGGAAAGTGCTCAAATATCCATGACTCAAGTAAACTAAGAAATCCTGCAATCTGTTTCACACCCATACGAGTCGCTAATCCAAGCTGCCTGTAGAGAAAAGCAAGTGTTGCTGAACCCCAAGAGTAAGTGTTGACAATGTCCAAATTTTTTAGTGGATCCAGTAGCAATATGTGCACATGAGACTTGCTTTTGTCAGCAAACAGTGTGTTGCCAACCAAAAATAAAAGATAAGCACAAGCGGCACGCCTAATTGCCCGATCAGTCCACTCATCGCTCTCATCTTCAAATATACCATATAACGTAGACAAACTTAGTTTATATCCAACCCTCTCATTCATTTCCAACCTAGCTTGTGCTTTAGAAAGACCAAGGTACTTAGAAACAATACTAACCGCTTGTTCCATTTCATATGAATTACTTTGTATAGGTTTACCTTCGACTGGTATGTGTAATAAAGAAGCTACGTCGTCAAAAGTAATAGTCATCTCACCGAATGGTAAATGGAAGGTATTAGTCTCAGGATACCATCGTTCTTCGAAAGCTGATATCAGATTCCTGTTAACACTCTTGTAGCAAGTGCTAACAATAGAAGATAAGCCAGACAAGTCAATGATGGCTTTGAATCTAGTAGCATTATCCGGAATCCTCCAATCCGATACCTTTTGTGCATGGTTGACACAAGTGAGCAGTGGTCGTTCCTACACAAATAAAATTTATATTTAATAAAAGAAGTAATAAATTGATCGTTTAAATAATAGCCACATACCTGCCCAGTCCATATCAAATAAGCAACATGAGTATCAAACTCTCTAATAACATCAGTGCTTTTAGGACCACCTTTCTCGTTTACAGCTTCTTCATCTTCAGCATCTACCTCATCATCTTGATCAGTCTTTGTCTCGGCCCCTGTGTCATCTTCATCTTCATCTTCTCCCGATGAATCCGAACCATCTTCATGTTCCTCATCTCCAACATCTTCTTCTTCTTTCTGCTCTTCACCTTGCCTTGTATCAATCTCATACTCGGTTGTGTCACCCTCAGCCCTATTATCGTTCTTGTCTGCACTTGTACCTTCGGCTCCTTTCCCATATCTTTTTTATCTTTCGGAAGCCGTCATCCGTACTCGACCCATCTGTAAATAAGCACGACAACAAAAAATTACTCGTCATGAATTAAAAGGCCAAGAAGCGAATGGTAAATGAAATGGTAAATGGTAAATCTCATTTTTTTTAAAGCTCCAGGCTACCACGCACTGTCATTACATGAAAAATAGAATAACCACGCATGAAGTGTGCGTGGAAAAAATAATAACCACACAGAGTATTTACGTGGAAAAAATAATAACCACGCAAATACCTTACGTGGTTACTTTTTTTTCCACGCATTTCTGCTGCGTGGTAACCTGAGCTCATCACTTCCAATTCAGTTCACCTCGCAAGAATCGACCGTGGTAGGCTTTATTTCCACGTAGAGATCTTGCGTGGAAACAATTTTTTCCACACAGTTTCCTTATGTGGTTTGGAATTTTTCCAAAAAAAAAATCTGCTTCTGCTGAAACCAATTAAATTCTCGATTTTGAAATCAATCGATTCAATGCTCGATTCAGTAATCAACTCAGTAGCAACTCAATTTAGTACCCATTTAAAACCCCTTAAACATTTCAATTATCATTGCATTACTTACTAATCAGTTGTAAATCGATTCAACAGGCCGAAATACTTACATCGATGGAGGTTCAATCGCTAGAAGCGAAAGAAGATGCTGGAAGAGGAGGAAGAAGATGATGCCGCTCGATCTGTATCACTGGAAGAGGAAGATGATGCCGCTCGATCTGTAGCTCTGGAGGAGGAAGAAACGCGTTTGGAAAGTGTTTAGGTTTTTTACGTGATAGCAGAAAGGGTAGTTTTGGAAAGAGTGGGGGGGCTACTAAGTCATTTTGTGGGTATACTGGCTTTAGTAATTTTCAGGGGGCTACTAAGTATAAAATCGTGTTGAAATAGAATTTGCCTTTTGAATATCTAGTTGCGTTTAATTTAGAGATAACAAATTCATATTTATCTACTTTTTTGGTCCAATAAGATTCTTGTATTTCTGTTATAATTTTGAATGTCCATAATTTTTAAGTTACGAATTGAATTTATTGTTCTTTCTTATAGTTAACTTCTCTCATTGATTAACATTGTACGTTTTGAAGTCTATCTGTTATGAGAGAATGGATGTTTGTTGGGAAAATGAATTGTTCTGGATTATCTGTAGTTATAGCTCATCTGAATTGATGCTCTTGTATGAACTATAAATAAAGTCAAGAGTTTTATGATGGCTAAATGCATTTAATATTGCAAGCATACACAATGCATGTTCGAACTGTACTCAATTTTTATTTAGTTGTACAAATATGTATTACGGCCATTAATTATATGGGCTTCTGAGCTACAAACATGAAAAATCATCCATTTTTGTTTCACTGCGTTTATACATAAAAAGCAGGCCCTTTTGATTCCAACCAAATTGAAGATATTCTTTGATATAAAATTGCAAAAATTTAGAAGTCTTGAATAAGATAATATACATTTCGAATCTTTATGTCATATTTTCAGTATCAGCGTTTCCATTGTGTATTCACATTTTTTCGTTTGATGCTATCATTAGTATTTAAGAAAGGACCCGGTTGAAAAAGGAACTATAGTTTGATTGGGAAACTTGGACAGTGTTTAGTTTGAAAATTGGGCTTCGTGTTTTGTGTTGTCACCGTGTGCTTGTTCTATGTCTTTTATTATTATTTTAGTTTATTTTATTTTTGCATATATATGTATATAAATATATATTTACATATATTTATATACATATATATGTGTTGATCTTACATTTTTCTACATAGTTTTCTTAGCAGTTACAGGTACAGTTAATAGATTGGATGGATTTTGCCGATCTAGAGGATTTGAACATTTATCACATTTTATTTTGTTGTATATTTTTATTACGGACCTTAGTTACATGGGCTTTTGGGAGAGCTTTTAATATTCTCTTATTTGTATGAGGGGTTTCGCTACCTGACAAGCTTGTTGGCAACTTCTTTTTAAATGTAGAATACAATTATATTAATGCTCTCTTCCATGAGGGGACCACTTATTTTCCTTAAATGACACATTATATCAAGTATATAATAGAAATAAAACACCTTTTACTTCGAACAAGATTGGTTATCGAGTTATATATATGTAACAAATTACATATTTGCCCTTATGGCATACGCCTAACTCTATCAATCTCCCATTTGCACTTGGATCAATTATGGAATTTTATTCCAACGTCTCCAATTGATTTCCTCAAAACCAATCGGGTCAGTCCCTCAGTGAACGGGTATGCTATTATGCTTTAATTATCTACTCTGTCAATCAACCTTCCCCGATGTCGATGAACTATTTTATCATGTGGAATAATTCAAAGTATGTAACAACCCTGCTTTTTACGCTGTAAATAAATAAATTTAATTAAAATATTTTTATTCAAATTTGATATTTGATAATTTATATTTTGAAAATAATTTTTTAGTTAATTAAATTCTATTTAATATGAGATTTTGATTTAATAAATTAATAAATTCTTTTTGAATAATATATTGAAGTTGAATAAATTGTTTTAATTGAATATAAATACTTTTATAAGTATAAATTAATTTAAATCAAATTGAAATTTATCTGCAAATAAATTAAAAGGAATTGTGAAAAGAAAAGATATGAAATAGATTAAAACTAGAATGGACTAAAATTAAAGGCCCAAAACCAAAAAAACCATTTTAATTTACTACTTTCTTTCACATTCTGGAAACCTCCTTTATTATTTTCATTACAAGCCCATTTCTGATCCCTGGTGGTGACTTGTGCCCTAATCCTCTTTTCCAAAATAAACACATGTGATATTAAAAGGAAAAAAAGGAAATCAAAACCGCGAGCGACGCGATGGAGGTGCGGCGACCTGAGATTGACGACGACGTACAATATATGTGACAGAGCGACAACGAATGGGATGTTGTGCATTCGTGCATAGAGGAGGAGCTAGTGTGCATGCGAATGGAAATTGGTGACCTTGAAGTGTCGCAGCTTGGCAAACAACGTTGGTAATTCAGGAGCGAATGATGTGGGTGCGTGAGTGCCAGGTTGAGGGAGTTGCGTGCTTTAATTACTGACAATGGGCAACATTAGTCTGTGTTGTGGTTTGGTGCAGGCAGTGTGCATCAAGTTAGAGGTTGCTGGCAGTAATTGAGGTGGCAATTGATGTTGATAGGCGTATGGACGGCTTCAGGCGATGGGGAAGCAACACTAATTGGTTGTGCTAGGTTGAACGCGTCAATTTGGTGAGTCTTCTCACTCACAACTATATCTATTTCTTGCCTGCTATTTAAATATTATCCTAATAGTTGATTGCAGTTGAATTTATTAAGATTATTGATGGAATTGTTTAGGTGAATTGTTATTCGGGATATTGGATTGATTGTGAGATTTTGTGTTTGTTGAATCGTTAAAATGCAATGGAGATGCTGTCTGATTGCATTTTGATGTGTAGTTATTTTTATATGCGTGTGTTCATTTTATGGACGATTGGAATTCAATGTAATTAGATTTGGGTCGAACAATAAAATTTATATTGATGATTTGTTGTTGATTTTGGATAATTTTGCTCCATGGTTTTATTTTGGACATTGATTTTCTCACCTTTAAAATATTTTTGAAAAACTTTGAGAAATTATTTATGTTGTTTTAAAATTTGTTTTAAAATAGTATTTAAGTTTATAAGTAATGATTTGGAAATGAAATTTTGATGTTTAAAATCTTTATTTTGGAATTATAATTTATAATTAGAAATAAATATGATTTATTTGAAGTTTTTATATATATTTATTGTAAAATAATAATTGATTATAGAAAATTATGTCTGACTTCTATAGAGTGATTTTGAATGTTATATATATATTATATTTGAATATTTGATTAAATTGTTAAAGAAATATTTTGTCGAACTTTATTATTTCAATGTTTGAATTAAAATTGGGATTTTGTGTATGATTTCTATATCTTTTGATTTCTCATTTCTTATATAGATTTCGATATTGTGAATGATTCAACGTTGATATTGGTTTGTTAAGTGATTTGGTATGATACAGTGATGACATCTTTCTATACAATTTTGTGATGAATTTCATTCTATGTGAGAGAAATTTGAATAAATGGAGTCACAATACCGTCCGGTATGGGACTTTTGATAATATTTCTCCGGTTAATCTTCGGACTCGTTATATAGAATATTGAAGGAGCGAGTGTGATGTGTGAGCACTGTATAAACGAATAAGTAACATGCGGTGGTTTGGGACGCCATTGTGTTATTTATTCAGTTATCCTTTTGCTCGTGGATTACACTCATAGGGGATTCATTATGTAAGATGGGCTCGCTGCGGTGGGTCACGTGTTTAGCCATGTGTTGAATATATCGTGTCGTGTGGCGGCACAAGTATGTAGTTGTGTATCAACTATTATATGATATATATTTAGTATTTGTCCATTCACTGTCTGGCTTCCTTTATAATACAGTAGTTGAACCAGATTGGCAGTATTCATCCGAGCGGCCTGATCACGGTGGTCACACCCCGGATCTGTGACACCCATAGCTGTGTGTCGGCAATCTATATAGCATGTGTCGGCAATGTAGCCCTTGAGTGTCACCTAGGCCAATGGTTTGTTACAATTGGTGACACGTGTAGGGTCATGACCAAGCACAGCGTAGTCGTGTAGCATGTTTATGACATGCGATGGATAGGAGTCACGATGTCCGTCAAGGTAACCAAGACTGTAGGAGCCATATTGGTGAAATACATGTGTCGTGTTCGCCAATCATGTGTGTAGTCTTCTAGAGCAGTTGTGTCCGTTAGTCTCTCGTCTGGTTTTGTTGTGTGTGATATATATCAAGACAATGATTTATGATTATACCTGTGATTGTGTCCAGAGTATGATCAATCCCTATATCATTTTTTAGCATGTGTCGCCTATTATTCTTTATCAGGCATGTTTTGCTAAATATTTTCTTTTCATTGGCATGTGTAGCCAACTACTATTTATTGACATGTGTTGCCTATTTATCTTTCTTAGGCTTGTTTCGCCGATATTTTCTTATAGGCGTATATCGCCAATTATAGCTTTCCATGGCATGTGTTGCCACTATTATGTTTGACTTATAGATGATCATTTATATTGATATTAAGGATATTTTGTTGTTGAGACCGAGTGATATACTTGGGCAAGCTACGAGTTAGCCAGATTATACATGATGATATCTCATTATCGATGATTTCTAGATTTTGATGATGATTACCGGATATGAATGATTCACCCATTTGATGTTGTTTCATGATTTCTGCTTTGATGTGTTTTTATATGGGTGATGACTTTTTATGCTGGGTTTTGTGATGTTCTACATATATGGCATTTGGGATTGTTTGAGATAATATTATTATATTTATACCTAATATGTATAGAGTTTCGTATGTTTATTGACCATGGATTTAGATAAAGTCTAACCCTTTCATTATTTATATAATACTCGGGTCAGCCCGAGACATTTCAGGCACAGGGACTATGAGATCAGCTTGTATTTATAGGCATAGAGGAGACTAGATTATTGTAGATTATCATTTTGTATTGTATAGCCTCTTGTGTGTGTATCATTGTGATGTGTATAGGACATATACTGTATATTATATATTATCGTTGTGATTGACTCTATGATCTTTGATATTTACAGTATATTATGTATTGTTCTATCCTTAAGCCCTACACGTTTATTGTTTTGTGCCGATACTATGTCCATGTAGGTGATTTATTTGTTTGAAGTTTAAATACATACCAGTGTTAGCCTAAAGTAATATTCATGTGTGTACCCCATATTGCCTTATTCTCTGCATTATCTAACAGTATTACTCTGTGGTACTCTTGGATAGTATGGGTATAGAGGTGGGGGTGTTTCAGAGTATGTCTCTCGACTCCTAGTGAGCTCTAAGTTCTGTTACAAACTATATCCTGACATTGTTATCATATAATAATGTTATGGGATTCTCAACAGCTGGAATCACCCCCGGCTCAGCTATAAATTTACGCATTTATTATATATAAATTACTTTTACTATGATGTTTGTCAAGTCAATGTGCTCAGCATTTTCGGTGAATTGTCCACAATCTCTTCTATTTGAAACATTTCCAACTTGAAGATTCTTAACTTGAATTTAATTATTGACATATTATACTTAATATCATTTATGAAGTTTGAGTCCGAACACTCCTTCATAAGGAGTTCGTTATTTCTGTAAACAATTCTTTAGTATTTTGTAAATACACGAGAATGCTTCAAACTACCATTCAACGATATCAATTTAGACTTGATATTTGCTTCATGTATCAAATGCATAAAAAATCATAATATTGTAGACAATATAACATGTATGATAATTCCTATTGCCAATGCTTAAGGAATCCATCTTACATGTTCTGTATTAAACATTTTAATAAGGTGTCCTTGCATGTCGTTCGCGACATTCCCAATATATTTTATACTTACTATAAAAGACATCATTTATAAATCCAATGACAAGTATTAAAACAACTAAAACTGATTTTAACACAAGTACACCATTAAAAATAGGTAGTATGGTGCTTACTTATGATTTAGAAATATCCATGTACCTTTTAACTTTTTTTCTTATGAGAAAACGCTTTCTCTGCATTTTGATTGATAATCAAACTATTTGATATTTTTATCAAAACATTTTTTCAATTTTGATGCTTTTAAAATGATACTTTCTATCATTTCTTGGATCATATCCAAAAATCCAAAAACTCAATATCACTCCCACTGACTACAAGACACTCTAGTTGTTATGCATAAATAGTTTACTCTAAATCATTATTAGAAGTTTCAATTTCAACACATACGTACCAAAACATAAAGTCATACCATGCGATAATTTTGTGAGTAAAATCCAAACCAACTTGAGCACATTGAATATCGAATCTATTACGATAATTTTAACAATTGAAATTCATGTGGTTATTTTTATCAATGTGGATCAGAATATTCCAACCACATTTGACTTTCTTAAAGTCATATTTGCGGCCAATGGATCATATCCCTTTGAATACAACTATCAAAATTATATTTTGATAATGTACATCTACTTTGGATTTGCGCATATCATAGAGTCAACATCTTAATGGTAGTTAAACAACCAAGGATTATTTATTCTTGACATTGATAAGAAACTCATAGTTTCTTTTTAATGTACAAGAATACTTATTAGACATTCTAATGTGTTGTGTTCATTTAGGTTTGCTTAATTTAATTTCATCCCTTGCAATCAGTATTATCATTGGATCACATCCAAATTCATTTTATACCAATAATTTCTTAAAGATATTCCTTCGCTATGAAGTTGGTATTTCTTGAAACAACGGTTGTTTCTTAATGCAACGGAATGGGCATTCATAAACATTTTATGAATCGCCTCATATAAAACTGATTATGCATTAGTTTACTATACATTTACGGTCACACAATAAATTAGTCATATAATGACTATCGTTTCCAAATTTTTTTTGGGATGCTTCATATAAAATCCCTTATGTACAATTATTACGTGCAGTTTTTCGACTCGCACAACCTACCAACTCCTTTGCCTGGGATATGTAGGGGTTTCTAATAAAACCTTATCTTGTATGGTTTTGTAAACCAATTATTGGATGATATTATTTTGAACGTCCTTGTGTACCACTCTTAAGCACATACCTTATAGAAAGTATTTAACTCACGTTCACTCATCATTAATTGTACTTTGTCCAACTAAGTTTGATTACTCCTTATCAATATTTCATTATGTATTATAAGGAGGATTAACTTTTAAGGTTGAATCTTTTATTCATCTTTAGGTACGTTCGGAACTCTTTCTAATATACTCACCCATTCGATCAAATCAAATCATTTCTATCGCATGTTATTTTATTTACTTCCATTTTATATTCTATGAGCTTATCATAGAATTATACATATGTATCAAATACACATGTCTGTGTCTTTCATAACTCATCAGTTAATATTACAAAGTATACGGAACCATTTTAGTATTAATAGACTTACGATTGCATACATCTATATGTATCAATTCGAAGAGTTCATCAACTCTTATGACGCTCCCACTAAATGGGGACATAGCCCTTAATTGTTTGAGATATAATTAACCAGTACCATATGATTCATAATTATGTAATAAAAAATTATTTCTCAAAACTACGGCTTAGTCTATAATACCAAAATAATTGTAAATAATTTTGGATACTTAAGTATTTTCAAATGCGTCACTTTTGTTGTGAAAAAAAAATCACATTATAGTTGTATTTCATAACGTATATTCATAATATTCTCATTGAAATATAACTATGTCTATTTTTTTCGACACTGAAAAATAGTCATTATTTCATAAATAATGTTCGGTATGCTTTACGAAAACAATTTTCATAACTTGATGCAATCAATAAATTATTACATGTTACTCTCCCACTATTTCCTCTATTACTATAATAACGTACTAAATTTGGGGGTCCATCATTTAGTTAATATAGGTCATTAATTTCATATACTGCAACTAGTTTACAATGGAGAGTTCTTTGATCAAATATCTTGAACTCAAAGAAATAAATCTCATAGAAAAAAATTCTGTATGAAGATACATTTTGGATTAGAAATCGTATTACTCATTCCACTGTTAGGTTATTAATTATTATTATTACAATTCTCGTTTTCGATGTTTCTTCATGAAGCAGAAGTGATTATTTAGTCTCTTCATCCCAACTGTACCTTCAATCATATTTGCTCTTATACATTTGATTCCTTTCTAAATGGACAAACCATTCAAAAGAAAACCCTTACTACAGTATCATGATGAACTCTTTACCAAAACACATTTGATCATCCTTAGCAATTAAGGACATCATTGCACTTTACTTAAACTAATCAAACTGATAGTTCGGTGATCGAATTCTTAGATCTATATTGTAGTTTTGGTCTTGTGTTACATTTAACACAATGTAATCAATCAAATTGAATATTTGATCTCGCACTATGATTTATTTGCTTATTTCAGATGAACTAATTTCATCGAAGTATTGTACATTACGAACTGTGACCGTTCACCATATAACACTTATATGTGATAGTATATGGATCAAATATCCATGATCTCGTATCATTTTTGATTTCAAAACTCATAGAATGAAATACACGGTCTTGACCAAGTAAACAAGTGAGCGGCCGTATTACGAACATATTAGGTATTTGTAAAATTAGGCACGTGCATAGGTATATAGAACATTAACATGCAAGAAGTATTAATAATAAGTATATAATTATATTTCTATTTGTCAATCTTCAATTCGGTTCATTTGTATATCCTAATTGATAAACGTTTTATCAATCATATTAAATGCACAAATTTATCAATGTAGATTATTATAACATTATATAGCATATGTTCTTACAATATTAGAAAGGATAAATGTTATAATTTCATTTTTCTAATATGGCTTCCACTAATCTTTCATGTTTCACCAAACCCTAAGTCGAAACATAGAAGTCGTTCGACTTCACTTGCGGGTGTTAGGACTTGTCCATCTTGAAATTCTGACCTTGAGTTTGCTTAATAAGTCATAGCTCCATGGATGATGGATAACTCCTTGTCGATTGTATCATATACAACTCCTAACCCTTGGTAACTTGTCCTAATTTCACTTTGACCTTGATTTTGCTCAACAAATCAAAATTAAATTATTCACTTGTACCTACCATATCGTACGTGGTAGCCTAAGTATAATGTATGTATCTTGAGTTTGCTCAGCAAATACATATAGTTATCTTACCTTATATATTCAATATTATACTACACATAACATCCCTAGCTTGTATTTGCTCAACAACTAAGGAGTATGTAAGTAATTTATTAATATTTATGGTAGAGGACAACATTATACTTAAGATTCATAATCTTCAATATATTATATTGAGTGATATCGACTTATGGAATAATGCATTTCTTATAAAATACCCTCGTGAGTCAATTGTCGAACGCATCTGAAATCACGGTTTATGTACAATACATATGTATTTATCCCTTAAGTCTATTTAGGTTTCTTTGATGTTCTACCTTTAGTTTATACATTCATATTATATAAGCTTTATTATTATATAACTTTTATATTTTATATTACTTATATAATAGTTTTATGTATAATATTATATTAATCAAATCTTATTTAATTAATTTAAACTAACTAACATTTTAATTAATTTTATATTATCTTAATATAACATTTATATTAAATATTTATTATATACTATAACCTTTATAACACAACACATATATCATACATATGTATTTATTATTTAATTAATTAACCTTTTAATTAATTTATTTAAATAAACTATTTTAATTAAATTACATTAATTTCAAAATTCATGTCATGTACATAAATGTATACTTATGTTATTTTAAACATTTTAAAACAACATAACATATATCATAATATATAATACATGTATACATTTATTAATTAATTAACTTATTTAATTTATTTATTTTTTAACCTTATTAATAAATTTAAAAATTTTGAAATTAATATGTATTATTTTTCAAACATTTTGAAAAACTTTATTATATTATAACTTTTATAATATATATATATATATATCTTATTTTAATTTTAACTTTTAAATTTAAAATCTTATATTTTTTAAAATTTCAAACAATTTTGTAAATTAGCCTAAGGCCCAATTCAAATTGGGCCTCTTCTATTAAGGACAACCTTTGGGCTCACATATATGTTCGGGCCAGGCCGATAGCCAGGTAGAGCATAGTATTTGATTACCCAAACCCAATCTTAGACACCCTACTATTTGGACTGTGAGCTTAACAATTAACCATAACATGACTAATATAGACCGCATAGGCTATTGGGCACTGATACCATTGTAGGAACTGGGCTAGCCCGCAACGGAAGTTATGGGTAAATCTAAAAAAATTCCCTTATTGGATTTATATTGAGCCTATGAAGTCTAATTCATTTAGAAAATTTCTAAATATTATTTAAATAAAATCTTTTATTTTGTTTAAACTTATAAATTATATACTTTTATTTGATTTATGTATTGATATATATATATATATATATATATGTATGTATGTATGTATCATATACACATATATATGTGTGCGCGCATGTGTAACATACCAACTCGTGTAAGGTATAACATGTCAGTATATAGATGTTGGGAGTTACATCGCAACGGACATGTTAGCTCATCCAACATGCAAGTATATGGTGTCCAAGTATATGGTGAATGAACAATATCCTGAAAACGACTATACATATCTGGAATAGATTCACTAGGCAACATCTTAAATAATTGAAATTGATTAGTAAGAATAGAAATTTTGGTCTGTTTAACTTTGCTTGTTCCTTCATGAGTAACTTGCAGAGTTTTCCAGATTTCATATGCAGTTTTACAAACAGATACCCTATTAAATTCATTTCTATCTAGTGAACAAAATAAAATATTCATGGCTTTTGAATTGTTTTGAGCCACTTCTCTTTGAACGGTCGTCCATTGAGCAAAATCAGTTGTGGGCTCAGTGTATTCAGTTTGTGTCATATTCCATGTTTCTAAACTAATGGATTGTAAATATATCTTCATTCTACATGCCCAATATGCATAGTTACTTCCATTAAAAAGTGGTGGTCTGGCAGTGGACTGACCCTCTACAAATGAACTAGAAATACCAGTGTTGGTAGCCATTGTTACTTTTCAAAAATCAGGTTATGAATACTTTGAAAAACTTGCTCTGATACCAAATGACAGGGACGCGGAAGATGATCTTAAGGCTATTTAACACTAGAGGGGGGGTGAATAGTGTTTTAAGAATTTCTTTAAAACTTCTTTGATTTAAATTGAATTAACTAACTTAATGCAAATACACAATCACAAATCAAATCACAGAATCACAAACAAATGCAAATATAAATAAAAAGCAAGTAAAGGAAAGAACACACCAGGAATTTTATACTGGTTCGGTGTTACCCTACATCCAGTCCCGCACAACCCGTACGGCTTTCTATTCAATAATAATCTAGATTACAATCCCTCGATTCCAAGACAACAAGGTACACCCTCCAGATTCTCAGGTCTCTGGGTAGAACCACTTGATTCACAGGACACAAGTTCACCCGATCGATTTCCAAGGACACGATCACACCTTTATAACCCTAAACAAGTTTCTTTGAGTACAAATGTATCTATAACTCTGATAAGCACTGAGATTCTATGAAGAGAGTGGCAGAGAATCAAACTAGAGATATTCTGGTTTGATTCACTTAAGATTTTGGCAGAATATGGATAGGATGATTAGAAAATAAGATAAGAGAGTAAAGAGGAGAGAAAATAAAGAAAGTAGTTACTGGAAAACGTCCATAACAGTCTCTATTTATAGAGAATGAATGGATGTGTCCATTCAAAGAGATTTAAACGAATAGACACTTCTTTTGAAAACAACCTTTGCTATAACGGGAAGCATGTCGACATGACGAGTAACTATGATGTCGACATGGTCTATTAAAAATGATGATTTGCTTTTCTTTGAAAATGATGATTTAAAACATATGCAACTTTATTCAAATGGACTCTATGTATTTGTATAAGGTATTTAGAAGTAGAAATACTTATGAATATATATATGTATATATACTAAAATATATTTAAAATCAAGGTAAATAAACTAAAGTAAATATAATATTAAAATAGATTTTGAGGCTAAAATATCAAGGACAATTTTGAAATCAAAATATAACAAAATGATAAATATGATTTGAGGCTAAAACATTTTTGGAAATACGAACGAAGGTTTTTCTTTTGAAAAGGAATATTTGAAAATCATTTTATGAAACAAGAGATAATTTTGACAATCATTTTGAATCAAAATTAGTGGATAACAAAATAGGGCTACTATCCGTTCCACTAGATATTTCGTGAGTTCCATCTCACTAGGGTTCCATCCCTTTAACAAGAACGAAGTGGATTCCATTCCACGAGTAAATTGGATAAAAAAGAATGATAGTGCTTTCAAGGAGTTTTAACAAATATCTAACCTAACTATATTATTTGTCTTGAACTCTTGAATATCTTGAATCTCATGAGTCTTCAATCTTGAACTCTTGATCTTTGTCTTCTTTACTGTACAGTCTTCTTTTATTGATACCTGCATATAGATTTCCTGCACATATATATTTTATAACACTTCTATAGTTGTTGTCATCAAAACCACTATCCTATGGACTAACATTCTCCCCCTTTTTGATGATGACAACCTTTGTTTATAAAATATTTATATTCTCCTTATAACTCCCCCTAAATCTAATAACTCCCCCTTAATCTATGCCTAACTAACCTATTTTATACTTCTCCCCCTTTGTCATCAACAAAAAAAAAATGACACTAACTCCCCCTAAATCTATGATATTAATGATAGTGTTATCATTAATGATACTGAAACTAGATATAACAATGCTAAATATTGTATACTCAGAATGATATATATGAGTAATATAAGAATGAGAATAATACGTGTAACCACAGATTATTTTATTCATATTACTATATACATAAGTGTTAAATGAAAAGAAAATGCATACAATAAGTAGACAAATCAATCAAACATAAGCACACCTATTTATGTCTTATTACATAATCAATATAGTAAGTTATCATAAATCAACCATGTTTAAAACCAAATCAAGTATTTCAAATCAAATCAATTTTTAAACCAAATCAAACAAGTTAAATGTTACGTGGAACTTCAACCCATCCCTCTTTTCCAAAGATGGGATCCGCTTTGATTACTTCCCAATCTTCATCGTCCTGGAGCAATGTCTTCGGTGGATTTACTTGGAGATCCTCTTTGTTGAGAGCGGAGATCATCCATCGTAGTGCATCGAAATGCCTTTCTTGTTCCTTTATCATCTGCATTTGACTCAGTTCTAAGTGCCTCTGATTTCGTAGAATAAAAGTAAGAATGTCTTTGAAGGATTTGAGAGTCTCTTCAAGATTATCACTTAGATTTGAAGAGGATGAAGCCATTTTGACGATAAGTAAGAAGGAAATAAGTAGATAAGAGTAGAGAGAAGTTATGAGAAGTTTTCTGGAAGAAAATAGGACTTAAATAGACAGGAAAGTCGTTTGAAATGAATAGACATAAGGAGTTATTTTGAATTTCAAATTGAAATGTCCATTCAGAATATTACCAGTATATGTCGACATGACCTCTATACAGTATGTCGACATACATAGCAGATTTTGCACATCTTATTTTTGAATTTTTAGTGTATATACATATGATTTATATATATATTACTTGATATAAATAAGAGTAACAGTAAGATAAACAGAGAATAAGCTTCATTTCATACTAGAACAGAGAAGTTCATGAATTTCATAAAGAAACCATAAAGATACAACTTTCAATATACCAAATTTCATTGATATACAAAAAGTAAACTCTAGAAACTAGTAGATAAGGATGAAGATGATGAGATATTGAGCTTCTTGTTGACTTTGGAGAAGAACTTGTTCATAGTATTGGACATTTTGTCCAATTTTTTGTTTACGGAGTGTTTGAGAGCTTTTTGATTTTTCACAATAACTCGTTGATTGTGAAGGAGAGTCTTGTTTGATGGTCGTGTGGGAAAATCAATACTCTCTAAGGAAGTTTCTTCACTTTCTTCCTCTTCTTCTTCTTCCTCACCTTCTTCTTCCTCCTCTTCCTCTTCTTCTTCTTCCTCCTCATCTTCTTGCATTTCCTCATACCCCAATCGTGCTTCTTTTTCCGTTAGTGTTTCATATGGTTGAAACACGTGCGGAATTTTCATAAGTGAAATATTGGAATGATTAAAAACCTTTCGTGGAAAGAATTCTTCACCTCTCATATCCACTCCAAAGTAATTAAAAATTCTAGTGAGGTATATTCCATGATATAATGCATTCTCTCCCGAATCCAAGTTTTTGTGTCGAAATTCATCCAAGATAACTTGTGCCCAATTAATATCATAATTTCCAAAAATTGCAAAAAGAGCCTTACACACTTTTTGAGTCGGGTTATTGTAATTTCCCGATCTCGGAGTAATAGTGCGTTGAAGGAGAAGATTAACAATTTGAGCTTTTGGTCGAAAAAATTTATTTTTGAAATCCATTTCTTCCTCAAAAATATTGTGAAAAGTTTCTCGATCGGTTTCCTCGATTTCAAAAGAAGAAAGATTGGAACCGGTACTTTTACACTCAAGTATGGTTCCTAAAACATCGGTATCCAAAACAATTTGTGTCCCCTTGACACTACTCCACACTTCATCATCCCTTCCATTATAAAAACCACGATTTAAATTTGCATAAAACATTTTGACAAGGTTTGGATAGCAAACAAAATCATTTTGGTTATTGTCAACCAAGCTTAGAATACCATTGTTTTGAAAAAGAGCATCAATTTCATAAGAAGCGAAGTCATTAAAAATAGCAAAACTACCCAAATGAACTTTTCCATAAGTTGCATAATTAATGTATGCAAGTATGGCATCTCTATTATTGTAGAGATGATCTTTGGTGGCTTTTGACAGCCTCATTCCGGCTACGTTGCTAGTGGATGCCATTTTTGAAGAGATAAGAGTGTTTGAAGATAAAATTTGTTTTGAATTTGAATTGAAGATGGAGATAAGTGTTGATAGAAGATAGATATAAAGAGGTTGAATAGGTGGATTCTCTGGTCAAAGAGTCATAACTATTCAGAACATAGGAGTTAGTGAAAAGGTGGAGGGAAATTTGAATTTTGAATTCAAATTTAGAAATCTGATTTGCTACAGGTATGTCGACATTACCAATAAGTGCCATGTCGACATGCACATCAGATTTTGCAAAAATGATTTCAAGCATGTACAAGATTTATATATATATATATATACTTATATATATTATGACTATTGTCTGAATATATTTTGAAAATATATTATACAGAAAATATATAAAAATAATATTTTATAAATTTTTAAAAGATATTCGAAAAATTTTAAGTTAATAAAATCAATTATATACTTAATTAATAAACTATTCTAAGCAACCAATTTTCAACCAATTAAAATAGTAAACGTGTACCTTGTTTGAGTTCCATATCATCCTGATTATCTGAATTCTGAGTTGTCATAAAACACATATTTGCCAATTCTGTTTTCTGTTCATCATCACTTGAGGACGTATCTGAATCATCCAGTGTTGCTGCAAATGCTTTCTTTCTTTTCTTTGAATATTCTTTGTTTGATTGAGGAGTTTTCTTTTCTTGATGTGGACAGTCTCTTTGATAATGACCAAACTCATTGCAATTGAAGCATTTGATGTTGTTGAGTGATTCAGTGTTATTTCCAAAACTTTTTCTCATGTGATTATTCATTTTTCTATACTTCAAGAATTTTCGAAAGTTTCTTGTCATGAAGGCTATTTCTTCATCATCATCACTAGAGTCTGATTCACCAGTTAGTGCATTAAAGGCAATGGACTTTTTTTCTGATGACTTATTCTCCCTTCTTTCCTGAATTTGAACTTCATATGACATCAGATTTCCAATTAATTCATCAATCTTTAAGGTACTGATGTTATTTGCTTCTTCAATCGCCAGTGTCTTCAGATCCCATTCTAGAGTGAGTGAATTCAGAATTTTCCTGACTTGATCTTCTTCGGAGATTGCTTTTCCCAGAGATACTAGTGAATGAACAATATCCTGAAAACGACTATACATATCTGGAATAGATTCACTAGGCAACATCTTAAATAATTGAAATTGATTAGTAAGAATAGAAATTTTGGTCTGTTTAACTTTGCTTGTTCCTTCATGAGTAACTTGCAGAGTTTTCCAGATTTCATATGCAGTTTTACAAACAGATACCCTATTAAATTCATTTCTATCTAGTGAACAAAATAAAATATTCATGGCTTTTGAATTGTTTTGAGCCACTTCTCTTTGAACGGTCGTCCATTGAGCAAAATCAGTTGTGGGCTCAGTGTATTCAGTTTGTGTCATATTCCATGTTTCTAAACTAATGGATTGTAAATATATCTTCATTCTACATGCCCAATATGCATAGTTACTTCCATTAAAAAGTGGTGGTCTGGCAGTGGACTGACCCTCTACAAATGAACTAGAAATACCAGTGTTGGTAGCCATTGTTACTTTTCAAAAATCAGGTTATGAATACTTTGAAAAACTTGCTCTGATACCAAATGACAGGGACGCGGAAGATGATCTTAAGGCTATTTAACACTAGAGGGGGGGTGAATAGTGTTTTAAGAATTTCTTTAAAACTTCTTTGATTTAAATTGAATTAACTAACTTAATGCAAATACACAATCACAAATCAAATCACAGAATCACAAACAAATGCAAATATAAATAAAAAGCAAGTAAAGGAAAGAACACACCAGGAATTTTATACTGGTTCGGTGTTACCCTACATCCAGTCCCGCACAACCCGTACGGCTTTCTATTCAATAATAATCTAGATTACAATCCCTCGATTCCAAGGCAACGAGGTACACCCTCCAGATTCTCAGGTCTCTGGGTAGAACCACTTGATTCACAGGACACAAGTTCACCCGATCGATTTCCAAGGACACGATCACACCTTTATAACCCTAAACAAGTTTCTTTGAGTACAAATGTATCTATAACTCTGATAAGCACTGAGATTCTTTGAAGAGAGTGGCAGAGAATCAAACTAGAGATATTCTGGTTTGATTCACTTAAGATTTTGGCAGAATATGGATAGGATGATTAGAAAATAAGATAAGAGAGTAAAGAGGAGAGAAAATAAAGAAAGTAGTTACTGGAAAACGTCCATAACAGTCTCTATTTATAGAGAATGAATGGATGTGTCCATTCAAAGAGATTTAAACGAATAGACACTTCTTTTGAAAACAACCTTTGCTATAACGGGAAGCATGTCGACATGACGAGTAACTATGATGTCGACATGGTCTATTAAAAATGATGATTTGCTTTTCTTTGAAAATGATGATTTAAAACATATGCAACTTTATTCAAATGGACTCTATGTATTTGTATAAGGTATTTAGAAGTAGAAATACTTATGAATATATATATGTATATATACTAAAATATATTTAAAATCAAGGTAAATAAACTAAAGTAAATATAATATTAAAATAGATTTTGAGGCTAAAATATCAAGGACAATTTTGAAATCAAAATATAACAAAATGATAAATATGATTTTGAGGCTAAAACATTTTTGGAAATACGAACGAAGGTTTTTCTTTTGAAAAGGAATATTTGAAAATCATTTTATGAAACAAGAGATAATTTTGACAATCATTTTGAATCAAAATTAGTGGATAACAAAATAGGGCTACTATCCGTTCCACTAGATATTTCGTGAGTTCCATCTCACTAGGGTTCCATCCCTTTAACAAGAACGAAGTGGATTCCATTCCACGAGTAAATTGGATAAAAAAGAATGATAGTGCTTTCAAGGAGTTTTAACAAATATCTAACCTAACTATATTATTTGTCTTGAACTCTTGAATATCTTGAATCTCATGAGTCTTCAATCTTGAACTCTTGATCTTTGTCTTCTTTACTGTACAGTCTTCTTTTGTTGATACCTGCATATAGATTTCCTGCACATATATATTTTATAACACTTCTATAGTTGTTGTCATCAAAACCACTATCCTATGGACTAAAAGAACCATCATAGTTGTTTTGTGCATGAGCAAAACACCTATTTTTCATTTATTAATATAGCGGCACGACCCACTATAAAGCTAGCTAGCTTTGTTAAAAAATATATATTAAAACATGCATTTATGTTTCATAAGCCGTGAATAATATGTGTATACATATGTATAATAATAAAATAAACACACACACACACAAATATATATATATATATATATATTTATAATATATATATTAATCAATAACCTTATTCAGATATATATATTTTCCCAGATCATGCGCACAACACAAAAAAAAAATTTTTTTATTTTTTATTTTAAAATGCATTTTTAATTAAATATTCATTCAAAATTAATTTCAAAAATTTTATTTCAAAACTTAAAATTTCAGAAAATCCTAACTGATATTTTATGAGTTGAAGAATTTTTCCACATTTTTTTGGTTTAAATTTATTTTAAATAATCTATTTATTTAAAGCCGTTTTAAATAATTAAATTTAAAAAAAATCGCTGAAAGCTTACCTAGTGCTAATATAAGTTTATAAAATTTAAAAATAATTTTTCATGACGTTTTCGAATTAATATAATTTATCAATAAAGTAAATTGATTTAAATAATATTAAATAACAAAATATTTACGAATTTTTTTTTTGCAATCAAAAATTAATATCACTATAGTACATTATAAATAAAATTATTTGACCGATTTTAACAATGATATGATGTTGCAACTAATTATAAGATATATATAATTAAATAATATATATATTAATTTAATAAAATATAATAATTATATTATTTTATATGGTTGTACTGACTTGGCATATATGATTAAATATTATTTATTAACCATAAATATATACATGCATATGACCAAACTAATTTGCAACAACATTGCTTGCATATCAGAATCGTCACCTAACTAACAAAATAATACACACACACACACATGATGAAACATTATACTAATAATTATTAACTATAAAATCATACCTTAATCCCAAAGCATTGATGTACACCTTGAAAAGATAAACTCTCCTCTTTGAAACCTTTTTCGATTCAGTAGATTGCTAGTCCTTGAACCGTTAACCTTTGGCTATCGAATAACGTTCGAATCTAACTTGATTTGAGTTTATATTTATAGAAAAGCTAGGGTATGAATTCGGCTAGCAAAGAAACAAGGATGATGCAGTAAAAGATCTAATCTAGTTAGGGTTAGGGATGCTTAAATAGTGGATAGAAGAGAGAAAAGAGTGGATCTCATCTCATACTAATTCTCCCTCAATCTAAGCCATCCAAAATCAAGCTCCTTTACATTATAATCAAGCAGCATATACCATGTATGTGCTGCTGAAATAACAAGTCCTATGATGGGCCTTAAAACCATACAAAATATTACGCAATTAAATCCAATTTAATCGCTTATCGATATCGTATATCGATTGATATATTTATAACCATTATAAATATATTTGGTAATATTTATTTCTCAAATCATAATCAAATTTTATAATTAATATTTTAGAGATATTAATTAATTTATAATAATTATAAATTAATTAAATCGTTTGGTCAAAGAAAAATTCATTGTTTGGGTTGTATGACTCGTCAGGTGTGAATTGGTCAGCGATTAATATCGAACTATTCAAATATTAACGTTCACACGTCACTAAGCACGTGGTGTGATATTTTGGTCAAATTTATCGCTACTTGGTTTTGGTAAAATCTAATTTCACTTTATTAAGCGTTACCCGATTATGACTTTTATTATACCAATTCTCTTTTTCAAAACTATATCGCTTTGGCTTATGGAATTTGGTAATGGTCAAAATCCCAATATCGTCCACATTCAACTTTATAGTCCAAACACAAAGTCCTTAGTTCAATAATAACAATTATTATTAACCAAACTGCTTTGGCCAAAGACTTTGACTTTGAGTTGATTGTGATAGACACCTGCCTATCAAATATATATTTATGTTGACTTGAGTTGACCAATTCTCCCCCCTAACACACCTCTTCCTCATCAAAGATAGGCATCTGCCTGTCAGAAGGGGTTGTAGGCACCTTGTACCATGCCTTCCTGGCCATCTTCGCCCTCTTAAGTTCCAAATCTAGGGGCAACTCCTCGTCACTTAGAGGG
The DNA here is from genome assembly GCA_030737815.1 of Allium fistulosum. NCBI lineage: Eukaryota > Viridiplantae > Streptophyta > Magnoliopsida > Asparagales > Amaryllidaceae > Allium > Allium fistulosum. The sequence goes on along the minus strand of CM060903.1, from coordinate 1,316,768,502 downwards.
ACCTCAACGACATCCTTCTCCTTCTGCTTTATGGGGACGACAGTCAAAACAGTTTGGGAATGAAGCTGGATTGGTCGAAGGCTATGAAATTGAACTTCTCGGCCATTGAAACAACAAAGAAAAAAAGAGTTAGTCAAAATTCAAGGAAAAAGAAAACGAAGTACGAATAACTACCATTTGTACCGGCCCGACTCCTATTTCTTACAAGGGGTCGAAATGATGAGGCCGAGCTACGAACGCTAGTCTCGTCCATCCCTGCATGAGACTCGCCCATCGATTTACCCTTGTATCCAGGATACAAGGGGTCGCACACAAGATTTTGCTCGAAGGAGGCACCTACGTCTCCATTAATGCCTTGATCATATCTGTAATAACCCGCATAATTTATGATTTTATATTTAAATATTTCATTTAAATATAGCGTCGTTAATCGGATTTAAGGTCCAAAAAGCTACTTTTTGCAAACGGTCGAATTGGGACTCGAGACCACTTCCATTGAGTCCAAAATGGCGTTTGCAACTTTTTCGAGTATAAGCTTCGATATGTTTAGAGTAAGTTGAATTTTGCTATTTTCTGTTGGGCTTTTTAGGTTTGGGTTTGACCCAACTCATCATATAACCTAGTTCAGCCCTCTCTTCTCCTCTTCACTTCATTTCTATTTTCTTAAACACTCAAGCAACTGAAAATGGGGAGAGAAAAGGGGAATTAGAAATTCCAAGCCCTAGATCCAATTGCCAACTCCAATTCTTGCTCTAAATTCCAAAAGAAGCTTAGGTAAGCTCCACCTTCATCTTCTCCATCTCTTCTCCTCTTCAATTTCAGAAAATTCCTAAACCCTAACTTAGGAAAATACTTGTTTTGATCTTAGATTGAAGCTTGTAGAATTGAAGCGAAGAGTGATTGATCTTCTCCTTGTGTTTGTGCTTCTCATCTTTGTTTTTGAGTTTAAAGGTGAGATTTTTGAACTCACATTTAAGCTTATAGCTTTTGTTGTTGTTGGGTAAGAATTCCTAACATCAATTCATGTTCATTTGTGTTCGATTTGGATCGATTTGGTGAATTGTCCAATTTTTGGTTTTGGAATCCAATTTTTGTGAAAAATCCAATCTTTGATGTTGAACACGTTAGCGGAGTGCTTCGGAGGGCTACATGAGGCTGGGTTGTCGCTTGACATAAGTCCTTGGCCATGGTCGCTCGCTCGTCGCTCCCGTTATGTGTTTTTGCAATTGCCCCAATTGGGGCTAGACTAATTCTGCCCAGGAAGCAGGTTCAGTCGACTGAACCAGTAGGTCAGTCGACTGAACCAGGGGGCAGAAAACGTTCTGTCCCTTTATCAGTCGACTGACCTGGGGGGACATATATTCTTGTCCCTGTGTCAGTCGACTGACACTCTGGGTCAGTCGACTGACTTGGAAACATAAAGTTTCCAGGCACTGGTCCAGTTGACTGACCCACTGGTTCAATCGACTGACCTGCTTGACTCTGCCCAGTTTGTTATTTTCTTTGATTTCCAATTTTGATCGATTCGTGCCGATCCAATCGGTTTTTATCGCATTCTTGACTTTGATGATTCCTTTTTGACTTCGTACACGGGTTTTTATAAAATGATCTTTTCAAATTGTATTAAAAACTCGTCTCTCTGATTTATAATTTCTATTTAAAACACACACTTTTGCACGCCGAGCGAAGAGGGAGGAGAATTAAATGATTAGATAAAACGCATGCTATGAACACGTGCGTTCATCTTTTCAGTTAATTCCTAATCTATTCGTTTGATCGTTTCGACCTTCGGGTTTGGTTTACCGATGATATGAGGTGAACTTTATACTGCTTTGAGTGTGAAATTGACTAACGGATAGTAAACCGTTTAGTGCGAACGTGGGGTATGGGACTCACGTCAACATTTTCTGGGTTCCTTACTAAGAGTTGTGACACATTCCGCCGGACAGTGGTGTCCAGTACCGCCACTACGGTTTGTTGCCTTCGGGCGTTGCCTTCGGGCGTATGGATCCTTGTTACAGTACTGAGCTCGAGCACCTTTTGTTTCTTTAACAATTATATTTCCCTAGTGTATCGTCTTTCGGGGTAGGTTCTTCGAACCACACGATATATAGCGATTACCTTGTGGAAACTTGTGTTACCTTATTGGTATTTGTCATTTGCCTTTATGGCTTGTTATGGGATATGATATCCTTTGTTTATTGGAATTGCCGATGATATGAGGCTTGTTTTGATTCATCTTATGTTAGATGATTTGGTTATCTCCTTTGGGGATATTTGTGGTACTTTATGATCTTGTATGTTCATTATCATTTAGTTTACCTAACTGATTTGTTTAGCTAGACTGACCCGTGTATTTTATACTCGGGTCAAACCGAGATGTTTCAGGTTAGGTACATTGGACTTAGCCTATTTTGCTTCCGCATGGACTATTCCGCTAGCTCCTTTTTGTTATAGCTTTTGTGTAGTCCTTTTTGTTTGTAACTCTGATATATACTATATTGACTCGTTTGTATATTGTGGTTTGCTTTACCACTTGACATGTATCATTTTGTAAACTCTGTAATGTATCTGTATATGTGTAAATGTATGTGATGATTAACTATTCTGTGATGTGTATTACATTTGAGTTATTATATTTGTTCTGATAGATCCTTCAGCCACCTATGGCTTTGCGTTAAGTATTTATTGGATTTGTCGATCCACTTGAGAAAAATATAGATATATGCTACCTTGTCGACGTATTCAGTAGATAATTAAGGCAAGGCTATAGATGGTCGCTCCTATCCAGCTCTATTCTCTGCATTAGCAGACGGTGTTACTTAGTAATACTCTTTGCTAATGTGGGTCTCGGAGTGGGGCGTTACAATATCCTCCCTTAATACTGCTTTCACTGGAACTTGACTCAGTGTCCCTCTCTTTAAGCGGTGGCTCGCAGTGAGGGATGGGGACGTCGATTAGCTGTTGTGTGTCGAACTGTTCCCACTGCTCCGACACAACATCCACTAACTTATTAAGATTAACTTATTGTCATTCCTCTCTCTCTCCTCACCTGTTACAAGGTCATCGTATGCTCGGTTGGCATCTATGATCGACCCGGGGTCTAGTTATTGAATTTGATTGTTAAGTAGTCCCTCTTTACTTTGACAAGCTTCTCCGCTTCGGCTGCCTTATTGATCTATTTTCTCCTCTGTTGCTCCTCGGCTATTGTCTGGCCCTACCTCATCATCCCAACTGCATGGAGGTTAATGTTGGTCACCAACAACTTCAAGTCTTGGTGTAGGGGGTCGACCGCCTTCAACCGGTCCAGGACAAAGTGGTAAAGTCAATGCTAAAAAAATCAATCTCGTCTCCTGTTAATGAACAAGTTTAGCAATGTAAAATAGCGAAGAAGATGAAGGGAAGAGAAGCAAAGACTTACGAGGGATTTGGAAAGTGATGTTCTACAGCTCGGGATTGATCCCTTATGGCATAAAGAAGTACCTTGTCATCTAACCGGGGGCTGCTTTGCTATGAACGCCTAAGAAAATCATAGGCTTGGTGCTGACCTGGAAATGGTAGTATTTTCCTATCCGAATAATTAGCCTCATTTTGCAATCTGAAGGTCATCTCAACAAAGTTGATGTTGGGCTTCGGGAGGCTTAGCACCATGCAAGTTGCATAAATACCAAGTAAGAACCAGCAGCTGTTAGGCGTCAGCTGCTCGAGGGAAAGTTGGTAGGCATTAAGGATGGAAAAATGGAAAGAGTGAAGGGGCAGCATAACTCCCACCATAAAAACCTATCGAAAAGGAAAGGAAGCCGGTCGGAGGTTGGTTGGGAGAATCGTTGGGAGTTAGTGGAGGAAGACCCTCTATAGATAAGGGACATAAGGATGAAGAGAGAGCCAAAAAACTATCTTTCGTGTATAATCATGAACAATCTAGAATTTTACCGGTTTCGGTGTACAGACCAAATGATACAATGCGAGCAAAAGTTCCTAGATTCATGGAGATATAGAATAGCATATAAGTTGTCATGCTTGCATATCTATCATTTGAGTCTCCAACAATTATTCCAATAATTACATATTTGATTTGACCAATGGATGAATGTGCAAACATACGCTTCATGCTTGTTTGAGTAATAGCAATAAGATTTCCCAATATCATGCTAAGATCAGCTAGAATTTTCAAAAGAAGATGCCATTCGTTTGATGTGAAATAAAAATGAATATCGAAAATTTGCATGGTTGAAGTAAAGCAACTACTTTTGAAGTAACAGAAAGAAAAGCAACGACTGGAGTGGGAGAGTCAAAGTCAAAAATGGTTTCTCGCTTCTTTCTCTCATTCAAAACCGTGCATGAGACTTTCATCTCCCATAGCTCCTAAGTGATGAAAGAAAGAAGAACTCATCTTCTTTCTTTTTTGATAACCTTCCTTGTGTATGTATAATTACAAAGAAGTTCTGGGAGATACGAAGGAAGCTTCATATTTATGGGTTAAGAATAGGAATTGAACTCCATAAGGTCGAATTGCCCGTTGTTCCTTACTAGCACAGTGGTAGAGCGGTCAGTTGTTAACCTATTAGTCATAGGTTTGAATCCTACTTGAGGAGATTTGATCGATTTTTAATTTCATTAAAGAATGAAAAATTGAATGAAAGGGCTCGCTTTGACCATTAGAGGTAGGTAACCCGTTCCATATTTTTGTTTCCAATGCATTCTATCTCGTCATATCACATTCTGTTTTATGATATTTGAGAATCGTCGTCAATACATCGATGTAGATCTGAGGTAATCCCTTGTAAATAGTCCTGTGTCTATTTACAACTAGCCAATTAAGAATTCTCAAATGACGTACTAGCAGTGCATTAAAGATGCAGTCATCGATTCTCTTGATATACCATAATTAACGTGAGTAAACACATCAATGACGAGGAATGCATTTTTTCTATGCTACTAATACTTGTACTTGCTCTGCTATTCTGCCCAAGCCTGGCTGAGGAAGAATTACGGGGAGTAAAACACAAATATGCTAATTCAATTATGGTTACTATATGTAATTAAAAAGTCTTCACGATAAAATAAATAAGAGCAATGGACCATCACTATGTTGACTCCATGACTGGCCAACAACTTAGCCAGGTTAATCTTATCCTATTCTAACTCAAAGGCCCTAAGAGCGTCACCTCCCGCTGAAGATGATCAGCCGATAAAAGTAGCACCTAAAGTTGTCATGTGAAACAAAAGCGGCTCAATTATACAACAACCCAATGGTCAAATCCTAGCAAAGCCTGGAGGTACGACCTCCAGCATGACATGGTTGTTAGGTGATCGTCTCTGTGGCATACCCATTCCAGGCACCCTATGAAGGCTGACTGATGACTCGACTCCTAAGCTAAATATCTGCCTTACGGCCCCTATCAATTTCCTATATTTAGCTTAAAGCCCATACACGCAAAATTGGGCCCAACTCATGACCCATTATCTTATAAAATGCTAATATTATCATATAAATGTTTGCAGACCCACTCAAGCCCATCAATGTCGATCAACCATCACTGGCAAGGCAACGATGGTTGATCGATGTCGTAAGATGGACGGGGAAGGCGATTTTCGATTGTAGCATGAAAAGATTGAAACTTGTGGGCTAAAAGTTAGAAGAGGTGAGGAACTCAATTTTTTCGATCGGAGAACGTTAGAAGAAGTCGAGAGTTTTGAAGGTGCTCGAGCTTTTTAATGGCTTTTATGATTTTTGTTTACAATAAAAAGTAAAAATAAGAAGGGGCCAGCTTTTGTAAACCTGCTCTTTTAATCTTGACCATAGGATTTGAATCAACTATAAATCTCGACCGTCTAGGTGTACTAAATGCAATTGTCACTTCACCCATGACGAAAACACGGATCCCCTGACACGGCTAAAAAAGTGAACTGTCATAGCCAATGGTGTATTGGCACGTGGTGAGCGCATTAAATGCATGACGGAGTGGCCGATCGGCAAGATCTTTATGATTTGACAAGCCCGCACTCATATACGGCTACGAGCTTAGGGAGAAAATGTTGCTCAATTTTCTCGCAAGTAATTAGCAAGCCGATTAAGGCACGGTCTGGCCCAATCAAAGCTAGTCCGGCTATTATTCGATCGGCCCAATCAACGCCAGCTTAGACTCAATTAGTTCCAAAGCAGTCCATCCACTCAGCAAGGCATCAAGCTAAAGACCGGCCATCTCGGCCCTAGGGGCACTCACAACAAATTCATCAGATGAAGTCAAAGCTAAGTATAGCCCTGTCCGATCCACTCCAGCCTAGCTCGAAGATGATCAGCTTCCTCATGCTTACCCACTCTCAGCCTGACACAAGTCGGCTCATCTATCTCAACATCGCTTCAATTTTGACATGCCCTGCTCCAGACTGCCTCAAGCAACCAGCATACTCGAGAAGGCCAGCTCTAGTATGACCTATCCTTGGCATGGCTTCAGTACAGCCGCCCTTGATCGGTTCCAAGCAGCCCATATCACCCCATATACGACCTGACATTATCACCCCAGCTTGGTCCTTTCTATTTTCAGTCTCGTTCACATCTTCAGCAAACGACCAGCCAGCTCAACAAGCCTTGTCAAATAAGAACACAAAGTAAATGACAAGCTATCTATCCATTTGTACAAAGCCCTATAGCTAGGTAACTGAAGTGCTATCTACTCCTATACTAAGCCATCGACATTTAACGTGCATTAAATGCAAAGCCCGTGCATGGTACGAAGGGAAAATTGGTATATTTCTCAACCACACATCCCTTTGTACCTTTACAACAGTCTTCCATCCGTCCATGCGACCAGATCAACGGCCAGGCGCTCTTCCTACCCTTTTTTTAGCACAAACATAGTCAATTTTCATCGATCTTAGCTACTATACATACCTCATGCACTGCCACTTTTGGAAAATATAAGAATTCTGGCTACTATATACAATTTAGAGCTCTTCATACAACAAGTTCTTAATACTAGTTACCTCATTAGTCTTAACTCTTAATTGCTTCCTTTTTCTTATTATTCCCTTGTAGTTCCTTGTAATTGTAAGAGAGAAATATAGTAAAAGAACTTCATAGTTGTAACGACCTACTATTTCGAACCATTCAAATCGACAATCATCCACACATGTCAGACTTGAATTACTCAAAACAACAGATTGTTAATTTATATTTGGCAAAACTCACCATATACAGTAAATAAATCAATCACAGAATCACAGACACAGTAAAATAACAATAAGCAGCGAAATAGATAAATAGTAGTTCATGAAGCTACTATAAAATATCAGAGTCTGAAACAAATACAATAGAAAATCCCAAGTACATAGAAGTCACTAATACAAAAGCAACTGCCAAGTCTAAACATAAAACCCGAAATAACTGGAAGCTGAATAGATATAAGACAGATCTTCAAGCAAAACTTCAAGCTCCAAAGGTGAGTCTCAAATGCCGTGACACTTAGTCTGACCCGAGCATAAAGCAAAACACAAAACACTCGAGTCAGGATTAACATTCTTATGCAAGTAAATCAACTCAAGTGAAATATCCAAGTGAGATGCAATATAACTTAAAGGATGATGAGATTCCATCCCTTAAGGATCCGTTATACATACATAGTACAATACGCTACATAGATAATGTCTACAGTAAAGTAAAATATTAAAATAGCGTTAAGGCGTTACCCATATCCCCATTAACACATTTTTATATAAATGTTGTAGTCTATACGGTACTGTAAACTCCACCAAACCGGTGGGCTATCAGGGAGCACTCCATAGGTACGACACAAACCAAACTCGTAATGGGCACGATAAGGCATGTGACAAGGCACACGAAGCAATGCCCAGGGTAGGATACTACCGTTTTGCGGATCCGGACTGGTGGTAACGCATAACAGCTACTACTGCCCACCTCGAGACACACTCCCATAATCAAAGGTGCACCCAATCAAATCTCAAACTAATAGAATGGTATCGAAGAAGCATGCTCGATCGGAGGTGCGACCTAACTTGGCCCAACGTGGCTCCTGTTTTAGTCACATCATGCTGACTCGCGGCAGTCAGGGTTGCGTTCATACCTCATATAGACGTCGCCAAACCATCCTACTTCGTTTTGGATTCTCCACCACGTACACAGTTGTTAAATTGGTTTTTGGTATTGGTAGAGAGTATGACAATATCTGATCCCGGTCTTTTTAACAACCAAACGCTTATTTCACACCGTGATCATTTTCATTTTAAACAGTTCACACTTCATATCAAAATATCATATTCATTCAAAAAATCATATCACTTTCGAAATCATATTCACTTTCGAAATCGTATTCACTTCCAAAATCATATTCACTTCCAAAATCATAACCACAAAATAGTTTAAACCATCATATCAAAATATTCGCATTTAAATCCATCAAATCTAAATCATAACAGTTCTAACTTAAACAGTTTAAATATTGAAAATAGTTTATATATTGAAATAGTTATAAATTAAAAATAGTTTATATATTTAAAAATAGGTTATAGATTAAAATGGTTTATATATTAAAAGTAGTTTATATATTAAAATGTATATATCTAAATAGTTTCAAGTTATAATTGTTTCTTCCAATTTCACAAATCAATTCAAATCACTTTAGTTCCAAAGTTCAATTTAAATCAAATCTCAGTTCAATATTTCAATCCAATTCAAATTCTAAATAAAACCATTTTTAATTTATATCGATTTCAAATCCCGGTTTGAACTACAAATTTAAACCACTTCCAATTCAATAGGTTTCAAAGTTTAAATATCCAATAATTTACAATAAATTCAATTTGATAAATTCCATTTATTATAAAAAAAATTCAACTTTAATTTTATTTAAATTTGAAATTATTCACTTAATCATTTTAATAACACTTAAATCAAATCTCAAATTACAAATTTAAATCAATATTAAATATTAAATCTCAATATTATTTAATTTGAATTTATTCACTTAATCACCTTTTTTAAATATTTAAATAAAATCTCAAATTGCAAATTTAAATCAAAATTTAATATTTAATTACAATTTTATTTAAATTTGAAATAGTGGAAATTAGCCACAAGGGCCTTTTTAGCAAGTGCAATTAGTTTTTAGGACACACAATTGAAATAATTACTTTTAAGGACAAAATGCAAAATAATTAGTTTCTAAGGCCTAAAAACCTATGAAATTATGTCCTTGAAAGTAATTGGACTGTTGACTTTGTCCTTAAAAGTAATTATTCTGCTGACTTTAGCCTTGAAATTAATTTCTGTAGATGTGTGACCTAGAAACTAATTGGACTGCAAAGTTTGTCCTTCTTGTGAAATGCCCCTTTGAAATATTCATTAAATCACCTTTATCAAAATCAAGTTATTAAGTTATATAATTATATCCTTCAAAATCAACAAGTTTCAAATCAATACTCATTTAATTTTAATTCTTAAATCAGTTAAATTACAAGTCAACTTAATTTATCTTTCCAACCTAAATTTTATTAAAGTTATTACAAAATTTATTTTAAAATATTAATATAATTGTAACTAAATATTTGAAACATATTATATATATTAGTTAAATTAATTCTTATTAAATTTTATTATATTAATTATTATTAAATTAAATCTTATTATTATTAAATCTATTTTAAATCTTATTTTATATATTTAAAATAATAAAGTTATAAGTAAAATTTATAATTTACATTTTAAAACTTAACTTATAATCTTAAAATTTCCAAACCATATAAAAAAAATCTAAATTTTACACATATATTAAAATTTAAAATATCTATACATATTATATTTAAAAATCAATATTTATTAAAACCCATATATTTCCTTTCAAACTTTGGAAATCATTTTCAAAAATAGACCAACGGTGTTCGTAAATAATTTTCCATCCTATGGTCAAGTAATACGGATATTTATCATTTCAATCCATAATTTAAATTTAATATTTACTGGTATATATCATACAACCCGCAATCCCAAGGTTTCAAAATTCAATAAAATCGCTTGGGTTTATCATTTCAACCCATAACGATTTTCCCTAATCTATAAGATCGTTTGGGTATGTATCATTTCAACCCATAGTGAATTCCTAACTATCAGGAAACTTGCAGAGTAAGAACAATAAAATAATAATATAAAATGACATAGCATATCGATGGCAAATATGATCAAAATTGTCAAATTAAATATGATATACACATACTAACAGGTTATTGGTGTCAATAATGTCAATTATAATAGGTGAACAATTAAATGTGATTAATAACATATCATATTTAAACGATTTAATTACTAACAAATTAAATTTTAACAACATATTTCAATGTTCAATTCATGTGAATTGAATTTACTAAATATAAGAATGTTAATCGTGAGTGATTGCTCACTTTTCGAGGTTAGAGAAATAACAAGAGTAAGATGCAGATGGACACAGATAAGCATGGATCGATACGCTTGAATAGTGACAAAGCTAAAAACTGCTGCCGCGACCAATTCTGGATAGTGGCGAGACACAAGCAAAGCACGATGAACTTGAATCGATGAAACAAAATATATAATATTTTTAAAAATAAAAAATTTACTCACATATTTAAAATAAACCTTTATATATATATATATATATATATATTATATTTTAGAATCAATATTTAATAAAACATTTATATATTATATTTTAAAAATCTATATATTTTCTAAAAATCAAAAAATATATATATATTATATATTAAAACACATATTTCTTTTCAAAATATTTTTTTTATAAAGAGGAAGAGAAGAGAGCAGTTCCACTAAAATATATATATATAGACAACTTGTATTATAAACTTAGACATGCTTAACTTTTCTTTCAGAATGGAACAAAAGTAGAGAGAGGGTGACTGCGAGTTGTTGGAGGGGTTATGGTGTGTTGTGAGGTGAGCTGCCGTGTTTCGGTGGAAGGGTTGGAGCACGGAGGAGCAAGGCGGGCTGGTTGACTAGGAGCGGACATGGGTGGCAGTTTGTGTGGGAGCTGGTTTGCTGGGTGTCGAGGCTTTGCAGTGGGAAGGCGGCAGTCAGGAGTTGTTCGGGTGGAGTGATAGGCTGCTCTGGCGGTCAAGGGGGAAAGGTATGGTGGTTGGCTAAGGCTAACGGAGAGGAGGGTGTCAGGTGGAGGCGAGTCGCTTGAGAGAAGGAGTTGTGGTGGAAAACTAGGTGAGTTGGCGGCCGCGAAGGGTGCTTTGGCTGGAAAAACGGTGAAGGCTAGGTCGGCATTGGTGGTAGACATGAATCTGGAGGTGGAGCAAGGACTGAGGAGGGGAAGTGGAAGGGCGATAGCACAGGCGTTGACTGTGTTTTCAATGGAGGTTGGGTTTGCTTTAGGGGAGGCTAATGGCGTAGCTTGCTGGTTGTTGAGTGGAGCGGCGGGGAGGAGTTTCGGTGGCTGGAGAGATAAGGGGAGGCGGAGGAATTTGGAGTGGAGAATGGTGTGATGCGGCCAAGGCTTGAACGGCCGCGAGAGTGAAGCGGCTATGGGTTGTTCAGTGCTCGGCATTGAATGAAGCAAGCAGGTAGAAGCGGGCGATGGAGGGCTACGGGTTCAAGTATGGTCGGCTGAAGAGTGGCGATGAATGATGAAGGCTCGGTGGCTAATGCGGTAAGTGGTGGAAGGGAAAATATGCATGATGGAGGAGAGGAAAATGATGGAGTTCGGCCACAATGAAGCACAACAGGCTACAGGTTAAAAAAAAATATAAAAGCTTTATATTATAGATAATATTTCTCTCTTTTGAAGCAAACAGTGAACGAAAATGAAAATGAAAGGATAAACCCACATATATATTGAATAGTGGGAATAGAAAAGGTAAAGCGTGAATTTCCAAAAATATTAATAGCAAGTGGCCTATTGTTTTCTAATGGAAGATTAATGAATGGACAAAGGAAACCCAAAAGATTCAAAACGGGTACCGGTACAGCTAACCGTTTCGCAGATTTCGTCGCGTACCAAACACCGAAATGCACAAATAAATATACTGTGGAGATCAGCATGACGAGATGAATAGAATGGTATATAGATATGAGTGATACGGCCATCCTATCAAAACTCGATATTTGCTGCCAAAAATGCTGTTAAACGCCGAAAATAAGATAAACGGGGCTATAGAAGTCCAAATTTGACAAAACGAAATATGACGTCTCACTCAGAAAATAATAAGAAATTTTATTATATATAAAATATTCAGGTTTCGAAAATATTAATTTCCATCAAATTTAACTGATTTTAAATTGAAATTGAAAATTACACAACAGAACTAACTTACATATTTTCCAATGAAAATTTGCCACTTGCTATGTTTAAATAGACACATACCAAATATCAAAATTTTCATTTCTAAAATTTATTATTTATTTTCATGAAAAATTTAGTTAATTACGTTATAAAAATCATTAAAATTTATGGGTTGTTACAATAGCGACATTGTTGAATCACTTTATATTTGGTGTCATTTACCTTATCGCTTAGGTTCTTCTCTATTTTCCATTTTCGAACCTAGTGTTAGCAAGTAAGCTCCATGCATTAGTCTAATTACGAAGTTGCCTAAAAATTAAGCCAACATTTTCATTCATCCATTGGACCTTAGACATCTGTTTCCACATTATTTCTTTTTACTTGATAACTTTGTCTAGTTCTTCTTAAGGTTTAAAAGTATATTTTGCTTTGAAGAATTTAGGGTTCTTTCTGATTTATTTAATTTTAAGATTTCGGAAGAAGTTTTTATTTTATATTTCTAATATTGCCAAAAACATCTTTATTCCGTTTTTAAGAATTTAGGGTTCTTTTAGAGAAGTCATAATTTTATTACATTTGTATCGTTTAAACACCTAACGTTCCAACTGATATATCTTATGATCTAAGTAATCGTTCCATCTCAAGTTCCTTATTTCTAATATAATATATATCACCCTGATCTATGTTAAAAAAACCCATCCACTTTGATAAATCAAGCATAATAGTACTAGTAGGTAAATCATTTAATACTGTAGAGCGGTATGTGCTACCTAAGCAATTTGTTGAACCTGAGCTAGAGCTGGTAGCCCTAGTAGCTGAGCAAGTGGATACACTATGGAGCCTTGCCCTCCTCCTCATTGAGCTACCTAGGTGAAGAGACTTACGTCAGGACGATCGATTTGATTACCGGTCGTCCAAATCCAAACCCACATCAAGAACCTAAACTTTAACGGGCTTGACCGACCTCAATAAATCATGGATAGCCACATCCACATAAAGTTCTGAGCCAATAAATCCAGAATTCTTCTCACCGCCATAAAACACTACAAGATTGTTTAGAGCGTCTGAACATTATATGCTACCATTGGTCATTTAAAGTATAAAAATAAACAAAGAAACACTAGTGTAATCCCGCCAACAATTCATCGAAATTCTGGTGAAATTGTTATATAGCTGGTCATAACTCCTTTTCTTCCCCGTAACAAATAAACTTTTTTCCTAACATTCTCCCTAAAAAAAATTCTTCGATCTTATTCGATGTTATTTCTCTCTCATCCTCTTTTATTAATCATTAATCGTTGTTTTTATTTACGAGCCCCCTCATCTTCATCTTCCAAAATCACCACTTCTCTAGTCACACTTGGACTTTAGTAAACAAAATCTAAGGTTCCAACTTGAAATGACGTAGAAAAGGCAGTACACTAGACTTTTAAGGAGTCAGACTCAACAATGAAAAAATGCTTACAACAGTAGATGGTTATCTCATTATAAATGTCCTTCATAAATACTTATTTCAGTTTGACACACTTTATACATTTTGATTTCTATTTAACTATGTGTCGACGAATATTGGTGGAAAAAATACATGTATACAACTAAAATTGGGAAGCACATATATTGTTCCACTTACATATTTCGGTGAAATATTATTTGGTTCTTTATTTTATTTTATTTTATTCATTATTTAAAGAGAAACGCACTCAGTTTATTTATGCTCAAATATTAATCATCTTAACCCCTATAGACGTTATTCACGATGAGGTAAGTATTTAGTTTTTAATCTTTACAATTTAATAATGCTATTTTGTGTTGTAAGTATTATTTATGTTATAAGTGCATTGACTGAATTTTTATGTAAATATTGTGCAACATCTGTTCCCTTGGTAACATAGTGCACACTCATACAAAGTTAAAATGTGTTTTTTGTAAAACACTCTTTGGTTTCTTTTAAGAGGTTTATAAAATAATTGTTCAAATACATGCATGATTTATATAGAACACTTGAAAAATAAGATCCATTTCTATTCAAATATTAAATTAAGTTTGCAATAAATAATTTCTTATTGCTAATATCTATTCTAGTACAAGTCAGTGACTTAGACATTATCTCACATATAATAGATATGAAATTCATTAAAATATGCATGTGGCAGTGGCACATATGTGTGTGTTTTGGTTTACAAATATTTGAGAATGGCGCACGATAACTATTGTTGTTTGAGCGGACATGAGGTGAAGAGAAGCTACCTTTATGTTAATTTATGTTTAGTTATAGGACATATTACAAAATTATGTGATAGTTCAAGTTCCATTATAATAAGAGTGTGTGATAGTTCAAGGTTCATTATTGGTAATCGTCTAATATGGTGAAAAATTTGTAACGTAAATTAGTTGTGCTTTTAGATCGATATACATAGAGGATGGACCTTGAATCTACTGAATTTGTTCACCATGTAAAACATAGACTTATAGTTTCGTAATTTACCTAATTTCAAATTGGTATTCTTGCAATCCTTCTAGTGGATGCTTTCTAGGGAGGAAGTTGGTCCTACTATTCAAAGTGCAGTGAAAAGTGAGGGATTATTATTTTCTTTCATTGCGCGTTTCATTTGTTAACCTACCCATTATCTTCATTATGAAAGAACCATGGTTATAATATCAAGGTATTGTTGATAATTATTTTCAGACGAGTTCTATGGACGATACTTCAATCATTGAAGTCCTTAATATTTTCAAGACTGGTGGCACTTGTGGGATGTCCAAGGATTATGTTAACAAGCTTGAAAATATCAAAAGTTTAATAAAGAATGATACTTATGACCGTTTGGATCGACTTATATAAGCTACTTTCTTACGTTTTGAAGTTAAAATAATAGGTTTTGGCTTTTAAAAAGCAAAAAAAGTAGCTTATTTAAGTCGATCAAAACATACCATTACTTTTTTCAACTTGTCTTTAGTTTCATTGCATGTTGCATCAAACCGTAATCTCTCTCTCATTTTTTTTTGACTCGTACTTTTTTTATATACACTAATTTGAAGATGTGTTAACAGAAGATGAAATTAATTTTACTACGATTTTTAGTTGCGAAAGTAGCAAGATGTTTAACTCACTGGCACAAGTTTCAAAGCAACTTAAGGTAAGTTCAAAATTTTCTTTCATGGACCTACCTTCCCATTTCTCTCACAAAGATGCTTTGTGGTGTTTAAGAGTCTTTGCATGGACCAGAAGAATTTTCTTTCCATCTAACATTACATGAACTATGATTCATTACCTAAATATGATTTTGTGACATTCCATCGCATGTAAACTTTTCTCCTTTGACACTGCATTCACATTTCGCTAAAGTTTTCTCCGTTTACAATGCATTAACATATTACTAAATGCCACTATAGCAAGAGATTAACTCTATACTTCTTGGATTAAAAATAATAATCCTGTTTTTGCCAGGCACTTTAAATTTGTTAATGCATTAATATGTTTCCCATTATATGTTAGCAAATTTTCCTACACGACAATCAGTGCCTCAATGATGGGAAGGGTTACATGTATCAGTATATTTATACAAGTTTATCTAATTTATGGACTGCATATAGAGTAAGGTGGAATTTTGTAGTGAATGTTCTCTGACTAAACATCAAATTTGTTCATCTAGACTCAGCTGCAAGAGCAATCAGCAATAACTTTTCATAGATTTAATATGAAATTTGATGATTAATGTGTGTCATAGTATCATAAACATCTACTCCAAAATTCACAAATGAAGTTCTTATTTATTTTCTTCTCACAGTTTTCTTACAAAAATATAGTTTCAGGATCTTAATGTTCCTCTCACCTTTACAAGTTAGTTGAATCGGTATAAAACAAACAAGATCAATATTATATCTGTTCGATCACCATATTTAAAGAACAAACTTACTTGTGATTGTTCTTTGTGCAATCGACACTTTTGCAGCAATCATCTTTAGCCATGAACTGATGATTAATTACACCTGATTCGATTAAATCTAAATCCTTCATGAGTTTCAAGTAATGTTTCTTGATCTCATCTGCACTTCTCTTTCCTCCAATAGCTGAAGCGATTTTCTTCCATTTTTCAGGATCATTTTCTTCGTTTAGAGCTAAAGCCATCTCGAATGCTTTGACTATTTGTTTATCTACACTTCCAACTTTTGATAAATAGACCACTGGGTCTATATGAAATACATATATCACATCATAAGTTAAATTGGCAAGGTTTCCATAGGTACACAAACAGTTTGAGTACTATATTAGGCAATGATCTTACAAAATAAATATTTAGGCAAAAGATGCCAGTAAACAACGGTAGCCCAAGAAGTAGATAGGAATCTACAATGGAAAAACATGGTCTGCAGAAATGAATCGCAATCATAAAAAAATGGCATTACTGATTTCCAAGAACAATACAACAGTCTTTTTTTTTTCTTTTTTTGGCGTGGACGGTAGGATACGAAACAATACAACAGTCTATCTCATCTATACAGAGTAATTTTCTTTCTCCATGTGAACAAAGTCATTAAGGCCGCACGGCGTAAAAATGCACAAAACATTCCTAGAGGCTTAGCACATAGCGTGGCAAATGGTGCACGTCGTTCTGATTTGCTGTGCATGTACTAAAGAAATTATACATTCATTATACATTGTAATTAATTAAACTAGACTAATATAATTGTTGCTTTTATTTTTGTATTATTTTATTTTATTTGTCTAAACAGACAAGTTAAAAATATTATAAATTTGTAAGTTAAAACATGTTGAATTTCGACTTTGAATCTATATAACTCAAACTACAAAAGAAGAATAGGCATGGGAGTTATCGAACCTTGTAATATGTTGGTATTTAGAGCATGTATTGTAAATTTACAATGGTAATTCAAAGCAAATAAAACTAAAAATGTTGTTTAGGAACTTGCAAAACTTGGCCAGAGTGTGAAAATGTCTGTTTTTTCTCATCTGTTGCTGTGGTTCAGGAAAATGACCACTCCATGGCCAGAGTGTGAAAGCAACCCTTGCCAGAGATTGGTTTTTAGTTTAACATGAGCCGAAAATGAATCTATGCCAAAAAGATCATCAGAAATAGGTCTGTCAAACGGGTTGGGTTGGATTGGGTCAAAATGGGTTGGGTCGAATTTGACCCAACCCATTTATGACCCATTCTTTTTTACCCATTTATAACCCAACCCACTTAATAAGCGGGTTATCCATTTAACCTATTTAAATATTTAAACTTAGTTTGACTAATAAAAACCAAATAAATATGAAATAATTCTAATTCTAATTTTTATGTTTTGAGTTTCGATAAATATTTAAAATTCTAATTTTCATCAAAATTCAAATACGGAGATGCGGTAGCCTGTTATTTTCGAAGTACAACTTTCAGTCCCCTTGGAGAACTACAGTGTGCGTTCACACGATGAAGTATCCGAGTGTTCCATATTGTCCGTAATTTAGGTGGGAGTTAATCGGTTGAAGTTTCGCTTGATTCCGAGTTAAAACGAAGGAGTTATTGCAGTCCGAACAAAAAAAATAGCGGCTTCTGCACTAGGCGGAGTTCAAATATGGAGATGTGTTAGCCTGTTATTTTCTAAGTACAACTGTCAGTCCCCTTGAAAAACTACAGTGTGCGTTCACATGATGAAGTATCCGAGTATTCCATACTGTCCGTAATTTAGATGGGAGTTCATCGGTCGAAGTCTCGTTTGATTCCGAGTTAGTACGAAAGAGTTATTGCATTCTGAACAAAAAAATAGCGGCTTCTGCATTAGGCGAAATTCAAATATGGGGATGTGGTAGCCTGTTATTTTCTAAGTACAACGTCAGTCTCGATGAAAAACTACAATGTATGTTCAAAATTCTTATTTTTCAAATTTATATTAAAATTTAATATTATTAATAAATGGGTAAATAAGTTACCCATTTACAATCCTTTTAAAAATGGATAACCCAACCCATAACTCATTTAATAATATTAATAAATGGATTGACCCAACCCATTTATAAATAGGGTAAATAGGTTGGGTTAATGAGTCTGTCATATTTTGACAGGTCTAATCAGAAAGATGATCAACCATAGCCTACTGTTTTGTCAAACTAAAAACCAACAATAAACTATTTATACAACACCCATTATTTAAGCTAATTAGTTACTTAAGTATCTGAACGATTGAGCAGAAAATGAAGAATCAAAATGAGCTGAAAATAAAAAATCAGCTGGTGCAGGCTGGATGAGTAAGAGTGATAGTCGTTTGGTAAACCTAGACCGAACAGAGTGAGCTATACATAGTTGTTGAAGTAGCTTGAATTGGACTGTTTGAAAAGTACGGTGGCTTACATAGGCTGAAACAGTGTGGCAAGAATGTTAGCCAGTATTACCATGGCACCAAAAGTATCAAACCTGTACTACAATGTTAAAAAGTAAAATATTAAATTTTAATAAATATCTTTTATGGATTTAAATGCATTAATAATTGTACAAGATATAAAATACTAAGGTTTCAGTTTATTAGTTGCAATTCTAAAGGATTTATCAATGCTTTGGCTGTATGTAATTATAGTTTTGAATTAGCATCTAAAATTGTTATAGTTTGAGTTCCCAACTTTGTCAAATATGTAACATATGTCGTCTTTTATTTGCAGGATACCATGTATGGATGTTGTTAGTCTAACAGAAAAGGCTGCTTCCAGGAAACGAGGTCTCTTTTTACTTAATTTGGCTGATACAAATTTAAAAAGATGTTAGAAATCAAGTGGAATATTAGGCATTTTCTTCTAATATCAAGAACATGTTATATTTTGCATATTTTTTCTTCTAACATCAAGGGTACGCAGCAAGCAATTCATATATTCCTGCTAATGTCTAGATTAGTTTTAGATTTATAAATTGATTTTCATGTTATTTCATATAATATCAGAAAAGAAGATAAGTTCCATTACAATTGCTATTGACTGCTATTGTATAATCTAGAATTAGTTCTCAGTGTTGATTGTTGAACTTGTCCACAGAAAATTAAGGTTTTTCGGAGAAAATACCAACTACAGCAAAGAATTTTGGGTAATCAAGCAATTGAACTTGCCTCTCATATATATTATTTTTTGTTAGTACTGGTTATGTAAACTTGTCTATAAGTGGTTATGTATTTTATGTGAATTTATAGCATTTTGTTAATACTCATTGTGTAAACTGGTTTATGAATAGTTATAGATTTTGTATGTGTTATTCGGTCTTTTGACCTGGCAGCATTTGAATGGACTGGACGAGTCGAACTTGAAAGTTATCGAGGCAGGAAGCCCGAAGATAGCCACAAAGTTCAGAAACCAAATAAAACCAGAGTCACAATATGAAAACAAGGTCATCTCATAAAATTCCACAAGCCAAATTCGTCAAAGTGATGGGTCGGTACCGATCCATACAATCATGCCCAAATCACCTCCAACCTCCTATGCTTCCAAGCTCAGATGTTAACAACCAATTCCAAACTTCACAAGATTGAACGCATGTAGTGTGCTATCGAACGACTCAAGTACCATAAATTAACAACTTCATTTCTCCATCAATTCATCCTATTGGTTCAGAAACAAGCTTATACCAATGAAACAAGATGAAAATCACGAAGCTAACAACAAGTCACCATAACACAAAGCATTGGAACCGATCCATGAGAAGATCTTATGAATCAGTATCGATCTATGCCTATGGATCGGTACCAATCCATCAATCAACATTGCTGACATGACCATGTTTCTTCAAAGCTAACTGCTACAGGAACGTGGAGATCGTGGTGGATGACGTGGTGGAGCATTTTCTAGCGACCTACAGCCATAAATAGAAGGTTAGAGGCTCATTTTTTAGGATCTTTTTGTTTCCTTGCAACTTTTACACAATTTCCTTGTAATTATCTGTGGACCCCTACCGATCTATAAGAACTGTACTTGCAAAACAACAATGAAGCAATACAAATATCAAGTGGACGTAGGAAATACTTGGCTGAACCACTATAAACGTTTGATGTCTTGTTTTTTCTCATTTTTCATTTATACTTCTTCATTTACTTCTCTTCTAAAATTTATTTGGTGTTCGTGTCACCTTTTGTTACCAATATTTTGGTGCTTTAACTGAGAACGTGATTCTCAAACCGTTTGGATTCATCATCTACTATTGAATTGCTTAAATCCGAGAGATAGATCCAATTTCTTTGTCTTTTACTCTTTTGAACTACTCAGATTTTCAGAAAGTCTACTAGAAGCTATTCAGAACGGCCCCTCGAAGAAATCAATCCGCCACTTCGAGAGCTGCTAAGGATGTTGAGAATGTTAACTCCCAACATGTTGAGAAGGTTGCACAACCAACCGCTACCTAGGGTCAGAACCCGACAAATGTGATTACTAGGGTCGAGATAGACCGCATGATGAAACAGATGAATGATAAGCTGCAAGAGAGCCGCGGCGAGTTGAATCGGCAAATGTAGCAGAATTTGGATTTGTTGAATCAATTGACTAACAGCCGTAGGAGAAGCATGAAGGACTTAACACCTTTTGATTCAGAATCTGACATTTCCTCGTCATCGGAGCAAAGAGAGAAGGACGGAAAACATAGGATGGTCGGAAAAAAGGCCGAAACGTTGGAACAGAGGTCAGAACCGAACCATGGCAAAGGTTTATGGATCGGTACCGATCCATCAAGAGGGATCGGTACCGAAGCATCAAGATGGTTCGGTACTGAAGCATCAAGAGGGTTCGGTACCGAACCATCAAATGTTGGTTCAGGTAGTCGACTTCCAAATGATGGTGCTGGTTTGGCTTCTGGTCGTGCTGTGGATGGCCAGAATGTTGAAGACCAAGCAGCCATTGTGGATCCGCCGCGAAGGGATTGTACATAGAACTGCTGAACGAACGGTTCTCCCGAAGTCGGGGGAACCCAGGTATCGTGAAACTAATCGAGAGCTTTTACTATGCCAAACACTCGGGGCGGATCACAATCACTACCGTTCGGTAGATCTAGCAGAGCCGAATTTGGCTGATATGGTAATGAGACTTGTCGATGAGAACCAACATCGGAGCAATGATGATTGGGGTTCTTCCCCGAGCCGGAATCCGTTCACAAAGGAGATCCTGCGTAAAGAATAACCGAGGAGGTTTGTGATGCCAATGATGTCGTTGTACGGTGGGAAAACGAATCTGAGGCAACATCTAATAAAATATGACTGATATATGGATTCTTCCAGAGCTACTGATATTGTGAATGTCGATATTTCCCAATTTTCCCGAAAGGAGTGGCGACGATGTGGTTCACCCGACTGCCGCCGAGATCCATATTATCCTCCGAGCAATTGGTGTGGAAATTCATTGAGCAATTCCGTTTACATACTACTCATCCTAAGGACGTCATGTCACTATCCAACCTCTTACAGAAGACGGGAGAGCCTTTAAAAGATTTCTTGCACAGATTCAATACCACAGTAACGGAAGTGAGCAACGCTCAAAAAGATATTGTGTTGATGACATTAATTAGGGGGATCCATCCCGATACTGATTTTGGAAGGTGGTTGAAGATAAAACCCCCACCAACAATGAACGTGTTCTATAGAAAAGCGACTCAGTTGTTGCGCTTGGAAGACGTAAGTACTATTGCCAGGAAAACCAATGTTGGGCAGTCGGCAGAGATGATACAGAGTAACTTCGCTGTGAAGCGGTCTGGAGGAAATTCCGGCAATGTGGATGTGAATGTGAAGAATAAAAGTGGTGGACATAGCAGGAGCGATACTGGGGCTAAAGACAAGAAATCGGATTCGAGGAGATCCCAGAATCCCAAAATATGACAACTATACTCCGTTAAACAACTCGATCGAGAACATATACTTGGCTACTCAAGGTACCGAGCAATACAAGAAGCCGGCTCCTAGGGTGTCAACTGAGAAAGAGAAAAAATCAGGCAAGTTTTGTCGATTTTATGAAACATACGGTCACAACAAGAACGAGTGTAGGCATTTGTGATCGATGACTTGATTCGAAAGAAAAGGCTACAACAGTTTGTGAAAGCCCTGCGGGATGACGGGCAGGGTACTTCAAACCCCTAGCAAGGGCAAGCCGGACCTGGTGTTGATGAGCCCAAATGGCTTGAGAAACGTCTGATGATTAACACTATCATTGGTGGACCGCATCCAACTGAGAAGAGCTGGAACGAGATGGAGAGATATGTGAATGCATTGAAGCATGCAGTGAATGAGAGTTGCTTTGCCGTCGAAGACGGTGTTCCGGCAAAGCAACTCAGAACTATGATAGATGACATTATATCTAGAAATATAGGTGCTGACGGGGTAGAGGCTCGACTATTGATCCGTTGGCGATTTCGGCCATGATTGGCCCCGCGATTGTGAGAAAGGTGCTGGTTGACTGTGGGAGCTCAATCAATATTTTGTACAAGAAAGCCTACGACCAGATGCTTTTGGAGAGCAAGTACTTAAAGCCATGTAAATCTCGAATCCAGAGATTTAACGGGACTGCTACTGAGCCAGTGGGATATGTGGATTTGCCGATGATGCTTGGAAATGGCGACCGCAAGAGAGTGCAGGTTGTGCCTTTTGTTGTTTTGGATATCTACTCTGCGTATAATGCATTTTTGGGCCGGCCGACCCTTACCGAATTTAAGGTGGCCATAGCCCCATGGTGCTTAACGATGAAATTTCCGACAGAGGACGGTGTAGGAATTATACAAGGTGATCAGGGGCTTGGTCGGAAATGTTATGTCGCTAAGCTGAAAGAGGCAAAGCGAAGAGACGAAGGAAAAGATGTGGAGAGGACTCTTTGCATCAAAGCTTTGAACACATAGCAATCACCGCCTGAGCCCTGCCTTGGGCAACACAGTCAGTTCCATAAGGATATGGATTCGAGGAAAGAGCCGGAGGATGCTACGCGGGTCCTGAAAATCGGGTCTCAACTCGGCACAAGGATGATGAAAGAACTGACCGGTTTTCTCCGGAAAAACCTGGATGTGTTTGCCTGGACGCATTCCGACATGTGTGGAATATCGTCGGAGATAGCGTGACAAACATTAAATGTGAATTCCAAATGCGTTTCTGTGAAATAGAAGCACCGCAGCTGGGCCCGAAGAGATCTGCTGCACTGAAAGAAGATGTGGATAAGCTGAAGAACAACCGCTTCATATGCGATGCTCTATACCCGGCATGGATATCCAATCCAGTTCCGATGAAGAAGTCCAACGGAAGATGGAGAACATGCATTGATTATTCCGATTCGAACAAGGCATGTCCAAAAGATAGCTTCCCGCTCCCAAAAATCGATCAGTTAGTAGATTCAACCACTAAACACGAATTGTTATCGTTCATGCATGCCTACTCTGGCTACAACCAGATTTCGATGCATGTCCCAGATCAAGAACACACCAGCTTTATAACTGACCTGGGACTGTATTATCTTGTCATGCCTTTCGGTTTGAAAAATGTCGGAACAGCATACCAAAAACTGGTCAATTCCATGCTCAAGGATCAAATCGGACATTTGATGGAAGTGTACGTCGATGATATGCTGGTAAAGTCGCAGCGGCTGACTAATCATGTGGAGGACTTGGCGTAGATGTTCAATGTACTCCGGAAATACACAATGAAGCTCAAGCCTTTGAAATGCTCATTTGGAGCTGCGTCGGGTAAATTCTTGGGTTTCATAGTGAACTCGAGAGTAATAGAAGCTAGTTCGGAGAAGATCGCGGCATTGAGAAACATGGAAGCCCCGAAGTCGATCAAGGAAGTCCAAAGTTTGAATGGGAAGGTCGCTGTGTTGAGTTGCTTCATCTTCAGAACCATCGACAAGTGTATCTCTTACGTCGACGTCATCAAGAAGGGAAGAGGAACTTTGCTTGGGCATAAGAGTGTATAGACGCTTTCTAGGCTCTGGTGGATCACTTAGAGAGGCTTCTCATCCTATCAAAGCAACTAGAATACGAGGACTTGTTTATTTACCCAGCAGTGTCGGTGCAATCCTTGAGTGTCGCGCTCGTATGTGAAGAGTCCCGAATCCAAAGGCCTGTATATTACATTAGCAAGCGGTTAATAGGGGCAGAAAGAAATTACCCAAAGCTGGTAAACCTAACATACTGCCTGTTGATCGCTTCGAGAAAACTCCGCCTACCATGCTCATCCGATCAAGTTTGTTACCTACCAGCCTTTGAGATAGGTCTTAGAGTGATCTGAAACTTTTGGAAGGCTGTTGAAATGAAACATTGAATTGAGCCAATATGACATAACGTATCATCCTGGAGGGCAATCCAAGGTTAGACCTTGGTTGATTTCATAGTTGAATACACTGCACGAGATGATACTCCAGAGAGCAGTGGAGAGCGGGATGCTGGATGGAAGATGTTCATCGATGGTACATCCAACGAGCATTCTTCCGGAGCAGGTGTTGTATTGGCAACCCCTGAAGAACGTTCAATCTGTTACGCCTTGAAACTCGATTTCCTTGCAACAAACAACGAGGCAAAGTATGAAGCTTTAATTGCAGAATTGAAGATTGAAAGAAATGGAAGTCAAAACTTTAAACATCTTTAGTGATTCCTAACTAGTGGTGTGCCAAGTGAGAAAAGAGTTTCAGGCAAAGAGAGCGAGGCTAGCTCCATATCTAAATAGAGCCCTTGAGCTGCTTAACGATATCGAGTATTACACTATAACACATATTCCCAGATAGGAGAATGTGAAAGCCGATTCACTGGCCAAGTTGGCTAGTTCAGGAGATGCGCAACTCATAGACCTGCTCCCGTTGAAAATATTATCGGCTTCGAGTATCGATCGAATGGATGTCAATCGGATCTTGAAAGTTGAATCTGAAAGGGAGTCGTGGATGACCCCGATGGAGAATTACTTGCAAAAACGAACCCTTTCCAACAGAAAGAACGAATGAGACGGCTTTTTTGTCAAGCTTCAAGTTACATTATTCAAGAAGGAATATTATACAGGAAGGGATTCGCAGTTCCCCTACTTTGATGTGTCGCTAATGATGAAGCCAAGCGAGTCCTCAGGGAGGTTCATAAGGGGGCTTGCGGTGACCACACCGGGGGGCAAACCTTAGCGAAGAAAATTCTTTGCTACAGGTACTTCTAGCCAACCGTCAACCAAGACACAGCTGATTACACCAGAGAATGTGACAATTGTCATTTGCTGTTTGGCGGTATCGATACCATTGGCGTCTTGCCAATGTCTAAAGGCGGCGCGAAGTATGCCGTCGTCGCTGTTGACTATTTTATGAAGTGGGCTAAAGCGGAGCCGCTTGCCATAATCACTACTAAGAAGGTGATCAACTTCATAGTCAAGAATACCATCTGTCATTTTGGGGTCCCAAAAACGATTATCTCTGACAATGGAACCTAATTCGACAGCGCCGAGTTCAAGAATTTCTATCGTCGGTATCACATTGAAAAAAGATTCGCAACGGTGGCACACCCTCAAACGAATAGACAAGTAGAAGTTGTAAACAAAATAATTAATTTCAGTCTCAAGAAGCGATTGGAGAAGACCAAGGGTAAATGGATCGACGAATTACCAATAGCACTTTGGGCTTACAAAACGACTCACAAGTCCACGGTCGACCACTCTTCTTTTGTCCTAGCCTACGGATCAGAGGCTATGATTTCTGTTGAACTCAAAGTACCTTCTCATCCAGTGACTACGATCCTAGAACGAACGAGAAGCTCCTGCTAGAGTCTCTCGACATGGTCGGCAGCTGCACATAAAAATGGGTCTCCTAGTACTATAACACCAAAGTAAGAAGCCGGATCTTTGAGATTAGCGACCTCGTTCTCAAACGAATCTTTCCAGGTCTCATGAATATGGGCCCGAACTGGGAAGGTCTGTATGTAATCGAATACAAGCTTGGAGACGGAACATTCAAGCTAGCAACTGTGGATGGGATTTCACTTTCCCGAGCGTGGAATAGCGAACATTTACGACGCTATTTCACTTGAAATCTGACTTTGTGAATATTTTGTCAAGTTGGATGTAACAAGACAAAATCTGTTATTTTCCATATTTTATATAGCAAAATGACTTTCCAAATTTATGACTCTGGTTTACGTAACTATAATATCATGAAATGTGATAAACATGAATGAACTTGCATATGCACAATGCAGATATGCAGGTACCCAGAGATATGTGCCGATTGAGCTTTTGAGGCCCATGATCTGACCTATGAAGCACACACACACACACGGTATCCAGAGACAGATACATGTCAACTCCAACGACCCATGACTTGGGGGTAGGAGTATAAACATTCAAGGGCAGAACGAGACAAATTCACCCTTACAGCTCGTGCCCTGAGTTTGGTAGGGCATCTACACCTTACCCGGAGAAAGACAAGATGAAAGATCAGCGCCCGGAGATAGGTGAGATCTTATATCCAAACTTCAATCGACGCCCGAAGTTAGGTGCGATCGAAAGTGAACGTCTTGAATAGGGATGTTTAAACCACCACTTCAAGTGGTTTACTCCGGCCAACGTCTAGGGTTTGGTGTGGCCAAAACATGCATTCCGGAGAAGGATGCCCAGATTGTCATCTAAGATGAATTGCTTCGATCGATGCCTGGAGTCTGGCGTGATCGCACTCAAACGTCCTCAAAGGGGATGCTCAAATCACCTTCCCAAGTGATTGGAGTTCGACAAGATTCTAGAATCGGATATGGTCACATGCGGACGCCCAAAGATAGGCAACCCATTGGTCGCTTTTCGCTCAACAAAACGACAAGAGATCGATTCTCATATCCAGTCAGATGAGACTAGGCAAGCAACAAGTTGAACTAATAACTTAGTCCAATGATGATGATGAGAAATGGTTCGCAAACATCGGGGCGTGATAACAAGCGCATTTCTCAGAACTTAAGCAAATCCACACAAGAATTGAACATGACAAAAAGCTTTATTATTCACATCAAGTAAAGTTCGAAAAAAGTACAAGTGCTATTAGCACTAAGCCAAAAAACAAAAAGCAGGGGCCGAACCCGCACAAAGCCGGCCTGAAACAAAAATCAAGTTCCTACTGTTTTACACAAAAAAACAAGCGAACATTCATTTCTTGTGCTTTTTCTTTTTTGGCTTCTTCCCATCTCTGGAGGATGGCTTGCTAGGGTCGTCGGACTTCTTCCTTCCTCTCCCCCACTTCCTTTGCCTTTTGGAGGCGTGCTATGCGATGAAGCGGCGGGTGCGCTTTGAGTACTTCTGGGAAAAGGAAAGGTAACCGAGGCAAAGATGGTCTCGCTGGGTAAAGCCATTGACAGATGAGGAGGGAAGAAGTCAACTGCCTCTTGCTTGATCTCACTGGCCGCTAGAACCTGTTTTTCTAGCATCTCATGCATGGTAAGCCCTAAAAAAGGCTTAGAAGACCCAGTTATAACAACATCCTCCTCTACCTGGACTTCAGGGAACTCACTAGTCGTCTCCTCTTCCAATGCATGAATTATTTGTGCGTCCAAACCTGGAGAGTCACCAACTGGAATGCTCGGGATTGTCTCGGATACAGTTACAACCGTTGACTCAGTCGTTGTTGCTTGTTGACCCGGCTGGAAACCTTCCTTTGGGGGCTTGTGATTGTGGATTGATCTAAAATTTGAGAAATATAAAATGAGAGATTAGCGACATCGATCGGTGTCATGTGAGCTCTCTCAAATATGAGTGAGGCCAACGAGATACCTCAACCAGACTGAAGCTCTGCACGAGCAGGAGTGTCATCTAAATTCCCTTTCAGAATGAGAGATAATATGCTTATCTTTGGGATCTACGGTGCGTCTGGATTGTATGAAGGGACAAACGGAGTGATAGAGGCAGCTGTGGGTCCAAAAGTGAAGCCTGCATTAAGATTTGGGGTGTAGTCCCGGAGCCTTAGGTTTGATCTTTTTGAATCGTAGCCGCCAGCTCTAGATGCAAAATAAGTTCGTCAGCCCTGAGCGCTTCAATTTCATCTAGACTTAGAATCTCACCCTCCAGCTCCTCCAAATTCACCTCACCTCCTTCCAAATTCTGTTATTTTCTTGCATGATCTTCTCTCATACCAACGCTAGAGCTCGGGGATAGTCTTTGCCAAGCCACGTCAAATCTCGAAACTTTAGTACGTTGGCATTGTAATTGATGATGAGTAGCTCGAATCTGTTTTTGACTCGCCTCCTCGCGGCTGCCATCAACTCATCTACATTCTTAGCTTTGGCCAATGCATCATCTCTCTGTTTGCGAGCATCAAGCATCTCTTTGCAGTAGCCTTGGGTCGTTGTAAGGGCTTCATCTTTCTCTTTCTTCTCCTTTACGAGCTGCGCCTTCGGCTCTTCCACTTCTTTCGCTAGTTCATGGTTCCTTTGGTGAAAAGACTCAACTTGGCTTAAATGGTCCTTTCTTTCCCGTTCGACTGTCTCATGTAGGTCCTTGATTTTATGTTCGGCATCCACCTGTGCCTTTTTCAGCTTAGCAATCTCTGCATTGAGGTGAGCGATAATCTCATCATTCTGATTTGCTATAAGTCACAGCCCTGCAGCCTCAACCTCCGCGCTCTCGGTGTATTCAAAGATCTGCTCGGCCAACCTCTTCCAGATGAAATACTGGTCATAAGCATCACTAATATACGCTACCGTATGGTCTTTGACCTCCGGGGCAATATTTTTCAAATTGGGAGCAAACTTAATGCCTTTGAAAAAGATCTTCGGGAAGCGGCGTTGCAGTTCAGCCATCCGAGGGTTGGACATGACCAACTGCTCTGTTGTGATGACAGGTTGCTCAATAGGCATTTTATCAGTTTTATGGTGAGAAGAGTCGAAAGTAGTGAGCTTTGATGATCGATCGGAATGTTGAGAACTGTGAGATGGTGTTGTCTACTTGGCAGGAAGGGAAGCCGAAGAGGAACCACAAGGGATGTCAATGCGAGAAACGTCATCAGGACAGTTAGAGTGCCTATCCGAACCTCTGGATTGGGGCGACTTGGATCGGGATCGATGCCTCGATTACGAGTTGTGTGACTGATAACCTTTCTCTCGGCCTCCTCTGTCACGGCTTGAATGCTAACTAGAATCGAAGTCATAGCTGGTACCATGGTGGCGCGTGCTTGGTTTACGTCTTGGGTGATAGGCCGTCTGGCCCTCGAGAGATTCGTAGATACCACGTCATTCCATTGAACCTGCAAGTGAGACAAAGACGAATCAACATTGACAGGATAAGAATACGACACATGCTTAGCAAAGTGCAGTGCATATGTGTGTGTAAGTATCCTAGTGTTCCCGCGACGGACCATGAGTTAGAATTTTGCTGATAGGGGTAATCTTCTCTGCTCAGCTAGAACGCACATCTTCTTGAAAGCGGATAGAGTACCCAACATCCTCAATGCTCATATTCCCAATGCCAAAAGAGTCGATTTCATCTGGAATCGGCCCAAAATTTACATAAGGGTCCTCCGAAGGCTGAATGGGTGTCGCTTTTGCCACGGTGGTTTGTGGAGTTTGCCTTATACACCGCATGGGAGAACCCCTATCTTAGGTCGTTGCTTCGAAGGTAAATCCCGGTTGTCACCGTCGTCATTATTTGGAGACTTGTGTCCCATATTAACATCATCGTGGCCCGCCTCACTACCTTCGCCTTCCTCAACATGTTCTTGCACTTCTCCAGCGTCAACTATTGGACTCTGAACTTGGAGCACCAGTGAATGATCTCCATTATCCCGAACGAAGAACCGTCCTCACTCACCACTATCGGTGGCCTCTGGAGCAGGACCAACACTACGTTCTGCATCCAACAAGTTATAGACCCGCATATTCTCATCGTTGAGCAATGTCTTAGCCTTTCTTTCTACCTGCAGAATTTTATGAAATTGTCGGAGAGTCTCGGCTAAGGCTGCATTTCTAGGTCCACGCGGTACATCTGCGAGGAACGAAAAAGGACGTTCGGTGATAATAAAACTATGAATATGGACTTGTATGAAAAGGACAAGAATAAAACTCACATCCGAAACAACCATCACTGTGCGAATCCAGGAGAACAGCAAACAAAAAAGGATTCGTCTTTCAAGTAGCTCAGTTTATTCCATGTGCCGATTACAATTCTACAGCCCCTGGATGGCTCTAAGAAAGTAAGGAAAGGAGTTCCCTTGTGGTGCCTGAAGCTGTATAGCTACCAAATTTCTTGATTACTGGGAACTTGGTTTAAACAGCGAGCGAATATGATGAACAAGCTATGAAGAAATGCATAGTTGTTTGGATGGAGCTGAGCTGAAGCCAGCCTCAAAAAATGAAGGACTCGTTAGGTAAACTGGTTTGGAGTGTCCTAACGGGCTTCACGTCATAAACTCGTGGAGTGTCCTAATGGGTAAAAATGTAGGACTAGTCGGATTAACTCATGGAGTGTCCCAACGGGCTTCACATTATCGTCTGTGCACTTAATATGTCTTGAAGCTTGGGAGATAGTGTTTGGAAAAGCTCGAATGTGTTAAAACATTGCAAAGCTCTAGAGTGAGCGAAGAACCAAAATCCATCAAGGGTTGGATTGGTATGGATCCATTTCCTAGGATAGATTTTGGCCAAGTCTTGCACTATCTCCATCGATCTCAAACACAACCGCCAACATGACGTCCATCCACATCAAATTCCAACTCCACCGCCTACCTATTACTGCAAATCATGGAAAAAGGTGTGTGATTTTTAAGTGCTTCGGGTTGTCGGAGATGGCTCGGGTCTGAACACTTGAGGTGGTCGATGGTGTAAGTTAGATGCAAGTTAAAGATGAGTGGCAGCGGCAGATCTGGAGCCAAGCAGTGGCATATGCTTTAGTTCAATGGCATATTCTTTAGTTCAACGGCAAGGAGTGTTGATGGATCGGGTAATATAACTCCCGAACCAAAAATTTAGGCAACTAATTCGCCTATTTCTAAGGGCTGGATCAGTACCGAACCATATAAAAATTTGATGAGTAATGATGTTGACCCAAGTGTATGCATGTGTATATGTATGTGCACATGGCACTCCAGAAGAATGTGCTTGCATATGGAATCGAAACATGATGAAAATTCGAAGCATGTATGCATGTACATAATCGACGCTCAACAAATGGGATCGAAGAAAAGCGGATTCAAACCTGAAATATCCACAAAAAAGGAACCGGCTTAAAATTACTAAACTCGAAGTGACGGGTCATAAGAGCACGCTTCAGTTTTATAATGTCATATGCTGACAAAGCGTCGCAACAAATAGCTAGAGACACGGCACTTTATCGAAATAATCGAAGGAAGGATAACAACTATTCGAAGCACGGATTGGAGCCTGATATGGCAATCCTGACTTGTCTAGATTCAAAGCACATCATATTGGAAACAATATGCACTTTGGAGGGCAAGTGTTATCCAGTCTTTTGACCCGGCAGCATTAGGATAGACTGAACGAGTCGAACTTGAAAATTATCGAGACAGGAAGCCCGAAGAGATAGCCACAAAGTCCAGAAACCAAGTAAAACCAGAGTCACAATATGGAAGCAAGATCATCTTACAAAGTTCCACAAGCCAAATCCATCAAAGTGATGGATCAGTACCAATCCATCTCCATAAATCGGTATCGATCCATACAACCTTGCCCAAAATCACCTCCAACCTCCTATGCTTCCAAGCTCTGATGTTAACAACCAATTCCAAACTTCATAGGATCGATCGCATGTGGTGTGCTATCGAACGACTCAAGCATAAGAAATCAGCAACTTCATTCCTCCACTGACCCATCTTATGTGTTCAAAAATAAGCTTATAACAGTGCAAACAAGATGGAAATCACGAAGTCAACGACAAGTCGCCACAACACAAAGCATTGGGACCGATCCATGAGAAGATTTTAGAGATCGGTACCGATCTATCAACATTGTTGACATGACCACGTTTCTTCAAGGCTAACTGCTACAGGAATGTAGAGATCATGGTGGAGAACGTGTTGGAGCATTTCCCGATGACTTACAACTATAAATAGGAAGCTATTGGCTCATTTCCAAGGATCTTTTTGTTTCATTGCAACTTTTACACAATTTCTTTGTAATCACCTGTGGATCCCTACAGATTCGTAAGAACTGTACTTGCAAAACAACAATATAAGCAATGGAAATATCAAGTGGACGTAGGCAATACTTGACCGAACTACTGTAAATGTTTGGTGTCTTTGTTTTTTACTCATTTTTCATTTATATTTCTTCATTTACTTCTCTTCTAAAATCTATTGGGTGTTTGTGCCACTTTTTGGTACTAACAGTATAAATTTGGTCATTTCATCTAAAAACTATTGTACTGAAATGGTTATGCATATTATTTTTTATTATGTGATTAGTGTGTTTCAGTTGTTTGAATATGATGATTATATGATCGACTGCCGGTTGCATACTGAAAATTAAATTATAGCAAAGCATAAATGTTATAGAAAAAAACATAGGGTCACAATCAAAAAACACTGTAGAAACATAAAATGACGGCTAAATTAAATGCTACTAATTTTTTAGTAGCTTTTACCGAAATGCAATAAGGCTTTTGTACACCTTCTATAACAGCATTTATCAAAACCCTACTACAAACTTTAGTTGCGTTTTTAGGATGCCACGAAATCCTTTTTTTGTATGATTACTGATAATTAATAGAGGATTAGGGTGGCAGGACAAAAATACTGCAAAACAAAGACTGAGCTAACAGACCTTATTCTTAGTACCTATCGAAACAAAACAATTGATGTGTGAAGACCAAAAGTGAACACTATGGAAACTAATATATATTTTTTAAAATAATTATTTGTAGTGGTTCCAAATTTTTCGAAGGTGCAATTGACTAAGACACGCAACTGGCCAATTAGTTCTAATAGATATATCTTCATGTTCTAGAATAATAGAAATTAGTTTTGAAGTGGTCGACTTGTTTCGCTAGAAGTATATAAATAATACGGGATTCACATAAAAAAATTAAACAGGACTTCACATTAACTAACTATCATTCGAAATTGTTTGAAAAAAATATTGTGGCTTACCTTTTTTCCATGTTTCAACAGTTGTCTTCATGTGCTTCTCTTCTTCTGTAGACTAAGAATCGCGTTTGAATTCTTTTATCCAGATTCTGAAGGAAAAAAGGAAATCAACAAAAACATCAAAATACAAGATTTTCTTGTATATAAGATTACATGGTATTATTCTAAAAATAAGAAACTGATATATTACAATATGATAACAGATTTGTAGAAGAACACTTTATTAAGACAGCAATAAGAATTATAAAGAAACAACATATCATAGTGAATCAGTGTCTGCATGCAAGGTGAACATGTGATTTATGATAAATCATCAAAATCAATTTGAGCATATTTGGTGTCTTATGCTAACAGATTTTTTTATCAACTTTGTAGCAAAGCTGAAGATGAAATATCATTTCTAATAGAATTTTCTTTCTAGCATAAATTTGGGTGTTATATTACAAATTTTACAATAATACATATAAACTTTGGGCTGAATCTCAATTAAGTCAAATATACAGTCAACGCAATAGAGTAGGCCTAAATTACCAAACTTGTAGTTATGAGTACACATTTCTTTGCTCAAGCAAATAATAATAATAAATAATTAAAAAAAATGTAAAGTTCAAA
Source organism: Allium fistulosum (assembly GCA_030737815.1). Lineage (NCBI taxonomy): Eukaryota > Viridiplantae > Streptophyta > Magnoliopsida > Asparagales > Amaryllidaceae > Allium > Allium fistulosum. The sequence continues at coordinate 1,316,734,566 of CM060903.1, read as the reverse complement.
GTAGCATAATCAAAATCATTAGTACTTTGCCAATTTTGTAACACGTTGTATTTTTTTAGAAATGTATCGAGATAATTTTCTACTGTCTTTCCCTGAGGTAGAACAGCTTCTACAACAGCTCAAGATATTTTATTTGATTGTATTGAGTGTATATATATTCCTGAATCAGAAGTCCTGTAAGAATCTTATTAACAAAAACAATCTATATGAACATAGGTAGCATCAATGATGCTCAAATTCAACAAAAAATCTAGAACTAAATTGTAAAAGCAATGATTGTCTTTCTTGGTAGAAACAATAATATTTCACACCACCCAGCTGTCTAAAACAAACAACTCAAACAAATCTCCCTCGTTTCTTCATACTTCTATATAAACACAGTCTTGCAAACTCATTACCACAGAAAAAATAAATGAAGACAAACACTTGGTTCCTAGGCACATTCATTGCTACAGTAATCCTCCTAAATTTTACTAATTCATTTTGTAATGGTGACCCAACAAATGGGTTCACAGCAATGCCATTAACCGAGAAAGATTTGGTCATACAATGGCCATACAATTTACAACAAAGTGAAAGGTACAGTTACATTGATGGAGTACATAAGCTTTGGGTGTATTCGACTGACAAGCCATTCAAACCTGACACCACAACTAAACCCCGCACTGAAATATACATCAAGGTAATCACTATCTATCAGTTTCTTTTTTTCTTTTTTCTTGTTTTTTCTTTTCTTTTTTCTTGTTTTTTCTTTTCTTTTTTCAAATTCCGTGTTATACTTCTCAAATTCAATATCGTTTCTTTGGTGTAGGGATACGAATACACGTCAGGTGTGTGGCAATTTGAAGGTTACGGTTTCGTGCCGAATGGAACAAGTGGTGCAGCGGTTGTGCAAATACATCGTACTACAACACCAGCAACTGTGTTAATGTTGGATGCTGTTGATGGCCAGTTGAAATTTTATCATGGTACAGTAGTAGAATCGAACATCTACAATAGGTGGATGAGAGTAAATGTGATACACGATGTCGACGCTAATAAAATAACTGTATTTGTTGATGGGGTTCAGAAGTTGGAAATTGAAGGAAATGGAAAAGATAAATTTTATTTCAAATGTGGAGTTTATGGCCAAGTTGATGAAACAAATTACATGGAATCGAGATGGAGGGATATTAAAGTACTAAAGAAAAACGATTAAATTGTATTGTATGTCAAATTTATAGGTGCATCGTTTTTACTTGCAAGAAGCATGTAATTATTTACCAATATATAATAATAAGTAAGCACTGCCCCTACTTTTTGTAAATTAGTTTAGTGAAGCACATATATTAGTTTTGGAGTTTATATGTTTTATACATATGCTTCCTATATACGTGTTTAATCAATAATTTTCTGTCAAAGAAAATAATAATAATAGACTATGAGACGGTAGATTATATTTTATTGTATGTATCCTGTTTTAGGTCAGGCTATATAGTTTGTCCATTATCGTTTCAACTATGCACTTGCCTCTAAATAAATCTTGCGTATGACATATTTCGATAATTTAATTCTCAGTGGGGTTTTTCCATGTATAATACAGTAAATTATAATATATTTTTATTGATAAAAAGAAAGAAACACATTGTGCAATGTTTCCCAACTTGTGAGGGGCCTAAGAAAGGTCGCTGTTGCAAACCAACATTAATTACCATTTAAAGAAAAAATGACATGTTATATTTTACAGCAAATAACGATTACCTATTGGTCTATCTCATTTTCCACATTTCTTAATAATCGTAGCGACTATATCACTATCAATATTGCCTCATGCTTTGTGAAATCATCTATGGTTTATTAGTATTTCTGTCTTTCACCCATATCTACCAAAGCCTATTGTTTTATTGATTTTTGAAGTCAACCCAACGCTGTAGAATATGAGAACATGCTAAAAAATTAGAATCGCACTGATAATGGTATGCAACTTCATATGTGATGGGATATAAAAAAATAGCATTTGGATTCAAATCAAAAAATTCATCGGTAAGTATAATACCAAATTATTAATCACGCTGATTATGGTTATTATGGTCAAAATCGCACTGACTATGGTTAATATGATATTACCTGAGATTGGAAGTAGGTTCATACTCTTGATTATTTCTAATAGAGAAAATAACTCCAGAATTACATAAATTAAAATTAAATCTTACTGACATCCAAGCAAATATAAACTTGCATAGGCGTTTTTTTTGGGTTCAACTTTGATATGTAAAACAAACTGTTCATATGTAAATAAAAGATCACCGTCGCACATTTACACCGTTACAAAATAATATAACTTAAACTCGTGGAATTCATACAACAATGTTATGCAACTACTATATTTCGTAGCTTCAGGGTTACGGGGATTCATCATACGTGTCCATTTGAAATGAGGATACTAAAATTAAAGAAAGTATATCACAAAATATTATATGCTAAACTTTGATATTAAGTTTGCGAACTACTTCCTTTTCACATCATAGAGAAAAGAGTTTGTAAAAGAACATATTCTACCATGTAATTTAACCTAAATTTTATTATAACAGCGTGATATAAAATGTAAGCATACAAATCAGTATTCAGTATGTTACCCATCATTCTTCTATATAAACCCTATGATCCTTATATAATTATTCAAAATACAACCATCTTATTCAGCATATATAATATCGTTAATTATCATGGCATTATTATGTTTGTTTCTGTTTACTTTCATTGTTGCTTTAAACATGCAGAAAGATACCATTTTTTTTTGCAGTGCAGATCCTACTGATGGTTTTACAACTGTGCCATTAACTGAAAGAAATTTGCATACGCAGTGGCCATGTAAATTAAAATTTAGTGATGAAAATATTAGTCCCACATCAGGAAATATTTAACAAGGTCCTGGATAAATACCAAGGGACTACTATTCACATTGATCAATTGGTTTTGTGACTGACTAAATAGTTCTCCAAACTAAAAAAATGCTAACAGTAACATTAAGTGATCGATAAAGCCATGTTAATGCAGTCTATGGGTCTATTCAACTCGGGGTAATTTCAATCTTTTGGCTAAACTGCAGGAAGTCTTTTACATTTGTTTTATAGCATGCAACAAAAATGTAATTTATGCCAAAGCAATTTGTTCTTTGTCCCCCCCCCCTCTAATCATATTTCCTCTTAAGTATCTATTTTCTCAACCCTATAAAACTCGTGTATGGATAAATCTGTGAGAAAAAGACTTAAAAGGAACGGTCAATATTTTGAATGACAAATGGTTGTGTTAGCATAATGTAGTATATTCATTTTCCGTATTAGTCCTAAGTACATGATAAAAAGTTAAGCAATTGATTATACATAATATAACTAGTAAAGGAGGTGGCGGATTCTAACACCACAGTAAAGCAAATCAATATTTTCTTACTGGTCATGAGTCAACTGTAGGAAATGGTACATAATGTCATACTAGTAAAGGATGTCCCTTGCACAATGTCACATTGCACTTTATTCTATTCTATATTGCATATTATTATTCATAAATTTATATGAATAAGTAGGGATATGACTACTCATCAGGAGTATGGCAATTTGAAGGATATGGCTATGTGCCAAGTAACACAAGTGGTGCAACAACTGTACAGATTCACCGCACTACAGAAGCATCCACCGTGTTTATGTTGGATGCAGTTGAAGGGAACTTGAAATATTATCATAGTTCTTTAGTAGAACCAAATATTTATGATAAGTGGATGAAGATAAATGTGATACATCATGTAGATGCCAATAAAATAAGAGTATACATTAATGGTGTTCAAAAATTGGAAATTGAAGGAAATGGGCCAAATACATTTTATTTCAAGTGTGGAGTATATGCTCAAGTAGATGAATTTCATTGCATGGAATCTAGGTGGAAGGATATCAAAATACTAAAGAAGTGATATACATGTAAACTGTCAGTATCAAGTGATGAAAGTGCTACTAAATTATATATGTAATTTTTCGGTATCCTTGTATCAATGTCAAACACCTATAACATTAAGTTCCCCTTTACATGTGCTCGCGGCAGATACACTTTGGGCTGATGAATGATGATTTGATGAAAAAATTGAACCAAAAAAAAAATTGCTTGTCTACTTTTAAACGTCTAAATAGATAACCGAATTTGATATATTTGCTCATTTCAAAATTGAAAAAAGAAAAACCGTAGTTAGAAGGAATATATAAGAAATTATACTTGCCATTCAATACATTAGTTATTAATAAGCCAACGCCTCATTATTCTACTGTTACACTTATTGACATTATTGATAGATTTGGACCAACTAACATTATGGTCGAATTTGGTAATACTTATTCAGGAAAGTTTGACCTTCATGAATTTCTCGAGAAACAAAAAATAATATAATATTTCAATTGAAATCATATGCCTATATGAAGAATTGGTAAAACTCAGCTTGAATTCTTATTAATCACGAGCATCCTTATTTATAATACATACCCAAGACTCTATCTTATGGTAACTCTAGAATTGCGGAAACAGCAGGAAATCTTCCGAAGATATATCTTTTATTACACACCACTCATAACATCTAATCATATATTCTAAATATAGCATAATATCCTAATCATATATCATAATATCTAATCATATATTCTAAATATATCTCAATACCCCCCTCAAATTGGAGCATGAGATTCAAAAATGTCCAACTTGAAGAGAAGAAAATCAAATTGAGCCTTGCCGAGAGCCTTTGTAAATATGTCTGCCAACTGTGACGATGTCGAGACATGAGTAGGAGATATCAAACTTTTATTGATCGCATCACGAACAAAGTGACAATCAACCTCGATGTGTTTCGTCCGCTCATGAAAAACAGGATTCTTTGCTATATGTAACGCCGATTCACTATCATAAAATAATTTAATAGCTTTAGGATGATGCACACCCAAACTCAACAACAATCCTTTTAGCCACTTCAATTCGCAGGTAATTGCAGCCATAGACCTATATTCGGCTTTCGCGGAAGACCGAGATACCGTATGTTGTTTCTTTGTCTTCCAAGAAATAGGAGATTGACCAAGGAACACAAGCCAACCTGTCAACGAGCGACGAGTAAGAGGACAAGCCGCCCAATCCGAATCACACCATCTGTTATCCCACCTTTTGGTCAAGGCTGGAATATCAACAAACTAGCTGAAAAATGATGAATATCCGGATTGGAAATCGATTGGAAACAAGGCTTTGATCGATATCGTTAAAATTTGGCCGAGCTCCGATCAAGGCAGGATCGATTGGGAATGATGATCAAGGCTAGGAGAGACTATGTTTCAAATTCCAGGTCAAAAGGAGTTCATTTGCTTAAGATAAGTGATCGATTCGAACAAGGCATTTGTATCGATTGGCATGGATACGAACAGCGCCTTCGTATCGATCAGTAGGAAGGCCAGATAAGTTTCGTCTCGGTGACAGTGAATCCAGATTGGACAGATAAGCACGACATGGTTTGTTCGACTCGATGCAGTTCGAATCGATCAGGATGAAACACAGCAGCATATCTCGAACCGATACTATTCGTATCGATCAACACTGGACGCTTCGAATCGATATTGTTCGTATCGATCAGTATGAACGCTTCAAGTCGATACGAACAAAGGCATAGTCGATGGATACGAATAGAAGAGCGGCCGAAGGATACGAAGAAGACTGGGAACGTTAACAGATGGATGCGAATAAATGGTTACGAAGCCTGGATGAAATGTGCGTGGATACGAAGGAGTCATGTTCATATCGATCGCATTCATATCGATCGATACGAAGGAGGCAATCAACTCGGCATAAAAGGAGGATCGACCCGACGAGTGCGCACCACGTCATCACCCAGACACACGCATTGATCGAGTCGAATGGATCGATTCGAAGCAAACGAACTACAGAAAGTCTCCATTTCGTATCGATCATAACTGGAGATCCACAAGTCCAAATGCTATGAAATCCGTTCGTATCGATCACGGATCGGGCCGAAACTTCGCGGGTTTGGTCGCGTGGGCTTACTCACGTGCCAGAAGGAGTCTCCCGAGATCTGAGCGAAATATCAGCTTCCAACACCTATAAATAGAGCCCCAGGGCATACAGAAAAGGGGGGCTTCTTCTTCTTGGTATTCTCCAACGCCCAGACTCTGCTGGATCCTGTTCTAAACTCCATTGCTGCAGCTACTAACGAATTTCACTGCTGTAAATCATTATTATCTGCTGGAATCCACTGTAATCAGCAAAGAACATCAATAAAAGATTAACTTTTGGAGTGAATGTAGGCCGGAGATAGCCGAACCATTGTAAATCTTGTGTCTCTGTCTATTTCTTTCCGTTTTAAGTTTATTATTCTTCATTTTTTATCCTCTACATTATTAGATCTGTGATTGGTGATCATTGATTATTGATTTGTGTTCATACACTGGTGCTTTCATGACATTTGGGGTTTGTGACCATTTTTGGCGCAAACACTTTGGTGCTTTCACTGAGAAGGACTAGCACCCGCTATACTAGATCTGAAGTTCAGATTTGAAGGCTTAAGGATTCAGATTAAGAGCTATGACAAGGCAATCAACAAGAAGACAGAGAGAGGAAAGAAGCCAGCAAGAGGGAAGCCAAGAGGCCTCTTCTGGAGCTGGAGCAGGTCAAGCTTCGATCTACATCACCAGGGATGAGATGGAGGCTATGGCGGATTCAATTCATGAAAGATTATTGAAGAGTTAACAAGAAATGATGCAGAACCTCCTCAGACAGTTTGGACAAGCAGGAACAACTGAAGCTTAAGGAGTTCAGATCCACGGAGCTGGAGCAGAAGGACCCAACAGGCAATCGAATGAAGCAGCTCAGCAAGGCACAACCCCTGATCAACGCACAACTGCTAACCTGGACGGATCCAGACATGGGGGCACACCACCCGGCAACAATGGACCAATCCATGGAGAAATTCCAGGTGGCACCACACAACAAGATGCTGGCGGGAATGCAAGGGCGCGTGATGAAGAGTACGTACCAGAATTCCCTCGGGGACACGGGGAGCAGCCCTTGACGGACAACGCTGGATTGGCAGAGATTATCAGACAAACTATGCGCGGAGGTTTGACAAACAGGGATCTGGAAGGGGTAAATAGGAGTCTGTTTGCTCATAACATCAAAATTGCTCGGAATCCACCAGAGTTCAAACTACCTACTTTGGACATGTACAATGGCAAGGCTGATCCTACTGATCACTTGATGAGATACACAAGACATATGGAAGCGTTGGGGGCATCAGAGGAGGTGATGGCCCGATGTTTCCCTCTGTACTCGACAGATATAGCTGCTATGTGGTTCAGACAGTTGGAAGAAGGATCTATTAGGACATGGGCAGAGTTGGTGGACAGGTTTCTGAAGCAATTTCGGGTTCATATCAAAAGGCCGAAGAACGTGATGACGCTAACGTCAGTAAAGCAAAGGACGGATGAATCACTCAGAGCTTTCTTAACTCGGTTCAATGCAGCGGTTGCTTCGGTGGATCGGCCGGATCCGTCGATGGTTCTAATGGCAGCAGTATCAGGAGTCAGAGAAGATTCAGATTTCAAAGTATCTCTAATACGGGACCCACCATTGGATCTCGGGGAATTCTTTCACGAAGCTGAGAGATTCCTTCGGTAGGAAGATGAATGTTCGGATATGAAATTGAAGGAGGTGAATGCGACTGAGGATGGAAGGCCATCCAACGGAGGCTCAGATAAAAATAAAGATAAAGCAAAAAGGAAGCTGGATGATGAATCAGGAAAAGCTAGGAAGCGATGGAGGGAACCAAAGTTTTCCACTTACACAGGATTAAATGAAACATTGGAACGGATATTCATGGAAACTCGGAATTGCCTTCCCTATCGAAGGCCGATTAGGAGAGAGCCCTCAGAACGTGAAAGGGCGTCAGAAAGGCACTGTCTTTTTCACAATTTAGACGGACATGATACCAACAGTTGCAGGCATCTGAAGGACATTAATGTAAGGAGTGGGCAATTACAACAATATGTCAGGACTCGGAATGCGGCGGTGGAGCAAAAGAAACCACCGTCTACCTCAAACCACAATGGTGCGAGACCCAGGAATGATGGTCGTTTGGTTATCAATTGACCGGGATGATATGAAATAAGTAGCAAACTACTGGCAAACGGCCAAGTGATTTACTCATGTACGGGGACAGAGATGGCCCCTAGGCATGCTCTGAATGACGATAAACCGTGATGCTATGGTTTGTGAAATCTGCTTTCTCTTTTGGCTTGGACATTTGCTTTTTTGATTCGGTTTTGGAGTTTGATCTGAACTCCTGGTTTTGTTTGCTTTCTGGTTTGGACTTTCATTTGGATGATTGCTTTCTGTTTTGGATATTGATTTGGATTTCTGATATGGATTTTTGGTTTTCTGATTTGATTTGGATTGGATTTTAATTGAATTTTTATCTGGTTTTTGATAAATGATCGTCGAGTATGGACTATGCTCGACAAGGGTCCGAAGTGACCAGGATTCGGCCTAGGACTTAGGTCCTATATTATCAGTTACTATTTCAGGTCGTCGAGTATGGACTATGCTCGACAAGGGTCCAAAGAGACCAGGATTCGGCTTAGGACTTAAGCCATGACAATTATCTAACGCCCAGGGACACTGGGCCACGGTCGTCAAGTGTGGATTGCGCTTAGCAAGAACCCGAAGAGGTTACAGATTTGGATATCGACCCGGAGAGGTCCTGGATTCGGTTATTGGTCATTGGATGAAGATGGATCAGAACTCGGCTGTCGAGTTCAGATAGATATGAAATTGGCTAAGGCTTTGGTTGTTGGATTTGGAACCAGACATCGACTCGGAGCAGTCAAAAACGATGCACTTGGACGATATGGCTATGGACTTTAGACATCGGATTCTGGACTGTTCAAAATACACCTTCTTACCACAAGGCATGTTTTGGAGGGCAAATGTTATCCCACCTTTTGGTCAAGGCTGGAATATCAACAAACTAGTTGGAAAATGATGGATATCCGGATTAGAAATCGATTGGAAACAAGGCTTTGATCGATATCGTCAAAATTTGGCCGAGCTCCGATCAAGGCATGATCGATTGGGAATGATGATCAAGGCTAGGAGAGACTATGTTTCAAATTCCAGGTCAAAAGGAGTTCATTTGCTCAAGATAAGTGATCGATTCGAACAAGGCGTTCGTATCGATCGGCATGGATACGAACAGCGCCTTCGTATCGATCAGTAGGAAGGCCAGATAAGTTTCGACTCGGTGACAGTGGACCCGGATTGGACAGATAAGCACGACATGGTTTGTTCGACACGATGCAGTTCGAATCGATCAGAATGAAACATAGCAGCATATCTCGAATCAATACTATTCGTATCGATCAACACTGGACGCTTCGAATCGATATTGTTCGTATCGATCAGCATGAACGCTTCAAGTCGATACGAACAAAGGCATAGTCGATGGATACGAATAGAAGAGCGACCGAAGGATACGAAGAAGACTGGGAACGTTAACAGATGGATGCGAATTAATGGTTACGAAGCCTGGATGAAATGTGCGTGGATACGAAGGAGTGATGTTCGTATCGATCGCATTCGTATCGATCGATACGAAGGAGGCAATCAACTCGGCATAAAAGGAGGATCGACACGAAGAGTGTGCACCACGTCATCACCCAGACACACGCATTGATCGAGTCGAATGGACCGATTCGAAGCAAACGAACCGCAGAAAGTCTCCATTTCGTATCGATCATAACTGGAGATCTACAAGTCCAAATGCTATGAAATTTTCACAGAAGCTCACGTACAAGCCAAAGAATGTCCACGCCAAATTTCGACTCCATCGGACGCAATCTTGATCGATACGAAATCCGTTCGTATCGATCACGGATCGGGCCGAAACTTCGCGGGCTTGGTCGCACGGACTTACTCATGTGCCAGAAGGGGTCTCCCGAGATCTGAGCGAAATATCAGCCTCCAACACTTATAAATAGAGCCCCAGGGCATACAGAAAAGAGGGTCTTCTTCTTCTTGGTATTCTCCAACGCCCAGACTCTGCTGGATCCAGTTCTAAACTCCATTGCTGCAGTTACTAACGAATTTCACTGCTGTAAATCATTATTATCTGCTATAATCCACTGTAATCAGCAAAGAACATCAATAAAAGATTAATTTTTGGAGTGGACGTAGACCGGAGATAGCCGAACCACTATAAATCTTGTGTCTCTGTCTATTTCTTTCCGTTTTAAGTTTATTATTCTTCATTTTTATCCTCTACATTACTTAGATCTGTGATTGGTGATCATTGATTATTGATCTGTGTTCATACATTGGTGCTTTCACGACATTTGGGGTTTGTGACCATTTTTGGCGCAAACATCATCCTTACAAGGTCAACTCACTGTCAGCACGGAGCCAAATACCCTGACCCGGAGTCCCTTTCAAATAACGCACAACCCGGAGAGCCGCTTCCCAATGTTCAATTCGAGGTGCTTGCATAAATTGAGACAAAATATGAACTGAATAAGCCAGGTCCGGTCGAGTAACCGCAAGATAAATCAAACGACCCACAAGTCGTCGGTATAATTCAGGATCTGCTAGAAACTCTCCAGTTGCAAGACCTACCTTATGATTTTGTTCTATAGGAAACCCAATCGATATTGCCCCCAATAAGCCTGCTTCAGAAATAATATCCAAAGTATATTTGCACTGACATAAAAACAAGCCTAATGAACTATGGGCGACCTCAATCCCCAAAAAATATTTGAGATTTTCAAGATCTTTCATTTTAAAACAATCACTAAGATAAGCTTGAAATATGGTAAGCGCAGCGGAATCATTCCCAGAAATAACAAGATCATCAACATAAACTAAGACATTAATCTGAACACCGCCTTTAGTAAATGTAAAAAGAGAATAATCTGAACAAGACTGAAGAAAGCCATACCCTTTCAAAGCCGACACCAATTTTGCAAACCAACATCTTGGAGCTTGCTTTAAGCCATACAATGACTTACGTAACCGACACACCAAAGTTGGATCCGAACTCTCAAACCCGGGAGGTAATTTCATGTATACCTTCTCATCAAGATCACCATGTAGGAACGCATTATGAATATCCATTTGATGTAGTTCCCAATTCTTGGACGCCGCTACGGCTAGAAAAACACGAACTGTAGTCATCTTGGCAACAGGAGCAAAAGTTTCGTTGTAGTCAATTCCTTCTTGTTGGTGATTACCCAACACTACTAATCTGGATTTGAGACGCTCAACATCTCCATTTGACAAATATTTGGTCTTGTACACCCATTGACTACCAAGAGCACGTTTCCCCGGAGGAAGATGCTCCAAGGTCCATGTGTCGTTGTCTTCTAGAGCCCGTATCTCATCCTTCATGGAACGGCGCCACTCATCGAATTTCATGGCTTCTTTAATTGATTTAGGGTCATTACCCTTAATTATGGCTGCAAGAAATCTCCGATAATTTACAGAAAAATTGTCACAATTTATGTAATGTGCTAGAGGATAAGGAGTACCTGAGGAGTGATTGGAACGAGGAAAATCAGAAGATGGACCATTAGCAAAAACCGTATATGTCACAAAATCTCGATACAGAACATTTGGGAACTTTTCCCGAAGACCACGACCCATTTCCTGTGGACTAGTAGACTGATCCGAAGCAGAACCATGCGCAGACCTAGCAGACCCATCTAAAGACTGATCATCAATATGCATAGTGGGTCGCTGTTCGGCCCAGCGGTCGCTGGTTCTGGAACAATGGCCTGTGCGTCAATTTGAACTTCGTCCATGTGATTATACCCATTATCATTAATCAAAAGATCAACATCCTCATCTTCATAAATTATTTCAGCAAAATCTTGATGAATATCATGGTCATTATTCTCACTAGATATTATACTGATATCTTCCGTACACCCAAACGGGAACACCTCCTCTACAAATTTCACATCTCTAGACACGAAAAATTCCTTTATATCAAGATCAAATAATTTCCACCCCTTCTTACCAAATGGGTAGCCCATAAAAATACACTTTCGACTCCAACTTGCAAATTTATCTCCCTTAGTCTTTTGATTATGAGCAAAGCACAAGCACCCAAAGGTTCGAATAGCACCAAAAAAGGGTGGTTTACCAAAAAGTATCTCAAAAGGTGTTTTATTTTGTAACATGGAAGATGGTGTACGATTAATTAAATGAGCGCCAGCAAGAATACATTCACTCCAAAAATAAATAGGCAAGTTTGCTTGAAAGCGTAATGCCCTACCCACATTCAAAATATGTTTATGTTTCCTTTCAACTCTCTTATTTTGTTGTGGAGTACCCACACACGAAGTTTGAAACAAAATTCCAGTTGCATTAAAATAATCAATCAAACAATTAAATTCAGTTCCATTATCACTTTGAACGACCTTAATTGTTTGAGAAAACTGCCTATCGACCATAGCAACAAAGGACATAAACATTTGAAACACCTCTAATTTGTCAACCAACAAATAAATCCAAACTGCTCTCGAAAAATCATCAACTATTGTCAAAAAATAACGAGTCCCACACGACGAAACGTGTCGATATAGACCCCACAAATCACAATGTATTTTCTCAAAAATTCTAGAAGCTTTATTGTCACTTAAAGGAAACTTGTCTCTAGAATGTTTAACACGCATACATACTTCACACCCTTTATCTAAACTATTTTTATTATTTTTGACGTGAGGAATTAATTTAATTACTTTTTCGGAAGGATGCCCGAGCCGATAATGCCACAACTCCAAATTTGATGTTGTTTTAACTGTTGACATAGATTCCGGTTTGCTAAAGTAGTACAGTCCATCTCTTCTAACTCCCGTTCCAATCAGCTTCTTCATTTGGTCCTGTATAGCACAAATATGAGAATCAAATTGGACAATAGTTCGTAAATCATCATTAAGTTGGGAAACAGAAATTAAATTGCAACTCAAATTTGGAACATAAAGTACTCCGATGAGAGTAATTTTGTCCGACACACATACGGATCCCACCAAAGTAGCAATCACTTTTTCACCATTTGACAAACCAACAGAACACTCAAGGTTTTGTGTGTCGAATAACCACGAACGTTGCCCTGTAACATGATGGGTTGCTCCGGTATCGATAATCCATGAAGCATCATCAAACTTACCACTCAATCGATTTTCGGGATTTTTACTATTACCAATCACGCCCGAAATAGCTTTCCACTGCTCACTTGTGAACAATTGATCTTCACCATCAGCCATAACAAATTATTCTTGAAGAAAAAAATCATTCTTTGGCTATGATACCATGAAGAATTGGTAAAACTCAACTTGAATTCTTATTAATCACCAGCATCCTTATTTATAATACATACCCAAGACTCTATCTTATGGTAACTCTAGAATTGCGGAAACAGCAGGAAATCTTCCGAAGATATATCTCTTATTACATACCACTCATAACATCTAATCATATATTCTAAATATAGCATAATATCCTAATCATATATCATAATATCTAATCATATATTCTAAATATATCTCAATACTATAAGAATTTTATATTACCAGCAAAAATTAACAAAATCTTATCATTGTCTAGACATGGTAGATTTCTGTCTATTACAATGTTATAGCTAGGTTCTGTAACGACACACATACAACAAAATATTATTAAGGACCAACCATGGTGCAACCAAAAAGCAAAATCATTTTGATAAAGTTTTTGCAATGAAAACATCAAGTGAATTGACTGATCATTCGTATAAACTATACCAACACTGTCATGTACTGGTAACATTTAAAAGAACATCAAGAACAAAGGTACAACAAAGTTTTAATGTTATTTGGAAAACATAAGTTTACCTCATTGGGCTCTACGATTTGTTTTTGAATTGATTGCTGTCCAAAATTGAAATTCTATCACTGCATCACCATTATGTGTCTACCAACCAAAATTGAAGTTTTTTGCTTATTTTATAACAGCTTCTAACCGACTAACAGTAAGGTAAAAGTAGAACTTAATTTTCATTTTTCGCCATAATATTAAATCTATTTTTAGCTGAAGGAGAAACTATCGAAGGAAAATTTTGAGGTAGAAACATAATTTAAAATAGATAGACCAAAGCTACATGAAAATGATAATATCTTGAAACTCAAGATTAAAGTTCAAGCGATGGTAAATGCATTTCATCATTCGTAAAAACAAATTACATTTTACCCTATTTATTCCCTTTTTTTGGGAAAAAAAACGAAACCATGCACTCTTGTTAAGAACTCACCAACCTGCACAAAATATGCCATTTGATGATTTGAAGCATGTTGTGCGCCACCAGGTGATTATTTATGTATAATGGCTGACGATACTAAAGATATCCTAAAAGCTTGTTGTGTGACGGTAAAAGAGAAGGGTATAAATTGTGTAACACCTTGTACTTCATATGTCTAGTGTACTATGTGTGCATGTGTGTTCATCGATTTATGTATATGCTTACATAGTCATAGAAGCATTTGATTTATAGTAAAACGTCGTTTTGAGTGCAACAGTGCAATCGGATGGACGATCGGAGTTGTGCAGCTCAAAAGGGAGCTAGGTCAAAGGGATGCAAGTGTTGTGCGTAGCCACGTTAGCGGCAGCCAATTGAAATGCAGAAGTGAAAGCGGGTGCAGAGGGTAGATCATTGGGTGTAGAATAATGCATGGAATTAGTGAGGTGTTAAGTAATCATTTTTTACATGTAGTTTTCTCTTTTGTCTCCTTTATTTTCATGTATCCATTATTCAAATAGAATCGGCGAGAAACAATGGAAATGCTCGAAATAGAGTGCTAGGTTAGAGGAAGCTAGTGAGTGATTTAGTCATTGAAACAAGAAACAATGTTAAAGAGAAGGCGAAGATCAACAAACCTATTAATAGATCTAACTTCAACATCAAAGGAGCATCTAGGCCGGATGTTCAACGACGGTGTGGGAGGGGGCGATATTGAAGTGGTGTGCAAATTTTGGTATTCATGTGAGTTTTCTTCTCCCTCAAAACCATCACAATAGTATCATGAGTTCTTTACATGTGTGTGTGTTGAGAATGATATTCACCCATTTATATATTTTGGATATTATCAAATAATGTAACAGTTATTTAATGCGATTAAAAAATATATTTGTATACTTTATTATTACCATGATTTATATGACTTGCTAACAAACATACTGACATTTTCAAATACCACGTATCGGTCCTTAATCGATATCTTGCTGATATCAATATTAACTACTTAGACTTGGATTGGAAATGGCAACATAGAGTGGAGCTGCCTAAGAAACTGTCCATGGTACACAATGTCTTCCACATGTTTAATCTCAAAAAAATATGTTCGAAATCCCAATATATTGGTTGAACAAGAGAGCCGCAAGCAAAGCCTAGACTCTATTATGTAAAGAGGCCAGCTTGGAAAGATATGAGAGAGCTCAAGAAAAAAATACTAAATTTTGTGAAAGTTCAATGGGGTGACCATCAAGTGGCCACACTTAGGAACTCGAAGACAAGATGAGGTATGTTCATCCTTTGTTTTTCGAGTCAGTGCTCGGATAGGATAGCCTTCAAGAAATTAGTAAGTGGTGGCTAAGTAGCGCCAAAGATGGTTGTGGGTCGCTTTTTTGTGATGTATGTTTGCATTTGTATAAGTTTATATAAATGTACTTTTTATAAAGTATGCCAACTAGTTTATATGTCTTAAAACTTCTGTGGTATGCTCGAGTGGTTGTACCAAGAGGTGTTATGGTTCGGTGGATGTGTATGAAGCCAGAGAATGTTTGATTGGAGATGAGCGAATACTCAAATTTGGTGGTACTCGAACTCTTGTAGCCTAAACGTACATACTCTATTGCTGTTGAGTAGATTATTCTTCTGCATCTTGATTGGAGATGAGCGAATGCTCAAATGTAGTGGTGCTCGAAGTCTTATAGTCTAAACATACATACTCTATTGTTGTTGAGTAGATTACTCTTCTGCATCTGGAGTATGGTAGAACTGCGAAGATGCAATTCAAAAAACAGAGAATGTGACACCCGTCCTTGTGTGTACATCTTATATGGTCGTATCAGTATTGGATCCATACATAAAATGTCATTTTTAGCATAACAGCGCAATTGCAATTGAATTTGCATAGCTTAAATTGGAACTCGATCATAGGAGTGCATGTGATGTATGTCGCCACGTAGCATCGACGACAACTAATAGAGATGCGAATGTGAGAGTGCGTGCGATGAATTGATATTTAGATGTTGAATAATTGGTGGAATTAGCGAGGTGGTTAGGTAACTACCTTCCTATGCAGTCTTCTCCTTTATCTCCTTCCTATTTTCATTTATCCACTATTCAAAATAGAAACAGAGAGAAAATCAGCAGCAAGGGAAATACAGGAAAGTAGTGCAAGATAAAGGGAGTTGGCAAGTGATTTAGCCATTGATGCAAGAGACGGTTAAAAAGAAGATCTACAAACCCAATAAAAGACATACACATTGGATGTCGGATTAGCATCTGTGCTAGAGAGAAGTTAACAACAACGTGGGTAATGATGATGTTAAAGTTATATGAGCACTCTAATATTTAGTTTCATTCTCCCTCGAGGCTCTTATGAAAGTATTATTAGTTATTTCTATATATATTATTATGCTTCTATCCATGTTTTTTATTTTGAATATGATGTTCATGTATTTAGATATCTAAGTGGATTTGATGTGTAATACTTTATATATTATTGTTTGATTTGCCTTATCTTAAGGTTTGTGGTGCTTTGATCTAATGTATGATGTTATTTGCCTTTATTTTGGGGAAGAAATGCCTTAAATGTTGATTAGATTGAAGATCCAGATCTACGATATTGATCACGATTTTAAAACTCGAATTTTAGATGAAATCTCGAATTTAACATATCGGGTTAAAATCTTAATGTGTCAGGCAAGATGTGTCAAAACAAGGAGAATATTATGTTTTGAGTTTCGTCTCACTTAAGTGCGAAAATGAGATCTAAAGAGATCTCGAGCAAGAAGAAACCAATTTAAGACCCTGATTGGGAGTCTAATTGGAGCATTTTAATATTCATATTACCATGATTGGACATCGTTATAGAAAATTTTGAAAAGTTCATCAACGGAAATCTAAGGAGCGAATTCTAACGGTTTTGCTAGTGAGCTTGGCAAAGGTCGAAGTTGATTAAGGGGTGCCAGATGCATGCAAAAATTGCTTGGGTTTGGGATGAGGTAAGCACTAACTTGTGATTTAGCTTAAATGCAAAGTCCATGAGTTAAGGATATATCTAAACATTTTACACACGTGCTCAGACTGACCCGAGATCTATGGTGAGTCCTTCAAAGATCATATTCTTAGCATTCAATGAGGTATCAACGAACGATCGGAGTACGTACTTAGAAGGTAGAAGGCAAATGCTCTAAGTAAGCAAGAAAAATCGAGGAGGTGTTTTGGCCCAGATGACAAACAATGATTTAATTAGCACTCAGCGATTAGGGTTAAGAGATTTACTTGGAGTGGAGTTATAGGTGGCCTGAAGAGGCTCTTGATGCAGTGTATGATGAGTACGTAGTATGAGACTAAGCAAGAGGCACATGATGTGCATTGATCCGAACGTGCAGAATTAGAAAATAGTGGGAATTGGCTAATAAGGTGATTGATGCTTAGCTCGAATGACAACCATGCATATATGAGTGAGCCAATGGGTGGAGATCTGCATGGTGCGAGGAGGTGCATGTATCTTGTCATATGTGATCAATACGACTTCATGGAAGGCTTGTCAAACAACTTAGAGTGCTCATAGTGAATCGACGATGGATGTCCAAGTAGGTGCTCCGTATAATTTAAGAGGTTGTACGAGTGGTTGTTTGACAGGTGACATCTAAAACTGGCCATATATCAAGACGACCAAGGCGACCGTCTTGGGCCTAAAAATTTCAACGATTTTCTAGATTGTGTAACTTCAAAAATTTGTAGAACTTCAAGTTTGCATATCTTATTTTCTAATAATATGTATTATAGTCTAAAATAAAAACTGTTTGTAGGGCTTTCAGCTTTGACTTAAACCGATTTAAGTTTAAAGAAAGGTTTGAGAACTCGGTTTACCTTTCAGTTTCGCACATTTGAAATTTTCTTAGTTTCGAGTAATTTCGATAATTTTGGAATTTCGATTTCAGTCCTGATTTCGAATATGAGTATTTTTTTTAATGAAAATGCAATAATAAAAACTGTAGATAAGACGCAATATACAGTATTCAAAGAAATATACAATTTTCAAATTAAACTAATTTAAAATGAACTAAATTGAATTTGATTAAGCAAAAGTAAAAATAATTAATTTAAACATATAGCCCAATCACATAACCAAAAGAAAATAATAGGACTAGCCCACATAACAACCCAACAGCCCAACCACATATTTCCTCTACTTTCAGTCTCATCTTTGTCGACTTTATTTATGAAGCTAGAGCAAACATTGAAACAAAAAATCAACACTGTAAAAGATTTTTTTTGTTTCAATTCAACGTAGAGTGCCTCTCGAATTCAAAGCTCGGGCACATAAGAGATTTCCTCTCAAATTCAAAGCTAGGTCACAAAAGAATCAAAACGACAGTCGACGAAGAGATTGAAGACGATGAAACTAAATTCGATTGAAGTCGAAGATGAGATTGAAGTCGAAGATGAGATTGAAGTCTACGACGAGATTGAAGTTCAAGGTATATAATTTTCGATTGACTTTTTCAAAAAGAAAATACTTTTTCCAACCGAAACAGGATTGTTGCTAAAGTTTGGCATCGGAGATCACCAAAACCGAACCGAGGTGGCCGAAATTTCAATATTTTGGTCGAATCCTCAAACCATGGTTTAAAGTCTATGTTCAATAAATTTTAATTTTGATGAATTTTTGCTTAAGGAAAAAAATCCAAATTAGTAATGTAGAGGGTCCCACTTCTTCTTCTTCATCATATTTGCCTTATTTCCAAATGATTGAGATCGGTCACATGAATTCTTAATTTTCATAGTTTTCTATCTTGAACCATATTATCGGTTAGATTTACTTTATTTAGATCGTTTTTAATATTCTCCTCCCTTGTCAATTTAGGTCTTACTTTTTGTCGTTTTCATTCAATATAAATATTATCTCTCCTTACTGGTGTATTTTCTTGGCTTCTTTGTATATGTCAATGCCTTCTAAGTCTGTTTTCCCTAATTTTCTTATTTATAAATGTCACTTTCAATTTCTCCACTTATGTTATTCAACTAACCTTAGACATTTATACTTCATCATTTTTAAGTGGCGGTCGTACTCGAAACTCTAGTTGTGTAGCGATTGGGTTAGAGTTCCATACAAGGATCAAGAAGAGAGATCTATAGTTGGTTTGTGAGTGAGAAAGACAGTGTGAAGTTAAAAGGTTGCTTACGTGGTGCAATACCCGGATGGGTGAGAAAAAATCCAATCGAGTGAGCAATTGATCGAAAGAAATCGAGGAACCAAAGTAGATGCCATAAAAAAGCATTTGGTGCAATGGTGCGCACAAGTATTTGAACGTTGGGTTGGTGCTCAACATGAATACTTGCAATTAAAATGTTATTAAGATAGTGACAACTAAATAGAAGCTTAAGACTAATGCAGTTTAAGGGGGTTTGTTGTAATCCTTAGGCAACAAGGCCAAGTTGTAGACGAGCTTAAGTGTGATTCGAAGTCCATCACCAGTACATTGGAGTTGGAGATTAGCGTACACGAATCAGTGCTTAGGTTGGGTTGGTGCTCGATCGTCAAAATCATCTAATGCAAGCTAGAGTGCATGTTTGCATTATATGAAAAGAATGAGGAAATTGGGCGGTACTTATAACCTCCAAAAGGCTAGAAAATATCTAATATATTTCTACCATTTTTTTTCCTTCTTTTTCTCCTTGATAGCTATTTATCAAGGTATATTTTCAACCGAACCAAAGCTTATTAACGCCTATAATGACCAGACCCTTTTTTAAGTATGTCATATATAATTTTGAACCAAATTAATAACAGTTCGTAATTATTTATATACTTATTATAGTTCATTCACTTAACAAAATCAATACATGTCATTTACATGTAATTTAATTAATTTTAAGTCTTCAAATAAAAATCATAATAAATTAATATAGCCATTGACCAAAAATTTGGTCGACCGATCCAAAACCACTTAGGGGCCTAAAAATGTTTTACCGCGTGCTTATTATAGGATCAATGGGATAAATAGGAAATATGAGACAACGTATTATAGTGGTTCGATCGATTTGATCTACATCCACTCGAGTCGACTCTTTTTATTGTTTGATATTTGATTGCAGGAAATGACATGAATACAATGGTTTGTTTTTTTTTTAGATTTTGAGCTTGTCTTTCTCTTTTTTATTCCATGGATAGGAATAAATTCGTCCCTTGGACCGTCCAAGCGAAGATCCTTAAATTGATGTTCATGTTGTAGATTGAATAGATTGAATGGTTCTAATGTTGCTATCTTTGATATGAGCTGGGAGGTCCAAATTGGTCTAGCATCCAGTGTTGTTATAACCGTTGATGACAAGTGGATGGCTCAAATGCACAATTCCAAACAATTGCAGGTGTTCTGTTGTGGGGGAGTCATTGGAGCACAGTGTTCTTGGTCATTGCTTTAATCAGAAAGGGTTGGTGCCAAGCAGTGTCTTGATCAATGGTGTTGACTTTTATTCGAGATGATGGCTTGCCAAAGGTTAGGAGAGATGGTAACTCTCTAGTAGTTCAGTGTAGTGGTGCTCACTAGCTTTGTTGGTGGTATGGATGATAACCGTAGCGGCTGCTTGGACACGAAGGAATACTTGAGCAGGTGTGTTGTTACGAAGGAGTTGTTGGAGAACAGTGTTCTTGGTCATTGCTTTGATCAAAAAGGGTTGATGCTACAGCTGCTTGTATCAAAGGGAGTGTGTCAATTGTTGCTTTTGTCAGATGCTCTACGGTAACTGTTTAAAGATCAAATCTTCATACGTTGTTGGGTTTTGTGCATGATAAGAGCGGCCGTCGGAGTGTTGTCCGCTGGAGTGATGTCTTGATATATCGGTCGGGTTCATGACCAATATCGGGCTGATACTAAGCAAGCAGTGTCTTGATCAATGGTGTTGACTTGTATTCGAGATGATGGCTTGCCGAAGGTCGGGGGAGATGGTAACTCTCTAGCTGTTCATTGTAGTGGCTCTCACTAGCTTTGCTGGTGCTATGGAATGATAATCATAGTGGCCACTTGGACACAAAGGAACACTTAAGTGGGTGGTCGAGTGGCGCTAGACCAATCGTCCTAAGGATGACACTTATGGGGGTCTTAGACATTTATTGCATTGGGTCGCGATGTTCTTGATTGTGCTTCTTTTGATCGGAACAACATTGAGCTTACGCACTAGACTATGAATTTCTTGCATGGAAAAATTCGTGCAACAATAACATTTATATTAATTGTCTCCATTTCAATTTATAGCATTCATAAGATAAATTCGTAAATATGTTGACAAATATTGTTGTGTGATTCCCTAGTATGAACTTAGTCCCCGATAATACAAACAATTAATATATTAAAGCATATGCGGACTTTGTTGAAGCGTAATAGTGGACATAGGTTAGTTGCTTATAGATCATTTAGATTGAATCATACTTCTAATTTTTTAGAACTACACCTTAGTAACAATTTATCGTGCATGTTTTTCTTTTCATCATCATTATATTACTGAGATGTTTAGAATTTGGTCGATGGTCAAAAACTCTAACAATATTCGTAGTTAATTGCAAAATACAACTTTAAATCTCTTGTTTTAGTCCGATAACATGCATCGATTAACCTTATCACTCTGCTCAGAGATTTTGACTTTGAGTTGACTGACAATTATAGTGATATTAATTTTCTACAATGAATAAGACGAATCATATCTTGAATAGTGTTTTACTTCAAGTGGTTCAACGAATATCCAATTATGGTTGTAACATGAACATCATTAATAACGACCTCAATCAAGAACATCATTAAAAATTTTGGACTCTAAAGTGTGAAATATGATGCAATATCGGTTCACAAATTTAGTTGATATTTTTCATGTCAAGAACAGTTAATACTGACCTCGGTCGGTGATTAACACCATAAACTCGATTATAACCCTTGAAATGATGGGCCAGCAACATTTCACCCTTCTGCCAAGAAAAATAAATAAATATAGACGGTTAATTCATTAACAGAGTAGTTGTTTATAATAAAGTCGGACTCAAATTTATTTTAGGCACTGTCCAAAATAATTCTCCAAAACATGAAATTGTCAAAAAAAAATCAGATGTATCATTTCTACTCATAATGACTGAATAAATATAGTGAAGTAGAGACATAATAGATGACATCTATTAACATTATATTCAATACGTCAACGACCTATGCTAATTGGATCTAATTAATCAAAATAACAGGTATTTGTGTTGCAAATACAAAAATTAAACATGATATTTAGTTATTAAGTAATATTCAAAATAATAATTGTACTAATTACATTTCCAGTTCCTTGTACATAGAGATGAGTTTGAGCTGATGATAGATTCTGTACAAAGGTTGATATCTTCTTCCCCTAAATAGCTTTAACTTCCGCTTATAAAAGATACAGGTGTATATTACAACTTACAACTCTAGTGGCTACAACTGTAGTAAATGCGTCATATCCACAATTCACATAAATTAATAAGCTCTAAATTAATTTTAAGTTAAATTTACAAAACTACCACCTTAGAATTTTCCAGGACACGGATAGACATAGCCTAGCATTATTGTTTTTAAGCATGTGGTAATCGCTTAAAAAGTAAGTGAAAACAAACAGGAGCAAAAGCTAATGCACACCATAATAATACTAGTAATATCTGAGTGTATAACTCTCAATAGTGGCCTTTTTCTCATTTTCAATGGGCCATTATATTAGGATGTAGAAAAATTGTCCCGTTATACCAAAGAAATAACTAATTAATTAGAGTAAATAAGCTTTAGATACTTATTAATAATGTTAAATATTTTATAGTCTAATTCTTACATAACTGTATGTGGTACATGAACTAGAAAGTGCTACGTATTACTCCATACAATATGGTAGCTAGTAGCTACATGTTTCTCGGGAGAAAATAAACTGCAAGTAAGAGCGAGTCCACAAAGAGGAAAAACAAATAGTATGCACGATTGAATGGACTACTTGGACAAAGTAGTCCATTTACAGCAAACAGACAAATGGAGTGTAGATATAATTAACAAGCATCCCAATCAGCACTTGATTAATACAAAGACATTACCTTTAAACAAGTATTAACTAATAATAAATTAGTTAAAACAGCTGGAAGGCACATTGTCTCAGTTTTTCTGGTTTACTGAACTAAAAAAATCACTTTTCATATTAGCAACAAATTTAATATTTTTAGACATATATACACGAACACACTGTTTTGAAAACGACTTTGTTATCGGTAATATTATCATTTTCCAGCTCTTTGATGCGCTGCCTGCATTTATGATGTGATTCACTAAGATTTCCATAGAAACCATCATAGTGTAGTGGAGGCAAAGAATCTCGATCCAAATTTTAGTATTTCGGTGTGGCCAACCAATTAGAATGCTTGAAATTTTGCAAACAAGATCATTTTCTTTTAACTCGGATTTTATTATAAATAAAAAATGTCAATGTGTCACGTATTAAATGGTTGGCACACCGGAACACCATATTTTGGATCCAGGTGATTTGTGTCCGTTATAATAAACTTATGAACTATATAAACTAATCATATAAAACAATAACTAACATATTTTTATGAGAAAGGATAATAATTAGAAGAAGTGTTATATGAATTAACAACCACTGCTACAACAACAAAAAAATACAAAAACAAAAAAAATGTCATAACAAATATCTAATATTTACCCCAAACCAAATTCTAAATATATCCAAGGATTTTATTTTTTGTTATCACAAACGTAATTAATCCCAATGTCAAATACAAAATTCATTTTATTTGAAAATCAATACATCTAGAAGCCTATTATTACTGTAGTTTGTGACTGAGATTTTGTCATATACTGATATGGAAGCTAGCAAGGCCCGAATATTCTCTTATTAACAAATATTCAAAAAAAAAAAATTATAAATACGATGGGGAAAAAAATAGACATCACCATAAATATTCTAGGTTTTCAAAACAGAAAATGAGGCTTGGTCCTTTATCCTCAGGCTAGTATACTCGGTTCTCCTATTCAATGTGCATGTAACAATTTCTAAGTTACATCCTACACATAACTTCAAATCACTTCCACTCAACGCATCTAACTTTCAATTTCGACAAGCACCATTGTCCCAGTGGTTAAGTGCTTCGAGATATGTGATTTGTTGTATATAAAGTACCATTTCAAAAAAAAAACTTTCAAATTCAAATGCCATATAATTTGAATGCTACCGATAGATATAACTTCAGCAAAGGAGTGCATAAGCTGTGGGTTCTAGCTGATGATAAGCCCCATGCGCTGACAAGCAACACTTCTGCTCGAATTGAAATCCGAATTCAAGTATGTCTTAATTTAGAATCTCCTTTAAGTATATAAAAAACAGAAACTAACTATTGGAATTACCGAATTAATTATGCTGGTCGTTACTCTTATCTTCATAGGTGTAGGTCTGTCTGTCCATTAAAATCACTGATACCGATACCTATACACATCTTTGTTTAGATATTATTATGATAGCTATAATCATTATCCAGTAATAATTCTTTTTGAAGGTGTACATGAAACCCAGCATATTTTTCACGCTTAGACACATCAGAATATAGACCAATACATACATCGACAGTCTACTGGTTACAAACCTAGTTAGAATCAACTTTACTATATTTTTCAGGTTGCACTGTACAATGACGTAAAAAAAAACAATATAATAATTATGAGTTACTTTATAGATATATCAGTTCAGAACCATGCAGGCCATAACATGCTGCAACTTTTCCAAATAATTGACAAAAATATAAACTTCATGTAGGGACATGACCATTCAACGGGCGTGTGGCAATTTGAAGGACATGCATATGTTCCAATAGGTACAAGCGGAGTATGTATCATGCAAGTATTTGGGTCAGGTATTCCTAATAGGGCTATAACTCTAATGCTAAGAGTCTACAATGGCGCACTAATGTATTATCGAAGAGTGCTAATTGCTGATGAAATAAATGGAAGATGGTTCAAAGTGAATGTCATCCATGATACCACTAATGGAATAGTCAAAGTTTTCATTGATGAAGATCTTAAATTAGTAACAACTGACGCGGGTGGAGTGAACCATTACTTTAAATGTGGTGTTTATACGCAGTACAATGGTTCCTATTTCATGGAATCTCGATGGAAGAGAATCAGGGTCTTGAAATTGTCTGACTGAAACAAACATTTGTGATTAGAATAATGCACTTCAAATGATGAGTATTGCCTGTTAAAAGTAATATGATAAATAAAGATGTGTATTCATTTTGCAATTGAAATGAAGACAATGTTGTAGAATATCGCTAATGAAAGATACAACTGTGACAACACGACCATTTGAGCAAAAGTAATTCACAAAACAAATCTGTACATTAAAATAGAAATATACCAATATTGCACTTGAATCAAGTTTTCAGCGTAATAATATTCGGTGTTTTTTCATGGAAAACTATATCTGAGTACATGAAACAGCTACAATATATAGTTTGTATGCTTGCTTGCAATTTACAGAGGAGTAAGCTGATGGAATAATTACATTGTAACACAAAGACATGGCTCATTGTGATTAAACAACGTAAGCTAACTGACAAATACTAATCAGTTTCAACATTAACTGTAACCAGGCAACCTGCTATGTGATGTCAGAAAAAGCCCACCTTGCAAACTAGTATTTATTTAATTTTTTATTAAAAAGACGAAAAGAAAATAAAAAACTCTAGAGGTTGTGCTCAATATTTGAAGCTCCAATTGACTAAAACACACTAGTGTGGCCCCATTAGTTCTAATAATTTTATCTTCATGTAGAATAATAAAAGCAGTTTTGATGGGCTCAATATTTTGTTTCTTGTTCTGATAAAGTATGCAGGTTAGACAAGATTCATATAAAAATTTGAATAGGACATCAGATTCCCGAAATCCAGTAATTAACAAATAATATATGACCAAATGACAACATAGCTACCTATAATACGCAAATATTTGGGAAAATGATTAAAGCCTACCTTTTTATATGTCTCAACAATTGTCTTCAGTGGTTCTCTTCTTCTACAGGCTAAGAATCTCTTTTGAATTACTTTACCCGACCCTGCAAGAAAAGAAAAAGATAATCAAAGAAAGGATCAAAACAAGATTTTATCGTGTATACAATTAAATGGCATTGCATGAAAAATAAATAAACTATTATATTACAATATGATCACATAGTAGTAAAAGAACCTTTTTCTAGACAGAAACTAAGTATCATCAAAGAAATAACATATCATTATGCATGATGAAATATACTGTATGATGAATCGTTAAAATCAATTTAAGCATGCATATCTGATTTCTTGATGCTAACAGTTTGTTAATTTTTATAAGCTTTAATAGCGAAATTGGATCTGGAATAACAATTCAAGTGTGAAAAAAAAAAATCAATTTTCTCCCATGAATTTGGGTTCTTTATTCTGAATATTACTAGGCACTGCCGGCTAAACCTCAATTACATCAAATATACTGTCTACACAACAGACTAGGCCTAAATAGCCAACCTTGTAGTTATGAGTTATGAATAAACATTCCCTCACTAGTTCAAACAAAGATGTAAAAGTTAAAACAGCATAATCTATATCATTAGCACTTCGTCAAATTTATTATATATTTTACTTTTTGAGAAAAAGATTGAGATAATTTCCTGGCGTCTTCCAGTGAAGTAGAACAGCTTCTAGAATAGCTTATGATTTTTATATCCAACCATATACACTCAAACAAAACCTCTTCATTTCTTCTATAAACAAAGTTTCACATACTCGTTCCAAAAACAAAACAAAATGAAGATGTATTTGTTTCTTATTCAAATTTCCTGTTGTAGTCCTCCTAAATGTTACTAGTTCATTTTGTAGCGTTGATCCAATAAATGGACTGACGGCAATACCCTTAACCGAGAAAGATTTGGTCATACAATGGCCGTATAACTTAAAACAAAGTAAAACTCTAATCGATAATTTTTTGTCGAAGGAAAAAATAATAGATTACAAGATGTGAAAATTTGGCCGAAGAGCTTGTTTCTTTTTTTTTTCCAATCACAGGGACAAACAATTTTATTTATATAAATTAAGGACAAATATCGTTATAATATTATAACTAAGGTACCGTTTGTTTACCGTAAGTGATCACTTATTTTACCACTTAATGATAAATAAGAACTTTGAAGTTGTTTGTTTTCAATAAATGTTACGACTTACGAGACACTAATTTAGTGAAAAAGTATTGAGCACTAGTTTATGTCTCTCCTTTTTTTTTACCACCAAATTTCTTTCAAATTCATGAATCTCTTTTAGATCCACGAAACAATCATATACAATGTCAAAATTAATATGATTTTTAATTGAAACTTCAACAAGTAAACTGAAATTTGGTCTCGCATGTGGTAATCATTTCCACAAATTGAATTGGTTATTAATTTGTGTTTTCTAATTGAGTTATACATTGAAATTTGTGACCGATTTGGAATTTGAAATGTTTTCAAATCACAAATATGTAAATTTGTTTGTGATCTATAGTATTTCACTTCAAGTGGTTCGACGAATACCCAACCATGGTTGTAGCAAGAACATCATGTCATTTGATTGACTATAGTCAAAATACAATTTAGATACTTAAGATCTACAGTACTCTCAAGTCTGAAAAGTGTTGCACATCGTTACATTAGATCTTCAATTTTGACTTAATTGTATTTAACATATAGAAGGCTCTCATTGAGTCGTTATGTGATTGTTTCATACAATCAAACACGTAACATCTTAGTCTTCCAATGGTCATGAGTAGTTCATCATTTATCCAGATGTATCAATATTATTTTTTCGAAACATCTTAACCTTGAACAATTAAGGTATGTATTTTATATACACGATTCAACAACACCTATGGTTGCGAACACGTTAATTTATTAAATACTTTTTCCTATGGATTTTCTACTTGTATATATCTAATGTTTTTATAGCATGACTTATATCATAATATGACGAAACATACAATGAAAAATAAAACCAAAAGCATACTTTATTTCGAATAAGATTCATTCACAAAAGTTAAGTTGTATGATATATTACATGATTACTTCTATGACACACCCTTAACTCTATCAATATTAGGGATGAGTGCTTAACGGCACACATATGTTTACATGGTTACTCTATACTATTGAGTATAGAAGTAACTCGCGTTGAACTATTTTGTCCGATCCATTTGTTTTCTGAATGAAATCTCGAATACTCCAAAATGAGTACTTTGTAGACGTTGAAATTCTTGCTCAAGGTGATTAGCATAGTGACCTGGTAGGTGTGCAAGCTTAGTGTGGAGATCAGAAAGATGGTCCTCTGGAGAAAACTCCTATATATAGCTATATACAGTTAATCTATTATGTTTTATTTTCGTTGTGTGAATGCAACTAATATATGATCACCGATTATTTATTTTACTTTGGTTATTTCCTATTATTGACCATGTATTGAACTTGGAGGTTCTACGGTACACGTTGTCTGCTTGGTTTTAATTATTCAGTATATTTTAGTATAATATATTATATGTTAAGGAACAAGTTACACCAAGTAGATTTTGAGGGAATTTGCATCATTTTTGTTTTGTTGTAGCGATCTTTCGCTCAACTTTGGTGGGCAGTATGGATGGTCGTTAATTTCATTTGGACAAAATGGCTGGGTGGACTTCCATCTTTTGCATTCTAATAATAAACTCTGAGCAATTAAAATATTATACTGATTTCTGGCCTCAAGAGAAAGGACTGTATATCATTTAAAGATGGCAGAATTGCCAGACTAATAACTAATCGTCGGATTATGCAATATTGCATCTTAATTAAAGATAAATTAACAAATTATCGACTAGCAAATTGATACCCACAAAGTTGAAGTTGAAGCCCCTAAATACAAATCATACCTATTGCTATATCTTAAATTACTGTCATTAAACAACAGTAGCTTACTATGTACAAAATCAACAAAAGAGAGTTCATATAAATTCAACTTTGCAAGCATTGCATGGATCATGCACAAAATTGTGGGACTCTAAACTCTAAAGTGCGAAATATGATGCAATATCTGCTCACAAATTTAGTTGATATTTTTCATGTCAAGAACAGTTAATACTGACCTCAGTCGGTCATTAGCACTATGAACTCGATTAAAACCCCTGAAACAATGGGGCAGCAACATTTCATCTTTCTGCCAAAGAAAAATAAATAAATATAGACGGTTAATTAGTTAACAGAATAGTTGTTTATAATAAAGTCAGACACAAATTATTTTAAGCACTGTCCAAAATAATTCTCCAAGACATTAAATTGTCAATTTTCTTACTGATGTATCATTTCTACTCATAATAACTGAATACATACAGTGAAGTAGAGACAGAAGATTAGCAGGTATAGTAAAAAAAGATGATGACATCTATTAACATTATATTTAATACATCATCGACCGATGCTAATTGGATCTAATTAATCAAAATAACAAGTATTTGTGTTGCAAATACAAAAATAAATCATGATATTTTGTTATCAAGTAATATTCGAAATAATAATTGTACTAATTACATTTCCAGTTCCTTATACATAGAGATGAGTTTGAGCTGATGATAGATTCTATACAAAGGTTGATATCCTTTTCCCCTAAATATATAGCTTTAACTTCCACCTACATATCTACAACTAAAAGGTAAAATGAAATACAGGTGTCTATTACAACTTACAACTCGGCTAACTGTAGTAAATGTGTCATATCCACAATTCACATAAATTAATAAGCTCTAAATTAATTTTTAAGTTAAATTTACATTACCACCTTAGAATTTTCGACGACGCGGACAGACATAGCCTAGCATTATGTCTTTAAGCATGCGGTAAATGCTTGAAAAGTACGTGAAAACAAACGGGAGCAAAAGCTAGTTTACACCATAATATATTAGTAGTTATTTCTGAGTGTATACTTCTCAAAGTGGGCTTTTTCTCATTTTCAATGGACCATTATACTAGGATGTAGAAAATTTGTCCCATTATACCCACACACAAAAATAAAAATAAAAATAAACTAATTATGTAGAGTAAATAAGCTTTAGATACATATTAATAATGTTAAATATTTATAATCTAATTCTTACACACATGAACTAGAAACAGTTACATATTACTCCATACAATATAATAGCTACATGTTTCCCGGGAGAAAATAAACTGCATGATTGAATGGAATACTTGGAAAAGGTAGTCCATTTACAGCATACAAACAAATGGAGTGTAGATGATATAATTAACAAGCATCCCAATCAACACTTGATTAATACAAAGACATTAGCTTTAAACAAGTATTAACTAATAATAAATTAGTTAAAAACTGCTGGAAGACACATTGTTTCCGTTTTTCTGGTTGACTGAACCAAAAAGTCATTTTTCATATTAGCAATGAATTTATTATTTTTCGATATATATATACCCAAACACATTGTTTTGAAACAACTTTGTTATCGGTAATATTATCATTCCCCGGTTCTTTGATGCGTTGTCAGCATTTATGATGTGATTCACTAAGAGTTCCATAGAAACCATCATGGTGTAGTGGAGGAAAATCATCTGGATCCAAATTTTAGTGGTCTGGTGTGCCCAACCAATCAGATTGTTTGAAATTTTACAAACAATATCATTTTATCTTTAACTCAGGGATTTTATTAGCAAAAAAATGTCCATGTGTCATGCATTAAATGGTTGGGCACAACGGAACACCGTATTTTGGATCCAAGTGATTTGTGTCCGTTATGACAGACATATGAACCATAAAATTAATCATATAAAACAATAATTAACATATTTTTACGAGAAAGGATAATAACTAGAAGAAGAGTTATATAAATTAACAACCACTGCTACAAAAACAAAAAAAAAGAATACTAAAACGAAAAAAATGTCATAAACAAAATAAGTATTTAATATTACCTCGAACCAAGTTCTAAAGAGACCCAGGAGTATTTTAGTTTTTTTTATACGTTATCACAAACGGAATTGATCCCAATGTCATGCACAAAATTCATTTTATTTGAAAAAAAATACATCTAGAAGTCTATTATTATTGTAGTTTGTGACTGAGATTTTGTCATATACTGATATGGAAGCTAGCAAGGCCTGAATATTCTTTTATGAACACATAATCAAAATTTTATTATAAATATGATGGGGAAATAATAGACAGTACCATAAATAATCTAGGTTTTCAAGACAGAAAAATGAGGGCTTGGTCCTTTATCTTCAGGCTAGTATACTCGGTTCTCCTATTCAATGTGCATGTAACAATTTCTAAGTTACATCCTACACATAACTTCAAATCACTTCCACTCAACGCGTCCAACTTTCAAATTCAAATGCCGTATAATTTGAAGGCTACTGATAGATATAATTTCAGCAAAGGAGTGCATAAGCTGTGGGTTCTAGCTGATGATAAGCCCCATGCGCCGACAAGCAAAACTTCTGCTCGAACTGAAATTCGAATTCAAGTATGTCTTAATTTAGAACCTCCCTTAAGTATATAAAAAATAGAAAATAATTATTGAAATTACCCAATTAATTATGCTGGTCGTTAGTCTTATCTTCATATGTGTAGGTCTGTTTGTCCATTGAAATAACTGATACCGATACCTATACACATCTTTGTTTAGATATTATTATGATAGCTAAAATCATTATCCAATAATAATTCTTTTTGAAGGTATACACGAAACCAAGCATATTTTTCACACTTAGACGCATCAGAATATAGAACAATACATACATTGACAGTCTACTGGTTACAAACCTAGTTAGAATCAACTTTACTGTATTTTTCAGGTTGCACTGTACAGTGATGTAAAAAAATAACCAATATAATAATTATGAGTTACCTTATAGGCTTATGCATATATCAGTTAAGAACTATGCAGGCCATAATATCATGCAACTTTTCCAAATAATCGACAAAAATATATACTTCATGTAGGGACATGACTATTCAACAGGCGTGTGGCAATTTGAAGGACATGCATATGTTCCAATAGGTACAAGCGGAGTATGCATCATGCAAGTATTTGGCTCAGGTATTCCTAATAGGGCTACAACTCTAATGCTAAGAGTCTACAATGGTGCGCTAATGTACTATCGAAGAGTGCTAATTGCTGGTGAAATTTATGGAAGATGGTTCAAAGTGAATGTCATCCATGATACCACTAAAGGAATAGTCAAAGTTTTCATTGATGGAGATCTTAAATTAGTAACAAATGACGCGGGTGGAGCGAACCATTACTTTAAATGTGGTGTATATATGCAGAACAATGGTTCCTATTTCATGGAATCTCGATGGAAGAGAATCAGGGTCTTGAAGTTGTCTGACTGAAACAAACATTTGTGATCGAATAATGCACTTCAAATGGTGAGTATTGCCTGTGAAAAGTAATATGATAAATAAAGATGTGCATTCATTTTGCAATTGAAATAAAGACAATGCTGTAGAATATCGCTAATGAAAGATACATTTGTGACAACATGACCATTTGAGCAAAAGTAATTCATAAAACTAAACCTTTATGCTAAAATAGAAATATACCGATATTGCACTTGAATCTCAAGTTTTCAACATAATAATATTGATGTTTTCATGGAAAACTATATCTGAGTACACGAAACAGCTACAACATTTAGTTTATATGCTTGCTATAATTTACAGAGAAGTAAACTGGGATTGTGATTAAACAATGTGAGCTATCTGACAAACTGAGTCATCATTTTCAACATTAACTGTAACAAAGCAACCTGATAAGTGATGTTTGAAACAGGCCACCTTGGAAACTGGTATTTATTTATTAAAAAGTTTATTTTATTTTATTTTTGAAGAAAACTCTTGAGGTTGGGCTCAATATTTGGAGCTGCAATTGACTAAAACACACAAGTGGCTCCATTAGTTCTAATAATTTTATTTTCATGTAGAATAATAAAAGCAGTTTTGATGGGCTCAATATTTTGTTTCTTGTTCCGATAAAGCATACAAGTTAGACAACATTCATATAAAAATTTGAATAGGATAATTATCAAATAATATATAACCAAATGACAACATAACAATATAATACTCAATATTAGGGAAAGTGATCAAAGCCTACCTTTTTCTATGTCTCAACAATTGTCTTCAGTGGTTCTCTTCTTCTACAGGCTAAAAATCTCTTTCGAATTACTTTACCTGACTGAAAGAAAAGGAAAAGAAAATCAAAGAAAAGATCAAAAGATGATTTTATTGTGTATATGACTAAATGGCATTACATGAAAAATAAATTATTATACACATAGTAGTAAAAGAACTTTTTTCTAGACAGAAACCAACTATCATCATGGAAATTACATATCAGTATGTGCAGTGAAATACAGTGTATGATGAATCATTAAAATCAATTTAAGGGTGCATATCTGATTTCTCGACGCTAACCGTTTGATGTAAACTTTACTAGCAAAACTGGATCTGGAATAACAATTCTAGAGGGGGAAAAAAATCAATTTTCTACTATAAATTTGGGTTCTTTGTTCTGGATATTACAAAGTACAGATATACTGCCGGCTAAACTTCAATCATGTCAAATAATACAGTCTACGTAACAGACTAGGCTTAAATAGCCAACCTTGCAGTTATGAGTTATGAATCACATACCCTCACTCACTCGAACAAAGATGTAAAAGTTAAAACAGCATAACCTATACCATTAGTACTTTGTCAAATTTATGATATATTTTGCTTTTTGAGAAAAAGAATTGAGATAATTTCCTGGCGCCTTCCAGTGAAGTAGAACAGCTTCTGAAATAGCTTATGACTTTTATATCCAACAACATACACTCAAACAAAACCCACTCATTTCTTCTATAAACAAAGTTTCACTACTCATTCCAAAAACAAAGCAAAAAAACAAAAAAAGCGTACTTGGTTCTTATTCAAATTTCCTGCTACAGTAGTCCTAAATTTACTAGTTCATTTTGTAGCAGTGATCCCAACAAGCAATGCCATTAACCGAGAAAGATATGGTCATACAATGGCCATAAAACTTTAAACAAAGTGAACTCTAATCGATAATTTTTGTCGAAGAAAAAAATAATAGATTGCAAGATGTGAAAATTTGGCCGAAGAACTTTTTCTCTTTCTTTTCAATAACAAGGACAAACAATTTTATTTATATAAATTAAAGACAAATATCATTATAATCTTATAACCAAGGCGCCATTTGTTTACAGCAAGTGATCACTTATTTTATTACTTACTAATTACAAAGAACTTTGAAGTTGTTTGTTTTGAATAAATGTTACGAGACACTAATATAGTGAAAAAGTATTGAGCACTAGTTTATGTCTCTCCTTTTTTTTACCACCGAATCTCTTTCAAATTCATGAATCTCTTTTAGATCCACGAAACAATCACATACAATGTCAAAATTAATATGATTTTTAATTGAAACTTCAACAAGTAAACTGAAATTTGGTCTCGCGTGTGGTAATCATTTCCACAAATTGAATTGGTTATTAATTTGTGTTTTCTGATTGAGTTATACATTGAAATTTGTGACCGATTTGGAATTTGTAATGTTTTCAAATCACAAATATGTAAATTTGTTTGTGATCTATAAATTTATAAAAGCTGAACTCTTTTATCTTTTTGTATTTAAATTTTTTTGATTAATTTTATTATATTATATTTTAGTTATTGATTATTCAAATATAAAAAATGATACATACAAGCAACCTTATAACGAAAGGCAGAATGTTTTTCTTTTTCTTGAGAAACAATCGTTTGATCTTTTTCTATGTATAATTGAATCCTTATATCTGTATAAATAAATGCCAATGAGTTGTTATATGAATCATACCAAAACCAGTTGAGTTACATGTTTTTCTTTATATATAACGAGTTATATGTTTATCTTCTTGCAAAGCGATAAATGCATTTATCTTCTGTACAGATGTTTCTTGTTGATGCTTTTGTATTGGATCAGGTTTGAAATAGTGTTACAGACAACAGTTATTGGATAGAAGTTGAGTCAATAGCAATCACAAATTGAGTTGGTAGCAATCACAAATGGAAATTGAGTTGAAGTCATGACCTTGCTTAAGCAATTTTAAAAATTTAATTAACAAATGGATGCAAAATAATGTGTAAAATAAATAGATCTGTTCTGAGTGGTTTAATAATTTAAAATGGGTTTGCAATGGAGATCGCATCGATTCGAAAAGAAATTTTGAGTGATTTTTAATAAATTGTGTATCTATGGTTTGAGAAAGAACAAGGAGAAACCATGCCTTTTTAATCTTATTGTCCTATAAACTGTTGCTGAAAAAGATAGCCTTTGGAAACTTACAATGTTCAATAAATAAGCCCTTATGTCAAAAAAGTCCTTATGAGATATTAGATTTCAACAAATTAGCTCATAGTCAAGGACCTCTAGCTTAGATAGTTAGGTGTGACGCTTTAGATAGAGGTTTTAAAAGTCATGGGTTCGAACCTCTTGAAACATAAAAAAGAGTGTTCTGCTTGAATAGAGCATCACTTATGTTATCAAAAAAAGTTATTAATGGCGCACGGTGCAAAAAGACGCGAAGCCTCTCTGGAGTATTGGCACACGACGCGACAAATGACACGCGTCTTTTTAATTTACTGCGCATGTTTAGAATTTTTTTTATGAATTTAATATACATAACAATTAGTTTAAAATTTTAACATAATTTATATTTAACATATGTAATATTTTTTTTTGACATTTTGCAAAAAACATCATCAAATTTAACATAAGCATAAATTTCCAGCATAATAATATTTAAAACTAAAACTCAAGATAATAGTACATATTACCGATAAACTAGAAATCTAAAATTGATACAGCTATCATATTTTCTAAGTCAATATCTACATAATCGGATTCATAAGATTCATCATCTGCCACATATTGATTGACAATTTATTCGATGCAATCGTAATAGGAATAGACAGCTCGAAGTTTGTTGGAGACTAAAGAAACATTCATTCGAGACTATTTGTCCGGTGCAACAGTAATTAGAACAACTAATTTGAAGTTCATTCGAGATTAATTTGGAGAATGCGACGAGATTATTTATTCGGTGCAAGAGTGGTGATTAGACCCATCGGGTTGGATCTGGACCCAACTCGGCTTGTCACGATTCTAGTCGAGTTGGGTTTTGTCGAGTCTAACTTGTACATTTTAAAATTTTGATATGACTCAAGGTTCGATTTGAATCGGATCGGTTCGGGTCCAGTTGGGTAATAGCACTAAAAAAGTGTATACTTTCTCGCTATTTTGTCTAATTTTTCGAGTCGGGTCTATTCTTCATGTTATTTTCCATCAACCAGACCAGACCCGGGAATCATCAGGTTCAAGTCGGGTTCGGACCAGTTTAGTTCAGAATTATGGATTTTGGTTCTAATTGTCCATCGTAGATCGATGCGGCAATAATATAAATAAATAGTTCAAATTTTGTTGGAGATTAGTTCGAAGTGTAATCGTATCATTGTATAAAAAATATATAATACACTCAACCATTGTTGAAGATTAGTTTGGATTGTGAAAAATGAAAAATAAATAAAAAGAAGCAAAAAACAATAAAATTACGAAAAGGCGTGCCATTTTTGTGTCGCGTGTCATTTGCTCTGTAAGCGTCATTTGCGTCATTCATCGTGCCTTTTCATGTGCGTCACGACATACGGAAGAAAGACGCAAATGTTGCGCCGCGCCTTGCGCTATGGTGCACGCCTTTCATAACTATCAATAAGCTCTTATGGTATTTAGCTTTTTGTGGCCAGACTACAATCTGTCCATTATTTCAGTAAATGTAAATCTTGATTTTTACATCCAGATTGCATATTTCAATGAAATAATTCATAGAATTTTATCCTCTATATATCTCCTACTGTTAATAATGAAAATTCAATCAATAGGATTTCCACGTGTCTTGAAATTTCGAAAATACCCTAAATAATAGCCATTCATGACCATCCATCAACGAAATCTCACCATCGGTTTGTGGCCTCCAGCATCACTCCCTTTTCGACCACTCATCAACAGAATTGCACTATCAATTTGCATCCGACACCAGCAACAAGACTACTTGAAATTAAAATGTTAAGTTTATCATAGTTTTTGCACTTATAACGCACATCCCCCATTAAATTTTATTAAATAAAAATTAAATACATTATATACACATACGTGCGATTTATACTAGTATGTAGTAATGGTAATCATATCTTTATTGAGATAAAAATGAATTTATTACACAAAATTTCTTTGTGAGAGGCCTAAGTGAGACCACCATTGGAAACTAACATTGTCTTTTGAAAAGGAACGTCGTGCCCAGTATTTTTATTTTGCAATAATGACAAATTAACTACTGGTCTATCTCATTGTCCTCTTTTTCTACGTAATTGTAGTGACTGCGTCACTACCAATATTGCGATTGCTTTGTGAAGTCTTTAGATTTTTTTTGGTACTACTATATAAGCACGCACGATGCATGCGACTACATAAATACTCTGTTGTTTGCTTTCCACTTCTTCATTTTTTTATTTTTGGGTTATTTGGTTTTAAGGACATATTTAAAAAATTAGATCCAAGAACAACGAACTTTAATAATTAGATTAAAGACGAAGACCGCATTAGATTATGTAAACCTCAAGTTCATTTTAATTACTCATCTCCGCTAAGTTAATAAAAAATAAAGAATGACGCTAGAGTTCAAGAAGAAAAAAGTAATTTCAAAAATATTGTAATAGATTAATGTTAACATAAAGTTATAGAAGTAAAATACTCGAAAAGCTAAATGAATATAGTTTTATAACTTAAAAAATAACGTTATATTATATCACTTAAAATATAGAATTAAACAATTTGAAAAGCTATTCTCATTTAGCATATGAAAAAAATGTTAATCGTAAATAATAAGGCTATATACATTCAGCTTTCCGTTATGTTTTTTTCTATATTCTTTTTTCGACACACAAAAAAATTTTGTAACTGATTTTTTTTCGTTTTTCTCACATTAACAAAAAATAACATTTCCGTAGTTAATTTTTATTATTTGTGAAATATCGATGTGTGTCCTTAATTTGAAATATTTGAATTTTATCCAATTAAAACTTGAAAATTGTCCTTGATGTGATCGGAAGTTGGTTCTCCTTTGAAATAAAAAAGTAAACAATTTCGTCCTTGAAACAAATATCCACTTTATTTTTTCTATTTTCTATTTCTTATTTTTGGCTTTTCACTTCTCTCCATTTATTTTTATTATTTCCGTTTCTTCATTGTTTTATGCTCCAAATTGGCATACGCATTGTGGACATCTCTATTAATTTGGTTTGCTCCAAGACATATCAAAGATTGAGAACAACTTTCAACCGTTGATTATAAACGATAGTTGAAATCAACAAATTTTGGTTATTAATAGCAAAAAAAGAGTCACGGGTCCCTGCTTTTGATGTTGTTATAGAAAAAGTCTCTGTAGAAATAAATATGTAAATTTGGTCCCTATTTTTGAGAAATAAAAAACGCAAGGTGTCTTGCACTTATCTGACAGAAAATGCAAGGTAAATTGCACTTTTTTGTTTCTGAAATCTTTTTCGAAATTTTCAAAATTTTAAAAAGCGCAAGTTATCTTGCACTTTTTATCAGGAAAGCGCTAGCTGGTTTGCGCTTTCTAATTTTGAATTTTTTTAAAAAAAATTATTGAAATTTTTGAAAAGCGCAAGTTAGTTTGCGCTTTCTGATTTTGAAATTCTTAGAAAGCGCAAATTAATTTGCACTTTCTGATTTAGAAAAAACAGGGATCCAATTTACATAATTATTTCTACAGGGACTTTTCTTGTAACAACATCAGAAATAGAGACCTTTCGTGCAAAGCCTAATAGTAGAAATGGATGTCCATATCATTACATTTACTGATGCTTATCATTTTATTGGTTTATAAACTCAATTTATAGAACATGAGAACATGCTAGGATATCAGTATGGCACTGATAATAATATGCAACTTCATACGTGTTAGGATAAAAAGAATTACATTTAGATCAAAAATCAAAACAATTAAAAGTTGAGTATGAAAATAATTGTTATGGACATTTTCCAAACTATAGTTCGAAAATGTAAAAGATACTATAATCTAGAAAGTTCCATATATAGGATAAATACCTAAACATGTTGATGGAATTAAGTGTTTCCAGAAAATTAGACTTATGACTCTTATATAACCAGTTCTAAATTATGAAACAGTTTATTATAGTTCGCATCATTGCATTATACTGTAGTAACTACATTGAATTTATTGGTTGAAAACAGCATGAAGGTTATTATGATCAAATTTCCTGATATTGGAAGTAGGTTCTTTATCCTAATTATTTCTAGTATAGATGAAATAACTCCAAAATTACATGAATTAAAATGACAACTCACTAACATCCAAGCAAATATAAATTTGCACATATAGTTTCTTTTTTAGCTCAAGCTTGACATGTAAAACAAACCGTCTCTATTTTAATGGTAAGATCATTGTCATACATCTACATTTTTTATAAGAACATATAACTTTAAGCTCGTTAAGTTTACACAACCATATCATCCAGTATCATGTTTCGTAGCTTCAGGGTTACGGTTACGCATCATACTTATCCATTCAAAATGAACCAACCAAAATTAATGAAATTATGTCATTGAATATTATATATGTTAAATCTTGATAATACGTTTGGTAATTACTTCCTTTTCACATCATGTAGAAAAGAGTTTGTAAAAGAACATATTATACCCTGTAATTTGACCTATATTTTAATATTGCATCATGATTACAGACAGTATGCATACAAATCAATATCCAGTTTATCACCCATCATCACTCTATATAAACCCTTTAGTCCTTACATATATGTATTCAAAATACGATCCTCTATTCGGCGTGTAATATCATCAATTACCATGGCGGTAGCAAGCCTCTTTTTGTTTACCTTCATTGTTGCATTAAGCATGCAGAAAGATACTCGATTTTTTTGCAGTGCAGACCCGACGGAGGGTTTTACAGCTGTTCCATTAACCGAAAGAAATTTACATATGCAATGGCCATATAATTTAAAACTAAGTGACCGATACAGCTATGTTAATGGAGTACGCAGTCTATGGGTTTATTCAACTGACAAACCATTCAACTCTGGAACCAGAACCAAACCACGAACTGAAATTCGCATCAGGGTAATTTGATCTTTTAGGCTAACTGCAAGAGGTCTTTTTCATATTGTTTTTTAATAGCACAGAATATAAAGTAATTAATGTCAAAGCACTTTGTTCCTCAATTTTTTTCTTTCTCCACATTTCCTCTGAAAATACCCACTTTTTCAAACAACCCTATAAACCTTGTGTGCGGATAATTTTGTGGGAAAATGACTTCAAAGGAATAGTCCATGTTTTGAAGGGTTAACGTTATGAGTATATTCAATTTGTGTACTAGTCCTAAGTACATAAGTAAAAGTGATTACTTGTACATGAGTGCATGTGCACACCAGTACCCATCCCCACACACACACCCACACAGTGTGTGACATTCCATTATAACAGTTAATAACACGAACCAATATATTTCTATTAATCGTGATTTCAAGACTATGCAGGGTACAAAATATATTATATCAATGAAGATAAAGAAGTTAGTTTTCATTATGAAACCTCACGGCCCTTCTAATTTTATGGAGTACACTTTGTTCCATTTTAGTATGTATTACTATTATCATTATTCATATTAACCAATTAACCAATAAATATGAATTGTAGGGATATGACTATTCGTCGGGAGTGTGGCAATTTGAAGGTTATGGCTACGTGCCTAGTAACACTAGTGGTGCAACAATTGTACAAATTCACCGCACTACAGGAGCATCTACCGTGTTTATGTTGGATGCAGTTGAAGGGGACTTGAGATATTACCATAGTTCATTAGTAGAATCAAATATTTATGATAAGTGGATGAGGATAAATGTGATACACGATGTGGATGCTGATAAAATAACAGTATATATTAATGGTGTTCAAAAATTGGAAATTGAAGGAAATGGGCCAAATACATTCTATTTCAAGTGTGGAGTATATGCTCAAGTTGATGAATCCCATTACATGGAATCAAGGTGGAGAGATATTAAAATACTCAAGAAATGAACTACATATTATTTCTCAGACATCAAAAGATGAAAGTGTTACTGAATGTATGGTAGCAAGTGGTGTACTGTATTGTATTGTAGTATTAATGTCAAGCAACTTCTACATAACGCTAAGCTGTCTTTTTCTTATGCTCCATGCAGATATGTTTTGGGTCGACAAAATCGTAGAGTTCATAAAAATAGACAAGCTTTTTATGATAAGAAGAAAATAAACAAATTCAGATTTGATTGATTCACTCATTTCAACATATAAAAGAGAAACCGTAATTAGACGGAACATAAGGGATCATACTTGACACTTGGTGACATTAGTTTTTAATAAATCTGATCAACACATATGACATATTCTACTATTGCCCTTATTCATCAACATCATTGACATATTTAGGCTTAAAATTATGGTTAAGTTCGATTAGACAAAAAATTCCAAAACTTTCAACATCATGCATTTCCTAAGAAAAAGGAAATTATGTACTATTACTCTATTTGAATTGAAGTTGCATGCCTGTAAGATTTTAGTATTACCAGGAAGGATCTACAAAACTAATCAGCCTTGATTTGAATTACTGTTTCTTACGATGTTATAGCAAGGGTGGGGAACAACACGGATTGAAGCAAATATTATTAAGGCCTAACCCTAGAGCAGCTATAAGACAAAAACGAGGACATCTGTAACCCGTATTGATCAATCATCCATGTAAAGTTAGACCAAAATGTAATGTGATTGTGAAATGCAAGGAACGCCAAGAACTTACGTACAAATAAAGCTACCTTACAATTGGGAAAACATACGTTTACCTCATTGGGCACTACAACACGCTTTTGAATTGATTAATCTTCAACTTTAGATCTCTATCGCTGCTTGATCTATAATTGTTCACGCTGGAAGTTATTCAAGTGCCTACAAACAAAACTTGAAATTTATACTTTTTTTCCCACTAAGGCCATCTCCGCGGATTTTGAGCGTTGGAAAGAATTCTCATCCTGTCAGCGCCTGAGTTTATTATTAGTAATAAAGAAATAAAAAATTATTTCATGGACGGAATTTGAAAAAAGAAAATTTTGTTCCACATCCTAGTAATTAAAAATAATTACGCTCATATCTCTCTTATTTACAACTTATAAAATGCAGCTCTCTTTTTAAAATATTAGACATAAATTACTCGTATTACCCTCACCCGCTTGCCTTCTGCACAAAATCATTATCAAATCCATGAAAACATTATGTGATTTATAATTTCAAAAAAAAAACCCAAAAACTCATTGTCAATCGAACAACGAAAGTCTAATTTGAAAATTATCAGTCGCTTAGACTATTCGAGCAAAGATAAGGAAAACTTAGCTGCTATTAACTGGGCTTTTAACCAAGCAGAAGTCAACAAAAGTTAAAACGTTGAGACAAAGACGAAACGACTTGAAATTTGGCAGACGTGCTCGTATGGACGAAGGAAATAGCTCAGAAAAAATTTGACTGAAAATGTGCTAAGCGGATGAGTCGGTGCAGAGTCATGCCTATGACTCGGTACCGAGTTATCGTGCTTAATCCACGGCATCTCCAACTTTGCACAAGTGATTCTCTAGCTCTCATATGCAAGTCCAAGTGATGAAAGAATAATCCTTAAAACAAGTCATCAACTTACGAAAACACAAGGGCACTTCAAAATGAAGTAAGAAACACAATGCAAGAAAGATGGGTGAGTTTCCCCCTAAGGGGATAAGTCGGCAATGAGTTATAGCGATAACCCGGTACCGAGCTATCACCATAACTCGTGTGTACCCCAACTTTCTTGCACAACTCCAAACTGATATATGGACCTCCCTGATAGCGAGCTTCTGATCCAATATGACCGATACTCTATAAATACAAACCATAGAGCAACCAAAACAAGATCGGACTTCTGCCACCACTACACGTAAGCTCTGCCTCTTTATCATCTTCTATCCCCACACAACAGTCACCAAGGCAGCTACTTTGGATAATTCTAGGATTTAGAATATGTCTAACCTCTGTACTTGTGGCTCATTCTCTATCAAATCTCTTGTAATCTCAAACGAACTGCATCAAATCTATAAGCAACAAAGCTATAAAGTGGACGTAGACCATACATTGCCGAGCCACTATAAAATCTTGTGTCTCTTTCTTATTTATTTATTATTTTTAATATTATCTGCTAGATCTAAGTCTCGCGGGTTACCTACAACTCATTCTTGGGTGTTGATCCATTTTTGATGTCAAAATTTTGGTACTTTCAC
This sequence comes from Allium fistulosum, assembly GCA_030737815.1. Taxonomy (NCBI): domain Eukaryota; kingdom Viridiplantae; phylum Streptophyta; class Magnoliopsida; order Asparagales; family Amaryllidaceae; genus Allium; species Allium fistulosum. The sequence continues at coordinate 1,316,690,710 of CM060903.1, read as the reverse complement.
TGAGAAAACTGAATCCAAACTTAGTTCTAGCTTGGTATTTTGGATTAGAAAAGATCCAGTAGTTAGATCTAGGGAATTTGATTTGAGGATTTGTAGGGTTGCTATTGGAGATCAATGGCACCTAGAAAACAAAGAACCGCTTTTGGAAGATCCACAGGACCAACAGTTGGTGATGATGAAGCAAACCCCCAACAAACTGAAATTAACAACACTAAAAATTAGCAAACGGAGGTTAATACTAGAAATCTAGCACCAGGATCCTCCACTTAATAGGAACTTGTAACCAAAGGAGAGCTTAACCAGATGATTAATGAACTTAACTAGAAAATGGCAGATAGCCAAAAGGCTCGCATTGATAAAACTACAGCCACCAAGTGCTCCAAGAGCTAGGAAAGAAACTACGACTACTACGGAACAAGAGAATTCCTCTGTTTTAGGCTTGAATAAGAGAAACAATAAACAAAAGAAGAAGGAGGTCGTTGGTGGAACAGTAGGGATCGTAAATAGAAGGCAATGGAAGTACTCCTCCCACTGAAAGAAAACCTGCTGCAAACCCAAATTTTGGAATAAATACTCCCCAAGGGAATATTATAATACGTGTCTTCGACTCAAAGGATGACATGAAACTTGATGAAGGTGGACTGGAACCGAACGCCTATGTAAACAGGCAGAATGCTGGAAAAGAGGTTCAAACTGTCAAAGTAGGACCAATCGTGAGCCAACGGAACTCTACAGAAGTGGTTCTTTCGGAGAGTGGAGAACCTAGGCTTCAACTACAAGCCGAGACTATTTGTGGAGTCAAAACTTAGAGTAGCCCCTGACAGTCCTGTATAGTACACCAAACTGCCCATTTTTCCACACCCCATGCGGAAAATTTGCCACGGTCATGAGTCGTGGCAACTTTACCACGGTTTTGAACTGTGGTAAAACAAATTATACCCGGGCAAGGACCGTGGCAATTTTGCAACGGCTTTAGACCGTTGCAAATTTGGTCTATTTTTTCCAACCCCCCTAGCGTACAGAATACAACTCAAATAGGCCCCTTTTCTTAAAATAACACCCACGCGTGCCCTAATCATCTTCCCTCTGAAATTCACGAATCCCGCTCCCAAGATAATCCCTTTTTCCTTCCCATGCGCCCTAGCATCGCTCCTGAATCGGTCGACCTCAATATCGATTCGAGCATATCCTCCTTAATTTTGATTTGAGCATATAGTTGTAATCAGGCATCTTTTTCTCTCCTCCTCGATATCTTTTTATTAGGTATTTTATTTTTATTTTTAATCAAGATTTTGGATGTTCTTTTATTTTTATTATCAGCGTTCGTTTTGTTTTTCTTTGCTATAATTTATTTTTTTAATCAACAACGGGTTTTTCCAGCACTTTCTTTGTTGCGATTGGTGCTGCTATAGAGATCTGTGTGTTTTCACTTGATGGTGATATCACCATCAATTCTGAAGTTAGGTATTAATTTTGTATGTATTTTGTTTATGCTTTTTAGATCTATGCTACTGCTTGATGTAGTTGTTATGATAGTTTAAAGTAGTATAATTATCATAACTTTATTATTAAATTGGTGCAATATATTCAGATCTATATTTTAAGTATCATTGTAGAGGGTTTTGTGTTAGTAAATAATATTTGAAATTGAAATAAGGGCTGTTTGAATTGAAGTTGCTTTGGAATTCTGAAGAAGAAGCAGCAATAGTATTTCAATAGTCAGAAGATTAGATTAACTTTCATCTCAGCCTTCTTCTTCAACTTTGCAAATTTCAGGTGAGTTGTTCAACTCACACACCTATATTCTAATAGATTGAGTAATCTTGGTGATAGCTATGATTGGATTGGTTTGCTAAGATTATAATTTTATTTATACGAAGAGAAGATTGCTGTTTATAAAGGTTTATAGGTTTTATTTTTGTAACATATACCTTAGAATTGAGAATTTAAAGTGGATTTAAAACCTCAACAGTCAACACCGCTAGTGTATGACATTCTAACAGTGACCTACAAACTTTAATGTGAAGTTCAAGAGTTATCCCGAGATTACGGCTTCAACATGACATTTCTTCGTACAAAGGTTTATATTGCTGTTTATTTCAGATTTTTACAATCATGTTGTACTGATTGGATTGGATTGGTAACATTTGTCGTTGTGCTTCTGGACAATGCCTGTTATAGAGTTACTAGATATCTATTTTTGTAGCATATGAGGCTTTGATCGTACCACTGCAAAATGTGAATTCTTTTTTTTCTTTCTTTGACAAATATGTTTTATTTTGTGTTTAGCTGAGATAAAATGTTGTCTCAAATGATTGCTAGTATCAGTTAGTGTGTGTATTTGTACACATTGTGTGAATTTCCTTTGTGAATTCTGGTGTACATAATTTTGTTGGATAATTTGTACTGACCTTAAAAGGCATGTATGATTAGATTTATTTTTAGCTCATGTTTGGCAAACATGAGCTAATAAGTAGTCAAAATTGCATGTATATATTGATATCTTATTCCAATTGAGATGTTTGGAAATTCCTTAGGATGTAGCATAAACGGTTTTGATGTTAAAACCGAAAAACACAAACATTCATTTTGTACACATTGTTTTGATATAGTTTTTATAAAGGTATATAGGTTTTTAAATGAATTTACCACTTTAAACGAGGACAGGATAGTTGGCATATTATTTACAATGAATTTCGTAGATGCTCTAATGAACACATATTTCCTAGGTATACACAAGTATTTCAAGATAATTCGAAAAAAATTACATGTTTTAGAAGTAATCAGAATTCATTTCATATTCTTGTACGCTCATATGATCAGATCCGATCAACATTTCTTAACTAAGTTACATATGGTAACATAACCACAGATTCTCTCATTCTATCAATTGACACTCAAAACACCATGTCGACAAGTACTCTCCAATTATAATAGAAATAGTAGCATTTTGAATGATCAATCCAGTTGAATGCATTTAAGAATTGTACGTCATCATTAATTAAATGTTCGAATTTCTTATTATCTGAACTGATGATACAATGATGTCAGATTAATAAACAATCCCGAAACACTTGTTTTTTGGTTCTTTCATATAAGAATTGTAGCTGTTGCACGTATTCTGTAAATTATTTAAGCTTGCTTGTTCTTTTCTGTGAGCAGAAATTGTTTCCTTATTTAGTCTTGATTGAACCCTTGATTCACATCATTTCATTTGTTTTTTTTCACCAACTGTTATGAGAATACATTATGTATAATGATACCAGGCTTATATAGCGGATTTAGACGTGCAAAGTAAGGTATAAACAACATTGAAAATTGGTACTTTCATACCAAAGATATGACGTTTGCTTATATTTGATTATGTCCATGTCCAAAATGGTTTTGACTTTTATCAGTTTCTGTGAAATTCCAAACTTCGGTAATATATTTGGAGAAGATTTTGCATTTTGCATTGTTCTCGTTATTGTGGATAAATGACCATGAAGTTTGAATTTTTTTAGTAAATTTTACAGTTTTAACATTTGTCAACTTTGTTTCTAACAGATTTAAATGAATTTACCACTTTAAATGAATTTCTAAGTTAAGAGAGTACTTATTTTGTACACATTATTTGAATTATTTGGCATAAGTGAGTCGCCCACTACTGTTGCTTAAATACTTAAATGATTGTTTATGTGTGGTCAGTAGCTCAAATGTGAATAGCAGCACTGTCTTAAAAAAAACTTAATTTTGTGTTGTTATTGTGTTTAGCTATATAGTTTGGACTATGTTGATTAAGGCAGAATTCAAATATAGGGGTGATCAAGGAATTTATGTTTTTGTTTTTCTAGTTTTGAGTGCAGAAAATATAGGAGGAGAGGACATATATTGGTAAAATACTGAATTTGTACAGTGCAGTTACTTCATGTGTATCGTTGTTCCTTTATGCTACGTAATGGACATAGCATAGATTTAGTTTATTTTGTGAGTGCACAGTCTTCGGTAATATATATGATGAAGATTCTGCATTTTGCATTGTTCTCATTATTGTGGATAAATGACCATGAAGTTTTAATTTTTTAGTAAATTTTACGGTTTTAACATCTGTCAACTTAGTTTCTAACAGATTTAAATGAATTTACCACTTTAAATGAATTTCTAAGTTAAGAGAGTACTTATTTTGTACACATTATTTGAATTATTTGGCATAAGCGAGTCGCCCACTACTGTTTCTTAAATACTTAAATGATTGGTTATGCGTGGTCAGTAGCTCAAATGTGAATAGAAGCACTGTCCTTAAAAAAACTTAATTTTGTATTGTTATTGTGTTTAGCTATATAGTTTTGGACTCTGTTGATTAAGGCAGAATTCAAATTTTAGGGGTGAACAAGGAGTTTTTGTTTTTCTAGTTTTGAGTGCAGAAAATATAGGAGGAGAGGACATATATGGTAAAATACTGAATTTGTACAATTCGATTACTTCATGCATATCGTTTTTCCTTTGTGCAACGTAATGGACATAGCACAGATTTAGTTTATTTTGTGAGTGCACACTCTTTTAGTTCAGATTATTCCATGCCGATTCTCTTAAAATTACCCGTGAATGTTATTTTGATCAAAATTAGTCCTCAATTGTCTGTTACCAATTTGTATTCCATAATAAATTGTTATAGCTACTAAAAATATATTCAGTCAGTTTGATACTAAATCTTGACTACTTGACTGGTAAAATTGATTTAATTTACTTGGTCTAAGGTTGATATGCCCTAATCAAATTTACCAACTATTTGTTTTGTTTCAATATTAGAAAATTGAACTTTATGCGACTGATGGAAGATGATCAAAAGGAAGACGGTTATTTAGCTGTCATGTTAATGCAGGTAACTTTAATTTATGCACTTTTTTTCTATTTTTGTTCTGTTCAGAGCACAAATATCTTCTTTGTTTCTTTTTTGCTTTTCATGCTTTCTCATCATTCTTTCTATTTGCTTCAAAGAACATATTTTAAACATTTTTATTGACACCATTTTCCCTTGGTAAAAATAAGGTTTAATGTGCAATTTTGAAATTTAAACATCGTAGATGTCACTATGTATTTATTTGAATTTCTATCATTTTAATTTTTTCATCAGCAAACACGAAAGTAAAAACATATCTTTTGCGCACATTAATTTGAAAAGAGTATACTTATACTCCTTTGCAATCAGCATACCCATTCTTGAATAAAAAAACTATTTGGCTTTTATGTATGGAGAAGCTTTATATAATCATATTTCATCGTCTCACTTGAGAACAATATTCGATAGGTTTCTAGCTACTAGAGATAACTTTTGTAATAACAGTTTGGAAATAGTTTTCATATACAGTTTTAACTAAACATCACAAGTTATATGCAAAAATTTATATACACGATTCTTGCTACAACTAGTGTGGCATATTTCTCTCAAACCCAAATTTCTTTAGATAGTTAATAGTTTTAATGAGAAAAGTTGTATGGACATTATTGTGAAAGTATGACAAAGAGTTAAAAAACGAGAACAAAATTTGATTTACATGTTGTTATAATATTTTATAGTATTATATTATTTATTTCTAAACTTTCCATTTTAGTAGCATGCATTAGTGTATGGTTGCTTTAGCATCCAAGCTGTATTTTTAACGTTTGATCTGAAGATCTCAAATTTAAACATTATGTAGTGCTGGATAAGAATTTGAATTTAATAACTTAAGTGAAATTAAGTTTTAGTGTAGTAGATCATGGATACTAAATATCACATATCCTTATCACCACTAGGACGACAATAAAAACTATCACGATTTCATTTTTTTATGGATGTAGTGTCTTTTAATGGTGAATATCATTTTCCCTTGGTGACAGATGTAGTTGCCTTATTTCATACTTAATGTTGATTTCCAAGTGACTGCAGTTTAGACCCATTAAGATAAAATCAGGTGTCAAATTCATTTATTCTCATTTGAAAAAAGCGAATATCATATAATTTGAGTATTGTTTATTTTAGGTAAATGATGACTTTGAAAAGCATCTGGTAAAGACACAGACAATGCAAGGCTTTTAACAGAACTATAAATTGATATAACATTGAAAATATGAATGCCTTCTTTCATAAACATTATTACATAAAAGATCAGTCACCATTGTGCTAAATATAATGCACTATTGAATTTTCTCGGAACCACAATATTCATATATTACAAAAATGCATTGATCGATCAAAATGTGACGTCTTCAATTTATGATTTAATTTGAATTAACTAATTGTATAGTAAGATGTTTTCAAAACTGCAAGTCTGTGCTCTTAGTGGTTGTGAAGTAGTATATGGGTTTGACAGTATATGCTGGTAGTTAATTGAACCCTGTACTTTTCATTTTTCTCAGTACAAATCATAGAGCTTATTCATCATCTTTGCACCTAATCATTAATTATGTTTGTTGATCAAACAAATATGATATAATACTAAAGTTACAAACCTGAATTTGGCCATGCAAGAACCTGATGTAACCCAGAGCCTCATGCGACACAGAGGCCATGCGAGAACTTTGTGTTTCTTCTATAATCTTCTATAAACTGACCCTTAAGATTGTATACACGATTTCAACCAAAATCTAATATTTGATTTGTTTATCTTTGACAGATGACCCATGCCGTTTAAGTGGATGATGTGAAGCCTGAAGTTGAAATACATGCCTTATAGTGCGAAATCAAAAACTTGCAGTTCAGCAAGTGCATTAGAAGGAGTTACACTTTGTAGTGTGCATTATGTATTATTATTGAACTTTTGTATTCATGTATCATTGTATTGTATTTGATGAACCATCTGAAACTTTTGTCTTCATGTACCATTGTATTATACTTGATGAACTATCTGAAACTTTTGTTTTCATGTATCATTGTATTGTACTTGATGAACTATATATCTTAGTTGATGAACTGTTTATAACAATGAACCGTATTGTAAACTAAGACATTTACTCTATGCTTTGAGTTTCAATTGAGATCACTATTTTGTTGAATTGAACTGAAGTAAGAACAGCCGAGGTTTTTGATTAATTTGAAAAACATACAAAAATTAGCCACGGCCTTAAGCCGTGGCTAAAAATGTATTTGCCACGGCTCTAAGCCGTGGCTGAACGTAATATTGCCACGGTCTCAAGCCATGGAAAAATAGAAAAGAGCCATGGCTCTGGACCGTGGCAAAATTTTTGCCACTGCCTATTTTGCCACGGCCCAAGGCCGTGGCAAAATCGTTTAGCCACGGCCCAAAGCCGTGGCGAAATGACTTTTCTGGTGTAGTGGTAGACTACCGCGCCGGTAAGGAGTACATTGTCGACATGGTCAAATGGTTAGTGGAGGAGAGCATGAGTAGAAAGAATGAAGACCGGTGTTCTGCGCCAAGCCGAACTCCATTCATTGAAAACATTCTAAGAGAAGAGTATTCTAAGAAGTTCACTATGCCCACTATGCCATCAATGGAATGACGGACCCTAAACAGCGCTTGTACAAATACGAGTGGCATATGGATGGAGCTAGAGCTATGGATGTTGTTTATTATAGATGTTTTCCTATCTTCTTGGAAGGATTCGCTTCCGTGTGGTTTACTAGACTTCCACTGAGATCCGTTTCTACCTTTGTTGAATTGGCAAGAAAGTTTCTGGAACAGTTCAGGCTCCATACTGCATGACCAAAAAACGTGATGTCCTTATCTGGCTTTTTCCATGGACCCAATGCATCACTAAAATCTTTCTTGGATTGATTTAACATTGCATTCATGGAGGTAAGCGATCCTGAGGAAGATATGGTTTTCATGGTTTTGGTGTGAGCAATCCATCCAGATATAGACTTCAGTAGATGGACTAAAATGAAACAAATGACTACCATAAAAGAATTCCACCGAAAGGTGAATCATTTCCAAAGGTTGGAAGAAGCAAGTATGATGGAAGGTAAAACTGTCGATCAATAACCAAAGGAAATGGTCCAGAGTAATGTCGCGGCTAAGTAGGAAGGTGACGACTCTGGAAATGCCACCGGAAACTCTGGAAACCAAGAGAAGAGGAATCAGAACTCTGGTGATAGGCATAACACGAATGCGAAACGCTTAAGGAAATTTGGACTAAAGGACTATACGCAGTTGAATAACAGTCTGGAGAATATCTATCTTGCTACTTAGGGAATTGAGCGCTACAACAAACCACCCAGGAAGGAAGCCTCCAAGCGACAGAAGCAATCAGGAAAGTACTGTCGCTTCCACGAGACACACGGGCATAACACTAATGAATGCCGACATCCGAAGAACGTGATTAAGGAGTTGATACAAACTCCAGCATTACGTGAAGAAATCGCAGAATGGCGAGAGAGCCACGAGACCCCAGGGCCTAACTGCTAAAGGGAAATTGCTTGGACCCAGCGGAGAAGGACCCTGGCTAACTAACGGAAGACTAGTCATTAATTAGTAATCCAAGAAAGGAGCAGCATTCGAATGCGGTGCAACTTTGCTCAACTCTATCTACGTATTTTCTATTTTCGCAAATAAGTCATCTAGAGACACTGGGTGCATTGTAAATAGGCAGGCCTTGCCTGTCCTTCTATATTATCAGTAAAATTAGCTTCTTGAACTAATGGAACCATGTCCTTACAAACAAAACTGCCAAGTCGATGGGGAAAATCGACTCAACCGCCGGACGGGGAAAATTGATCCCTGCCTTCTGAGAGCTAGCGTTGCTCCAACAACATTGGAAAGGCCCACAACTTCTAAAGCCTCGGTGTAGTTCCAGCAACATCGGGAAACTTACCATATTCTAAAGCCTCGGTAATGCTTTGGCAACATTGGGAAACTTACTATTTTCTAAAGCATCGGTGTTGCTCCGACAATATTAGAAAATTTATTGTTTTTTAAAGCCTCGGTGTTGCTTCGGTAACTTCGGGAAACTTACTGTTTTCTAAAGCTCCGATGTCACTCTAGGAACATCAGGAAACTTCCTATTTCTCGAAGTGTTGAAGTTGCCCCGACAACGCTAATGCAACATTAAATTGCTCAGGACTTGCCTTTTCTTCCATTTATAAACAAATCTATTGAACTAATGGAACCACGTTCTTGCAAGCAAACCGCCGAGTCAACGTGGAAAATCAACTCAAACCGCCATATCAAAAGGGAAAATCGATCCCCACCTTTTGAGAACTGGCGTTGCTTCGGCAACGTCAAGAAGGTCCATCTCCTTGTGTGTCACCAATAAGCCGCACGCCACTGCTTGAACCGATGGAACCGTGTTCAAGTATGCAATACTTCCTGTGCGCCACCAATAAGTCGCACGTTGCTTCTTGAACCAACGGAACTGTGTTCTTGCAAGCAATTCACATTTCCTAAGTACCGGTGTCACCTCGGCAACGCTGGGAAATTCGTCTATTCTCTAGCAATCGATGTTACCCCTGCAACACCGAGAGCTCATCTAAAATTACTAAGTACTGACGTTGCCCAACCACATCGGGAAAGTTTTTCTATTGCAGGATTGGTGGAGATCAGCATTGCTCTGGCAATACCATAAAAATCCAAACCTTTGAATCGAAGGAGAAAATTAATCCTTATCTTTTCAGCATTGGAGTTGTCCCGACAATGCTAGGAAATTGTAAATCACCAGGTTGGTTGGGAAATCAACCCATAACTATCAAAGCATGACATCGCCCAGAGATAGACAACATCAAGGGAAAATCCAAGTGCTTGAGCTTTTTGTGAGTTTCCTGAGATAGAAACTGATTCACGGACAGGATCTCAATAATGAACTTGGAAAGAGCTGTTCACAATCAAGAAACGGAATACTCGAAATCGAGCATTACAACCGTAGGTTCCCGGAGATAGGAGCCTACCTTGCAACCCAAACTGGGGGCAACTGAACAAGTTGCCCAAAACAACTAGCCTCTAACCAATCGCCTGAACCCTGCGTTCAGAGTAACCAGCCATGTGAAGTAGGGGGCATACATACATGATCGAGATGAGATAAACCTAGATACACCACGATTCTATTACGCCAAATGAAGTATTTTAGCAAATCACAACAGAGCTAAATAATATAATATGCTAAATAACCGCATGAGTATTATTTACAAGTACAGAGATAGGGTTATAAGCAGGTTACACTATTCACATGCACAGAAATGCGGTAAATGAACACAACACACAAAACAACAATATGTAATATGAAAATTGCAAAACTGACAATCATATTATATATACATGTAGTGGTACGTGAACAGGCACAATACATTGAATGTAGGAAAAGTACACTAGAGAGATTAAAATAGAAAAGCTAATCTTTCATTACTAACATCTTTTTATGTACATAGACAAACATCGAGGGCCGTACCCGCACAATATCGGCCTGTTTTAGACATCAAAAAGCAAAATATAGACTCCCCCGACATGAAAACAATACAAAAACACTCTGTACAAACTCAACTAACACAAAAATCATAAGTGCTCCACTTTACCTACACTTGGTCACATCATCATTTCTTACCACCCGGCGGGGAGCGATCTTCTGCTTGTCACCCTTCTTCTTTCTGGAATGAGCATGCCCTCCTCCAGCACCAGAATCAAGTTCTTCAGATCCACCGACGGATGCATCCCCAGGATTCGGCCTGCCAGTCTTGATTGTATATGGGAGAAATTTGGGCTTGGCAACATTTGGCTTCTTCAGCTTCATCTTCTCTTTTTTCTCATTCTATATCCGCTCCACCATCATCTCCTTACCAGGCGGATCCGACCCTCCTGTGATTAACACATCTTCTTCTTGTGATACGGAGACATCCTCCAGGTTCTGCACTACTGCTATCTACTCGGAATATGTCCAGGACTGGAGCTTGAAATGGCATCGAACCTGAAGCTGTTGCGGAGATAGTGGTGGAAGCGGTATGGATGGTAGTGGCTCTTGAGCCTGAGCAGCTGAAGGTAGAGACGGAATAAACGGATGACCTACAAGTTGAATAACATGGTTCTATAGTTTAGTGAAGAACTCCGGAGCGAGCTGATTCTTCTGGAACACCAGAGAAACTAGAGAAATACCTAAACCAGGAGTTCGGCCGCGAACTTCAATTTCAAAACCCTCTTCACCAACTTCCATTTCAGCAGGTCATTGAATAACCTGAGGATTATAAAGCTCGCATCGGGCTTCAGATATCGGAAGAGTGCAGGTTGTTGTAGAGCTAACCACTGTCGACATAGGAACGATCGCTGCTTGCTCTTAAGATTTAGGAGCAGATGTCTCGCCCTAACCTGAGGAACTTGGGCCGGCGAGAGCATTAGCATCGACCTCAGTAGCGTCCTTCTCTTTCCATTCCCTTAAAAATTCCCTTTCGGCTGCTAGAAAGTCTATATCTTCAGAACTAAGGTAAGTGGCCATGAGTTCCCCTTCGGAGCGCATATCCCTGGCCCACTCTGACTTGACCATTACTTATTCCCAAACGATAACAAGGGTCTGGGATAGTTATCTTTGAGCCACCTCAAGCTGCCCTTGTTCATCACGGAGCAAGTGTAGAAGTGTAGCATGGTGGTATCCATTTGACTCACCACCTCATCATGCTCTCTTTGAAGGTCCGAAAGCTCCGACCGTGTGACCAAGTGATCAATTTTGGTCGCTAACTTATCAGATTCAGCATTTTTCTACCGCCTTGGCCAATTTTGCGTTCTCCTCATGAAGTCGAGTGAGTTCAGTAATGATCGTAGCCTGCTCGGTAATAGTCTAGTCCCGGGCCTTGATGGTGTTCTCTCTTAGTGACTTGCTCCTTCAATCTAAATGACTCTTCGTGAGCATCTTTGAGTTGGTCCTTGATCATGAAGAGTGTTCTATTATGGGCTTGGCTTGCCTCAGTTAGCAACTTGTCGCTTGCAGCTTTTCCCTTTAAGGCCCCGTATCTATTAGTCTTTAGCTGAGTTATCTCATTATCACGATCCTTGATCCTTTTATCGTAATCATTCATTTCTACCTCAAATGAGAGGATTTATTGGTAGTTGATTCTATTTACATGAGAGAGAGCTCGTACGAGACATGGCCATTCAAACCTAGCTTCCAAAGTCCTCATGGACTGCCTTGAGACCCTTGACCTTTTAACACCTATTATAGGTAAGCTTTTGTCATTTAATACCTAACCCCAAGGTGGACTCCTCATTGGTACTATCTAGCTGACATCGCTTGGAATCTCACTAGGTTACGTAATACTTTTTTTAGGAGAGAAGCGAACCCCTAGATCAGTCACTTAATACCTCAAACCCGAAGCAAACCCTTCTCGAGATATGCACTATCACTCTTAGTTATAAATATGGAATCTCATTAGGTTACTTCTTTTGGTAGGGAGAGGGACCCTAAAATAGCCACTTAATAACTCAACACTAAAGTAAACCCTTTTAGAGACATCCTTATTTATTTGGAATCTCACTAGGTTACTTAATACTTCTTTTTAGAAGGAAGGCAGATCCTACAACCACTTAATACCTCAAACCAAAAGCCAACCCTATGGAGATATCCCTCACCGCTCCTAATTCTAAATTTGGATCATTTAATACTTTTCAATTAAGAAAGCAGACTCGATCTCTCACGTCGTCACGGGTCCTAGGATTAGTAATATCACACATAAGTAGTAAGTGCACCGACTGCTGGTAGCCTCAATGTGAAGGGCAGTCTTCATCGAGTGACTCCACTGACCTTGCATCACTAACCTACCAAGTCCAATTAACCATCCGAAGTCTTTACTTGTTTTATCTTAAGTAGACATTGGACTTAGCTTACTAATTCCTTTTTTATTTAAGGCAATAAGATTTACCTTAAATACTTATCTACCCATAAATCCCCATTTTATGCTCATAAATGTCAATTTGTCCATAAAATCCTAACGGACATCTCCTAAGACATTTATGTATGATTACTAATTTCAAGCCAGTAATCTTTTATATCTATTCCATTTTTATCAGTCCATTTTTATCCATTTGTCCTATTAATTGTAACTTCCAAATTTATTTTTATTATTTGCCCATTAATTGGGATTACAGTCTTTAGTTAACCAATTGTAACCCCTAATCTAATCCTATCCATTATTTCTCATTAATTGCCCATTAATTAGGGTTACAATTCTTTATTTCCTATTAATTATTGGCAATTTATTGCCCATTAATAGGAATTACTACATTTCCAAATTCTACCTATTCACTTTCCTAAATATAATAATAACTAACGAAAGTTCCACATAAATAACATGCGAATAATTTTCTCAAAAAAAAATAACACACGAATAAACGTTGTTCTCCTTTATTAACGCAATAAATACGTATAAACTACTTATTCTTATTCAAATAAAATATATTCTAGTCATAAATATGTAACTAGAATATATTTTCCATATTTAATTTGTTGGAATTAAATTCCTTAGGAAGATTTTCTGCTATGATTTCCATAAATTGGTTTTAACACAAAATGAAAATTTTACTACGTTTGAAGTTATAAGGAATGGATAATTTCTTTTTATTTGGAATAAACAGTGTAAACTATGGAAAATAAATCTGTACTTTACACATCTCTTCCCTTTTTGTTTTATTCCTTGTTAAATCAAGCATCGCCTATTTGAATCAAAAGTGGAAAAAGTAAACAAATTTATAAAAATCAAACGGATATTTTTCCCACAAATTAAAGTATGGAAAATCTAAAACTTAACATAAATTTGGGCAATAATCCAAATATCCTATTTTACACCCAAGTACATATCTGGAACAAAAATATACAAAATTCAAATTCTAAAATTTTTGGGACTGATTTCCAGATCTAGGTGTAAACATATTTCAAATTAAGTCTAAAACAAGAATATGTAGGCAATAGTTTTCTGTACTAATTTAAGCCTACAATTCACAAATAAAATTTATTTAAGCATAAAAATCAAACATATGCCAATGGAATAGATTTAAAATCATAAACAATATATAAAATTTCCCACTCACATTTTAAAAGCGATCCAAATCTCTAGATCTGAAGTAGAACCTTAAATTCATCTCCAAATCCTTTTTAATCCAAGAAATATATATAAAAGGTTATATACATACATTAGAATTACAGATCTGAGAAGAGATTTGGGATTGCGAGAGAAAATAGACACAAATATACAAATATTTATAAATTACCTCAAATACGCGTATAGTTGATTCTCTTCTCTTCTCCTTTTTATTAGATTTCTGTTCTTCTCCAATTTGTATGAATATAAATACAAATATCTTATTTTCGTAATTTAGAAAGAAAGTGGAGAATTAGAAATTACAGAGCTTCATTACTACCTCCAAAAAAATATGAGAAGAGAAAGGAGGGTTAGGCCTGAATTTATAGGCGTGGTAATCAACCTCAACCATTAAATCGAAATATAATAAATCCGGGCCATACATGGCCTAGGTTTACTGGAGCCGCCATACATGTAACGGTTGACTGCTCCCTTCCTAGGGTTGACCGCCTCTGGTCGACTGCTCCAATATGCAGGTCGACCTATGTGCCCCAGATAATTAATTAAAAACGTTAACTTTCTTATTTAGATTATTTTCATTCCGAATTCGTTTTTCGTTCGTAACTTCTTCGTTTGGACTTCGATCACAAAACTCCAAATATGAAAGTTGCTCAGAATTTCATCATGAACGCAATGGTGCAAGTTTCGAGGTCCAACTCTATCGTTTGTACAAATTACATTTTTGGAGCCTAATTAATTAACTAACTAATTAAATAACTAACTAATTAAATAACTAACACCAAATTACGGTGTGTTACATTTTCCCCCCCTTAAAAATAATTTCATCCCCGAAATTTCACCAACGACTAAGTCATAGTTTTGGCTCCAAATTATCTTAAACTACACAACCAATGAGTGTACAATCAATTTTGCAACAAAACGTGCACAAGTGCATAGTGTATTACTGTATCACCGCATAGAAAATATGTATGCAGAATGATTCTAAATCGGATCCTCTTATATGAAGGCATTTCCTTTGAAAACATTTTTGGAAACATGATGCAAACAACTTATATGTATACGGGCAGTTCTATTATGCAACTTTTTGAAAAATCTTTTCAACCAAAACCCCCATACTTCTACGAATAGAAGTATGAAGCAACCAATTTTGCATCCAGTTCCTACCATCCAAAAATCTAACTCGTTGAAAAATCACTTCCTAAATTTTACTCCTATGTCGGAAAATGGAATTTAGGTGGAAATTTTATCATTCTTACCACTCTATGCTCTTCATATTTCCATAGTATAGTGGAAATTCCCTCGCTGTCCCGGATTTATTCCAAATTTTCCTCGCACAAAATGCATAAGGAGTCTTATTTTTAAGCTTTAAAACTAAATTAAGTCTAAAAATAAACTCGCGCATGTCGTTGACAAGGTAGGAAAATAGAAATTCCAAAGCTAAAACCGCTTTTTTCTTGTTACCGCTAGCATTTATCGCATCGTCGATCCTAACGTACCGCTAAATTGTCAAATTCTATCTCCATCTTCATTCCTTACGTCTAACATGTGGCCTTCAAAATCAAAGATTTCACAAAAATCATTGCCCAGTTTTCAAATTCGTACGTCAAAATAAGATCCCAAAGTAGTTAGGCACACATTTTTCCTTGAATAAAATTTTGAACCAAAACTCTAAAAATAATTTAAGAGTCAAGAATAATTGAAACCTAAAAACTTTTCAAAATATTTTCATTCTCAAAAGTTTTGATAAATCAAGGCACAATTTCAGCGTAATCGGAAGTTGGTTATGCGCTAAAAGCATAAATCAAATTCTAAAATCTACATCTAAACTTTACCCACAAAACTTGATAGTTTACATAAATAGAATGTCAACACATCTATTATTCAAAAAAATTAGTTTTTAAAGAATATAAGCAATGACTCGTGATACCAAAACAACTTTATCTTGCCCTTTGCTAAAATTTTTCAACTATTATAAACTTCCAGTCTTATATTACGTTTACTATTAGTCAAGTGTCTTTATGAAATTCCCTTATTTATACTGCTTGTTTACTATGCATATATAAGAGTGGTTTGTATGTCCAGAAACAATAACACGGTAAATAAATAGGAACTCATAGTATCGTGCATGCCTTTTATCAGAGACAACTAACAGTTACAACCCAAATAAACTAAAAGAAAAGAACAAATGCTGAAATGGAAAAGACATTAGCACCATAACTCCTAAAACAATGCCTACAGACTATGAGACATCTTGCTCCATGGCTAGAGCCCGATCCATTACTACGACCCTTGAACGGTTGCAGCATGGCAGTTATACACCCAATCTTATGCTGCTGGCGCTGCTGGTGTTGCTAACGGCTTCGGGATAGCCATCTTTCTTAGAAAGGATCTATTGATGGCAGAAGAAACCTTCTACTAAATTTCCTCTCCATGGAGTTTCACCCGTATTACCTAAAGACGAGAGTGGATAAGTGAAAATACGGAAAATGACTTTGTGGAGTGTTAATCCTTGATCAAC
This sequence comes from Allium fistulosum, assembly GCA_030737815.1. Taxonomy (NCBI): domain Eukaryota; kingdom Viridiplantae; phylum Streptophyta; class Magnoliopsida; order Asparagales; family Amaryllidaceae; genus Allium; species Allium fistulosum. The sequence goes on along the minus strand of CM060903.1, from coordinate 1,316,674,208 downwards.
AAATTTAATCAAAAGGGTGCAAGTCCAATTGATGACGATGCCGTCAATACTAGCATAGGTGGTCTTCCACACCGTAGGATAAATCTAGTCGTAACTTCCTATCATAGGGACGACTTTGTGTCGAATGATGCACATAATCAGACGGGCAGTCGAACGTAGATTATCCATCTTTCAAACACCGACATCCTGGAAAAAGATCTACTGTAAAATCTTTAAGTCGGTCACTTCAAAATCATCCAAGTCGCGTCCTTCGCGGAGGCCTTTAAAATCTCAGCGAGATCATCATTAGTCAGCTCAATCAAGACACCTTTCACCTCCAAACAAGACAAACTATTGCATCCATCGAAAAGGCAGATGTAGCACAGGTAATATTCCCGCTCAAAGGTCATGAAGCAGAGGATCAGTGCAAATTCTACCGCAAGGAATAGCTCTTTCAGCCCAAAAACGACAAAACCTTCTACTCATTCCAGTCCAGCCAAGTGGCCTCTTGAGAGTTAAGACCATAAAGGTGCGAGAAAAACTGGCAATATGGAAAGGTGTCTTGGGCTAAAAAGTGGTCGGAGGGATGAAATAGGGTTTAGATCTGGTGTAGCGATCTAAATTTTTGACCCTCGAAAATCGACACTAATACATCCTCGTGCTGCAAATCCATACTTTTCCATTTCATAATCTTAAGGCAACAAATGCCTTTCATTTCTCATAACTGATAGCCCGAAATATGTCCTGTAGACTAAATAGTATCTCGTATCATTCCTAGGATATGAGGCTCGTGAGGCTACGTTCCACAATACCATGCTTTTTTCACAAAGCCATGCTTTGATCATAACATGTTCCACTTTGAATGCCACATTGCCATTCCTTCGATCACTATTGACTTTCACGAACATACAACATTTGAGCTCGTACGCCTTAGAGAAGGGTGTTAAGCTAAGAGAAGTTGCTTTCTCCGCCACCAAAAAATGTACGTTTGTAAAAGTCAACGTTTGTGATCACAAAAATTCAATGTTAGACATTCGTCCATACAAGTTCGTTCTGAGACTGAACGAAACCGAAAGCACTCCTCCTACTACATCATGTCGAAAATTATGCCTAGGATTAGCAGCGATTAGTCCTTGCAATCGAAGATTTCATAACAGAGCACTATTACCACCATAAATATATGATATGGTAAATTTCACCACGAGGGACTAGTGGCAAGCAGCTCTTCATCATGAAGATCCCCACCTTTAAAAAACATCATCTTCATCATGTCTTCACTTCCGAACATATACATTAGTTCGAAGTGGTTTTCGGATAGGAGTTATCCAATTTCGACCCTGGTTTCTCCGAACTAATCACCGATTAAAAAGACGTTAAGTTCATATATGGTTATCAATCATCATTCAATTTAATTCATCTTTTTATTCATTCATAAATATCTTAGGGCGACATATTATTTTATATTATTCCATTTATCTTCTTAACAGTATATGGAATCATTAAGCCTTGCTTATTAAATTCTTTTGGTCAATTAAACCTTTTTTAAATATTGGAAAAATTCTAAATCATTTCACTTTTTTAGTTAAGAAAAACATTTTCAAAATATTTATTTAAATCTAAATCAAAGATTTCTTATATTCAAATCATAACATTTTGATGGGTAAAAAATAATGTTATTTAATACATAGTTTACTGAAAACCCCAAACCAATTTGTATTGAGTAAAAGATTAGACTAATCATACCCATATTAACTTCCGTATTCAACTCGTACTATTCGTGGAATAATGGTGGAATCACCTTTTAAATTCATGCGGATAGTATAGTTCCCTCCTTAGAGCTTAATACAAAGTTTAACCAGAATATCCTTTATACTATTAAAAATCTGGTTTAATTAACTCTTTTGAAAATTCCTTACTTTTGGAAAAACTTAAATGAGATCTTTTTTAGAGCATCTGGGCTTTCTCTTCGATCTGTTCCACCCCTCGTATAAAAGTGAAAACAGAGGACTGGAAAGTTCAAGGCACTGGTTGCTCCATTTCTAACCTTAGTTATACACCTTATTTTACCATTTATATCTGGCAGGATAAATGTACTAGTCGTTTCCGCATACTCCTTTCATTTTTAGGAATGATTTATAAAACTTCCAAATCATTATTTAAAATACTTAATTATTCTTTTAAAAACCATTTATAAATGATATGAAAAAATGGTTAAGTTTAAAATCATATTTCACAAGTTATTTAAAACTACTGCGAAAAGTGCTTCGAAAAGTGTTTTAAAAGATATTGATCAAAACGACTTTTCTACCTTGTGGAAATTCATTTATATAACTCAAATTTTCTTTAAAACATTTTAAAAGATTTATAAAATTAATTTCATATTTTTAAACAGTCAAAAATATTCATTTAAAATCAATTTCAAATTCGGGTTTTAAACTGCAAAACCGCGATTTTTCTGAAAACTTGTTTTGGACTTACTTAAAAATTTACAAGATGAAATCTTGATTTTCTTTCTTCATTTAAAAAAATATGGATACAATAGTCTGGAAAATTCTTATCTCGAAGAATTTCGAGCTAATTCCATTTTGTATACTCATTTGAATTCTTCGGTGCGAAATCGCAAACTATCGTTATGCGACGCGTCTTGTTTTGACTTGTTTTTCAATTTCTTTTCAAACATCATGGAAATACTTTTATATGTTTATAAAACATTTCTAAACCATTTTAAACTCATTTTAAACAATATATTCATATTTCAAACTCATTTTGCATTTCATTCCATATTATAATATTATATTATTATAATATCATTTTCAACCTTTTTATATATTTTAAAATCATTAAGAGGCTAACACATATTTATATGGATTTAATTCTCATTTAATTAACTATGGTTAATTATTAATCATTTTTCTTGTCATTTATCAAACCAAGTAATCATCCATATTAACATCCATTTATTCAAATAAGTAATCAACCAAGTAATTAAAAAATTAATCATCCAATATAGTTAAACGTTCAAATCGTTATACTTGAAATAATTTAGAGATTAATTAGTAAAATATGAGTACTCACCTTTGACCACATCGTTTTTACTTCCTACCAACATCTTATCTAACAGCATTTCACCAAACAACACCTAAACACACCTTCACCTTTTCCATTGCTCATGCACCTCCTCCTCCTTCACCATTGCTCACGGCCATAGCCTCCCCCTCATATTGCTCATGGCCTAAGGCCATTAAAGAAGAGAAGAGAAAGAAGTAGATTAAGAAGAGGTTAGCGAGTAACAAGTGGATTGGTGCTTAAGCACTCCACTATTTTTAACCCTTCTACCTCTCTTAAAGAGGAGAAGCCATTAATGAGCATAAGAAAGCCCAAAAATGAAGAAGAAGAATGAGAAGTGTGAGAAAATGAGTGAATGGAAGGTGTTATTTATAGGAAAAGTAAGAAGCGGTAAATTACCAAATTAACCCCTTACCAAATTACCAAAATACCCTTGGATATTTTCAAAACCATCGCATCACCAAAAGCATACTTACCATCAAACATCACATTGTACTTTGTCCCTTTACCTATCATTTAATTAAAACATGATTTGACTTGATTTGATTTGTACTTTTTTACTTTTCTTACTTACTTTTACTAATTACTTTCTAGAATTTTCTAATTATGATTTGTAAAAGTAAATTTTTTTTAGTTATTTAAAATTTTTGTGTGCACGTGTATATATATATGTGTTAAAACATGTTAACAAAGGTGCAACAATGTTGCGACAACTTATATTGAACAAAACGTTGATTTTCGGCAACACGTTTTACGGTCACATTTTGACGTTTTCATTAACCTATCTATTTATAGAAACAAATCTTGAAAATAAGTTTCTTATCATCTTTAAATATTAAAAAAAGTTTATTTTAGTTATAAAACCATATTTAATAATATTAAAATCCAATTATAAAAATATGACGTCGATTGGTCGAAGTGCGACGAAGTTTGTTTATTTTGAGTACTTTTGTAACACCCCTATTTCTATTGACATTATTCAGAAGATTTAATTAGAATAAATTAAATAGAATAATGTAGAAAAGGAGATTGAGGTTGATTAATAGAAAATATAGTGGCCGTGCTTATTAAACTTAATGAACTTAAAATTGGTTAAGTACTAATACATGGGCATAAGAGTAATTGCCACCCATGTTTCCCACTCTTATACTAATCCCCCCAACCATATATGTTCATTTTTATTCTCAAATAAAAATACATATAACCATAAGAAGTAACAAGGCCGGCCATAGGAAGATAGAAGAGAAGAAGAAAATCTAAGAAATGTTTAGGATTCAAGCTAGAGGAAAATCAATCTTAAATAATCTCCAATCTCCTTATCTCAAGCAAGGTGAATAATAATTTCTACATCTCTATTTTATTTTTACATCAAATGGTTTCGGATTTAAGGATAAATCTGTTTTATGATATGTAAATGATGATATGCTTGATTTTGATTTATATATGTTAAAACAACGATGTTTAAAAGGATATATACATGGTTTTAAGGTAAAACTGAGATGAAATGATGTTCAAATTCCATAGGAAAACTTTATGTTATAGAAAACATGATTTTGGAGTTGGGTTTCAATTTTTATAATTTTCCAAGCCGTGGAGAATTTATTATGAATTTTTCAAAGGAAAATATGATTATTTGGGTTTATAAATTATTTTGAAAAAATATAATAATAATTTGGATCTGAAATTATATTATGTTAGATAACATGATTAAAGTGAATTTCTGGAATTTTTGAGGATTTTTACTAAGTGATTTGGTGTGGAAATTAAATTTTTTTGAAAGGAGGACCTAAATGATTTAATTGTTTTATAAGAGGAAGGGCTTATTTGCTAAATGTTAAATTGGTTTAGATCTGAGAAAATTGTGGCAAATATTATCCAAAGTATTTAAAAAATTTATGAAAGCCAATCAAACGTTTACAATTAGGTAAGTTAGTTGCAAAAAGTTTACTTACTCTGGAAAAATCAGCTTTTACCTAGAAAAAGTTGGTTCTGCCTTCTTTGGTGAACCTTTCGTATCAGACCTCTCGAACAAGACCTTTCGAATTCAATGACCAATAAGGCCGAAAGCAATGCACATGATATCATTCAGGTGGTATGTAGTGAATTGAACTAAGTCAAAAGTATGGTGTCGAAGGGTTGCATTCGAAGGGTTGCTTCCGAAGAAAATGGATCCTTACTTTATTTTGATTTGAAAAGAGAAATCACTTGCATGTTTTCTAAAGACCTTTTGACATAGTCGAAAGGTTTGGTTTTCAAAAGGATGTTTTAAAAGACCTTTCGGAAAGGCCAAAAGGTATGGTTTTTATAAGTTGTTTTATAAGACCTTTCGACACAATCGGCAGGTTTGGTTTTAAAAGGAATTAAGATACCTTTCGACAAGGCCGAAAGATTTGGTTTTGAAAGGTTGTTTCAAAGAGGTTTTGAAAGGAGTTGCCGCCTTTATTTTGTTCAAACCCTTCGATGGGGTCGAAAGTAGGAGCTTTCGACTTAGTCGAAAGGTTTGCTGGTTTTATAAATACAAGCCGCTTTCTAACCTTCCGAAGGGGTTGAAAGTAGGAGCTCTTGACACAGTCGAAAGGTTTTAATGTTTTCCCCCAATGTTTTATAAAGTAGAAAGTGGTTTTGAAAACTTTCACCTATGACCCAAAGTAATACATTAAGTATAAACCTAATGCTTTCGAAAGGGGTACTTTCAATGTTTTTTCGGAAGGGTTACTTCCAATGGTGTCGAAAGGTGCACTTTCAACTAGTTTAGAAGCTAAGCTTCTAAAGTTAAATACTAATATTTTAATATATTCAAAAGGTTTCGTAAGGTAGTATTTAAGGTATTATAAGGCAGGAGCCTAATGTTTATAAGAGCTTTCTAAGGAGGTTATCCTATGAAGTCGGAAACTAAGTTTCGAAGGTATCGAAAGGTTTTAAAGCCCAAACTCAAATTGTTTGAAGGAAAAACCCATGACATAAATAAAGGAGTTTTTATAAAGGAGTTTTTTTAAAGGTTTTAAGAAGAAGCTATCTTTGAGAAAGAAATAGGTTAAAGGAATTAACCATGTCTTTATTAAACCCTCAAGAGTGGTATTGCTATGTTGTTATATTGCTTCTTCTAATATTAATATATTCACTTTATAATAGACCCATAATTGCATTTTGGGGGTAGAGGGTAGGAGAACAAGTTAGGTTAACCCAATAGTGAATGTAAATTGATTAAACTCTTGAATGAATAAAATCGCATCCAGGAGGTCAGGAAGACCAGGATATAGGATGCTAACATATAAAGGAAAGATATTGGCAGGGGCCAATAGGTTCACAGTAAACCCATGAAACTGTATGATATTGGCAGGGGACAATAGGTTAATAGTAAGCCCATGAAAACTATGTATAAAAGAGGATGTCAGAAAGACAGGTTAATAGTTAGCCCATGAAAACTATGTATAAATGAAGATGTAAGATAGACAGGTTCATAGTAAGCCCATAAAAACTATGATTGAATATTGGCAGGGGCAAGTAGGTTTGTAGTTATCCCATGAAAACTATATCCGAATGTAATATTGACAGATGTCAATAGGTTCCTAGTCAACCCATGAAAACTAGGATAACAAAGAAGATATTGGAGTTACCAATAGGTTCAGGGAGAACCCATGAAATGATTAAGTTAATTGGCAGGGGCAATAGGTTCTTAGTGATCCCATGAAAACTATGAAACCAGACAGGGAATCCGTAAGTCAAAAATAGGTTAATAGTTAACCCATGAAAACTATGCAACTGGACAGGGAGTCCATAAATATCAAACAGGTTATTAGTTATCCTATGAAAACTAATAGGTTGATAGTAACCCTAAAACTATGATTATGACAGGGTGTCAAATAAAACTGGGGATGGGTAATCCTAATTGTTTTAAGCATTCATATCATCGTAATATTTTGTAAATGTATGTTTTAACCATTGTGGATGCAGTAGCACAGTATATGGTTTTGAAAAGGTTTTAGGATACTAGTGTGGGGAAAACCCGTTCCGTTAAGCGGCGTGGTCTCACTAGATATCTAAAAAAGGATTGAGATGTTAGATTATTATTCATACCAGGCTTTATGTCTGACTCGTAGTTTTTGTTTTTCCCCTTAAACTCTCGGGTACTCAAATTATTTCGAGTAGTTTGAGATTTAAGGTTTTCAGGTTTTCTTGACGAATAAAGCTTCCGGTAGCGTGTAGAAGGCAAATAGATATTTAGAGTTTTTCTTTTCGCTGTGTATTTTCTTGTAAAGGCAGACTTATTAGCCTTACTATATTTTATGATCAACCAAGGGGGCATCTTCATATGTCGCTCTTGGCGTAATTGTAATAATTATATTTTGTAGAACGTGGTTAACGTAATTTGGGGATTATGTAATGAACAAGAAATGTTTTGTTTTGAATGTGGAATTATGTTTTTGAATTGTTAAAATTTTTCCATGTTTCTATGATCTGTGTATCAATGTATCTAACACCGTCGTATTTGGTCACTGGAGATTAATATCTATGGATGACTGCAGCATCCGTAGCCGTTAGTTTTGGGCCTCCAAGTAGGAGGATGTCACAAGTTGGTATCAGAGCATAGGTTTATGAAACTTTAAAAGAAAAGATAAACTTAAAAGCTTTTTTAAACATAATCCAATGAATTTGAAAATATGATCGGGGTTTTGGGTTAATGTTGTAGTAACGTATTTGCATTTGATATATAGGTATATATCTAAGTACGTATTCCCCTCTCTTTTAGACCATTCTTCTGTATCTTACTAAGGCTAGTATGTAGATATACGAGAAATAAGATATGGGGCAGGAAACGAAAGAGGAAATCTGGGTGGAGAAAGCACTACTACCAATGGTAATGCTCGACCTAATACTCGGAGGAACCAAGGTCGACCGGCTAATGCTAACCAAAATGCTGAGGCCAACGTAGTTGCTGGAAATCTGCCAATTGATGCGGGGATGGTGTATCAGTTGTTGACTAATCTTTTGCAAGCAAGATCTGCTGGGAATGTTGGTGGAGGTAATCCTATAGTTCCAGCTGGTTATAACTATGCTAAGCTGAGTAGAGAATATATCAGTCTGGGAGGAAAACCGTTTGTTGGAACGGAAGATGTTGTGGAAGTTGAAAACTGGTTGTTGAACTGTGAAAGGATCTTTACAGATTTAGGCTTGAATGATGGAGAGAAGAGAAGGCTAGCCTCTAGACAGTTGCAAGGGTTAGCACTTCATTGGTGGAATAGTGTGACGGCAGAAGTATCGGAGGAAGAGTTGACTAGGGTTGATTTTAGGAGGAGGTTTGAGCAGAGATTCTTGTCAGAGGTTGCCAAATCAGCGTTGATGAGGAAGTTTATGGATCTTGTCCAAGGACAGATGTCTGCGATCGAATACGCTGCTAAGTTTGATGAGCTATCTCGATATGATTTAGTTGACACGGATGTCAGGAGGAATGAGAGATTCATTAGGGGTTTGTGGCCGGAGCTAGGCAGGATGGCTATGACCTATATTAGAGAACCTTATCATGTGATGGTGGAAATGACCATCCGCCATGAGGAGATGCTTAATGTTTCAGCTAGAGAGAAGCTAGTTTAGTCCCAGGGTTCTCAAAGAAGGAAAAGGAAGTTCTTTAAGAAGAAGAGAGCCTAGAAAGGGGATGCTGCTAAGAACGCAAAGGCCGAGTTGGTGTGTTATAAGTGTGATAAGAAGGGCCATTATGCCAACGAGTGTAGAACTGGTAAAGGAAAGAAGCCCGCGGAGAAGAAGAATGTGAAATGCTTCAATTGTGACCGGGTTGGGCATTATAAGAACCAGTGTCCAGAGCCAATCAGGGCGGACAGAGGGAAGGTGTTTGCTATTGGACCACCGTCTTCTTCTAGACCTACTACAGCAGAGAAAAGAAAGACTATGATGAAAGGTACGCTTTTGATACAGAGTATACCAGTTAGGGTACTTTTTAATACCGGTGCATCACATTCATTTATATCTCAGTATTTGGTTGATAAGTTATGTATAGAACCCACATACCTTGTTACTTCCTTAAGGGTTGTGAATCCAATGGGAGGGTATGCAACTCTTGGGATGAGATGTGACCAGTTAGAACTTGATTTATTAGGTCATAAGTCTGCATGCAATTTTTATGTTTTTTATTTTGTAGATTTCGGGATCATTTTGGGTATGGATTGGTTGGGTAAGTATGAGGCTTGGATATTTTGCCAGGATCGAGAAATATCATTGAGGCACCCAGATAGTCATAACCGAATCATTTTCTCAGTGGAGCGTTCCAGTAAGAGTGTTTCTGCTTTGTTGAGTGCCATGGAAGCTGGAGAAGATCTTTGTCAGGTTCGTGTAGCTAGAGAGTTTGCAGATGTCTTTGAATCGGTTACTGGATTACCACCGAAACGAGCTGTTGAGTTTCAGATAGACCTTGTACCGGGAGCTGAACCCGTTAGTAGACCACCTAGCAGGATTACACCGACGGAGATGAAGGAATTGAAGGTGCAGCTAGTGGATCTTGAGGGAAGGAATTTTATTAGACCAAACAGTTCACCTTGGGGAGTGGCCACGGTATTTGTGAAGAAACCAGATGGGTCGTTAAGGATGTGCATCTATTATCGTAAGTTGAACGAAAAGACAATCAAGAATATATACCCTCTGCCGAGGATAGATGATCTATTTGATCAGTTGAGTGGAGCCAGAGTATTTTCCCAATTGGATTTGGCGATAGGGTTCCATCAATTGAGAGTAGCTGAGATAGCATTTTTTGACGGCATTTCGGACTAGGTATGGTTTGTATGAGTGGTTGGTGACGTCACTCGGATTGATGAATGCGCCTGCTTTCTTTGTTGATTTGATGAATCGGTTTTTCAGAGAGCACTTGGATAGGTATGTGTTGGTATTCATTGATGACATTCTAGTGTACTCTAAAGATGAAAGAGAGCATAAGATTCATTTTAGAGTGGTGTTGGAGATGCTGAGGCAGAATCAGCTAAAGGCAAAGTTTTCCAATTGTCATTTCTGGAAGAGAGAAGTTAAATTTCTTGGTCACGTGGTTTTAGAGGAAGGATTGTCAATTGATCCAGTTAAGATCGAGGCAGTCAATAATTGGAAGAGACCAGAGACGGTAACCGAGATTAGGAGTTTTCTTGGACTTGCTGACTATTACCGGAGATTCATCAAGGATTTCTCGCAGATAGCAGCACCTTTGACTACGTTGACCAGGAAGGAAGTGAATTTTGTTTGGTCCGACAAATGTGAGGAAGCATTCCTTAAGATAAAGCATTTGTTAACCAATGCTCCAGTGTTAGTAGTTCCTGATGGTAACCAAGGGTTGGTAGTATACACTGATGCGTGTGGCATTGGATTGGGAGCAGTATTGATGCTGAAGGGAAAAGTTATTGCTTATGCATCTAGGCAGCTTAGACTGCACGAAGTTAGATATCCTACTCATGACTTAGAGTTAGCTGCAGTGATAATTGCCTTGAAGATCTGGAGGCATTATCTGTGGGGAGAAAGATTTGAGTTGTATACCGATCATAAGTCATTAAAGTATTTATTCTCTCTGAAGGAGTTGAATATGAGACAGCAGAGATGGCTGGATTTTTTGGCTGCTTATGATTTCGGTATAGAGTATACTCATAGGAAAAGAAATAAGGTAGCAGATTCCCTCAGTAGAAAACATCAGAATGTGGTGTTAGCGATGCTGGTAGAATGGAAGGATCAAGAAGCTTTAGCCAGTTGTGGTGTGCAGTCGAGATCTACTGCTAGTTCTAGTTAGGGTACTGCCATGTTGTCTTGTTTAGAAGTTCGACCAGTGCTGATCGAGAGGATAGCTTCTAAGCAGAGAGAAGATCCAGTTTTAGCCGAGAAGATTAGAAGGCCTGAGGGAGGATCGATGGTTGATGACATAAAGGATTTTAGTCTTGACCAAAGAGGATGGTTAAGAAAGAAGGGACGATTATGTGTTCCAGATGTAGAGAACTTAAGGAGGGAAGTTCTAGAGGATTGTCATCGATCAAGTTTACAATATCCTGGAGGAACCAAGATGTATCAAGATATAAAGAGGAGCTTTTATTTGGAAGGCATGAAGAAGGATGTTGGCTTGTGGGTTAGGCAGTGTATTAACTGTCAACAAGTGATGACCGAACATCAGAAGACAAGTGGGTTACTTCAGCCTTTAGATATTCCAGTTTGGAAATAGGATTCGATATTGATGGATTTTATAGATGGATTGCAAGGTCAGATAGAGGAAATGAAAGTATATGGGTTATAGTGGACAAGTTGACTAAGAGTGCCCATTTCATTCCGGTAAAGTCAACTAGGGCGGCACCTGTTTTGGCTAAGTTGTTCATGAAGAACATAGTTAGACTTCATGGGTTTCCTAGTAGCATAGTCAGCAACCGAGATGCATTATTCACTAGTGAATTTTGAAGGAGTCTACAAGAGGTATTAGACACCAAGATCAAGATGAGTACCGCTTATCACCCATAGACGGATGGACAAACAGAGAGAGTCAACAAGGTACTCGAAGATTTATTGAGAGCTTGTGTGTTAGACTTTGGTGAATCTTGGGAGGATCACCTACATCTGATTGAGTTTCCTATAATAATAGTTATCAGACTAGTATAAGAATGGCGCCTTTTGAAGCTTTGTATGGAAGACCATGCAAATCGCTAGCGTTTTGGTTAGAGACCGGAGACAGAGTGGTCTTAGGTCTAGATTTGGTAAGAGAGGCATCAGAAAAGATTGAGTTAATCTGAGGACGGATGAAGGAAGCTCAATCCAGGCAGAGAGTTACGTAGATAAGAGGCGTAAAGACCTAGAGTTCTCATTAGGAGATAGGGTTTTCATTAAAGTATCACCGATGAAGGGTGTGGTACGATTTGGAAAGTCGGGAAAGTTAGCCCCGAGGTATGTTGGTCCATTTCAGATTATAGAAAGGATTGGAAAGCTCGCTTACAGAGTAGAAGTGCCGAGCAATTTGGCAGGTGTCCATAATGTATTCCATGTGTCTCATCTTCGTAAGTATGTGTATGATCCAAAGGCAACTATTCCACATACAGAGTTGGAGGACTTAGTAGTGGAGCCTGATTTGACTTTTGTTAGACAACCAGTTCGACTTATAGCGAGAGATGAGAAGAGATTGAGGACCAAGACAGTCAAGCTGATAAAAGTTCAGTGGAGCGACAACGAGAAGGACTGTACTTAGGAGACAGAAGATAGGATTCGAGAGGCTTATCCTGATCTGCTTTGATGGTATGTCTATATTTGATTTATATAGTTTGGTTGCTAGTCAGATGGGTTAGTATGGTTGTTAGGAGATGTTACAGATGTTTGCTAGTTAGTCCTTACTGAATTTCGAGGACGAAATTATTTAAGGATAGGAGCCTATAACACCCCTATTTTTATTGACATTATTCAGAAGATTTAATTAGAATAAATTAAATAGAATAATGTAGATAAGGAGATTGAATTTGATTAATAGAAAATATAGTGGCCGTGCTTATTAAACTTAACGAACTTAAAATTGGTTAAGTACTTAAATACATAGGCATAAGAGTAATTGCCTCCCATGTTTCCCACTCTTATACTAATCCCCCAAACCATATACGTTCATTTTTATTCTCAAACAAAAATACATATAACCATAAGAAGCAACAAGACCGACCATAGGAAGATAAAAGAGAAGAAGAAAATCTAAGAAAAGCTTAGGATTCAAGCTAGAGGAAAATCAATCTCAAACAATCTCTAATCTCCTTATCTCAAGCAAGGTGAATAATAATTTCTACATCTCTATTTTGATTTTTACATCAAATGGTTTCGGATTTAAGGATAAATCTGTTTTATGATATGTGAATGATGATATGCTTGATTTTGATATATATATATATATATATATATATATGTTAAAACAAGGTTGTTTAAAAGGATATATACACGATTTTAAGGTAAAATCGAGATGAAATGATGTTCAAATACCATGGGAAAATTTTATGTTATAGAAAACATGATTTTGGAGTTGGGTTTCAATTTTTATAATTTTCCAAGCCGTGGAGAATTTATTATGAATTTTTAAAGGAAAATATGATTATTTGGGTTTATAAATTATTTTGGTAAAATATAATAAGAATTTGGGTCTGAAATTTTATTATGTTAAATAATATGAATAAAGTGAATTTTTAGAATTTTTGGGGATTTTTACTAAGTGGTTTGGTATTGAAATTAAATTGTTTTGAAAGGAGGACCTAAATGATTTAATTGTTTTATAAGAGAAAGGGCTTATTTGCTAAATGTTAAATTGGTTTAGATCTGAGAAAATTGCGGCATATATTATCCAAAATATTCAAATAGTTATGAAAGCCAATCAAACGTTTACAAGTAGGCAAGTTAGTTGCAAAAAGTTTACTTATTTTGGAAAAATCAGCTTTTACCCAGAAAAAGTTGGTTCCGCCTTCTTTGGTGAAACTTTCGTATCAGACCTCTTGAACAAGACCTTTCGACTTCAATGACCAATAAGTTCGAAATCAATGCACATGATATCATTCAGGTGGTATGTAGTGAACTGAACTAAGTCAAAACGTATGGTGTCGAAGGGTTGCATTCGAAGGGTTGCTTTCGAAGAAGATGGATCCTTAGTTTATTTTGATTTGAATAGAGAAATCACTTGCCTGTTTTCTAAAGACCTTTCGACACAGTCGATAGGTTTGGTTTTCAAAAGGATGTTTTAAAAGGCCTTTCGGAAAGGCTGAAAGGTATGGTTTTTATAAGTTGTTTTATAATACCTTTTGACACAGTCAAAATGTTAGGTTTTGAAAGGATTTAAGATACCTTTCGACCAGGCCGAAAGGTTTGGTTTTGAAAGGTTGTTTCAAATAGGTTTTGAAAGGAGTTGCCATCTTTATTTGGTTCAAACCCTTCGATGGGGTCGAAAGCAGGAGATTTCGACTTAGTCGAAAGGTTTACTAGTTTTATAAATACAATCCGCTTCCCAACCTTCCGAAGAGGTCGAAAGCAGGAGCTCTCGACATAGTCGAAAGGTTTAAATGTTTTTCTCCATTGTTTATAAAATAGAAAGTGGTTTTGAAAACTTTCACCTATGACCCAAAGTAATATTTCAAGTATAAGCCCAATGCTTTCAAAAGGGGTACTTTCAATGTTTTCGGAAGGGTAACTTCCAATGGTGTCGAAAGGGGCACTTTCAACTGGTTTCGAAGCTAAGCTTCTAAAGTTAAATACTGATATTTTAATATATTCGAAAGGTTTCGAAAGGTAGTATTTAAGGTATAATAAGGCAGGATCCTAATGTTTATAAGAGCTTTTGAAGGAGGTTATCCTATGAAGTTGGAAGCTGGGTTTTGAAGGTATCGAAAGGTTATAAAGCCCAAACTCAAATTTTTTGAAGGAAAACCCACGACATAAATAAAGGAGTTTTTATAAAGGTTTTAAGAAGAAGCTGTCTTTGAGAAAGAAATAGGTTAAAGGAATTAACCATGTCTTTATTAAAGCCTCTAGAGTAGTATTGCTATGTTGTTATATTGCTTCTTCTAATATTAATATATTCACTTTATAATGGACCCATAACTGCATTTTGGGGGTAAAGAGTAGGAGAACAAGTTAGGTTAACCCAATAGTGAATGTAAATTGATTAAACTCCTGAATGAATAAAATCGCATCCAGGAGGTCAGGAAGACCAGGATATAGGATGCTAACATATAAAGGAAAGATATTGGCAGGGGCCAATAGGTTCACAGTAAACCCATGAAAACTGTATGATATTGGAAGAGGCTAATAGGTTAATAGTAAGCCCATGAAAACTATGTATAAAAGAGGATGTCAGATAGACAGGTTAATAGTTAGCCCATGAAAACTATGTATAAATGAAGATGTCAGATAGACAGGTTCATAGTAAGCCCATGAAAACTTTGATTGAATACTGCCAGGGGCCAGTAGGTTTATAGTTAGCCCATGAAAACTATATCTGGATGTAATATTAACAGATGTCAATAAGTTCCTAGTCAACCCATGAAAACTAGGATAAGAAAGAAGATATTGGAGTTTCCATAGGTTTAGGAAGAACCCATGAAATGATTAAGTTAATTGGCATGAGCCACTAGGTTCTTAGTGATCCTATGAAAACTATGAAACCGGACAGGGAATCCGTAAGTCAAAAATAGGTTAATAGTTTGCCCATGAAAACTATGCAACTGGACAGGGAGTCCATAAATATCAAACAGGTTATTAGTAAACCCATGAAAACTAATAGGTTGATAATAACCCTAAAACTATGATTATGACAGGGTGTCAAATAAAACTGGGGATGGGTAATCCTAATTGTTTTAAGTATGCATATCATCGTAATATTTTGAAAATGTATGTTTTAACCATTATGGATGCAGGAGCATAGTATATGGTTTTGAAAAGGTTTTAGGATACTAGTAAGGGGAAAACCTGTTTCGCTAAGCGGCGTGGTCTCACTAGATATCTAAAAAAGGATTGAGATGTTAGATTATTATTCATACCAGGCTTTATGTCTGACTCAAAGTTTTTGTTTTCCCCCTTAAACTCTCAGGTACTCTATTGATTTTGAGTAGTTTGAGAATTAGGGTTTTCAGGTTTTCTGTTACGACCCACCTTTTTGGACGGTTTAAATCGACGATAAACCACACATGCCAAACTCAAACCATTCAAAAGGGCAAATTGTTATGGGGTAAATAAGAAAAAGCAGAGGAAGAAAGAAAACAAACACAGAATCTCACAGCGGAATGACAAAATATAATAATCAAATAAACAGTTCATGAAGCTGTTTTACAAATAACATTTGATTATACTTTTACAATATAGAATCAGAGTACATATAGCAGTAATAATTAAATAATGCAGCGGAACGACTTGATGCAGTGGTATGAATATTGTAAATAGTAATAGTACTAAATTTTCGTCTTCGTCCTCCAGAAAGCAGTCTCCGATACACTGAAAAGCTCAGACTGACCCGAGCCAATTGAAAAGACAAAACACTCGAGTCAGAACTAAAAAATCTTATGTAAGTTAAATCAACAGTAAATAAATATGAGTGTAACTGCGTCGGAGATGTTTACGGGTTTTGACATCTCCTATCCAGTGTCTAACGTGAGTGCAATAACTTAAGAGATGTTCGGGATTTCCATCTTCTAAGGATCCATTAAACTATCTACATACATAGTACAATATGCTATTATAATAGTGACTACAGTAAAGTAAAGTATTAAAATAGCGTTAAGGCGTTACCCATATCCCCCTTAACACATTTTATATAATGTCGTAGTCTATACAGATACTGTAAACTCCATCATAAACTAGTGGGCTATCAGGGAGCACTCCATAGGTACGACACAAACCAAACTCGTAGAAGGCGCGATAAGGCATATGACACGGCACGCGAGGCAATGCCAGGGTAGGATTACCGTTTTGTGAATCCGGACTGGTGGTAACGCATAGCAGCTACTACCGTCCACCTCGGAACACACTGCCATAATCAAAATCGAGAGGTGGCCACCAAATCAATCACAAAGTCATAATATGGTATCAAAGAAATGTGCCCGATAGGAGGAATGACCTTACTTGGTCCGGCGTGGCTCCTGTTTTAGTCACATCTAAGCTGACTCACGGGAGTCTGGGCTACGATAATACCTCATATGGAATCGTTCGCCAAACCATCCTACTTCATTCTGGATTCTCCACCACGTACACAGTTGTTAAAGTGGTTTTCAGTATTGGCAGAGAGTATGACAATATCTGATCCCGGTCTCTTTAACAACCAAATGCTTATTTCACACCGGATGGTTCTTTAACATTTCAAAAGTCAATTCATAATTGATATCAAAATATCATTTTCAATTCAAACATATCACTTTCGAAATCATATTACTTTCGAAATCATATCGACAAAATAGGCTAAAATCTCATTTCAAATCATCATGTTAAATCAAACATGTCATTTCATTAGCAAATATCATTTCAAATCCCAACTTAGGTTATAACATCATTTAACCATATTTGCTTTTAAATCCAGGATTTAAATATAAACAATTCCTCCTTGCATGGTTTGAATTTTTGAAAATAGTTTAGATAGTCATAAATAGTTTAAATAGTTTAAAATAGTTTAAAATACTTTAAAATAGATTAAAATACTTTAAAATAGTTTAAAATAAATTAAAATAGATTAAATAGTTTAAAATAGTTTAAAATAAATTAAAATAGATTAAATAGTTTAAAATAGTTTAAAATAGATTAAAATAGTTTAAAATCGATTAAAATAGTTTAAATAGATTTAAAATAGATTAAAATGAGTTGATTAGTTTAAATAGGTTAAAATAGATTAAATTGGGTTAGATAGATTAAAATAAATCAGAATAGTTTAAATTGATTAAAATGGTTTAAAATAGATTAACTTAGTTTAATAGTTTGAAAATCTTAATAATCAGGATTTAAAATAATATTTTTAAACAGTTTATATTAATATAATAAATTTGAAATTAATATCAAATTATACTATTTCTTTCATTTTAACACATCTTTAAACCATTTAATCAATACCGATTTCAAATCCATGTTCGAACTATAAATTCAAACTATTTCAAATTTAGCAGATTTCGAAGTTTAAATATCCAAATATTTTGGTAACTCAATTTCGATAAATTTTATTTATACTTCAAATCTAACTTTAAAATTTCAATGTAAACCAATTCCAATTTCAACATTTAAAACTCGGGTTTTCAAAAAAAAATCCAGTTTATATAAATCAAATTTTCTTTAAAATATCTTCTAACTAATTCAAAATTTAAGGATTTAAAATCATTTAATTTAACCAATCCGGTGTTCGTATATAATTCTTTACCCTATGGTCAAGTGATACAGATATTTATCATTTCAATCCGTAATTATTTTATATTCACGGATATATATCATTTCAACCCGCAATCCCGAATTTAATTACAAATCCATGAAATCGCTTGAGTCTATCATTTCAACTCATAACGATTTCCCCTAATCTATCAGATCGTTCGGGTATGTATCATTTAAACCCATAGGGGACTTGTAGTGTTAAAACAATATAACAATATAACATCCAATCATCCAATATTAACAATCAACATCCATCATAATCACCATTCAAACTAATCATTAACAATAACAAGTGACTGATTATCAATAATGGGTATTAACTGGCAATTTAAAATTTAATATTAAATTAATAGCGATAATATTCAGTAAAAGTCAGATTTAACTGAAATGAAAATTTAAATATACCAAACATCAACCAATCAATTTTTAATTGCATCATAAATTCAATTTAACTAACATAAGAAAATTTAGTAGTTGTGAGCGGGTTAAAACACTCACCTTTTGATTTCAAATCGATTTGAAACCCAAAATAAGACCCAAATTTGAACGGTATCAGAATTCGTCCAAACCAGTTCCAAATTGTCCGGAATTTCGATACGATCCCAATAAAATAAACCACGCCCAAATCTGAGTCAGTATGTAAAAGATATAAAGATTAGAAGGCTTGAAATCAAAATTTTAAATAAAAATAAATAAAAGGGAAACGCAAGCTTACATGCCACGTCGGCAGCACAGGAAGGAACGCTTCGTTCTCCCTTCCGTTCGAACCCGTGGAGCCGCCATTCGCATGAAACCCTACCCAAATTTTGCCGCCACCACACGAACCTATCGCCAGATCAAAGACCACCGCCGAGCACCACTGGTCGAGGCGCCCCTCCTGGCCACTCGCGGCCCCGCCAAACACCCCCCAACCGTGACCGACCACGTTACCTTCCACGTCGATTCTAGCAAAATCCAAACACCTCTAGACCCAAGTGGCTATATGGATGTGCTCCTCTCGACGCCCTCTTCCCATAGCAACTTCCCGATCGACAAATGGTCGACGATCCACCGTTAAACGAAGTTATGGCCTATGGACGGCCGAGAATAAATCATTGATTATTGGACAAGCGGTGATTCAATTGCAAAAACAAATGATTTCAATGAATTTTGCTCATCGAGAGCTTTGAAACGGTATATAATATGATATGGTTTGAAGGAGTTTAAAATTTGAAATTGATTTGGAGATTGAATTTAGGGTTTGAATGTAAATTGGGTTTCTGCCATTGAGAAGGAGAAGCAGACAGATGGAATTGTATGTACTATAATAAGGAATAGAAAGGCTGTTAGGGTTTAGAAAGATTTGTTTATATTAAGAAGGCCCGATAAGAAAATAAACATGTATCAAATTGGTACGAACGACAATAGCGACCCGAAAAGACCGTTTCGTTCTGAAACGAAAGTGGGTCATCCCATATATCAAAATAGATGTTTTCGATATTTTTAAACTCAATGGAACAGGTTTCAGGTCCTAATTCCATCGTATAAAGAAGTTAGCTTTAAAATCAGTTTATTTCAAATTGAATTCGATTAAATTGATTTCTACACATTTCAAGCCCGTACGATCGAACAACGAGTCTGATCGCTACGAAACTTGAAATCCTACAATAATTCACCATTATGGATCCGATGAAACTGGTTTCGTTGAAATCTGAGGCAGTGGCCAAAATGGCTATTTTCACGTTAATTAACTTAATTATTATTAAATTGATTAAATCACTTTTTCAATTCAAATTTTATAATTAACAAATTTTATAATTTGTGATTACTTAGACATTTACAATAATTTAAAACAAATTTACATATTAATTCAGTGTTAAATATTACACTAATTACAGTGTTCAGTTTCAGCTATAAAAAAATCCAATTAATTATATTTTTAATTCCAATAAATTGATTTAATTTGATTTCAATCTTTTTATTCAATCAATCATTGCCCTATGGGCATAGTTAACATTGTTTTACATCTTATTACAATAATACTCTACAATATCCTCTAAATTTACATTAACGTAATATTTAATTACATTTAATTGCAATTGATTTCCAATTTAATTCAACAGATTAAATAGATTGGCAAACAATAACAATTGTTACTTTTTCTTAATTTAATCACATTTATAAGTTTATTATCTACAAACAAATGTTCTAACTATTTACACAACACTAATTTTACCCAATTATAATAATTACATATTATTTCACCAATTAATATAACATTTGGTTTATTTCCTCATTTACAATTTATAGCCAATTATAACTTTCCAATTATTTCAATTACTTGAGATTACATTCAAATAGTCATCCATTACCTTAAATTAACATTATTAAAATTACATTCTAGTTATTTTTCTCATTATTAAATCTTAATTTTTTTTAATTTTTCACAACATAAAATTCCAAAACATATTTAATTAATAAATTTAATTATCGAAAATTACCGGTCGTTACATTTTCTTGACGAATAAAGCTTCCGGTGGCGTGCAGGAGGCAAATAGATATTTAGAGTTTTTCTTTCCACTCTGTATTTTGTTGTAAAGGCAGACTTATTAGCCTTACTATATTCTCTGATCAACCAAGGGGGCATCTTCATATGCTTGGCGTAATTGTAATAATTATACTTTGCAGAACGTGGTTAACGTAATTTGGGGATTATGTAATGAACAAGAAATGTTTTGTTTTGAATGTGGAATTATGTTTTTGAATTGTTAATTTTTTTCCATATTTCTGTGATCTGTGTATCAATATATCTAACACCGCCGTATTTGGTCGCCTGAGATTAATATCTATGGATGACTACAACATCCGTAGCTATTAGTTTTGGGCCTCCAAGTAAGGGGATGTTACAACTTTGGCACATGCGATGCACATGCGTAGGAGTTGGTATAAAAAACGCTGTTTGTAAGGTTTTTTGGATCTTATAAAATGACATAACTACAATCAACACTTGGAGCTATGGAAAGAAATTAAAATAACCATTATTATTTAACTAATACTGGATTCTGCAGGGACAGTGTTATAGAGTTCTTCCATGTATCCATATTCCAATCAAAGTATGGTTAATTATACCACATAATTAGCCAAACCATCAGACCAAGTAAAGAACTCAACCACCCATTTGTTAATCCCGATTACTACTTATTAAGTAACCTTTATATTGGCATGCATACTGATGTGCATTTTACAAAACAGTTTGTTTTAAATGTACTATAAAAATCTATAGCATATATAAGTGACTAAAAAATATCAAATGGTTTGAGAAGTGAACATATATAAATAAATGTGGATGAATGAATGCCAAGATGATAAATAAATTTTTCCCAATTGTTTAATAAACACTCCAAGTGATCCATAAGAACAATAAAGGGAAGTAGAGGGTCTACCCATTAGAAAACAAAAAAACATCTGTAAAACAAAAAGAAAAACTAAAATACTTCAACTATGTTGTAATGAGATAAACTATATGAACTTCAATAAATGGAGGCAAACCGATAACATTACCTTGCTAACAATTGTGTTTTGTCTACAAACTACATTGCCACTTCCAGTATCGCCTCTTCATAGTATTCGGTACTTTGTTGAATCAACAAAAAAATCATTAGTCATTGGTACTACAAAATATAAGTGTAACGAACACGATTTTTCGTCGCTCGAAAATCGACATTAATACGTCCACTGTATCAACTGCCGAGCAATCGAATGCCGAAAAAACAGAATTGTTATGGAGAAAAAGAAGAGGTAGAAGAAAACAGAAGAAAAGAGAAAGAAGAAATAACAAAAAAACACAGAACCAGAAACACAATCTCACATTCGCAGCGGAACAACATATAATAGATAAATGAATAATCTTTAAAACAAAGAACTATATCATTTTATACATCACATCATCATCAGAGTTTACAACAACAATATACAACACAACTGGACAGTTATATGAACTTGTCCATATACAGAATACACAGCGGAATAATACTATCATATACAAGTGGTACGTCTCGCCATCCAGCTCGCCACTAAGCTCCACAGCACTCCAAAATCCAGAATAATCTGATAACCTAACTCTAGACTGCCCGTGTGGAAAATGATGGGCACCCAGAGTTTAGGAAGGAAACAATAAACTCCAGGTCAGTCATGGTGAGAATCATTTTTGATATTATTATTGGTGCATAGTGTAGAAAAAATCATTTCGAAAGTATAATATAAATCTTAGCCAGCATAGGCATCCGCACTTATGCCTATTATAGCTACTATGTTCAATAGCAGGTTACCGCCACATTCATAGCAGGTAATACAACTAAAACCGTACAAGGTTCGTATTGTTTCTTTGGATTTTCCAACAAATGGTCAGGCTAAGGAACTTCCTTTCCTCCTGCCGAATGGGATCGCCTCTAGCTGGACGTCCCAAGAGACAAACTGCTCTGCCAAACAAGGCCGGGTTACCCCTATAACAAGTAACTCACGAATATGTCATCACCCGGTCCTTTGGGACCTTTATCCGAGCGCTCGGTAGCATCATCACACATAATAAATAAGTGTATCCACATGAGTAAGTATCTGGGCTCCATACCATGATACCACCCCTTTCCAGAAGGAAATGACATACCCTAAAGGGCGCGACCCTCATAACCTTGCCGCAACATTCCTGTTTCGACCATTTCCGGGTTGTTGAGGCCCTGACGAAGTCTTTTCAAAAGCTATGCTTTGGGTCAAACAAATGATCAACCTATGATCACAAAGATAAATGATCAAACAAATGATCATATCACAAATGATCAAACACTGATCATTTCACAGCAACACTCAGCATGTCACATTACCAAATTGGGAATATATCGCTGATAACCTTCAACTACATAACCTCTGAGCTCGTACGTCTCAGAGAAGGGTGTTAAGCTAAGAGAATAAATTCTCCGCCACCAACATAAATGTATTTGAAAGAAATCAGCTTTATATCTCAATTTGTAATGTCAGACATACAATCCATACAAGTCTTTTCCGGGATCGAACAGAACCGAAGGCACTTCTCACGAAGCCCTTGCAAATCCGGATAATTTTCAATCACGTCCGGACTTCCCGTCACTAAGGTGATAAAACCTCTAAATCGAAGATCAGTCGATGTAGAGTAACTCGACGGTAATCCTTCCGTTTTCAAAAATATCCGGTCTTCAACACCAGTCATCAAATGCGATTCATAACGACGTATCACATATTCGGAATGGGTTATACGACCCCATGGTCCTTTCCCGGCTAACCCGAATAGTGAGCGCTTATTCAAAAATAAGTGTGGCATTCAAATTCAAGCACATCACAATAAATACCCATTCAAGGTAATTATTGATAGTCGGTTATTTAACTATCAATAAAGATGCGCAACATCATCAGATTCCAAATAACTTTCCCAATTATTTATCTTTCAAAAATATCTTTACAAGATATATACTTTCCACACTTCAACTATTTGAAAACAATTTCAAATCAATTTCCACATTTCAATTTATCTTTGAAGATAAATCTAAAACATTTCACTTCATATTGGAAAAGCATTTCCATACTTATTTAATAATAAGTAATTCACAAATCCATTTATTTTCAACATTTGAAAATACTCAATATACTTAAATCAAAATTTAAGTATATATTTCATTCTTTAAGGAAATCATTACTTAAACACATCTATTTGAGTCAAAACGAATGTTACGTAAAACATCGTTACGACGACTCAAAATCACTAGTATAGGGATTCGAAATTTAGATAGATATATAAATCCCAATACTATATAAAACATTTCCTTTCGGAAATCATTTACTATAACAACAGTGTTATAGTCCACCATTTCCTTATTTCTCGAAACGTCTATTTCAACAATAAATGTTGAAATCTATGTATTCGATACTTAATACGTTTTAAAACATCTTTTAAAACAACTATTTCATTTAACAATATTCCTTTTCCCAAAATATATGGATTTTATTCAATAATATATATTCACTGTCCAAAATCGTGAATATAATCACTATCCCAATTTTAACAATTTCTACACAATTTATTTCAATAATAATTCGCTATCCAAAATCGCGAATATACTTCCTTTAATAATTTTCTATATTCAATTTATCAAATTCCATTGATTTCGAATTTATAAACAATGTCTATAAATTCTTTCCCTATTTATAAACTTCGATTTATAAAAAAATCCTGAATTAACAAATTTAATTCATAACTCGATTTCATATCAAAAATCTAATTTATAAGTCAATTACTTATAAACTTTTATTTTACAAAATCTATTTATTTTATAACTTCACATTATAAAACTTCTAAATTTCATTAACTTATGAAATCCAATTATACTCCATTTTTAACACTTATAAAAACTCGTTTTATAATTCCAACATTTTAATTTATAGATATCCATTTTGTAATCTTTTATATAAACCGTTTGGAATAATTCAAAAATCCCAATTTAAAATCAACTCGTTATTTTTAAACTTCAAAAATGGATCTGATGATGCAACAGCACCAAATAGTCAATCACAACATCCAAACATCATATATCATCATATGATAACAGAATATACAACAATATCTGTAAATAAATCACTACGGTGAGGAATCCAGTTGGATCCCTCCAACCTGTTTCCCTGCATCCAAAGATGTTAGCACAATACCAATTCCGCTCTAGTACGGAATTATCGCGGTATATGGGTTTAATAAATATTATCCGCTATTATGCGGCGCAATAGGGTCTCATCCGCTATACAACGCGGGAAATCAACAAATGCAATATATACATATGCCAATATGTATATCTTGCTATATACATATATAATACCAATTCCACTTCAATGTGAAATTATCGCGGTATATGTTTTTAATAAATAACATCCGCTTAATAACGGCGTATAATGTCTATTTCAGTAAATAACAGATAAAATTTATCATCCAGACATACAATCAACAATTTTAAATCTCAACTATTTAAAATTTAAATTGAAACAAAACATTCGATTGAGTGAGGAGTTCTCACCTTGATTTCAATTCTGTTCCAGCTTTTTATTTCGAATAAAATTAAACAGACGTTTAATTTCACCCGAAATTCACACTAGCTCCAAATGGCTCCAATTCAGTTCCATAGCGAAGTATTCGACGATACGATTCCAATGCATTTGGTTTCGTCAAATTCTGATCACGCAGCAAAAAGATATGCCTTTTTAAAGTTACACGAATTAAAATTATAATTTTTAACTACAATTTCTTTTTATAATTATACCCTAGCTCGATCTCAGCCGATAGATCCTGCTTCCCCAGATCACAACCGCTGAACGCAACTCCTTCTTCTTCTCTCGTTCATTTCTCGTAAAGAAACCCATAGTGGCCGCCTTCTAGGGTTTAAATATACTCCCTCCACGATCAACTTCAGGTCGATCGAAGACCTTCATTTCGAAGCCACCACCGTATTCCCCCACCGCCCAAAGGCCGACCCCACGCGGTGCTCCCCAGCTCGAGAAAAACGAGCACGAACTGCTCACGTTCGTGGCCTCCAAACGCCCTCCCCGATCGACGAAAACTCATCTCCACCGTTCAGATTGTAGACCTCACTCCCCTCTCCAACTTTCATTTAGAAATCTAGGCTTGAAAGTGAATGGATCAAGAGAAAAAAATAATGAAATGAGATTGTTTTTCAGCCATTGAAATGTTGTAAGTGGCGGCCGAGAGAAAGGATTAGGGTTTCTCACCTTTATACGTATATATATACGTATATAATTAATATTAAATTCATCTTAAACGACTTTTTCAAACGATCTCCAAATCTGACGTGCCGCCTGGCGTTCGTAAGGTTTACCCCGCGTTCCGAACACAATGGAATGTGTTTCGGGAGCTAATTCGATCATATGTGAGAGTTATGGAAATAAACAGTCAAATTTAAATCAAATCGATTTAAACCGATTTCGATACGTTTTGGCTTGCCCCGGACAAACCGTACATCCGATTGACACGAAATTTGAAATCTTACAATAATATCACATTACGGATCCGATGAAACCGGTTTTGTCGAAATCCGAGACTTTTTGAAAAATGACTATTTTAACTCGCCAAATTAATATTAAAACAATTTCGATGCGTTTCGAGCTACCACGGTCAAACGACAACTTCGATTGCTACGAAAATTGAAATCCGATAATAATAATTTATTACGGATCCAATGGAACTAGTTTCATCCAATTCTGAGACTGTTCGAAAATTGGCTATTTTCACTAGTCGATTAAATATTAAAATATTCAATTTTCACAAATTAACTTTAAATTCAATTTTAAAAGTTCTATAACATCACTATAACTTCAATATGATTTAATATAACTTTATAAATCATTTTCAATCACTTTAAATCCAGATTTCAATTATTTCTGGAATTTCAACTATTATATTATCGATTTAATTATCCAATTAAATCCATATATTCAATAAATAAATTATTCGACTTATTAATTTCACAAATTAATATTCAAAAATTAATTAAATATTCAAATTTCAAATATCAGAAATTCTGGGTCGTTACAAACTTCCCCCCTTAAAAGAATTTCGTCCTCGAAATTACCAAGTAAGAAGAAGATACAAAATCTATTAACTTTCCAAAACAAACCATTCAAATTAGATTTACAATCTCTTAAGTGTTTAACTTTTCCAAAATTCATAGTTAAACCTCTTACAAAAATTTTACTAAGTTTCCAAATCATACTTAGTTTTCAAAATTTTCCAATTTTTCCAAAAATATTCTAACGCCTTAAATTTTCAGAAAAATTCGCCGGAGTCTCCTTTGCGCGGCTCGATCCGAAAAAATGACAGTGTATATATATCACAAATATACATCTCATCAAGTGATGAGGCATCCCGTAGGGAAAAAGTGTAAAAGTACGATATTTAATCCGAGATATGTACCTTATTTATTATTAGCGAGCGTATACGGCTATTATAGCGCGAAAGCGAGCTCCAAATGTGAAGCAAACGCCATCCGCACCTACTAAACACTTAATCAAACAAATGAGAACATGTATATAGAAAATAATATCGATATACATCATATAGCAACATATCAACTACATATGTTAACATAGTAATGCGTCAAAAGCAACAATGCAACCATCATCCAATAAACATTCAACAACTTCATAACCAAATTCAATATAAATTTATTTCTCATTAATATTCATTGATTTGGTTTTCAATTTAATCACATTTTATTCATTTATCATTGGATTTTATCAACATTCATTCGTTCAATTCAAATTAGTTTACATCCACTAACTAAATTCATTTTAGTTCACTTCCAATTCATCAATCAAATTCAATCCTATTCAAATTTATTTACTTTTAGTTTGAATTCAATTACATAGCTTTCAATTTCGCTAATTCAATTTCATTAATACTTAATGAATTTATATACAATCAACTAACATCCATATAACAACCAATGTATATTCAATACAACCAAATTATTTAATTTCATTCAATTTGGTTCAACACTTTAAATTAAATTGACTTCCATTCAATTTATTTAATTAGCTCCAATGAATTTACACTTACATCCATCATTTTATTTCAATTCATTTACATTAGATTGATTCAACATTCAATTAGTTCAATAGCTAATTCATTTATCAATCCAATTGCTACTTCATTTTATCAAATAAAGTTGAATTTCATTTATATAACTCAAGTTCATATTCATTTAATAAATTTACTTGATTATTTTACTTCGATACCAAAATCAATTTTATTCAACATCACTTAAGTTATAATCCAATTTCAAACATCATTTGTTCAAATTAACTCAAGTTTCCACTTATTAATCAAATTTAGATTCCAATTCTATTTAACTTTTACCAAAGTCAAATTTATTATCTCATATTATAAGTTCAAAACTTGATTACTTATATTTAACAATTACCACTTGGATTTAATTGATTCACTTATACTTACTTTAATTTAACTCCATCCTTAAGTTAAATTTATTCTTATCAAAAATTCAAATTGTATAAGTATCAACTCATTTATCATTCCCATAAATATTTTAAATAGGATTCCAGAGTCTTTTCAACCTTTCAAAAACATTTTGAAATCAATTCAATTTATCTTTTGAATTTCTAAAACCAAATCCAAAATTTTCAAATTCTTTCATTTAAAATAATCTAGCAGCAATTCCTCTTTTGGAAACCCGAAAATGAACACCAATGATGTCGCGATCATCATCGGAATTATTTTCCAGCGACCTGAAAAGAGTTTATAGCTTTCATCTCTCCAAAACATTTTCCAAAATATCAAATCCTTTCAAAACACTTCTCTGGAATTTTATTTTAGATTATAAACCACATTCATAAATCTTTTACTTATAAAATTCCACTTCTTATATATATAAGATTATTTTTACCATTGTATATCATTTTAATTATAACTTCATACTTATAATTCATTTGCTTATACAATTTATTCTTTTACAATCGTTGTTTTCATTTAACTTATTCAAACAACTTCTATTAACTTATATATATTTACATTTTCAACAACCAAACAATCAATCATATACACTTTAATAATTCTGAAAAATTATTTCCTTTATATATACAAAATATAATTAAGGTAAAATTATTTCATTTACCCAATTTAAAACAATATCGTGCCGAATTGTTCTGAACAAGTGTTTAGAGATCCCTGTCGATAGAGTTGTACAGACTATACCGACCAGAATCCATATACCACTCAACAAACCAATCATCACAATATAAAACAATTTTATATTCACTAACAAATACGTGCTCATTTCTATTATTACACTCAACTCATTCTAGAGTACTACTGACTCTATCTATAATGAGTACCACCCAACAGAGCAGGGTTGTCGCTTAACCATATGCTCTGATACCAAATGTAACGAACACGATTTTTCGTCGCTCGAAAATCGACATTAATACGTCCACTGTATCAACTGCCGAGCAATCGAATGCCGAAAAAACCGAATTGTTATGGAGAAAAAGAAGAGGTAGAAGAAAACAGAAGAAAAGAGAAAGAAGAAATAACAAAAAAACACAGAACCAGAAACAGAATCTCACATTCGCAGCGGAACAACATATAATAGATAAATGAATAATCTTTAAAACAAAGAACTATATCATTTTATACATCACATCATCATCAGAGTTTACAACAACAATATACAACACAACTGGACAGTTATATGAACTTGTCCATATACAGAATACACAGCGGAATAATACTATCATATACAAGTGGTACGTCTCGCCATCCAGCTCGCCACTAAGCTCCACAGCACTCCAAAATCCAGAATAATCTGATAACCTAACTCTAGACTGCCCGTGTGGAAAATGATGGGCACCCAGAGTTTAGGAAGGAAACAATAAACTCCAGGTCAGTCATGGTGAGAATCATTTTTGATATTATTATTGGTGCATAGTGTAGAAAAAATCATTTCGAAAGTATAATATAAATCTTAGCCAGCATAGGCATTCCGCACTTATGCCTACTATAGCTACTATGTTCAATAGCAGGTTACCGCCACATTCCATAGCAGGTAATACAACTAAAACCGTACAAGGTTCGTATTGTTTCTTTGGATTTTCCAACAAATGGTCAGGCTAAGGAACTTCCTTTCCTCCTGCCGAATGGGATCGCCTCTGGCTGGACGTCTCGAGAGACAAACTGCTCTCTGCAAAACAAGGCCGGGTTACCCCTATAACAAGTAACTCATGAATATGTCATCACCCGGTCCTTTGGGACCTTTATCCGAGCGCTCGGTAGCATCATCACACATAATAAATAAGTGTATCCACATGAGTAAGTATCTGGGCTCCATACCATGATACCACCCCTTTCCAGAAGGAAATGACATACCCTAAAGGGCGCGACCCTCATAACCTTGCCGCAACATTCCTGTTTCGACCATTTCCAGGTTGTTGAGGCCCTGACGAAGTCTTTTCAAAAGCTATGCTTTGGGTAAAACAAATGATCAACCTATGATCACAAAGATAAATGATCAAACAAATGATCATATCACAAATGATCAAACACTGATCATTTCACAGCAACACTCAGCATGTCACATTACCAAATTGGGAATATATCGCTGATAACCTTCAACTACATAACCTCTGAGCTTGTACGTCTCAGAGAAGGGTGTTAAGCTAAGAGAATAAATTCTCCGCCACCAACAGAAATGTATTTGAAAGAAATCAGCTTTATATCTCAATTTGTAATGTCAGACATACAATCCATACAAGTCTGTTTTGAGATCGAATAGAACCGAAGGCACTTCTCACGAAGCCCTTGCAAATCCGGATAATTTTCAATCACGTCCGGACTTCCCGTCACTAAGGTGATAAAACCTCTAAATCGAAGATCAGTCGATGTAGAGTAACTCGACGGTAATCCTTCCGTTTTCAAAAATATCCGGTCTTCAACACCGGTCATCAAATGCGATTCATAACGACGTATCACATATTCGGAATGGGTTATACGACCCCATGGTCCTTTCCCGGCTAACCCGAATAGTGAGCGCTTATTCAAAAATAAGTGTGGCATTCAAATTCAAGCACATCACAATAAATACCCATTCAAGGTAATTATTGATAGTCGGTTATTTAACTATCAATAAAGATGCGCAACATCATTAGATTCCAAATAATTTTCCCAATTATTTATCTTTCAAAAATATCTTTACAAGATATATACTTTCAACACTTCAACTATTTGAAAACAATTTCAAATCAATTTCCACATTTCAATTTATCTTTGAAGATAAATCTAAAACATTTCACTTCATATTGGAAAAGAATTTCCATACTTATTTAATAATAAGTAATTCACAAATCCATTTATTTTCAACATTTGAAAATACTCAATATACTTAAATCAAAATTTAAGTATATATTACATTCTTTAAGGAAATCATTACTTAAACACATCTATTTGAGTCAAAACGAATGTTACGTAAAACATCGTTACGATGACTCAAAATCACTAGTATAAGGATTCGAAATTTAGATAGATATATAAATCCCAATACTATATAAAACATTTCCTTTCGGAAATCATTTACTATAACAACAATGTTATAGTCCACCATTTCCTTATTTCTCGAAATGTCTATTTCAACAATAAATGTTGAAATCTATGTATTCGATACTTAATACGTTTTAAAATATCTTTTAAAACAACTATTTCATTTAACAATATTCCTTTTCCCAAAATATATGGATTTTATTCAATAATATATATTCACTGTCCAAAATCGTGAATATAATCACTATCCCAATTTTAACAATTTCTACACAATTTATTTCAATAATAATTCGCTATCCAAAATCGCGAATATACTTCCTTTAATAATTTTCTATATTCAATTTATCAAATTCCATTGATTTCGAATTTATAAACAATGTCTATAAATTCTTTCCCTATTTATAAACTTCGATTTATAAAAAAATCCTGAATTAACAAATTTAATTCATAACTCGATTTCATATCAAAAATCTAATTTATAAGTCAATTACTTATAAACTTTTATTTTACAAAATCTATTTATTTTATAACTTCACATTATAAAACTTCTAAATTTCATTAACTTATGAAATCCAATTATACTCCATTTTTAACACTTATAAAAACTCGTTTTATAATTCCAACATTTTAATTTATAGATATCCATTTTGTAATCTTTTATATAAACCGTTTGGAATAATTCAAAAATCCCAATTTAAAATCAACTCGTTATTTTTAAACTTCAAAAATGGATCTGATGATGCAACTGCACCAAATAGTCAATCACAACATCCAAACATCATATATCATCATATGATAACAGAATATACAACAATATCTATAAATAAATCACTACGGTGAGGAATCCAGTTGGATCCCTCCAACCTGTTTTCCTGCATCCAAAGATGTTAGCACAATACCAATTCCGCTCCAGTACGGAATTATCGCGGTATATGGGTTTAATAAATATTATCCGCTATTATGCGGCGCAATAGGGTCTCATCCGCTATACAACGCGGGAAATCAACAAATGCAATATATACATATGCCAATATGTATATCTTGCTATATACATATATAATACCAATTCCACTTCAATGTGAAATTATCGCGGTATATGTTTTTAATAAATAACATCCGCTTAATAACGGCATATAATGTCTATTTCAGTCAATAACAGATAAAATTTATCATCCAGACATACAATCAACAATTTTAAATCTCAACTATTTAAAATTTAAATCGAAACAAAACATTCGATTGAGTGAGGAGTTCTCACCTTGATTTCAATTCTGTTCCAGCTTTTTATTTCGAATAAAATTAAACAGACGTTTAATTTCACCCGAAATTCACACTAGCTCCAAATGGCTCCAATTTAGTTCCATAGCGAAGTATTCGACGATACGATTCCAACGCATTTTGTTTCGTCAAATTCTGATCACGCAGCAAAAAGATATGCCTTTTTAAAGTTACACGAATTAAAATTATAATTTTTAACTACAATTTCTTTTTATAATTATACCCTAGCTCGATCTCAGCCGATAGATCCTGCTTCCCCAGATCACAACCGCTGAACGCAACTCCTTCTTCTTCTCTCGTTCATTTCACGTGAAGAAACCCATAGTGGCCGCCTTCTAGGGTTTAAATATACTCCCTCCACGATCAACTTCAGGTCGATCGACGACCTTCATTTCGAAGCCACCACCGTATTCTCCCACCGCCCAAAGGCCGACCCCACACGGTGCTCCCCAGCTCGAGAAAAACGAGCACGAACTGCTCACGTTCGTGGCCTCCTAACGCCCTCCCCGATCGACGAAAACTCATCTCCACCGTTCAGATTGTAGACCTCACTCCCCTCTCCAACTTTCATTTAGAAATCTAGGCTTGAAAGTGAATGGATCAAGAGAAAAAAACAATGAAATGAGATTGTTTTTCAGCCATTGAAATGTTGTAAGTGGCGGCCGAGAGAAAGGATTAGGGTTTCTCACCTTTATACGTATATATATACGTATATAATTAATATTAAATTCATCTTAAACGACTTTTTCAAACGATCTCCAAATCTGACGTGCCGCCTGGCGTTCGTAAGGTTTACCCCGTGTTCCGAACACAATGGAACGTGTTTCGAGAGCTAATTCGATCATATGTGAGAGCTACGGAAATAAACAGTCAAATTTAAATCAAATCGATTTAAACCGATTTCGATACGTTTTGGCTTGCCCCGGACAAACCGTACATCCGATTGACACGAAATTTGAAATCTTACAATAATATCACATTACAGATCCGATGAAACTGGTTTCGTCGAAATCCGAGACTTTTTGAAAAATGACTATTTTAACTTGCCAAATTAATATTAAAACAATTTCGATGCGTTTCGAGCTGCCACGGTCAAACGACAACTCCGATTGCTACGAAAATTGAAATCCGATAATAATAATTTATTGCGGATCCAATGGAACTAGTTTCGTCCAATTCTGAGACTGTTCGAAAATTGGCTATTTTCACTAGTTGATTAAATATTAAAATATTCAATTTTCACAAATTAACTTTAAATTCAATTTTAAAAGTTCTATAACATCACTATAACTTCAATATGATTTAATATAACTTTATAAATCATTTTCAATCACTTTAAATCCAGATTTCAATTATTTCTGGAATTTCAACTATTATATTATCGATTTAATTATCCAATTAAATCCATATATTCAATAAATAAATTATTCAACTTATTATTTTCACAGATTAATATTCAAAAATTAATTAAATATTCAAATTTCAAATATCAGAAATTCTGGGTCGTTACAATAAGTACTTATAAAAATTTGTTTGATATACAAACCAAAGCTAAAATTCCATTCACAATTGCCATAAAATTAGGTCTAAAAGGCAAATATTTGAATAACCAATGTTTAAAGTAGTTATAATCCTATTTCCACACATTGTTAATTTAGAATAAAATGTTAAATAACCATTTCTTGGGAAATATTGGACACTGAATCAAATTATACCTTCTCAAAAAGACAAATTGAAAACTATAATCATACCCAACATTGTGAAAACCTTTTTCAACATGGAAACCTACTTGATTTTGATCTAGCAACTGTAGTGGTTGTGATGCTCTATAAGACATTTCATGGCAACTGATGATGCTATAATGAATACCTTTTTGAAGAATTTTTCAACTTGCTACCTGTTGAAAAACATTTATATTCTTTACATAGACATTTTTGTAGACATGAATCATAACCATACATGATATAAACTATGATATGCTAGGAAATAATATTATACCTTTTTTGAAAAATCATGGGCTAACATATCAACACCGAAGCATCCATAATTTTAGTAACTGCAAATAAATGAAGAAGAACGAACTTAGTAGTTAGATGCAAAATTGATGGCAACAATAGTTCTTCGCCGTATTCAAAGAGGTAGATTGCTTCAGATAAGCCATATATCATTTTATTGATAAAAAAGGGTTATGTGTGACCCTATTGTTAGTGTTATAAAATGGGTATGTCACAATAGTGGCCATTAAAAAAATCATGCATTCTCATCCACATATAAACAAATACATGAACCAACAATTTAATATAAAAAGTCAAAATATATCCTCCTTTATAAAATACCATGATCATATGACATGTGTTTGCATTCATCCCTCTTTAAAAATCCATATACTTAGATAGATTCAAAGTTATTTTATTGTATAGCTAAATCAATGGTTATTGTATTTTTATTACAACCCTGCACTCAACGCAACTTACATCCAAATTTCTGGCAACAAATTCAATAGCATTGAGATACGGTAGCTTAAATGTCTTTAGTGTAATATATTTGACAATAAAGAATAACATCAAAATTTTAATCTCGCATTCCTATTTTACCAAAAACAAACAAAATAAGAAATCATTGGTTTCATATCTTCCTTATCAGTGAAATGTGTGTAGCAATATCATTCATGAAAATAGTCTATTTGATACTATCCAAATTATAAAAACTTAAGGTTGAATAATTTATGCAATAACGTGGATTCATCTCATATCATGGATAAGCTATTCATTTTTCCAAAATGTTATATATACATTATAATAATGAACTGCAAAAGGTTATGAACTGCAACAACTTTAGAGTATAATTTCAAATTCCTAAATATGAAAGATGGAGAGCTTGAAATGAATATGAGAGAGGAAGTACATATAATTATTACAGTTTTAAATAAATATATCTTGTTGATGTAATAGACTGTGTATATACCATCTTCTGCCGAGGAAGAAAACACATACTACAATTAACATTGGAAAAAAAGCCCGAAGCATAATTTACCCAAAATACAGTGAAGCATAAACTTATAATAGACTAAAAGGCTACGTTTCTATCATTATTGAATCAAAAAAGGAGGGAAGGAGAGTAAAACCTTAGGAAGGCCATCTACTATCCTAGTTTAACTCAACCGCCTAGAGCTATCATTCTAAAATCCTTCAGATTATTATGCAGGTACCGAAAATATATTGAGTTTACCATTTATTGAAATTATCAACCGCTTCAATTTTTCATTTTTCGACCTAATTTGTTTTCTTTTTTTTGGGTTTGTGGGGTAAGAAATGGGGACGTGATAAGATAAACGTCTAATTTGTTTCCATTTTCAGGGTTTGTGGGGAGGAAATTGGGACGTGATGAGATAAATGAGTCTACAAACTAATTTAGGAGAATAGGCAATTAGAAAGATCAAATATACCCTTATTTTAATATACGATGAAATTATTTTAAAAAGGACAATTTTAGCAATTCAGAAAAGGCTTCACTTTCTCGAATATTTGCTTTATATATAAGATAAAACAAGTATGTATATATTTATAAATTTTTTATAAATCAATTATCATCATTTTACAACAATTTAAAAAGAATTATTTATCATTTAAAAAATTATTGAACGTATACCCAATTTTATCAAAAACCGGCTTTTGTCAATTTTACGATGAAACTCTAAAATCTCTTATTTTTGTAAACCAATTCTAGAAATAAGTTCACCATTCTTATTTATCACATAAAACATGATTATTCAAATTTTAAAATTCTATATTTGAATAGTTAAAGTTAATTAAATATTCCATTTAAAAGTGATAAAATTATGGTTCGTTGCATACTTCCCTCCTTAAAAGAATTTCGTCCCCGAAATTAAACCAAAACTCAAAAACCGATAATACTTACTCAAAATAATCTTTAAACTCAATTTTGTATGATATACACAGATCATCCATACATGATATCTGACTCGATCTTTTATTTGAATCCACAACATTACTTCTGCACTAGTATTGATCCTCATATCCTCTAGTGCAGAGTCTGATCAGGCTCTTTGATCAAAAACCTTCGTTTCCCTTACATAGCTCTCAACTACGAAAGAAAACTTAAGTATCTAATCCTAAACCCTCGTCAATGTTCGCCGTCAAGAATCGAGTGATAAATCTTTTTCGGACCCTTGAGAACACCTTAAAGTTCTATACTCGAATCTTTGATCAAAATCATGTGACGAAATGATCTACGTACCTCATATGTACTTATTATCATTCAAAAATCTTTGTGAGATATTTCATAAAACTTTTATCTTTTAATTTTATAAAGGTATAATCGCTTTAAATATTTATTTCCAAATATTTTTTCTTAAAGGAAAACATTTCATCCCAAAGGAACCATTTCAATTTTAAAAGATAATTTACCTTTTTTTCCAAAATTATAATCAACTTCTCTCATTATAATATATTCCTTTTTTAACCAACCTTGATATTAACTTATCAAATAATAATTCAAAATTATCCTTTTGACTTAAGGAAAATTATGTAGATCGAGTAACCCCAAAATAATACCAAGGAACTGGGTACTACCAATAGTATCCTATATTCCCTTAACAAGAAGGGTAATACATAAGATAAGTGTTTACCATCCGAACATATCTCTTGCCAATTTTTAGTTATTTTCAAGCCACACAAACTAGTTATCATTTGAGACTTTCTTACTTATTTGAAATTTCTTTTCAAAAAATCTATTAGAGATTATTTTGTTTATAAAACCCATTTTATAAAGCCCTTTCGTCAAATCATTTTATATTAACTTACTTCCTTTTAAAATTTCATAATTCTTTTCCAAAATACCCAAAATTTAGTTTCTCAAAATTTATATAACATATCTTTCATATCCATCTTTTTCAAAATTATTTTATTTATGTAAAATACATTTTTATACTACATGCCTATTTATTATCTTATATGAATTCATTAAACTTAACCCAATATTATTATCAAACATCTTATAGTCTACTCGTGAAACTTAATTCACAAGATGTTCGTTAAATCAACAAATGGTAATAAGTGAATTTTACCATTCCCTTAACCATAAACTGACATACATAAATATCTATATCTCTCAAAAGATATTCCTTTATACTTAAAATATAATCCTTTTAAATTTTCAAAAGATTAGGATAGGAGTTCTTAAAATTCCTTTTTATTAAACGTATATCTTTTATACTTGAAACAGAATATATCAACCCTAAAAGATTTTTCTTTCTTCCTTTTCTTTGCTTTCCATTTATCCTTTTCCTTTATTTTCCTATTCTTACACAGAACTGCATAATGCTCTTCTTTACTGCATCTGTAACAAAAGATGTCGGTATAAGATCTTAGTTTTAATTTCTCTTCTGCCTCTTTTTGTGCATGTACTCTTCGTGCTTGCTTTGAATTAGCCCATAACTCATCACCCGACATAAAATAAGACATCCTGACCTAAAGGATATACTAAGTTATTATCAGAAGTCTCATACCATTAATTTCTTGAATTATCCAAATTACTTGACTCATACTTGTTCGGATTTGAACTTGCCTTGATTGTACAATGATAAGAATAATAATTTACCAAGCATTCGATACCATTCGTGTAAGCCAACATATGATCGGTACTTAGAAGATTATTCCCACCATCACCAAACAAATCTAGACCTTATTCTTGGAACTTTCCAAAGGGATAACATCTTATAAATTTTCTATATCATATAAATATTTATACTTTTGTGTATATAAAATATACTCCTTTTAAAATGGTGTGTCGATTTGCCTTGTTTAAGTATCCAGAAATCTCTATCGATAACGGTGATCAAGCGCATCGACCAGAATCTATTAACCACTCAATAGATACATCAAAACAAAACATGTTTTATATCAAATAACAAATACGTGCTTATATATATAATACAGTCAAACTCATTATAGGGTGTTACTAACCCTATCTCTAACGAGTCACTCATTCTAGGGTATTACTAACCCTATCTATAATGAGTTTTACCCTACCAAAGCCTAGGTGTTCGCTAAACCTAAGCTCTGATACCAAATGTAATGACCAAGATTTTCAACCCTCGAAAATCAACACTACCTCGTGCCGTAAATCCAAGTGCCAGAAAGCCTGATTGTTAGGGAAAAAGGAAATAAAGGCAGAACATAATCTGGAATAACATATGTTATTTCAATATTATCTTACAGTGGAAAATTTTGAATAAAATATCAGAGTCTAACCTGGATTCAGCCTGGACAGTTATAAACCCTCTGTCATTACAAATGCTAAAAAATAAAAACAAATGCAATAAATGCAGCGGATAATAGAATACGTCCATATGTAGATAAAGATCTCCAACTCTCCGCTGGAAACTCCAAGCGTCTTCAAATAAACCTAAAACTACTCGAATTTGATCTGAGTATTAAACATACCCGAATCAGGCTTGATAAAACAACGTGAGAT
This sequence comes from Allium fistulosum, assembly GCA_030737815.1. NCBI lineage: Eukaryota > Viridiplantae > Streptophyta > Magnoliopsida > Asparagales > Amaryllidaceae > Allium > Allium fistulosum. Next base: position 1,316,635,402 of record CM060903.1, on the reverse strand, counting down.
ACTCGAAATTTTTAATGTATAGATCATGTTGATGTTAATCAAAACCTTTGAAAAAAGGGATTACATAAGACCATGCCCACACATAAATACGGATGGGTTTTTACCTTATGATAACCAAAATAATTTGTACTTAAACCATTTGATATTATTTCCAATAACATTTCTTTGTAAATCCTTTCCAAGTAAATATATATAAACATAGCCGAAATTGTTACCATTATTAAATTCCAGCAAGGGGTGGCTGAATGTTTGCGAACCATTACAGCTATTTTGGGACTACAAACAAAACCATAAAGCTCGTAATTGGAATTGGATTTCCAACATGATAGGAAACTAGTGGCCATTCAGACCCGAAAAGCCACGTATGATAATACTAGTTCACCCCAGTGGCTTTACACGATCTCCGTCAGCCTCCGAACTGTAGTGCTACATTACTATGGAACAAAATATTACTCAGTGGCTTTACACGATCTCCGTCAGCCTCCACACTTGTCCATTTCATCATCTTAAGGCAACAGATGCCTTTTGTTTCTCATAACAGATAGCTCGAAATATGTCATGCAGACCACATAGTATCCCGTATCATTCCTAGGATGTGTGGCTCGTGAGGCTACGTTCCACAATGCCATGCTTTTTTCACAATGCCATGGTTTAGTCATAATAGGTTCCACTTTAAATGCCACATTGTCATTCCTTCGATCACTATTGACTTTCACGAACATACAACGTTTGAGCTGGTACGTCTCAAAGAAGGGTGTTAAGCTAAGAGAAGTTACATTCTCCGCCACCAAACAGATGTATGTTTGTAAAAGTCAACGTTTGTGATCTCAGAAATGCAATGTCTGACATTCGTCCATATAAGTTCGTTCTAGGACTGAATGAAACCGAAGGCACTCTTCCAAGTACATTCTGTCGGGAATTATCCGTAGGATTAGTAGTGATTAGTCCTTGCAATCGAAGATTTCATAACAGAGCACTACTACCACCATAAATATATGATATGGTAAATTTCACCTTGAGGGACTAGTGCCAAGCAGCCCTTCATCATGAGGATCCCCATCTTCAAAAATCATCATCTTCATCATGTCTTCACTTCCGAACGTATACATTGGTTCGAAGTGGTTTTCAGATAGGAGTTACCCAATTCTGACCTCAGTTTCTCCGAACCAATCATCGATTAAAAAGATGTCAATTTCATATGTGATTATCAATCATCATTCATTTTAATTCATCGTTTTATTCATTCATAAATATCTCAAAGAGACATACTATTTTATATTATTCCATTTATCTTCTTAACAATATATGGAATCATTAAACCTCACTCTACAAATCCTTTTGGTTAATTAAACCTTTTTTAAATCTTGGAAAAATTCTAAATCGTTTCACTTTTTTACTTAAGAAAAACATTTTCAAATTATTTATTTAAATCTAAATCAAGGATTTCTTATATTCAAATCGTAACATTTTAATGGATCAAAACCAATTTGTATTGAGTAAAAGATTAGACTAATCATATCCAGATTAACTTCCGTATTCAACTCGTACTATTCGTGAAATAACAGTAGAATCACCTTTTAAATTCACGTAGATAGTACAAGTTCCCTCCTCGGACCTTAATACAAAGTTTGACCAGAATATCCTTTATACTATTAACAATCTTGTTTAATTAACTCTTTTGAAAATTCCTTACTTTTGGGAAAACCTAAATGAGATCTTTTTTAGAGCATCCGGGCTTTCCCTTCTGGACTAAAAATATACAACATTAAAATTATGGAAACACAAATTTGGGCAATAATCCAAAAATCTTATTTTACACCCAAGTACAGATCTGGAATAAAAATATACAACATTAAAATTCTAAAAATCTTTGGGATTGATTTCCAAATCTAGGTGTAAATATATTTCAAATTAAGTCTAAAACAAAAATATATAGGCAATAGTTTTCTATACTTATTTAAGCCAACAATTCACAAATAAAATTTATTTAGGCATAAAAATCAAAACGTATGCCAACAGAATAGATTTAAAATCATAAACAATATATAAAATTTCTCACTCACCTTTTAAAAGCGATCCAAATCTCCAGATCTGAAGTAGAACCTTAAATTCATCTTCAAATCCTTTTTAATATTAGAATTACATATATGAGAAGAAATTTGGGATTGGGAGAGAAAATAGGTACAAATATATAAATATATATAAATTACCTCAAATATGCATATAGTTGATTCTCTTCTCTTCTCCTTTTTATTAGATTTATATTCTCCTCCAATTTGTATGAATATAAATACAAATATCTTATTTTTATAATTTAGAAAGAAAGTGGAGAATAAGAAATGAAAAAGCTTCACTATTGGCTCTAGAAAAATATAAGAAGAGAATGTAGGGTTAGGCTTGAATTTATAGGCATAGGAATCAACCTCAACAGTTAGATCGAAATATATTAAATCTATGCTGTACATGGCCTAGGTTTATTGGAGCCGCCACACGTGAAGCGGTTGACTGTTCCCTTCCTAGGGAACGACTACCCCTGGTCGACCGCTCCAATATGTGGGTCGACTTGTGGGCCCCATATAATTAATTAAAAATGTTAACTCTCTTATTCGAATTATTTTCATTTCGAATTTGTTTTTTATCCCTAACTTCATCGTCTGGACTCCAATCGCAAAATTCCAAATATGAGAGTTTCTCAGAATTTCATCATGAATGCAATAGTGCATGTTTCGTGGTCCAACTCCATCATTTTCACAATTCCATTTTTGGAGCCTATTTAATTAACTAACTAATTAAATATCTAACGCCAAATTATGAGGTATTACACTCTGGGTCGATTGTGAAGTTTTAATAACTGGCTGTTCTGGTGGAGGAGAAATGGGAATTTCAAAACTCAATGCTTCATTAGTTAGCAAATCCAAAGAAGGTAAGTTGGGAAGATCAGGGCCAATCTTTGATGATTCACCACATGAATCATCTCCTTCTTCGGTGATGTGAAGATCACTATCATTATCATCCTCATTTGTAGCCTCTTCCTCCCCTGCAACCATCAGTTGTTTCCCTTCTCTTCTTTAGTGGCTCGCCTTCTTTTAGGATTGGGGACATCCTACATGTTTCATCCCTATTCCTTGGAATATCTTCTCCGAAAGACAGATCAGCATCAACATCGGGAACTTATTTTGGTTGTGCTCTACCCGACAGAGTGGCTACATCTCCTTGAGCATTCTCATTAAAGCTATGAGTCTAGGCAGTCAAATGAGTGTTTGTTCCAAAACTACAAATCACTAAAGGCTCAGCGTTGATAGATCTACTTGGGTGAAGCAACCTATATTTTTGCAAGTTGTCATCTGTTAACAGAAACTTAACCGTCCTTCGTTTCTTAGCCATGGCCTTTAAGTCCTCGAACATTTTCTTATGTTGTTCCCCACAGACACGTCTCGGCAGGACTGTGAAAGGACACAAACTAAGTTAGAAATTTGGAAACTTCGGCACGAGATAGACAAAAGGAAAAAGATCTTACTTTTGGTAAGCCATAAGCAGTTGAATCCCTCCGGGCAACGCATGAAGAAAGACTCATTCTCGATGGCAGAATGTTTATTATGCAATCCCTCGATGACCTTACAACCTCTCTAGGCCTCCATAATCACATAAGACGGGCAATCTTGCTTTCTCTTGAACAGTATAAGGTATGTCAGCTCGCTAAACATTGGAGGCCATGCGAATGTATCCATGAAAAGGACATACAATGAGCTCAGTAATGCATATCCATTTGGATGAATTTGGGATGAGGCAAGTCCAATCTATTGTAAGAAGTGACTTGGAAATGGGTTGAACTGTGGGACGGCACCACCATGGCACATGCAACGGTTGCAGGCCGTGAAGCCTTGAGTAGGATTGTGAGCAAGTTTGCTTTTAGTCGGCAAACAAACATTATCTTCAGGGATGCTGTATTGAATGCAAATATTTCGAAGCGGCCTAGCTGATAAGCTCAAAGGCACCTACTTCGATGGGTTGGTTATGATTCTTAGTCTTTGAGGTGGTCGATGTATCATTGGGCCGATTGGGACCAACTAGCCTTGAGATTCGAAAATCACTACTGGCTTGGTCCAGTTGGAATGGAAGGTGAAGCCAGAGCCATAGATGATCCAGCTTCTGAAGGAGTAGTAGTTCCTTCCATAGGCTTAAAATGAGGAGACCGACGAGTCATTCTAAATAGGATAACTTGGCGTACAACATGGTCAGTTATATTTTACTTAGGATAAAATTCTCTTATGGCCAATGCCTAGAATCTAAAGGAAGTCGACGTGTGTTGACCAATCAGATTCTAAGCGTTGAGCAGGGCAAGTGCAGTGTGTTATCTATGCAATGTGGGTCCAGTGTCCCAAACATTGCGAATAGACCATCCCGTGTAAATAGCTCACTCGCATTAGAAAAACGATATGCGTCGTATTTTTGTGATTATCACTTGGTACTTACCCATTATCAATTGAAAAATCGATGACGGATCCATTGTATGGAGCGCTGTGGAAAGCATTTCTTCTTTGGAACACTAGAAGTGTAGGAATATAAAGACAATGCGATGAAATTGTCCAATATTTTCGAGTGAAGAAAAATTGTCGTGCTGGAATCAGTTTGACGATCGTGACTTAGCCAATTTCGTGAAGATAGACAGTTGAAGCCGGAGAGTGCAACACATCTCTAGAATCCCATATGTTTAGCCAGGACAAACTCTAGTTTCACCACCAATTAAACACAACCAAAATCTACCATCTCCTTCCAAATTGAAACCAACAAAGCCCAATCATCATCACGCCATCGCCATCTCACACATCCAACCTTCAAAACAGTTCAAAATCTGAAGCCAACCTTCGACTTGAATCAAACTCGGGTCCTGGGGTTTTGAGTTAACTCAGGTTCAAATTGGCTTAGTGGTGAACCAAATGATGGTAGCTTGGTACAGGTGTCGGCGATGGTGGTAAGTAGCGACGGAAGTAGGTGGCGGTGGCGGAGCTCGAACAGAGATTGGTCGGTGGTGAGTTTGAGATGACTCGGCTAGGGTTAGATCGACACAAGAAGGAGTCGTAGGCAAAAGCAAATGAAAAATGTATGGGAAGAATCGGCCCCAAACACTTAAGTAGAGAGAAATTTTTTAAAAAATTTCCTATGTCTGTAACTCACAACCGAGTTATAGAGATAACTCAAAACCGAGTTATCTATGTTTTATCGGGTCAGTTCCAAATCAAGATAGGGAAAGTACATACTGAAATAAAGTGTAATGTGATCTCTAGATTGTAGATCACATAGCTAGTACAGAGAATTAGAATTCAGACTGAAATCAGAATGAATTGCTGGTCAAAAATTAACCAAGTAAACGCGGCGTCTTGAGATGGAATCAAAGCAATTATCTGAAATACATAGGCTAACAATTCAAAACTTATTACGTTCCAAAGCATAATTTATTTCCAACGAAAGCATACTCTAGGGCATAAATGTTAAGTGGGTTTTTAACCAAGCAGAAGTCAACATAAGTTAGAACATTGAGACGAAGACGAAATGGCTTAAAACTTGATAGGCATGCTCATATGGATGAAGGAAATAGCTCAAGAAAAATTGGACTAAAAATGTGCTAAAGGGATGAATCAATGTCGGGTCATGCCTATGACCCAGTACTAAGTTATCATGCTTAATCCCCAGCATCTCCAACTTTGCACAAGTGAGTCTCTATCTCTCATATGCAATCCAAGTGATTTCATAGAATTCTAGACGACCTATCTCAAGAATTAAAGAGTTAGCTCCAGCAAACTGCAGAACAAACCAAGTCATGAAGAAACGATCATCAAAACAAGTCATCAAACCTACAAAAACATAAGGGGCACTTCAAAACGAAGTAAGACACATGGTGCAAGAAAGTTGGGTGAGTTTCCCCTTAAAGGGATAACTCGGCACCTAGTTATGGGAATAAATTGGTACCGAGTTATCACCATAACTCGTGTGTACCCCAACTTTCTCGCACAACTCCAGGCCAATGTCTAGACCTCTCTAGTAGTGAGCTTCTGATCTAATATGATTATTACCCCTATAAATGCAATCCATAGAGCAACCAAAACAAGACCGTACTTCTGTCATCACTACGCGAATTCTCTGCATCTTCATCATCTTCTATCCCCACACAATAGTCACCAAGGCAGCTATTTTGGGCAATTTTAGGATTTAGAATCTATCTAACTCCTGTACTTCTATCCTATTCTCTATCAAAACCCTTGTAATATCAAACGAATTACATCAAATCTATAAATAACAAAGCTATAAAGTGGACATAGGCCATACATTGCCGAACCACTATAAAATCTTATGTCCTTTTTTATTTCTCTATTATTTTCAATACTACCTGCTAGATCTCACTGGTTCTCTAAAACTCATTCTTAGATGTTGATCTATTTTTGGCATCAATAGCTGCATACACTATTAATCAAAGCAATGATACGAAATGAAGAACAAATCGAAGTAAATTCCCTAAATAATGAAAAATATCTGCAGATTTGTAGAAAGCAATCTTATCTTCATGTTTGAAGATGGCAACCAACGATAACCATTGTGAAGAATATACATCAATTATGAAGGGAAATCTCGAAATAAAGAAGAAAATGTAATATTAATTGAAATTTTGCTGTATTTATTGATAATGAAAATATTTAATAGTTATAATTTTTGTTGAAATAATACTACTTCGATTTACACATATAAACAAATATTAGACATGCAAATATTTAAATTGCAAATATTTGACATAATGGATGTTCATCAATTAATGCTTGATATATAAGTGAAATTTTACTGTACATATTGATTATGACATAAATTTGGCATGTATGATTTTGGTTCATGATAGATTGAAATAGATTTTGCCAAAAGTTTACAATGAAATAATAATGAAGAATGGAAAATATTTACCTGGCAAATATAAGTTATTATTATCAGTAATTTCTTGAAATATTACAAAAAATTTACTATATTTACTAAAAATGTCAAATATTCGACATATGTAGTTTTGGTTGATGGTATGTTCTAACTGTAGTATATGATTAAATGATGAAGTGCGGATAGCAAGTATTTGCATTAAAAAGTTTATTTTAGAAATAGTTGGGTATATTACAAAAACCTTTAACTTAAATATTAAGAATGTCAAATACTTACCATATATAGCTTTAATTCATGGTAGATTGAAATTAGTGGAAATTTCCCTTGAAATTATAGTATACGATTAGATGATAAAATGAGGATGAAAAATATTTGCCAAATAATTTATGTCAGTAATTTTGTAGATTTTTTTTACTGCAAATACTAAAAATATAAATTATTTGTCAAACAAAGTTTAGATTGTTGGTAGATTGAAATTTTAATATATATATATATATATATATATAGACACACACACACACATTTATATAAAAAGCATACAATATCAAATATCTTCCATAAATTTAGGCATGGCAAATGTTTTCCTAACAAATATTTGTCATGTCGATTTTTCCTACTCATATATATGTGACACTAATTTGATAATTTAAAAACCTTTGCAAGTATCACGATGAAGATATAAAGAAATGGCATACCAAAAACACTACCACGCCAAGTAAAGAAATTTGCAAATTTACCTGAATCTTTTAAATTTGAATTTTCCACATCTCCTCACAAACTTGAACCCTCAAAATTTGAATCTCCAGCAACTCTAACATCTGAATCTTCAGAATATATGGAATCAAATGAAGATGATGTTCTTTTATCCCTCAAAACAAAATGACCATCACGAAGAAGAAGCACCCAAAAAACACCTACAAAGCAACAAAAAATAGAAGTGCCAAAAGATAATTTATAAAGCCATAGAGTAGCTTAAAGTCATTCCATACACTGATAGATCATTTACAAAAAGAAAAGCTACTTCAAGAAATGCATGTAACATTATTGAAGCAAACTCCATTCTTCAACATTATTAATCCATTCATGTAATGAGCTATAACAATCGTAGACATATCAAAAGAATCAGCTCCTATAGTTATGACAATAGACTCTTTTTCAATAGTAGAAAATTGTTTTTATTTCGAAGACATAAAAACAATTCTAAAAGAAAGTGACATCGCAACAATTTTTGGATTCCCAAAATGAAGGCATCACAATCAACACTGCAACTCATTTGAAGGAATCTGATATGAACTCTAAAATATAAGCATTCAAACAAAAATATTTTGGTAATTCGAAAATAATCAAAGCAACGGATATTGAAATAAGCATCCAGTTAGCTTTAAAAAGCAAAAAAATTGAAAATACAATCGATGTTGCTGATTATGTTTTTGGTTTTGACATACTCATTCTCCAATCCAAACTATGCATTTCCTTTAGTGCTACTACCATATGTTTATAAATTTAAGCAAATAAAAACTATTTCATGGCCAGTAATAACAGTAAAACTATAACACCCCTAATTTTTTGTTTAACATTATTCAGGATATTTAATTAGATAAAATTAAATAGAATTATGTGGTTGATTAAGGAGTTGAGATTTAATTTTCAATTAACTTGGCCACGTCTAAACCAATGAATGTATAAGTGTGGGTTATAATTTACAAGTTAGGAAAATAAGAGGAGTGCAATATGGGAATAGCCACACCCATATACCCTTAAAACCTCCCTTATTCTCCCCTACCATTTCAGAAATCAAAATAACATAAAAGAGAAGATATAGTCAGCCATTAAAACACCTTAGGAGATCAACAAACTTGAAAGATCCAAGAGAGAAAGTTAGAAGATTAAAGCTAAAGCAAATCTCAAACTCCAACAAATAAATCAAGGTTAATAATAGTGTAATCATCTCATTTTTACTTATTTTGGTTCGGTTATAGATAGTAACTAAACGCATGTTGCTGGTCTGATCATGTTTTGATATATTAATCATTTTTTAGATAGAATAATGATTTATGGTGATTTATTGGGATTTTTATGGAATTAAAACGATGGGTTTTAGAGTAAAAACCTTAGCAAACAACCTCCAAACGGTTTGATTTTTGGATATGTTATGTAAAACATAATTTTGGAGATAATTTTTTAATTTTCTAATTTTCGGAGTTAATAGGAATATTTTATGAATTTCCTAAGGTGTAAAAGGCATTTATTTCGGTTTTTAATTATTAAAAATAATAAAATAATGAATTTTGCCTCGAAAATTTATATAATGAAGAAAATATTATTTTAGATTTTTGGTGAATTTTTGAGATTTTTCCCAAGTGATTTCGGTTTATTATAAATTTTCTAAGCTAAAAAGGCTTAATAATTATATTAAAATAAATTTTCTAAGCTAAAAGGGCTTAATTAATTATTTTGAAAATAAATTTGTATAATAATAATTCTGATCTGTAGCAGATGATCTGCAAAGATACGTCTTTAGCCAATAGAAATTTGACAAAGAATTGATAAAGTATGTTATTAACCAATAGGAATTCGACAAAGATTATGTGGGGCAGTTTTCAAGATATTTACGACTCTCCCACTGAACCTTCCACCATGAAACCTAAACCCTTCGTCATAAAACCTTCCGCAGCATTTCTACAGCGTTTTTGATGAACCTTTCGTCATAGAACCTAAACCCCTTTCGTCATAAAACCTTCCGCAGCATTTCTGGACCTTTCTACAGCGTTTTTAGTGAACCCTTCGACCTTGCAGGAAGCTACCTTTCGGTAGCAATTGTAAACGCTAGGAAGCTCTTTTGTAGCAGTTTTCTCCAGCTTCGTTTTAAAAACTTCAAATAGGCATAACTTTCTAACCATAAGCCATTTTTCTATTGTGACCACTCTACGGAAAGGAAAACCATCATTTGAACACAATGGAATAGGTTAGAGACCATAATTCTGCACCTATAAAAAGTTATGGTTAAAACAAAGTTTTATATTTTCGAAGGAGGTTGTTTTCTTTGCTTTCGAATATGTTTGCTTGGCTTTCTTTGCCTTCGAAGGAGATACTTTCGACGGGGTTGTAAAATTATTTTCTTTCAATCAAGTTTTATATTTTCGAAAGGTTGAATTTAAAGTATTATAAGGCAGGAGCCTAATGTTTTTAAGAGCTTTCAAAGGAGGTTATCCTATGAAGTTGAAAGCTAGGTTTCGAAGTTATCAAATGGTTTTATGACCGAAACTCTATATTTTTAAAGGAAAAACTGTGGCTATATTAAAGAAGTATTTACAATGGTTAAAGAAGAATCTATCTTTGATAAATTAAACCCATAGGAGTGGTATTGCTATGTTGTTACATTATTTCTCCTAATATAAATATATTCACTTTATAATGGACCCCTAACTGTATTTTGGAAAAAAGGGTAGGAGAACTAGTTAGGTTAACCCAGTAGTGAATATAAAATTGAATAAACTCCTGAATGAGTAAAATATAAAGGGAAGATATTAGCAGGGGCCAATAGGTTTCTAGTAAGCTCATGAAAACTGTATGATATTAGCAGTGGCCAATAAGTTAATAGTTAGCCCATGAAAACTATGTGTAAATAAAGATGTCAGATAGACAGGTTCATAGTTAGCCCATGAAAACTATGTGTAAATGAAGATGTCAGATAGACAGGTTCATAGTTAGCCCATGAAAACTATGTGTAAATGAAGATGTCAGATAAACAGGTTCATAGTAATCCCATGAAAACTATGTAATTGGACAGGGAGTCCTTAAATGTTTAACCGGTTATTAGTTAGCCCATGAATACTATTAGGTTAATAGTAAACCTAGAAACTATAATTAAGACAGGTCGATAGAATGAATGGAGATGAGTAATCCAGATTTGATTTGCTTGTTTTTCATATCATCATAATGTATTGAAATACTATGTTTTTAACCGTTGTGGATGCAGAAGCACAGAATATGGTTTTATAAAGATTTTAGGATACTAGTGAGGGGAAAACCCGTTCCGCTAAGTGGCGTGGTCCCACTAGATATCCATTTGGTTTGAGATGATAGACTATTATTCATACCAGGTTTTATGTTTGACTCGAAGTTTTTATTTTCCCCTTAAACTCTCGGGTACTCAATTGATTTTAAGTAGTTTGAGGTTTAGGGTTTTCAAGTTTTCTTAGACGAATAAAGCTTCCGGAGGCATACAAGAGGCAGCTGGTTATTTAGAGTTTTCTTTTCTGCTGTATTTTTGGATGTAAAGGCAGATTTATTAGCCTTACTATATACTTTGATCAATCAAGGGGGCATCTTCATATGTCGTTCTTGGCATATGTGTAATGATTATATTTTACTGAACGTGGTTAATGTTTTTGGATTATGTAATGAACATGAAATGTTTTAATTTGAATGTGGAAACATGTTTTTAAATTGTTAATTTTTTTCCATATTCTTGTGTTCTATGTATCAATGTATCTAGCACCACCGTATTTGAACGCCGAAGATTAATAACTATGGATTACTACAATATCCGTAGCCGTTAGTTTTGGGCCTCTAAGTAGGGAAATGTTACAAGTTGGTATCAGAGCATAGGTTTATGATAAAACATAAAATAAACCAAACGTTTTCAAACATAATCCTAATGAATTAAAGAATAAGATTGGGGTTTGGGTTAACGTTGTAGTAACGTACTTGTATTTGCTATATATATAAGTACGTGTTCCCCTCTCTCTTAGACCGATCTTTTGTCTCTTACTAAGGCTCGTAAGCAGATTTATGAGAAAGAAGATATGGAAACAAGAAACAGAAAAGGAAATCTAGGTGGAGGAAGCACCATAACAAATGGTAATGCTCAACCTAATACCAGGAGGAACTAAGGTCGACAAGCTAATGCTAATCCAAATGCAGAGACCAATGTAGGTGCTGGAACCCCGCCAGTAGATATGGGGATGATGTATCAGTTCATTGTCAACTTGATGTAGGCTGGAGCAGCTGCAAGGGTAGCTGGAGGTAATGCTGTGAATGCTGGAGGAGCCAATCCTGTGGCCCCAGTTGGCAATAATTATGTCAAGCTAAGCAGGGGTTATACCAGTTTGGGAGGGAAGCCTTTTCATGGAACAAAGGATGCTGTTGAAGTTGAGAACTCGATTTTGAACTGTGAAAGGATCTTTACATATTTAGGCTTGGATGATGGAGAGAAGAGAAGGCTAGCCTCTAGACAGTTGCGAGGGTTAGCGCTTCACTGGTGGAATAGTGTGACAGTCGGAGTTCTGGAGGAAGAGCCGACATGGGCTGATTTTAGAAGAAGGTTTGAGTAGAGGTTCTTGTCCGAGGTTTCCAAGTCGACATTGATGAGGAAGTTCATGGATCTTGTACAAGGAGGGATGTTAGTGATCGAGTATGCTGATAAGTTTGATGAGCTATCTCAATATGGTTATGCTTTGGTTGACACTAATGTTAGAAGGAATGAAAGATTTATTAGAGGATTGAGGCCAGAGCTTGGCAGAATGGCTATGACTCATATTAGGGAGCCTTGTCATGTAGTGGTAGAGATGGCTATTTGCCATGAAGATATGCTTGTTGTGTCTGTTAGGGAGAAACAAGTTGAGCTCCAGGGCCTTCAGGGAAAGAAATGGAAATTCTTCAAGAGGAAAGGAGCACAGAAAGGGGATGCTGCTAAGAAAGCAAAGGCTGATTTAGTATGTTATAAGTGTGATAAGAAGGGCCATTATGCCAACGAGTGCAGAACAAGTAAAGGAAAGAAGCCTGCAGAGAAGAAGAATGTGAAATGCTATAATTGTAACCTAGTTGGGCATTATAAGAACCAGTGTCCAGAGCCAGTTCGGTGGACAGAGGGAAGGTGTTTGCTATTGGACTACCGTCTTCTTCTAGACCTACTGCTGTAGAGAAAAGGAAAACTGTGATGGAAGGTACACTTTTGATTCAAAGCATACCAGTTAGAGTACTTTTTGATACCGGTGCATCACACTCATTTATATCACAGTATTTGGTTGATAGGTTATGTATATAACCCACATACCTTGTTACTTCCTTAAGGGTTGGAAATCCAATAGGAGGGCATGCAACTCTTGGTATGAGATGTGACCAGTTAGAACTTGATTTGTTTGGTCACATGTTTACATATAGTTTGTATGTTTTTGATTTCGTAGATTTCGGGATTATTTTGGGTATGGATTGGTTAGGTAAGTATGAGGCTAGGATATTTTGCCAGGATCGAGAAATATCGTTAAGGCACCTTGATGGTCATAACCGAATCATTTTTTTCGTAGAGAATTCTAGTAAGAGTGTTTGTGCTTTGTTATGTGCCTTAGAGATAGGAGACGACCTTAGTCAGGTTCGTGTAGGAAGAGAATTTGCAGATGTATTTGAGCCGGTCATTGGATTTCCACCGAAACGTGCTGTAGAGTTTTAGATAGACCTTGTACCAGGAGCTGAACCTATCAGTAAACCACCTAGCAGAATGCTGCCGACAGAGATGAAGGAATTGAAGGTGCAGCTAGTGGATCTTGAGGGAAGGAATTTTATTAGACCAAACAGTTCGCCTTGGGGAGCGGCTGCGGTGTTTGTTAAGAAACTAAATGGGTCGTTAAGGATGTGTATCGACTACCGTAAGCTAAACAAGAGGACGATCAAGAATAAGTATCCTTTACCGAGAACTGATGACTTATTTGATCAGTTGAGTGGAGCCAGAGTATTTCCCAATTGGACTTGGCGACAGGTTTCAATCAACTAAGAGTGGTAAGGGACAATATCCCATTGATGACGTTTCGAACCAGATATGGATCATATGAATGGTTGGTGATGCCATTTGGATTGACAAATGCACCTGCTTTCTTCGTTGATTTGATGAACCGGGTTTTCCGAGAGCACTTCGATAGGTTTATATTGGTATTCATAGATTATATTTTAGTATACTCAAAAGATGAAAGAGAGCATGAGATTCATCTTAGAGTGGTGTTGGAGACGCTGAGGCAGAATCAGCTAAAAGCGAAAATTCCCAAGTGTCATTTTTGGAAGAAAGAGGTTAAGTTTCTTGGTCATGTGGTTTCAGAGAAAGGGTTGTCAGTCGATCTAGATAAGATTGAAGCTGTGAACAATTGGAAGAGATCAAAAACGGTGACCGAGATCAGAAGTTTTCTTGGACTTGCTGGCTATTACCGAAGATTCATCCAGGATTTTTCATGAATAGCAGCGCCTTTGACTAAGCTTACCAGAAAGGAAGTGAAGTTTGTTTGGTCTGACAAATGTCAGAGAACATTCTTTAGGTTAAAGCATATGTTGACCAATGCTCCAGTATTAGTAGTTCCAGATGGTAACCAAGGGTTGATAGTATACACAGATGCATGTGGAACTGGATTGGGAGCAGTATTGATGCAGAAGGGAAAAGTTATTGCTTATGCATCTAGGCAGCTTAGACCGCATGAAGTAAGGTATCCTACTCATGACTTGGAGTTGGCAGCGATAATTTTTGCCTTGAAGATTTGGAGGCATTATCTCTTGGGGGAGAGATTTGAATTATATACTGATCATAAGTCTTTGAGATACCTATTCTCTCAGAAGAAGTTGAATATGCAACAGCAAAGGTGGCTGGAGTGTTAGCTGCTTATGATTTTGATATAGAATATACCCCAGGGAAAGGCAATAAAGTAGCGGATGCTCTCAGCAGAAGACATCAGAATGTGGTGTTGGCTATGTTGGTTGAGTGGAAAGATCTGGAAGTTTTCACTAGTTGTGGTGTGTAGTTAAGATCCACTGCTAGTTCTAATCAGAGTACTGTCATGTTGTCCTGTTTGGAAGTTCGACCAGTACTGATCGAGAATATTGCTTCTAAACAAAAGGAGGATCCATTATTAGCTGAGAAGATCAAAAGGCTTGAGGTTTGAACCGAGGCCAATGATTTGAAAGATTTTGGTCTTGACCAAAGAGGATGGTTGAGAAAGAAGGGATGGTTATGTGTTCCAGATATGGAGAACTTGAGAAGAGAAGTTCTTGAGAAATGTCATCGATCCAAATTTACGATTCATCCTGGAGGGACCAAAATGTATCAGGATATGAAGAGGAGCTTCTATTGAGAAGGCATAAAGAGGGATGTTAGCTTGTGGGCTAGGCAGTGTGTTAACTGTCAACAAGTAAAAGCCAAACATCAGAAGCCAAGTGGGTTACTTCAATCTCTAGATATTCCAGTTTGGAAATGGGATTCAATATCCATGGATTTTATAGATGGGTTGCCAAGGTCAAGGAGAGGAAATGAGAGTATATAGGTTATTGTAGACAGGTTGACTAAGAGTCCTCATTTCATTCCAGTAAAGTCGACTAGAACGGCACCTATTTTAGCAAAGTTATTCATGAAGAACATAGTTAGACTTCATGCGATTCCTAGTAGCACAGTCAGCGATAGGGATGCATTATTCACTCGTGAATTTTGGAGGAGTCTATAAGAGGTATTAGGTACCAAGCTCAAGATGAGTACAACTTATCACCCACAGATGGGCAGACAGAGAGAGTCAACAAGGTACTTGAGGACATGCTAAGAGCTTGTATATTGGACTTTGGTGGATCTTGGGAGGGCCACCTACATTTGATTGAGTTTTCCTATAATAATAGCTATCAGACTGGTATTGGAGCGGAGCCTTTTGAAGCTTTGTATGGAAGACCATGCAAATCATCGGCATGTTGGTTAAAGACTGGAGACAGATTGGTCTTAGGTCCGGATTTGGTTAGAGATGCGTCAGAAAATATTGAGTTAATCCGAGGACGGATGAAGGAAGCTCAATCCAAGCAGAAAAGTTATGCAGATAAGAGGCGTAAAGACCTAGAGTTCTCAGTGGGAAATAGGGTTTTCATTAAAGTATCACCAATGAAGGGTGTGGTACGGTTTGGAAAGTCGGGAAAGCTGGCCCCGAGATATGTTGGACCATTCCAAATTTTAGAAAGGATCGAAAAACTTGCTTATAGAGTATAGTTGTCGAGCAGTATGACATGTGTTCATAATGTATTCCATGTGTCTCATCTTCGCAAGTATGTGCATGATACATAGGCTACTATTCCTCAGACAGATTTGGAGGACTTGGTGGTAGAGCCTGATTTGACTTTTGTTAGACAACTAGTTCGGGTTGTAGCGAGAGATGAGAAAAGATTGAGGACCAAGACAGTCAAGTTGGTGAAAGTTCAGTGGAGCGACAACGAGAATGACTGTACTTGGGAGACAGAGGACATGATTCGAGATGCGTATCCCGGTCAGTTTTGAGGGTATGTTCTATATTTGTTTTATATAGACTTATTAGCTGGTAGGACATACTAGCTTTTGTTTGCATGGTTGTTATGCTTGTTTATAGCCCTTACTGAATTTCGAGGACGAAATTCTTTAAGGGGGAGCCTGTAATATCCCTAATTTTATGTTTAACATTATTCAGGATATTTAATTAGATAAATTAAATAGAATAATGTGGTTGATTAAGGAGTTGAGATTTAATTATCAATTAACTTGGCCACGGCTAAACCAATGAATGTATAAGTGTGGGTTATAATTTATAAGTTAAGAAAATAAGATGAGGGCGATATGGGAATATCCACACCCATATATCCTTAAAACCTCCCTTATTCTCTCCTACCATTTCATAAATCAAAATAACATAAAAGAGAAGATATAGTTAGCCATTAAAACACCTTAGGAGATCAGCAAACTTGGAAGATCCAAGAGAGAAATTTAGAAGATTAAAGCTAAAGCAAATCTCAAACTCCAACAACTAAATCAAGGTGAATAATAGTGTAATCATCTTATTTTTACTTGTTTTGGTTTGGTTATAGATAGTAACTGAATGCATGTTGCTGTTCTAATCATGTTTGGATCTAATAATCATTGTTTAGATAGAATAATGATTTATGGTGGTTTATTGGAATTTTTATGGAATTAAAATGATGGGTTTTAGAGTAAAAACCTTAGCAAATGACCTCCAAACGGTTTGATTTTTGGATATGTTATGTAAAACGTAATTTTGGAGATGATTTTTTAATTTCATAATTTTCGGAGTTAATAGGAATATTTTATGAATTTTCTAAAGTGTAAAAGGTATTTATTTCGGGTTTTAATTATTAAAAATAATAAAATAATGAATTTTGCCCTGAAATTTTTATATAATGAAGAAAATGTTATTTAGATTTTTGGTGAATTTTTGAGATTTTTCCCAAGTGATTTCAGTTTATTATAAATTTTCTAAGCTAAAAAGGCTTAATAATTATATTAAAATATTAATATAATTAATTATTTTGAAAATAAATTTCTGTAATAATAATTCTGATCTGTAGCAGATTTTCTGCAAAGATATGTCTTTAGCCAAAAGAAATTTGACAAAGATTTGGTAAAGTATGTTATTAACCAATAGGAATTCGACAAAGATTACGTGTGGTAGTTTTCAAGATATTTTCGACTCTACCACTGAACTTTCCACCATAAAACCTAAACCCTTCGTCATAAAACCTTCCGCAGTATTTCTGTAGCTTTTTACAGCGTTTTTGATGAACCTTCCTCCCTCGTAAAACTTAAACCTTTCGTCATAAAACCTTCCGCAGCATTTCTGGACCTTTCTGCTGCGTTTTTAGTGAACCCTTCAGCCTTGCCGGAAGCTACCTTTCGATAGTAGTTGTAAACGCTACGGAAGCTCTTTTGTAGCAGTTTTCTTCATCTTTGTTTTGAAAACTTCAAATAGGCATAACTTTCTAACCGTAAGCCCATTTTTCTATTGTGACCACTCTACGGAAAGGCAAACCATCATTTGAACACAATGAAATATGTTAGAGACCTTAATTCTACACCTATAAAAAGTTATGGCTAAAACAAAGTTTTATATTTTCGAAGGAGGTTGTTTTCTTTGCTTTCGAATATGTTTGCTTGGTTTTCTTTGCCTTCGAAGGAGATACTTTCGAAGGGGTTGTAAAATTGTTTTCTTTTGATCACATTTTATATTTTCGAAAGGTTGAATTTAAAGTATATAAGGCAGGAGCCTAATGTTTTTAAGAGCTTTTGAAGGAGGTCACCCTTTGAAGTCGAAAGCTAGGTTTCGAAGTTATCGAAAGGTTTTATGACCGAAACTCTATATTTTTAAAGGAAAAACCATGACTATATTGAAGGAGTTTTTTACAATGGTTAAAGAAGAATCTATCTTTAATAAATTAAACTGGAGAACCAGTTAGGTTAACCCAGTAGTGAATATAAAATTAAATAAACTCCTAAATGAGTAAAATATAAAGGAAAGATATTGGCATGGGCCAATAAGTTTCTAGTAAGCCCATGAAAACTGTATGATATTGGCAGGGGCCAATAGGTTAATAGTTAGCCTATGAAAACTATGTGTAAATGAAAATGTCAGATAGATAGGTTCATAGAAGCCCATAAAACTATGTGTAAATGAAGATGTCAGATAGACAGGTTCATAGTTAACCCATGAAAACTATGTGTAAATGAAGATGTCAGATAGACAGGTTCATAGTAAGCCCATGAAAACTATGTAATTAGACAGGGAGTCCTTAAATGTTTAACCGGTTATCAGTTAACCCATGAAAACTATTAGGTTAATAATAATCCTAGAAACTATAACTAAGACAGGTAGACGGAATGAATGGGGATGAGTAATCCAGATTTAATTTGCTTGTTTTGCATATCATCATAATGTATTGAAATACTATGTTTTTAACCATTGTGGATGCAGGAGCACAGAATATGGTTTTATAAAGATTTTAGGATACTAGTGAGGGGAAAACCGGTTCCGTTAAGCGGCACGGTCTCACTAGATATCTTTTTGGTTTGAGATGATATACTATTATTCATACCAGGCTTTATGTCTGACTCAAAGTTTTTGTTTTCCCCTTAAACTCTCGGGTATTCAATTGATTTTAAGTAGTTTGAGATTTAGGGTTTTCAGGTTTTCTTAGACGAATAAATTTTCCAGAGGCAGCTAGTTATTTAGAGTTTTCTTTTCTGCTGTGTTTTTGGTTGTAAAGGAAAATTTATTAGCCTTACTATATACTCTGATCAACCAAGGGGACATCTTCATATGTCGCTCTTGGCGTATGTGTAATGATTATATTTTTCTGAACGTGGTTAACATTTTGGGATTATGTAATGAACATGAAATGTTTTAATTTGAATGTGGAAACATGTTTTTAAATTGTTAAATTTTTTCCGTATTCTTATGATTTGTGTATCAATGTATCTAGCACTACCGTATTTGGTCACCGAAGATTAATAACTATGGATGACTAAAATATCCGTAGCCATTAGTTTTGGGCCTCCAAGTAGGAGGATGTTACAAATTGGTATCAGAGCATAGGTTTATGATAAAACATAAAATAAACCAAACGTTTTCAAACATAATCCTAATGAATTAAAGAATAAGATTGGGGTTTGGGTTAACGTTATAGTAACGTACTTGTATTTGCTATATATACATAAGTACGTGTTCCCCTCTCTCTTAGACCGATCTTTTGTCTCTTACTAAGGCTCGTAAGAAGATTTATGAGAAAGAAGATATGGAAACAAGAAACAGAAAAGGAAATCTAGGTGGAGGAAGCACCATAACAAATGGTAATGCTCAACCTAATACTAGGAGGAACTAAGGTCGACAAGCTAATGCTAATCCAAATGCAGAGGCCAATGTAGGTGCTGGAACCCCGCCAGTAGATATGGGGATGATGTATCAGTTCTTTGTCAACTTGATGTAGGCTGGAGCAGCTGCAGGGGTAGCTGGAGGTAATGCTGTGAATGCTGGAGGAGCCAATCCTGTGGCCCAAGTTGGCAATAACTATGCCAAGCTAAGCAGGGGTATACCAGTTTAGGAGGGAAGCCTTTTCATGGAACAAAGGATGCTGTTGAAGTTGAGAACTCGATTTTGAACTGTGAAAGGATCTTTACATATTTAGGCTTGGATGATGGAGAGAAGAGAAGGCTAGCCTCTAGACAGTTGCGAGGGTTAGCGCTTCACTGGTGGAATAGTGTGACGGTCGGAGTTCTGGAGGAAGAGCTGGCATGGGCTAATTTTAGAAGAAGGTTTGAGAAGAGGTTCTTGTCCGAGGTTGCCAAGTCGACATTGATGAGGAAGTTCATGGATCTTGTACAAGGAGGGATGTCAGTGATCGAGTATGCTGCTAAGTTTGATGAGCTATCTCAATATGGTTATGCTTTGGTTGACACTAATGTCAGAAGGAATGAATGATTTATTAGAGGATTGAGGCCAGAGCTTGGCAGAATGGCTATGACTCATATTAGGGAGCCTTGTCATGTAGTGGTAGAGATGGCTATTCGCCATGAGGAGATTCTTGTTGTGTCTGTTAGGGAGAAACCAGTTGAGCTCCAGGGCCTCCTGGGAACGAAAAGGAAATTCTTCAAGAGGAAAGGAGTCCAGAAAGGGGATGCTACCAAGAAAGCAAAAAGGATGATTTAGTGTGTTATAAGTGTGATAAGAAGGGCCATTATGCCAACGAGTGCAGATCTAGTAAAGGAAAGAAGCCTGTAGAGAAGAAGAATGTGAAATGCTACAACTGTGACCAAGTTGGGCATTTTAAGAACCAGTGTCCAGAGCTAGTTTGGGCGGACATATGGAAGGTGTTTGCTATTGGACTACCGTCTTCTTCTAGACCTATTGCCGCAGAGAAAGGGAAAACTGTGATGGAATATGCTTTTGATTCAGAGCATACCAGTTAGAGTACTTTTTGATACCGGTGCCGTAGAGAAATGGGGATGTTACAAAACATTTGATGGAACAAGTGAGAAAAAATAAAGAGAGTTCAAGAAAAATACGTGCATACATAACCATACTATTGGTAAAATGTAATAACTCATTTTGTGCAGTACTGGTTCTGTGATATTACAAAATAATTGCACCAAAAATAAGTTATCAAAAAATGAACTGAATTTTGCAAAATCGACACTACATGGAGTTACTCCAAGCCAAATTAAGTACTTCCTTGCCAAAAAAGTAAAACTGGTAATAATACCACTGAAATTTTATTATAAAAAGTGAATGAAAAATATTTTCCCGGCAAATACAAATATTTGACAACTTAATAATCAGATTTATAAATAATTTCAAAACAAATATTTCTTAGCTAGTTTTTAATTATGAAAAAGGTAAAATATATATTTTTAATTTGCAGAGAAAAGAAGAAAAACAAAGAAAGGCAAAAGAGGTAAAATTTGCCAAAGCTGCATTAGCTAAAGAAAATTTTTCAGTCATCGATCAAAATTATAAAAAACAATAAACAACTGAAGGATATAAAGTTGGAAATAAAGAAGGTGAAAAAAGAGAATGCAGCTCTAAAAAAAGAAAACAAGCTGCTAAAAAAAGAAAATGAAGATTTGGAAAAAGAAGAGATGATGAAGATCAAGTAACCAAAAAACTAAAGAAGCTAAAAAAGAAGAAGAAATGAATTCTGATGAAGAAGTAACAAATGAAAATGAGATGACGATTATGATGTTGAATGTGATGAAGCTGAAAATGATGATGAAGTTAATAATGATCAACTTAATGATGATGAAACAAAAGATGTTGATGCTGATAATGATGATGAAGGAAATGACATTGATGGTGATGGCGCTAATGAAGATGAAGGTAAAGATGATGATGAAGATGGTGAAGATGAAGGCAAAGACGGTGACAGTGCCGATGAAGGTAAAGGTGACGGTGATGAACATAAAGATGGCGATGTTGCCGATGAAGGTGAATGTGATGGTGATGAACGTAAAGATGGTGATGCTGTTGATAAAGGTAAAGTTGATGGTGAAGATAAAGGTATAGATGGTGATGGTGCTGTTGAAGGAAAGGTGATGGTAATGATGGTTACGATGATTATGGTGCTAATGAAGGTAAAGATGGTGAAGGTAATGGTTCTAATTGATAGAGTTAGGGGTATGTCCTAGAGACAATTATGTAATTTGTTACATATATCTAACTCGATAACCAATCTTATTTGAATTAAAAGGTGTTTTCTTTCTATTATATACTTGATATAATATGTTATATTAATTAATTAATTTAATTAAAACTATATTTAATAGAAAATCCATAAATGGTATATTTTATGATAGTAGTTACAAAGTGTTGTAACCGTGAGTAATTTATCGTAATGAACACAAATATACCATTTTAAATGTTGCTAGTCAAGATGCATTGAGACAAGATACCGATTTATCCATTGAAACTAAAATACGTAGTACTCTCCAAATGTTGAAAAGTGTATTACTCATGGCTGATGGGGACACCAAGGAATTACGTACTGATAATTATTGGATAACCATCAAACAACTCCATCGATAGTTTTCTGTTGGTTAATATAACTAAGATCAAACAGAAAATATCGATGTGGCTGATTTACACATTTCTCTCGACTTGAGAATACTATGGATCTTCAATATGAAAGCTCCATTTTGATTATAGTCAAATCATGGTATGGCGTCTATCGAGTGACTATAGTTTGGTCGAGTGGAAGTATTGGAAGTGAAGCACTATTCCAAAGAGGATTTGTCCCCTTAGTTATATGGCGTTAGTATCACGGTTAACTCAAGTCAACTCAAAGTCTTTGGCTAGAGTATCTTAGTTAACAGGAAAATAGGCACATGGAAGAAGTTGCAAAAAAACTTAGTCTCAGGGACAACAAGCTTTTTAGTCTGAAGGACACTTTTTAGTGTAAACAGAAAATGATAGTTCCAACTATCATTCTGTGATTTACACTAGAAAGTGTCCTTCGGCCTAAAAAGCAAACTTCTTGTCCCTAAAACTAAATTTTTCTTCAACTTTTTTCTTAAGCCTAAAACCCATTTAGTTAATAATAATTGTTATTATTGAACCAAGGACTTTTTGTTTGGAATATAGAGTTGAATATGAATGATATTGGAATTTTGACCATTACCAAATTCCTTAAGTTCAAAATGATATGGTTTTGATGAAGAGAATTGGTGTAAGTAAAAGTCACAACCGGGTAACGCTTAACAAAGTAAAATTGGATTTTACTGAAATCAAGTAAGTATAGCCAAAATGTCACACCACCTACTAAGTGATGTGTGAACAATATTCGAATGGTTCGATATTAATCACTGACCAAATTTACACTTGATGAGTCACAGAACAGAAATGATGAATTCTTTTTTGATCAAATGATTTAATTAATTTATAATTGTTATAAATTAATTAAAATATTTAATATTTATGAAGTATTAATTATAAAACTTTGATTATGATTTGAAGAATAAATATTATTAAATATATTTATAATAGTTATAAGTATATCAATTGGCATACGATATCGATAAGTAATTAAATTGGATTTAATTAAATAATATTATTTTTGGGTTTAAATGGAATTTTTTCCCATAATGGTGGGTGAGATTTTCGGCTACAATATAGGTAGATGGGGTGGTTCAAATTAGGGTAGAGATGTTGGATTTTGGATGGTTGGGATTGAGGGAGAACTAGTATGAGATGAGATCCAACATTCTTTTTCTTTTATCCACTATTTAAACATCCTTGACCCTAATTGCAAATGAATTTTTCTGCCACTCCTTCCTTCTATTTCTGGCCGAAAATATTCCATAGGTACCAATCATATCAAACTCAAATCAACTCAAAGTCGGGCACTATCCGATAGTCAGAGGTAAACGGTTCAAGTACTAGTAATATGCCACATCGAAAAGCTTTCGAAGGAGAGAGTTCATCCTTTTAAGGTGTGTTTCAAGGCTTTGGTTCTTAGGTATGATTTTCAATGAATTATAGTTTATAATTTTATGGATAATATTTCATTGTGTATATATATTATTATATTGTTAGTTTGATGACGATTCTGATATGTATTGATGTTGTCACAAGTTAGTTTGGTTATATGTACGTATATACATATAAATAAATTAAAAAAATTAATTTTTATATAAAAGTTAGATCTGAACAACAACCTATTTTATACATATATTAATTATTGTTTTATTAGTTTATATATATATATATATCTCTGTGTGTGTGTATGTTATTTAATTATATGTATATGGTTTATATTTAGTTACAATATCATTCTATACTTAAAATTGATTATATAATTTTATATATGTATCTATATAACAATAGTAATTTTCGATAGCAATAAAATAATTTTATAATTATTTATTATTATTTTATATTATTTAAATCAATATACCTAATAAATAAATCATATAAAATCAAATATGTTTAAAAAATTATTTTTTAAATTTTATAAAATTATTTTATAAGCTCTTGGCCAGAAGAAAAAAATTTAAAAAAAATCATTTTTGCTATTTTTAGAAATTATTATTATTATCAGCCAAAAATTAATAAATTAGTAAAAATAAATTTGATAGAAAAAATTATGATAAAAAATTTGAAACTTCAAAATATCATATATGATTTAGTGGAAATTTAAAATTTGGAAAAATGTTTCCAAATTAATTTTTTATTGATATTTTATATATTTTCGAATGAATATTCAATTAATATATATTTTAAAATTAGTAAAAATTAATAATAGATTTTTTAGTGCTTAACGTACGATCTAGAATTATAAAAAACTTAAATTTGTTAATTATTATACAAATATATATATTTAGATATTATAAATATATTTATGTGTGTATGTATATCATTCTAAATAAAAATTTATTTTATCGTTATATATATACATATACATATACATACATATATACATAAGTACATATATACATATATTGGTGCATATATTAATCATGTTTAAAAAAAATTTATATATATAAATATAATTTTTGTGTAAATAATTTATTTATATTTAAATAGATATATTACAATAATATATATTAGTAATATTTTATACATAAATTATATATATATTTAATTATTTTCATTTACATAAAATTATTTAAATAAAATTAACATATATATATATAATTTATATTTATAATATTTATATATTATATAAATGTATATATATTTGGATAGCATATATTACATATCAGATGAGCTAACATGTCTATGGCTTTGTAAATCCCAACGTCTATACACCGGCATGTTATACCTTGCACTGATTGACATGTTACACATGCATATACATACATATACATATATGATGCATGTGCGCGTGCACGTTTATATATTAATATATAAATTAAATAAAACTATATAATTTATAAATTAAATTTAAATAAAATAAGAGATTTTATTTAAATAAAGTTTAGAAATGTTCTAAATGAATTAGATTTCATAGGCCCAATATAGATCTAATAAGGGATTTTTTTTGAAATTCACCCATAACTTCTACTGCGGGCTGGCCCAGCTCCAGCAATGGTATCAGAGTCCAGTAGCTTATGCGGTCTAAATTAGTCATGTTAGGGTTAAATTATTAAAGCCTACCCATATAGCAGGGTATCTAGAAAAGTAGTGTCTAAGATTGGGTTTGGGTAATCAAGCACTCTACCCTACTTGGCTACTAGCCTAGCCCGAAATGATGATGTAAGCCTAAAAGGTTACCCCTAAAAGAAAAGGCCCAATTTAAATTATTCCTTTGGCAAATTTCAAAATTGTTTTGAAATTAAAAATAAAAAAATTTAAATGTAAAAGTCAAATTTAAAATAAGAAAAATATTATACATGTTATAATATAAATTTTCAAATTGTTTTGAAAATATGATATTTTTAAATTTAAATATAATATATACATGTTATAAATGTTATAATATAATGATAATTTTCAAAATGTTTGAAAATTAATATAAATTAATTCCAAAATTTGTAAAATTTATTAATAAGGTTAATAAAATTTATTAATAATTAATTTTCAATTATTTTGGTACTGTAGACTAAGTAGTAGCCTTGAGAAATAATTTTTTATATGATTATGAATCATACGATACTAGTTAATTATATCTCAAACAATTAAGAGCTACACACCCATTTAGTGGGAGCGTCATAACAGTTGATGAACTCTTCGGATTGATACATACCGATGCATGCAATGGAAAGTCTATTAGTACCGAAATGGTTCCATATACTTTGTCATATTCACTGGTGATTTATCATAGACGTGGACATGTTTATTTGATACACATGTATAAATCTATGATAGGCTCATAGAATATAAAACGAAAGTTAACTAAAATAACGTGTGATAGAAATAATTCGATTTGATCAAATGAGTGAATATATCGGAAAGAGTTCCGAATGTACCTGAAAATGAATAAAAGATTCAACCTCAAAAGTCACTCCTTCAGATAATATATAATGATGTATTGATAAGGAGTAATCGACCTTTGTTGGAAAAAACACGATTAATGATAGGTGAAATTGAGTTAAATACTTTCTATAAGGTGTGTACTTAAGAGTAGTATAAAAGTTTAAAATTAATATCATCCGAAGATTAGTTTACAAAGCCATACGAGATAAGGGTTTATAAGAAACCCCTATATATCCTAGGCCAAGGAGTTGGCAGGTTGTGGGAGTCGAAATACTGCGCGTAATTATTATACGTAAGGGATCTTGTATGAATTCTTCCAAGAGAATTTTAGGAACGATAATCATTAGATGTCTGATTTATGTTGTAAATATAAATATATTATGAATTAATGCAAAATCAGTCTTATAAGGAAATTCATAAAATGTTTATGGATGCTCATTCTATTGCACTGAGAAACAAATGTTGTTTCAAGGAATACCAACTTCATAGCGAAGGAATTTCTTTGAGAAATTATTGGTATAAAATGGATTTGGGTATGATCCAAGGATAAAATTGATTACAAGGGATGAAATGAAATTAACCAAACCTAAATGAACACAACACATTAGAATGTCTAATAAGTATTCTTGTACATTAAAGAGAAACTATGAGTTTTTGTTAATGTCAAGAATAAATAATCCCCGTTGTTTAATTAAACCATTAAGAGTATTGACTCTATGATTGTTTGTACCAAAAATTGGCACAAACACCTAATAGAAATTTTGTAGAGAAATAAATGAAGAATATTAAATGTAAACAGAGAGAATATTGCAATAAAGCAATAAGAATTAAGCAAATAACAGAGATATGGCAATTTATAGTGGTTTGGCATTGTTTATCTACATCCGCTTTGAAGAGATAATTTTATTAATCACTTTTTAAACTGAGTACAATAGGGATCGGATTAAAATCCTTAGTTATAAAAAGTACCAAGCAAAAAGCAGCGTGAAGATCCCGTAGATGAACAATCAAGTCTGTATTTATAGAGGAAGACGACGAAATATCTCCCTGAAAATTTGGCAAAAGGATCTCCAAAGCCATAGGGGCCCACAGAAGGGATTGTATGGCCCAAATCCGAAGAAATAGAGATCGGGGCCGATCCCT